>JANHMN010000007.1:7613846-7628572 GCA_030674055.1 Rhabdomys pumilio
CACACACACACACACACACACACACACACACACACACACACACACACTTCAATCACAATTAAAGGCCAGCTGTATTCATCCATTCATAAGGCTAACTGTATTCATACTAGTTTCTCAGTGTTCTTTTGGAATATACTAAACATTAAATATTCCAATAAGCACGTTTGATTCTTAAATATTTGATAAGGAAATCTTTTAAAGTGACTTAATAAGGCTTTGTACTCTCTAGTTCCAGCAGATGATTAAAGCCAGATCTTTTAAAATGGGGTTTTCAGACACTCCATCCCACATTAGAGGGCTCTTTTTTTTTCTTTTCATTGATTCTTCATTCATATAATACAGTCCAACTGCAGTTACCCCTCTCCCCACTCCTTCAGTTCTTCTTCCATCTTCCTTCTTACCCAGATCTGCTGCTCCTCTGCAGGTCTCCCAGTGATATCAACCAAACATGGCATAACAAGATAAAATAAGACTAGGCACAAAACCTCACCCATAGGGCTGAGTGAGGCAACCCAGTAGGAGGAAATAAAGTCCCCAAAGCAGGTGAGTTAGAGACACCCCAACTCCCACTGTTAGGAGTTCCACAAAAATCCTCAACCTAAACAACCACAGCATATGTGTAGAGGACCTAACACAGGCTCCATGACCATCACTGCAGTCTCTTTGAGCTCCTATGAGCTCTTATGAGCTCTGCTGATTTGAGTCTGTGGGCTGTTCTCTTGGTGTCCTCTCTAGCTCCTACAATCCTTCCTCCCCCTCTTCCACAGGGTTCCCTAACTTCTGCCTAATGTCTTGGTGTAGGTCTCTGAATCTGCTTCCATTAGCTTCTGGAGAAAGCCTCTCTAATGACGATTGGGGCAGGCACCAATCTATGAGGATAGCAGGTATAGCAGAATATCATTAAGAATTATTTCATTGACATTTGGTCTGTCGTGTTTGGTTTTACTTTAGGTCTTTGAGCCTTACAGTTTTTGGTTCTTGGCCATTCAGGCAGTGTCAGACATGAACCTCTCATGTCAAGGACCTCAAGTTAGACCAGGTCAGACACTCTCATAAGCTCTGAGCCACCATTGCCCCAGGACATCTTGTAGGCAGGATGGGTGTGGGTCAAAGATTTTGTGGCTGGGTTGGTGTCCCAGTACCAGCACTGAAAGTATTATTTTGAGGGTTTCTTTATTTGTGGGTCTCTTGATATAAGAGATAATCTTCCTTCAGTTTCATAATGAGTCTTTCCCTCAGGTACTAGAAGTGTAGCTGGTCATATATACACATCCTATTACTTATTCCAGTGAATCTTATTGGATGGGACATGATATACACACTTCCAGGTTCTCTGTTTCATGTATGACTCACTGGAACCCTCTACATATACTCTGACCTGACAATGTAGAGTAGAGATGGGGCTCACAACCCTTTGACTTTCTCATTAATAGCTGAGAATGATACAATTCTCTAGTTCTCAATATTGTCAGCAAAGAGTCAAATTTCAGTCTCCAGAAATCTTTCACTTCCTGCGTTCACATGTTCAGTTCTCCAAAGAGTGCCACTAGTTTCCCACAATTACTGAACACTCAGTAGCAGGACCATGCAAACTTTTATTCCCATTGAAAGAAACAAGTGCACAACTACTCCACTTCCCCTGCTTGAGTCATATATAAAGATCACAAAGTACTTAATGAAGGTAAACTTCTTCTCTACATGAAAACACTATGCATTATAAAAATAAGGGAGGAATAATGAAATATGAATATCATCACTTTATCTTCCCTTCATGATATAATTAAGAAATGGTGGATTTATTTATTACCATCGTAAAAGGAAAGCTCTGAACAGCATGTACATCTATCTGCACACCTTTAAACTGTTCTTTCTCATAACTTTATCTCGAATCAGCTCTGGTCCCTAGATTCAATTACTAGATTATAGGAAATGTGGAGAACAGAACATATTTAAAGGCACTGAGGAAGCAGTCATTTAAAGACCCTGCTCTGCTGGACAAATGATCTGAATGCTTTTAAGCAAAGCGCAAAGGAGAATTTTAGGTATAGAAAACGTTTAAGACCCTAGAAACAAAATCAAACACATGGTGCGATTCTTCTTTGGAATCAAATTAAACATGCCAGGTGACATTTAGATAACCACCGTCATTTGAAGCTCACTGTTTAATGACCTCCAGTAGTCATTCTTAATATTCTGCATGTGAATAAATATGTCTGTGTCAGAAGAAAGTAAGATTAGACTTAAAGACGTACAACAGAACATATATGTATGAAAATGACCAATTGATATGGATGTCTAAGGTTTTATACAAAGCAACGTTGAAGGCAAGCAGCTTCTTCCAGAGAGTGGTGTTTCCATTACTCAGTTGTGAGAAGCAAATTGACAGGGAAGCACGTTCTGCCCAGTTCAGTGAGTGGCATAAAAAGGGTTTGTCAGATGCAACCAATTTGACTTAGTGGGTTACTTAAAAACAAAACAGAGGGCATGAAGTTGGGAGGGGAAGCATTTCTGGGACCCAGCAGTGTGTTGGGAGAGGAATGGAGTAGACATCACATTTAATTTTATAAGTTCTTAAAGAATATTAAAAAAAATACCAGGAAAGTAGGCTAAGGTCCAAGTTGGAGGGGCCTGGGAGAAAACCTAACCAATTTGAACAGTTCTTCACCCAGATATTCTGCTTCAAAACTCTGTGATAAAATCAAGAGCTAATCTCGTGCCTAATTATGGTGATTTGTCAAAATATTTGAAACTCCCTTTGATGGAAGATGAATTTTGAAACTGTTAGATCTATGGAGGACGAATATCTCATTTGCATGATGTTATCTTTTAAATTATTATTGAAACATTTTTTCCCCCCACATGGTTTTTAGACTTTTACTTTACGTTTTTATATGTTTGTATGATGTTGGGGACTAGACTCAAACTTCTGTGTATGCTAACCAGGTATTCTACCGCTTGAGTGAATCCCCAAGCTCCACCCTCTCTCTTATTTGGGTCACATGGATGAACTTCTAGTCTCATAGCCCCCAGGAAATCAGAATTAAAGGAAAATACATGTGTTCTATGATCTGCCTGGAAGTTTTGAGGCTTCAGTTTCCCTAGTGTCACTGATTATACATTAAGATGTAAATTCTCTTTGAAGTCCCCCCCACATTTTAGTGTGTTAAAATCTATGACCTTGTACACAAGCAGCGCCCCATCACACCACGAACCCCAGTGTCTTAATTAGAGTGGCACTAAATGCGTACAATTTGCACTAATTGCAAACTTACATTTAACAATTTTCTTTCAAGCCTTAGATTTTAAAGTTGTATCAGCATATTTTAACAGTCCAAAATAAGTGTTTTTTTCTTTCTGACATTCCCGTATACGTACAAAATGGAGTTGGATAGAATCCACCCATCTGTTCAGGTTTGAGATTCGATAGGAATCTGTGAAGTTTTACAAGTCACATATGTTGCCAGGGAAATTAAGGTACCCTTTTGGGTATCTTAGTCTCATTAATAAAATAATTTAGAAATGGATTCAGAAGGAATCAAATTTTTATTAGCATTTAAGGAAAAAAATGTAGTACAGATTAGGGGAAAAGCCCAGAAGCCACTGGGAGAGATGGAGAAAAGGTCATGACTTCTAAGACAGGCATAGAATAGAAAGAGATTATCAGGATAGGAAATGAAAAGGCACTGCCAAGAATGGATGTGGGCTACTGGGTGGAGGAAATACCCCAAAAAGGCATTCCGTCAAGATCTTTTCTAGTTCCCTCTACCATTAGTATTTCCTGGGCTTTGTTTAGTGTGTGCTCTCTTCACTGGGCTTCCTCTGCAAAGTGTCTTTCTTGTTAATCCTGATTTAGCTTTTTAAGTTTGTACTCTCCTGTCATAATGTGGAGATAGGCATAGTTTTAAGGTCACACGTCTTTGATCAAGTTTCTGAAAGTTAAGCGTGTGACAGAAGTTCTTAATTTAATTGGTTAGGCATGCACTTCAGGGGAAAGGAACTGAAGAAAACTGGTGAGGTGGGGTCTGTGAGAGAGGGATAAGACAGAGGGAGGAGGGGAGGAAGAGGAAGGGGAGACAGAAAGGGAAACATGGAGGGGAAAGACGTGTGTGTGTTTGTGTGTGTGTGTGTGTGTGTGTGTGTGTGAGAGAGAGAGAGAGAGAGAGAGACAGAGACAGAGACAGAGAGAGAGAGACAGAGAGAGAGACAGAGAGAGAGACAGAGAGAGACAGAGAGACAGAGACGGAGACGGAGACAGAGACAGAGAGAATATGTAAGCAAGGAAATACAACCAATAAGTGGATTTGCCCTCAGTTTGATCTCAGAGGGAAGCTGTGGAGAACAGCCTGACAGGATCACTCCCAGCCCAAATAGTAAAAGAATAAATTATCAGCAGTGTCTCCCCTGAGGATGGGTTTATGACAGTGGTCACAGCCTCTCAGGTGACATTGCTTCTGTTTGCTGCTGCTTTTACCAGTATGGTTCTTCAGAGATAGAAGTATCCAGGAGTTATCAACTGATACAGTAGCTAGGAAAAGGTTTTCTCTTCCCTGCAATGTTTACGTAATGCAGGTAGGGTAGCAGCAGTGTTCTCCACCATGTACCTTTTGAGCTTAGACACACATAGATCTCGGCACAGCTTGTCCAGGATTCTGAGTGAGCACAACAGGGTTACTGGGATGAGCTCTAGCATCTGCCAAGTCAGTTATCCCAGAACCATGTCTAGTACTCATCACTCCCAGCCTCACTATCTGTTCTAACTTCCTGTCCCCACTGGGTAGCACTTCTACTGGGCAGAGTGCATTGCCTAGAATGGTGACTCAGGCTCCACTTTATCTCTGAGGTGTCTGAGTTGTCATTGGGGCCAGATTGCTTTCTTTCTGGGTAGACTGGCACCTGAATGCTCACCTTGTCCATCCGTGTCCCTTGTCTATCACAGCCATATTTCCTCATAAGAACTGTAGTACTCTACGTTTATCTCTGGTGGTATAGTAGCCCTTTTGTTTGCTTGATACGTACATATGTAAGGATCCCAAGGTAAATAGACAGCAGCATCACCTAAAATTATTGCGGTCTCCAATTTTATCTTTGGGTGAGATGGAGACGGGGCTGACTTTTACCCCTCTCCATTGTCTGGTAGCTTGTTTACTCTCTGTTATAGACTCAGGATGAGTGCACTGGAATAGGCTCAATACCTCATGATAAAAGATAGGTTGTTCTGTCCAAGGGGTTCTTTAGTGTTCCGTGGTCCAGGAGCTTAGACAACACAGTGTGTGGTAGTCGCAGTGGATGGTGTGGCCACATGGCCAATGCTGCTTCTTCTTTGCTCCATCTAAGGATACCTGGCTTCATGGTGATTTTGTGTGAGGGTTATGATATTCTGTGATCTCTTGGCTATAGTGCTGGCTGAGAGGTATAGGGATAGTAATGGTAAAATTGTCCCTAGAGTCTGTCCAGCCAGATGGAATGTGTTCTTTCCAAAAGGAGTCTGTGGACCCCACCTCTGTAAAGGCTAGAATGGATTTGTGGCAGTCTCAGTCTTTACTGCTGGCTAGATGTTTAGCAGTGGCAATAGATGGCACTGGTGACATGAAGCCTGCTCAGATAGACCCATACATAGAATCTGTTCTACCACCAAGCCCTTGTCTTTCATAGCTATTCTCTGAACACCAGAGATGCTGGTGGCGAAGGTTAGGTAACTGAGTCATCCTATCCATGTGGATGCTGAATGTCCCATCCTTTGAAGGTAAAAATCTCCCAGTGAATGGTGATTTGTGACACAAAGGCCTGAACTCAAATAGCTTTTAGATGTCTTGTTTCCTTGGCGATTTCTTAAGCACTAAACGTACAAGCATGATAACCGAGCACTGGGAATGACAATATAGTTAGTGATACTTCTCGTAGACTATAGAAAATAGAAATTAGATCCCTCGGTTCTCTCCGCCTCTAGAGGTTTCTTCCACTACACACACTGAGGTGACAATTTAGGTTTGTCAGCGGTGACGAAACACCTGTGAGGATGATAGTCTACAATGTTCTTTTTTTTTTATTGACTGGTTTGCTTCTTCCCTTCATTTGTTATTTGTTAGGGAGCTCCCTCTAGGCTCTTGCTTCATTGTGATTGTAGTACTAGGCATTGAAACATCGAGTCTTCTGTGTGCTAGGTTAGCCCTCTACCACTGAAACGTCTTTTAAAGTTTTTAGTTGAAGATACTGTTTCACCACGCTGCCCTATGGCCTATCACTCATGATCTTTCTGCCCCAGTCGATTTGCTTAGCTACGATTATAGACTTACAGTAATAGGCTCATCTCTTTTAGGCATTGCAGATATCTTTATTAAACTTCATAACTGAAAGATATTTTTGCCACATATAGAATTTTGGATTGACAGTGTTTTGTTTCTCAATTATCAGTTGAATAATTTGGTATATTTCACATAACATAAATCTGAATATACCTCTGAATATCCTAAGAAAAATAAGGTCCCCAGGACTAAAGATTAATTGTATGATTGTAGACTGACAAGTCGGTTTAGTTTGCAAAGGAAAAAAAAAAAAACAAGGTTCAATTTTACTCCTTGTATGACAGAAAACATTTCTTTTGATAGGGGAGAAATACACATGAAAAGCTTTTCTTTTGTATGCTCTCAGTGGGAGTTGAGTACTAGGTAGCTGTTTCTTGCTTTCTTCATCTTCCCAGGCAAGCTGAGAAAAGAGGCAGCTGAGAGCAAAGAGGACAAAAACATCAATTGAGAACCACACTAGGAAGCAAGCTGTGGGAAGTGCATGGAGTCTGAGATCAGGCCACCCGGCTTTGAACCTTGTCTTTGCCACTTACCAGGGATGTGAGCTTTGATGAGTTATTACCCTATCCAAGATTCAGATGCTCCACTGATACATTTGGAATGATGATACTTTTCTCTGTGGTTCTCATGAGATTTGAACTAAAATGAGAAACATACTACCTAGCATGGGATAGGAGCTCAGGAAGGGCGCCCTTTGAGGCTGGTGTCACTGTTTGTGTCTTTTAAAGTTGTAATGTTTTTTTTTTTTTTTTTTTTTTGTATTTTGTAGATAACTGCTATTATTTATATTTAACTTATTGGTTTAATTGTTTTGATGAAGCTAAGTGTAAATGCAGTTTAGTAGACCAGGTCAAAGCAGGAGAAAGAAATAGCAAAGTAGTATAAGAAAGCTTCAGATAACAAATTGTGGTACTGTGCAAATGGATCAGTGGTTTAGAGCACTGGCTGCTCCTGAGGACGTGGGTTCAGTTCCTAGTGCCTCTGTGGTGGCTCGCAACTGTAACTCCAGTTGCAGGGGTCTGGATGCACTCTTCTGGCCTCTGTGGGCATTGCACTAAGATAAAAAGATAGCCTAGTAAGTCATAGAACAGCAGCAGGATGCTTTGCTGTTATTAAGGACTGCACAAACTGCGTCGTATGGGTTTAGGTAGCTGGCAGCACAGTTTGTTTATGCCAGCACTGATCTGGTGATATGCTCTGCTATGGTGTTTCAGTAGTTACGACTTCACCAGGCAATGGGAATGAAGATGTTATGTCCAGCTACAAGTGCAGTAAAATTAAGTTTGAAGGGAGGTCAGTAATCTGTTCTAATGCTTTGATTCCTAGGTTGGACACTTACAAGTGGCAGCTTACGAGTGTCTGTAACGTTCATTCCAGGGGATCCAACCTTGTTCTAAGGGTGGATCATCTTGAGATACAATCTCCAGTCTTTCATTTTCTATAGGATGTTCCTTGGGAATTATACTTTAAGACCTAGAGAGGACTACCGCTGATACCCACTTCTGTTCCAGTAATAGCATCGTATACCTGAGATATCTGTCATCTAGAGAGTTGTTGAAGAGGGACAATGTATCCTCACCATCCTGTTACAGAGTTTGATGAAAAGCTTATCTAATTAATTGGTTGAAAGCTTAAATTATTTTTTTTTCATCAATTATGCCATGCATGTTTTTGGTGCTAAAAAAATGCCTTGATACTATCTCAGTTATAAACTGTAGATAGGTCTGAGGTAAACTCTGAACTGAGAAATAGTTTAATTTCAACCAATTACAATTAATTCTATAGAATAAAGCATCTTGAGGAAGCAATTTGGTTTAATTCAGTAGTGTCACTAAAAATCCAATTCCCTGTTATTTTTATATCCCTTAGCAATTGAGTGCTTAGTGCATGGGAGTGGCAAGATGACTGCTGATTTTCTAGGCACACTGTAACACTCTAGCATTTCAAATGGGATGGGATCAAAGGGTACACCAACTGGTTATTCAGTTCCCAGGGATCAGCCCTGAAAACATACATGCAATCAGCACTGTATAGACTTAGAGGGTTGTATGTATCCATTTAGAAATAGTGTGTGTGTGTACATATGTGCTTGTGTTTACAACTATGTATGTATGTAACAACAATTGATAGAAGAAGTGGCCATGAATTTGAAAGAGAGTGAGGAGTGGTATACAGTCAGGCTTGGAGGTGGGTGGGAGGGGTAATGATGTAATTATATTATGATCTTAAAAATAAAAGAAGTGTAAAAAAGGCAAAACTGAATCACGACTGGTGGGGCACTGGGATTGAGTACACAAATCAAAATGTCCTTTTGTTAGCAAGAACCAAGGCAAATGATGGGGGAGGGGCTGGTGTCTAATGTCTACTACAGGACTTCCTTCCCTCTTAAGTAGCATGTGAAATCAAGTGTTGCAGAGGTTCTGCTTTGTGGTTCTCCACCTATGGTGTCTGTGCCCTGGTGTGCCCTGGGGACCTTCCTGCTACTTCTTGTCCTCTTCCTTGCTCTTCACTATTAACTTCCCCTTCTTATATCATCTCTCCATCACCACCCAGTGGATTTAGGGAAGCCCTGCCACAAAACTAGCTGCTACTTCATCTCAGGCTAACTACACGAACTTACCAATATTTATAGCTGTCTTACAAAAGTTTCACAGCTTACCAAATAACTTGTATGTATTATTATCTAATTAATTTATGGAAAATTAATGTTTCTAGATGTAAGAAAATAAATCGACTTAAAAGTCACAAAATACATGATTTTTAATTGTGTTGCAAAAATATCTCCAATTTAGAAATTCAAGTGATGCAAACAGCCTTTCACATCTTCATCTGGAAAAAAGAATATCTTCCACCAAATCACATTTCATCCTGTTCTTAGAGTTTGACCTCAAGGCAACCTTCCTGTTCCTATTTTAGAAAAAATAGGAACAAGATAACATGATCATACTGTGAAGAGAGAGACCATGTGTTGCCTTCAGACGCCCTTTAATGTTATCAACTGCCATTCACCTTATAGCTTCTGTTTCAGTTGGAAACATCTCAGTGTCTACATGTATTTTTCAAAAGCATAGAGCTCCATGAGATGATTTATCTTTTTACAATAGGAAACTTGAGAGAGAAAGGGGGGAGGGAGGGGGGAGAGGGGGGTGTGGGATATCTATCAGAGGGGAAAGACAAGTGTCTCAAACAGTGAACATGGAGAAGTTCCAGCACTTTGCAGGGAGCCAGAGCCAGACTCTGTAACGGGAGAGGAAGTCATCTGGAAAATGGCCTCTCTCTCACACTGGCTGTAAGTCAATTTCTCAGGTAAGAGCATCAGGTCAGCAGTCCTTGCTGGGTTCTTGTTTCTGTGACTTTAAGAAGAGATCCGTGATAGAATCAAGCTATTGTTCCATGGTTTCCCAGCCACTACTCACACACGTCATCTTTGCCTCAAAGTCTTGCTGACCACACTTCCCATAGTGTCTTATGACACGACCAAGTAGATCAATAGCAGTCACTGTGGCACAGTGAAATACGAAACAGCTGAGTTGTGAACATTACAATGTAGGCCATTTAACAGCTGGACACGGACACCATGGGCTCTAGAGCAGGCTGAGAAATGAGAGAACAGCTAAACACAGGCCGAAGCAGGATCCGACATGTTCATAAAACAGAGGAATTGAAAAGTCAACAGCAACACTGGAGATAGCAACTGTGCCGCCTGGGAAATTATGGAGCCCAGTTCTGGCTTCACCAACTACTTGTGTAATGTAGAAAAAAAAGTCACTTTACCCTTAAAAATAGCTTTGTTGTAAAATCATTTATTTTCCATAACATTCAATTATTTACAATATAATTATAACTGTGGTATATTAATTGAACTATACAAAACCACCATCATATAATTTTATGTGTCTTATCCCTCTGATAGGAATCCCATTTTCCATTTCTTCAGTCACTGAAATAGGAACATACTCTGTTTCTAGACATTTATCTATTCTGTATAGTTCTTTACAAACGAATCTGTACATTAAATCATTTTTTATGGCTTTTTTTCCACTTACTACAATGTTTTTTTTTTTTACTTATACATGTTGTGGTGTGTATGACTATTTTATTTATTTATATTAACAAATAATATTCCACTACATTTTATTTCCAAGTGTGTTTGTAGGTAAGTATTTTGTTATATTCTCATTCAGAGAATGTGTATACTGCTGCTCTCAGGATGCATGTAGAAGGGTTTATGGCCAATTACTGTTTCTTCATTCACAAAAGAAAATGGAGAGTTTATTCTGTGTGTTGTCTTATTTGCTAATAGTTATAGTTTATATTTTATTCATTTTTGACATGAGTATATAACATACACATTTTTTCATTTAATGTTTCTAGTAACACAACTAGCAAAAGCATATTTTAGTTCTATATTTCAACTGGTAAATAGGTGACCGATCTTTAAATATTATTTGACAGATGCTTTAATTTTCTTTTGTATTTTATTTGCTCATCCATCCATATGTACATACGTACACATATTCATACTTACTGTACTTATAAAATACTTCCATGTGAGAATTCTATGCTATTTCTCAAGGATATTTATTTGTGAGTAGGATAGAACTGGCACATAAAGAATTTACCTCTGAGGGGTGGAGAGAGGCCACGAATACACATATACTTGTTAGAAAGAAAGAATTACCTTCAGTGAGATGCAGAGAACCGTTTCAGTGATTTCCAAATTCTAATTGCACACAGTGGCATTACAACAAACAATATTCCCTGTCCATCTTAACGGATTCTTGTTAGTATTGCAATAATAATAAAATAAGCTAAAGAAATGTATTCAAGTTTGGAAACAGGCGAGAATTCAAATAGGAGGCATTTGCTGCTATGATGTACTTGGTGCTAGTCTTGCAGTAAGTAGGCAGAAATTGTCAAGAAGATCCAGAGTGCTGGTAGTAGCTAGTTGTCGAAGCTTCAGACCTGTCACTTGTGGGCTAAGGTTACACTGGTGGGCTCTGTGGTCACACTCAGCAAAGCACAAGCTACTTAAGGAGCTGTCTATACTGGGGTCAGGAAGCAATAGTGGGATGACCCTTAGGGTAACCAACTCCTATATGTTTTTGGGTTTGAGGTTTGCTACCAAGAATGGAACTCTTTCTGAAAATTGTAAACTTGGCCAAATTCTTATCACTGGGGATTTGGTTGGCCATGGGGGAAGAAAAAAAAAGGAGAAAAAGAAAAAAAGAGAGAAAAATCCATTGCTTTTATTTTGCTACATTGTTATGTTCCAAAACTGTATTCTAAATACTTGAGTTTAGACTCATAGATTGTACTTCTGTAAACTTTGGTCATAGAAGTTTCTGCATCAAAGAGTGGTTAAGATAAAGAACTGTAAATGATTAAAATGTGAAAAATGAAAGGCTGTAAAAGCTCAAAAAAAAAAAAAAGAAAGAAAAAAAAAAAAAAGAAAAGGAGCTGTCCAGTGTGCTTGAATGTACTGTGTGCATCACCAGCTCCTTTGAGATTTTATCTTTCCTTTCCCATCATTCTTCCAAAACGCTCTGGAGTTCAGCTGAACAAGAATTGCAAAGGGTGCAACATTTAAAATGATAAAGTGTCACACACACACACACACACACACACACACACACACACACACACCTATTTCCGAATTTATTAGGGGGTCATAATCCAGTTACAATCCAGATATTTTAAGCATTCCCAGAGAGTTTCTATCATGGGACTTTTTCTAAAAGTCAATTTGGCAGAGTGACAAAGTCATGGTAGTTTTAAAATTTTGTGAATAGTAACATAGACACATTATCAAAGATGAAGTATCTTAACCACACATTGAATGAAGCATCTTGGACATCACAGTGTATACTGATTGACTGGAATACCTTGGGACACCACGTCTGTGTGAATTGAACAGATACAAAAGTATCTGTTTAGAATAACACCAACTAACTGTTGCTGATGCTTGCCACTTGTCCTAGAGTGACCAAGGAGGATGCCACAAAGGAAGTAAGATGATGGCTGAGCCTTGAGGAGACTCAGGTTCAGCTAAGAAGAGGAAGTGCATCCCTGTCAGAGAATCAGGCCGAGGACATGGTGCTGAAGAAGCCTAATTTGGGTTGTATGCTCTTTGTTACTGGGACATTTTATACAGAACACATCAGGAATTTGGAGGTCATGGTTCAGGAAGTCACTTCCCCTCCAGAATGACTTGTGATTTCCTGAATTATAAATATAGTCTAGGGGTAAGTATACACTCACTCACAGGAAGTGACATGAATAAGACAAAGAAGCAACATGAATTGTTTATCAAGAGATGCTGATGAAGAATCTGAACAACCTCAATGATGACTTACCTATAGAGTTGTGGTCTTTCGACTTCAGTTTCATTCATTCCCACCCCACCCAAAACTCTCATGTTGACTTATGGGTAACTCCTAACCAAACCTTTACTCTTTTGTCAAAATGCCAACCTTACAAATTTAAATTTTACCCACTTAATTTTTTACTCACTCTTCATTTCTATCAAATCTCATTCCATGAATACTTGAACATTCAATGAATACTTGAAAGATAATAGAGAAAAGTTAATTAATTCACCCACTCTTGTCTCCTTCAGTTACAACAATTACAAATCTCTCTCTTCTCTGTATCCTCTGTTCTTGGATCTTCTGTGTGACAGTCATCTCTCCTCCTGGTATTCATTTATATTCCTCATTATTCTGCAATGCTTAAACAGGCCTTTGACTTCTGAAATCAGGTTAGATCTAGCCTGTGGCTATCACCATGCTTTAGTTAGGGAGCAGGGGAAGAGGGAGACCATGATATTTGTTCCCCCATCATCCTTGTTTTTCAGTCAGATAGTGAGAAGCCATGTACCTACATGAAAGGACCTACATGAAAAGTTACGTTGAGAAGTTGGCTGCTGTAGTTATATATCTCAAAGTCCTAGTAATCATTTCCTTCCTCCTCAGGCCAGTGGTTGCTGATCTCTAGAGAATTTTCCCATCTTGATCTTGTTTTATTAGTTATTTTGTTTGTTATTCTTGAGACAGTATTTTACTATGTAGCCTGAGTTGATCTCAAACTCATCTTCCTCCTGAGGGCTGGGGTTACACATGTGAGACATCGTATACATTTTTTTTCCCTTAACTCTGTCTATAATCTTGTAAACAGCCTGTTCATTGTCTAATATCAGTTATTTTTTTTTGAGTTGCTCTTAGTTGTACAGACCTTGCTGATTCATTTTTTCAAATGTACTTTTCAGCAACTACTCTGTCAAAAAATGTTCAGAACTTGGGAATAAGGCCAGGAGGTGAATGAAATGTTTCTTTATTGTTATATGGGCTATTGTATTACTTGCTTACACAAGGATTGTGAAGGAGATGTACTTTTCTCAGCACACAGTTAATTATTGAAGTCAAGGCTTAGTGACGTTATATGATAATGTAAGCATTGTTTTGCACTTCATTGATAAATAGCTTTCAAAAAGAATTTTTTCACAGAAAAGTAAATTCAGAGGTTTGATTTTTTGCTTTGCAGCATATTAATTTTATACTAACATATCGATCTTATCTTCATATTCACTTATTAAATTATTATAACAAAATCAGGTATTGTGAAAATTTCCTCTTTGTCTCACTTATTAATTAAATAATACCTTTTGATGTATGTTCACTGAATACTTGCCTGAGAACTACAATTTTACCCCTTTAAAAATTTTGCTTAACATTTAAAAAAATTAGCTTCTTGGATCCATTGTCGTGACTTTAATGCGTCCTTAACTACTGGTGTCTCTTCATATTTAGGCATAAATATCTCACATCATTAAAAAAACAAAATGTAATAAACTTTCAGGAAGAGTAGCCTATGTGTAGACGCTCTATGTACTTTTTTACTGACATCTTTCTTTCCTCCTTATGTCCAATGAATAAGGTCTCTCATATTCAGTTTAATAAAAACCTTAAGCCCTGAGGCCATTTTGATTAGCCTCAGCATTTCCCCCTGCTGATTCTTTTTCTTTTTTCTCTCAATTCTTCTCTCATATATTACATTCAGACTCCAGTTTCTTCCCTCCCCTTCCTCCATGGTCTCCCCTTCCTCTCCCTACCCCAGATCCACCCCATTCACCTCCTCTCAGAAAAGAGCAGGTCTCCTAGGAATGTCAACCAAACACAGCATAACAAGCTAGAGTGAGAACAGGCGAATACCATCATATCAAGGCTGGACCAGGAAAACCAGTAGGAGAAAAAGGGACCCACAAGCAGGCAAAGGAGTCAGGGACAGGCCCTGCTCCCACCACCAGGTTTCCTACAAGACCACCAAGCTACACACACACACACACACGCACACGCACACGCACACGCACACGCACACACGTGTACACACACACACACACACACACACACACACACACACACACAC
>JANHMN010000007.1:7628582-7679736 GCA_030674055.1 Rhabdomys pumilio
GGAGTTAGGAGTGTGTTTCGTATATACCCTTTTCCTGTACCCTTCATTCTGGTTTCTCTCTTGTGCTACCTTCTTATGTCCTCCATTTCCTTACCCCACCACTGCTTCATCCCCTCCCCTCATAACTTTCACACTCAGTGCCATGGGTGCTCTTGGCCCATGAGATGTAAGGATGACGTTGCTGAATGAAACATCTCAGAGATCCCTGGATTTCCTCATAAGAAAAGAGGTCTGGCTGGATGTCCCTTCACAATTAGGATGTACCTCACCTTCCTGGAGTTCCATCCTCTTGTCTGTGAACTGCAAGTTGAGCAGGTAACTAGAAATCATGAAAGAGCTGGGGTGAAGGAATGAAGATCGACATGGCGGGGATACCAGAGCTGAAACAAAAATCTTCCTAATAAAAAGAAACCAGTCATATGACAGTTAATCATATTTTCTTACTTATACCTAAACTCATAAATGGCAGAGTCAGGACTATAGAGTGTTCTTCCTAATGCATATGACGAAGCCTTTAAAATATGGAAAGCATTTAGCTTACAGCTTACTTTTGACTTTCCAAAGCAAATTATCAATTTAACTTAGTTTTACACAAACTTTCCTGTTAATCCCTAAGGATAATACCAGAAAAACAAGGCTGAATGTCTGTAGCAATGAATACTTAAAATGCCTTTTAATAGACACTGTTCTCTTTGAAGTGCTTGCTGTGGTTTTTCTCCTTTACTTTTCCTCTCTTATGTCAATTATCTCTGATGCTTCTCTTCTCTTCTACTCATAGTGTTTTTTCACATTTCTAACCTGGACTATGCTTACTACAGACACTGAATACATACACACACACAAACACACACACACACACACACACACACACATTCACATACACACTCACACAAATATGTATATAGTTTCCTAATATAGTTGGAAAGGTTGAGTATAATATTTTAACTTATAGGTTTTAATCTTATTACAAAACCACCATGCTTCATAATTTTCTATAAGAAAACCAGATTCTTCATTAGTATTTCCAATTATGTCTGTGAATTTCCACCTCCTTTTCTCCCCTCCCCTCCTTTATTCTTTTCTTGTTGAATCTCAAGGGAAAAAAATGGTATCTCTTAAGCGGGCGATAGCCAAGGGCATTATAATTTATTTTCTTGAAGAATTAAAAACAGAGGAATAGACCCAGGACTGTATTTGTAGAATGTAGTGGGCAAGTACTTCTTCTCTCTCGGTGATTTCACCGACTTGGGCTTGTCATTACTTCATTCATTCAGAAACCTCATGTGAAAAGAACTGCGTGTTTCATTACTGCTTCCAAAGAAGAAATATGTAGACAAAACAGTACACCACTAAGCTTATCTTTATCCAAATCACTAACCCTAAAAACAAAATGTGTCTTCTGCTGCCAGGTGAAGTGTATCCTCACCCGAACCAAAGAGATAGCGAACAGAGCTAGAGCTGAGCAGCTGTTAGCCATGTTCTTCTCGATGGTACTTGGATGTCAGCTCATCTAGGGTTTTCCTAAAAGTACAGGATCCTTCTCCTTACTTAAGCTTTCCCCAGTTTCTTGTCTTCGAAGTTTATCATACCTGTAAGATGTCTTCACAGATTGAGACAGTGCTGAGTTGGTTTAGGGTCACAGGAGACCATGTTTAAAAAAGTATTTGGTGGTAGAAGAGATGGGTCGGGATGCATACATAGTTCCCAGAGTCTCGAGGAAGAGAACCAAGGAGCAAGTGTCTTTGAGACAGAGGTTTCATTGTATGTGTCCGTGTCTGCTCACTCAGGTTATAGATGCTATGTTTGGATCTTTCAGAAGTTTGAAGGAATATAATGTAGTGAGTGGTTGTGTTCCTGAGGTCATTCTTTCCACATAGTTGGGTAGTAGTTCTAGATGTTCTAGACTCTCTTCTAAGTTCTAGGTTTCAAAATTTGAAAGTTAGTGACTCTTTCAGGTTCAAGGTGGATTTCAATATAAAATATAGGGACTGGAGAGATGGCTCAGCAGTTAAGCCTGCTTGTTCTCATTCCTTTATCCAGGTCAGATCGCTCATAACCTCTTATAGCGCCATCTCCGAAGGATCCAGTGTCCTCTTCTGGGTTCCTCATACATCTGTGTACATGTGGCATGCACTCATGCAGATAGATACACACAGCAGCTAAATACACATAACCACAACTAAAAATAAAGGAAATACTTAAAAGAAAAGAAAAAAAGAGTAGTTACCCTCCATGATGTAGAACACAAAATAATTATATTTCAATAGGTGAGACATTTAATATTTATGTATGGTTTACCAAAAATATTTCTATCTCTTGCCAAACTTTCATTGTTTTCTGTGAAGCCAAAATAATTGGCCAGATTAATGAACATTAGGAAAAATAGCTTATACAGTAAAAGAAAGTTAAAATACAATTTCTATAAAATTTTTATTTCACTAAATAAAAGTAAACAATTTTATGAAGAATTATTTTGGCGTTGTAATGAGGGGTTTTATTGAATGTAGAGACTTCTTTTGGTAGAGCAGCCATTTTTATATTAATTCTACCAATCCATGAACCTAGTAGTTCTTTCTTCCTACAGATGTCTTTCTCAATTTCGTTCTTCAGTATTTTAAGGATTTTATCTTACAGCTCTTTTACTACCCTGCTTAGGTTTATTCTAAGATATTTTTCTTGAGGTTACTGTGAACATACTTGTATCTATCACTGCTTTGTCTCAGTCTATTGTTGGTATATGAGAAGGCTGCTGATTTTGCCAATTCTTTATATAACCAATTCTTTTGAAAGCGTTTATCAGCCATGGAAGTTTTCTGGTGGGGTCTTTAGGATTTTTAATGTGTAGGTTTACATCTTGCAAATCAGGATGCATTTACCTCGTCCTTTCTTATTTTTATCCATTTTATCTCCTCTTGCCTTATTGCTCTAGATTGGACGTTGTCTAATTTTTAATGTAGATCTCATTTCTTCACTGTGTTTTTCCAAGGATCATGAACACAGGACCCAGAAGCAATAGTTTAGGACAAACCGTTGTTTCCTGTTCAGTCAAAATAATTGTAGAAAATTAAATGGAATGGTGAAGAATTTTTTTATTCTAAGTGCAGCTTTTGGTAAAGTGCAGGTTTTGGTAAAGCTAACTGAATACAGGCTATAATCATTCACGTGTCTGTGCTTCAAGTGATTGCTCACAAATCTCTTAAATAGGCTCCAGTCAGAGAAAGGAACTTACTCCTCAATTACATCTTGAAAAGTCCCATGCTCAGATGGCTTGTCATTGAGTTCTGAGAATCACATAATACAGTCATAATGGTAGAGATCCCCTTTATAACTTGGGGTTCTTTGGCAAGATAATCAGTATAATTTTCTCTAACACTCTGGTACTGCTAATTTGAGTATTGCTACTGCATTTATAGGGGTCCTTTCTCCTATATGGGAACAGCCATACATTGACCTCGCTCTGTAGGGTTCCATTGGCCATATTGTCAAAGAGATCAAACAGTGCTTCTTTTGTGAGGGCTTAGATACTGAGCATAAATGATGGGGTTTCCTGCATACATTCAAGTCTTGGTTTATTAGAACAGAAGACTTAAAATACTTCAGATGTATTTTCTCACCCACTTACCATCGAGTTTTAGACAATCCCATTATGTAGTCCAGGATAGCCCTAAACACATGATTATCTTGCTTCAGGCTCTTGAGTTCTAGAGTTATGATGCACATCACCTCATCTAGCTGGTTGACAGTTTTAATTGTTTGAAGATATAATTATTAATTATTATAATTATTAATTATAATTATTATAATTATTAATATAATTATTAATTATTTTATAAATGGACTACAAAAGACTGACATTTATGTGTATATGCACAGAGGGATAAAACACATTTCTTAGAATTTGCCAAGTAGCTGTCTGTAAACATTTTTTATTCTACTTTAAATAAAAAGTAATTATGAAACTAATTAAAGATAAGAGCAACTCCTAGGAATACAGATTTGTAAAACTAGGCTGGTTCTGCGGTTTCTTGGGAATAGATAGAAACCTTGATCTAAAATAGGATCTTAGGGTTGGAAAAATGTGCATAAAATTAGACAGAGTAAAAATATAACAAATCATTTAAAATATTCTATTTTTTATACTTATTTTAATGTATGAAATTTTTACAAGTCAAAAGACCATATAAATAAAGAGGTCTAATTACCATTTCATCAAAGACTACAACTTTCAGTAGACAGATCATAAGGCAACAGGAAACCCAATTAAAAATGTGGGCTCTTTTAGGAAGAGTAGATTCTCTGTCTTGGGGAAAGATATTTCAAGATCTGGATAGAAACTCTTGTTGCCAAAAAACAAGTACAGTTTGAAATGTTCTGATGTGGTGTTGACAGGACTCAGGATCCAACTTAAAAAGAGCTCCCTCTGGCCCAGCTATGGCAATCTGAACAAAGACAGTCAAAATTGCATTTGATTAGAACAGCAGAACTTAAAAGAAGCCATTATTTGTAAAAGAAAATGGGTTTATTTTTTATTCTCATAAATTACAGTTGTACTCAGGTTTACTTCTCAAGTGGAATTAGTGCTCCCAAGTTTCATATTCTGTCTCTGTTTCTGTCTGTCGTCTGTCTGTCTGTCTGTCTTGCACACACATACTTCAGAAACACCTTGCTATCTCAAATACACCAAGTCTTTAAAAGTCTCTCTGAATACTTCCAAGAACTAAGAGTACAGAGAACATTTTATGCCTCTTCTTTCATTTTCCAATTTTAGAATATGATGGCTTAAAACTTCGAATTGGATGAAAACCTGTAGTTCATCAATTAATCCTCAAATTATGTGATCAATTATCTTTATATATTTTATCGGGATTTAGCATATAAAGAGCACCTTGGGATAGTATCTTATCTGTGATAAAATGTGCTGTTTGATGGTTTTGTCTGAGCAGATTAAACAGGGTTAGTGTACTAATGCTACTCAGAGACTGTTGTGATGTTTTATAAGGTGATCTTCCAGCTTGGAACTTCAGAACAAAATACAGATTTAAACTCAGTATGTGTTTAATGGACTCTGCTAAAATATTTTAAAAGACAAACAGACTAACAAATTAACAACAACAGCAACAATAAACTCTCAGACCAAAATAACCAACCAACCAACCAACCAACCAACCAACCAACCAACCAACCAACCAACCAACCAAAAAAACCAAATAAAACAAGATAAAAACCAAGCAACCATCCAACCAAGCAAAAAATACTTCAGCTCCCCCAAGTGCTCTTTCCACACACCTTTGGTCTTATAGCGAAGACTAAGGACTTGACTGCTGAGCTATGTCTCTAGATCATTGCTGTTTATATGCTAATGACAGGGAATTAAAAAAAATGTCATTAGCTCTAAGTAATTTTCCTCTGTGGGATGTATTTGTATTATATTTTGTCTCTTTTGTCTTGCCATGCCTCGGATGACTGACAGTGGTTTTAACAAAAGCCTAGCCCACTCCAGCTTCCCTCCCACCCTCCCATATGTATTACAGGCTTATTCTTGCAACCACTTTTTCTGAAAGCGTGACGTTCACTACTGAGAGAGGTTTGTTCTTCTCCTTTTCATTTGCATAAACAGAAAGGTGTCAAGAGGGCGTGAGAAAGTCACGTTCTCAAGCAGCAGATGAGGACGTGTTCCTTTTTGGAAATGAGAAGAAAGGAAAACTGTTCTCGAGCTTTTTCCTTCTGGAGTGCTTCTCCCTCTTTGTAGTCCATGACGAGCATGGATAAGTTCATGAGCTCCTGGACCACCATGCCTCCCTAACAGAGTGTGGGTGGATTTTACTTTAAAGCAAGCAGAGTTCTGGTGCCTTACTTGCAGTTTGCAGTTGTTGGGAATTAACCATCATGCATTCCATCTTTGCAGCATTGTTGCATATCAAAGGAAGAAGAATGTTCAAGTTAACAACTTTTGGGATAGCTGCTGCTCCACGGAAGCACATGAAGAGCAAGCTACACATCTACTAAATATGCGTGGGGAAGCCTGGGTCCAGCCCTGTATGTTCTTTGGTTGGTTGTTCAGTCTCTGAGTGCCCCAAGGGGATCCAAGTTAGTTGACTCTGTTGGTCTTCCTGTGGAGTTCCTATCCCGTTCCTCCTGCTCTTCCATAGGAGTCCTCACGCTCCATCCACTGTTGGCTATGGGTGTCTACATATATCTGGATCAGCTGTTGGGTGGAGCCTCTCAGAGGACAGCCATGCTAGCTGTCTGCAAGCATAATAGAGTAGCATTAATAGTGTTAGTGATTGGTGCTTGCCTATGGGATGGGTGTCAAGTTGGGCTGGTTTATTGGTTGGACATTCCCTCAGTCTGCTCCATCCTCCATGCTTGCATTTCTTGTAGACAGAATAAATTTGGAGTCTTGTCGGTGGGTTGGTGTCCCTATCATTCTGCTGTTGCCTGTATGTGGGATGTTTTTCTAGCTTGGCTGCCTTGTCTAGCCTGAGTGGGAGAGGATGCACCCAGCCTTGAAGAGACTTGATATATCAAGGATGGGGGGGGCACTCAGGGAGGCTTCCATCTGTTTAGAGGAGAAGGGGAGGATTGTGGGAGTGGGTGACCAGGAGGGGATCAGTTAGCAGATTCAAAATGAATAAGAAAACAAAATACCAAGAAAATCCCCACACTACAATTATACAAGATGTTACCATCAGTGGAGTGGGGGAAGGGGTGGTTGTGGTTTACTATGCTTGGCCCAGGGAGAGGCACTATTTGGAGGTGTGCCCTTGTTGGAGTAGGTGTTGCCAAATTGGAGGAAGTGTGTCACTGTGAACATGGGCTTTAAAACTCTAGTCCTAAGTACTTGGAAGCCAGTCTTCTTCTAGTGGCCTGCAGATGAAGATGTAGAACTCAGCTTCTCCTGCACCATGCCTGCCCCAATTAAGTGTTGTCATTTATAAGAGTTGCCTTGGTCATTGTGTCTGTTCACAGCAATGGAAACCCTAACTAAGACAGAAATATTAGGTGAAAGTAGATGGAATTTCTCTATTTTAGTTTAAAGCTGTATGTAAATAAATAATCATTTTAAAAAAAAAAAACTTCAAGAAGAATAACAGTAAAATCCTTTAGCCAGAAAAAGAATGTTTAAGTCTTGTAGATGAAAATTTCTTTACGTGTTTATTACATTCCTCTTTGTGACTTTGTGTTAGATGAAAGTGACTTCATAGATGCCAACGAGTTCTATAATTTAATTTCCCGATGACTATTTTGCTATAGACTGATGACTTTAGTGAAGATTTTAAGTTATCACTTGAGAAATAATTTTCATATTTATTTTCAGAAGGCAGAAATCATAGGACCTCAACTTACAGACAACATGGATTATGTGCCTATAATTAAGTGTTTGAAGCCAGTGTGATTTACTGGTTTAGTGCATGAGCCAAAGCTCATTGGGACTGTTTCTTTAATCACAAAAATATATGTATGATAAGCAGAAAGGAAATGCACCAGTAAGTTGTGTAGATTTAACAAATTTGAAGGTTAGAAAACACATCTTGAAATAGGAAGAGACACATGAGACAAGAAAAAAAAAAAACCATTATCTCAAGGTGAGACTGGTCAGATGAATGAGGAGGAGCTTCTTTTTAAAGAGTTACAGTATTTCTTCCAATTCTAGTGATTATTACCCCCCTTCCAATTTTAGCCTAGTTAAATGAAAAATCAGTTTTCGAACTCTTCTAAATACTCGGTATCCTATCTATCTCTTTATCTCTATCTATCAATCATCTATCTATCTATCTATCTATCTATCTATCTATCTATCTATCTATCTATCATCTATATCTCAGAATATTATTCATATACAAAGAAGGAAACCCTGCCTTCTGTGAGAGCAAGGATGATAGTGGAGACCATTATACTACATGAAATAAGTCAGACACAGAAGGATGAGCATAGTATCATGTGGAGCACAAGGAGGTTTAGTAATAGAAACTGAGACTGTAAGAGTGATTTCTAGAGGCTGGACAGAATTGGTCGTGATAGGACAAACAGTGATGGATCTTAAGTTGTAGTTAGAGTCAAAAAGTTTTAGAGTGTTTTTAGTAGGGTTGCTATAGATACTGATTGCATTCTTTATGTTTCAGAGAGCTGAAAAGAATGATAATATTTACTCTATATAAAAGTGATAAATTATTTAGGAAACAAGTATGTGTAACCTAAATATATAATGTGTGTAAAAGTATCATATAAATGTACTAAATGAACCTTTAACCTTAACTCTAGTCTATAATCATATAGATGTGCCACTAAAATGTACAGTTTTAATATTTTTATCTCAGTTAAAATAAATTTCATTTTAAAGACATATTTTTAAGAAAGAAATTGATAGTGGTTATAGAAGCCTAAAGATTGACAATTGGGCTATTGAGTTGACTCAGAAGATAGAGAAACTCAGATATGCCCAAGTGACTTCTGGATCCCACAAGATGGCAGGAGAAAACCAACTCTCCAAAGAGGTGTCCTCTGATTTAACATGTGTCATGGCATGCACATGCCAGCACACACATGCACACACACACACACACACACACACACACATACACACATCATAAAAATAAATAAATATTATTAGCTTGGCTTCACTTGTTATTACCAGTATGGTAATCAACCAGTGGCAAGGTATTTAACCACCTTAGCTCAAGTTTTTTATTTTTTTTGTTAAAATATGATAATCCTATTTCGTTGGATTATTTTGAGCACTGAATTAGCAATGGAAAATTCCAGGCACATAAGATTATTCAATAAATATTGGTTGTCATCATCATCGTCATCATCATCATCATCACCATCACCATCATCTTCATTTTGCAGCTTACATGGATTTTTTATACACATGTTCTTTTGATTCTCCCATTTCTATTCTCTCTGTAGAGAAGACTGTCACTGTGATGGTTTTGAGAAGCAGACAAGGAATGAGACAGAGAATTTTCTTTCGAATAAGAAGATAGGTCTAAGTAAAAATCCAGAGATAACTTTCATTAACCAAGCTGTGACCTTTTGTAAATGTGGATGTCCTCGGTCTTGAAGAACATGAAGGGTGTGATTGACCTTGCAATCCAGTTCTGTGACCTCATGTTTTATTGTGGTGATTTCCAAATTTCTGACACTTTGAAAGCATAGCATTGGTATTGCTAACCTGCTGAGAGTACAGAAAAACAACCTGTCGCATACCCCGGAATTTTCCAAAGCAATTCGGTGCTGAGTGTGTGGGCAGATCTGCTTTTGTCTTTCCTCTAGCCTGACACCCAGACACCTACACATAATGGTGAGCCAGGCTACTTCATAACAACCATGATTTTCAGCCTCGATAGCTTTACTGACTTCTGCAAGGATACACCCCAGCCATGCTGAACAGCCACCTAATATATAGATATGCTTGCAGAAACAAGGAGGAAGATAGCATTATCTGGCTGTTTATCCATGAAGTACATGGTTCTTTACTGCTCTCTCTGATACCAGAATGCAAATATCTGATTGTTGCAAGTATCATTCTCCAACTGTGTGCCAAAAGTAGGCAAGAAAAGAGCCAGAAAGTTGAGAGTACACATTGAATTTGTTTGGGGACCCATTGACTGGCATCTTGCCCAGCCTTCTGAATTTTATGATTCCTTCTTTAAGTATCTGAAGTGAGATGCTGGCAATGGCTCCCATTACCAATCATCTGGTGAGACCTCAGGGCTGCCTGTGTGTTCAGCCTCTTCTGTATTCACTTTCTTCTGCCTTGAATATGAATCATTAACATTTAAGTCTGTGTGTCCTTTGAGATTGTGAACTCTAAGGATGCTGGGAATTGGATCTGTTTTTTTTTTTTTTGTATCCATCAGTGTTTCACAGACTGAATTATATGACTAACAGCACTGACATCAGCAGGGAGTCTTCCAGGTGTGGAACAGAAGAGAGTTAGGATTTACTCCCTATACAACTCACTGAATGGATGGTCTATGTGTTTTAAGAACATCCTCCATCTCATCATGCGGATGTATGCCTGTGTAATGCTGTGTAATGTCTGATGTGTAATGTGATGCCATACTCCTTTATACATGGCGCAGTTAAACAGTAACGGAGACAATATAGCATAAAATGAATGTGAGATAGGTAATTACCATTTAGGGGACAGTCTCTACTCTCCCTTCTTCCTGCCTGTCCCTTCACAATCTGTAGGAACCTTGAACTCTTAGAAACTGAAGAGGCTTTCTACCCCTAGAGATGTATAAAGTTGTTAGTTTAAAGTTATTGTTGGTGAGGAAGAAGTGAGTCACCACACATTAACTCCAGGTTTTTTTATGGTTATCATGATGAGCGTCATAATTAATAAGGCACAAAGCTAGGTCCTCACACCTTGCCATCTCCACCTCCTCTCCTTCATTCATTCACTTTTAATCCCATCACAGTACTCATGAAAATTGAAACAGAAACTCTCAAACCTCAGCAATGCACACACACACACACACACACACACACACACACACACACACACACACGCAAACCATCTCACCTGAAATGTAAAACCTAAAGTTAAAACACACTTTGCTGAAGCCATGCATTGTGATATCACAAAGAACAAGAAATAGCTATTAATGTGATACATGTACAGCAGAGTAACTGGTATTTATATTTTATTTTTATTGTTTGAGACTTTTGTACATGCATATGATATGTGTTAAACAACCATTCTCTCATTTCCTCCCTTTTAATTCCTTCCTTCATCCCACCACTTTTCCCTTCCAATGCATAATGTCCCTATAGTGCTCCCTGTATGTTCGTGGGTGTAGGGCTATCTACTGGAGTATGGATGACTTCCAGGAGCTAAATCTCTGATGAACTGACTTTCCCACCCCTAAGCAGCCACTGACTAATTAAACTACATTTATTTATTTTATTTATGTGTGGGTGCACACACACACATGGCACCACGTTCTGTAGTGTGAATGGGAAGCCAGAAGACAACCTGAGGGAGCCAGCTTTCATCTCCTCTATGTGGGTCCCAGATATCAAACTCAGGTCATCAGACTTGAAGCAATCTTCATTTTTTTAATTAAAGGATAAGACTAACTTTCAGAGCAGGAGCTTGTGAGAGTGCCTTTCTCTTTGGGCCAGAAGGCTCTATGATTGACTACAGAGTTTATTCTGCTGTGATTATGATTGTTTAAACTCAATGTTAGCGTTTAAGAAATCTTTGCAGTTGGGGTGGTTTTTGTTCAGTATTTGTGGATTGCATGCTCTTAGTCAACCAGCATTGGTGGGTAACCTGTAATTGGTTTGGAGAACTCATTCTCTGGTAGGAAAGCGGAAGGGGCAGTGCTTAACATCTAAATTGAAAACAGAATGTAAACTGTTATTGAAGATTCAAAATCAATTTTCATTGGTGTTTGGGAAATTACATAAAAGTAGGTGAATGCAAGCTTGTTGCTAAAGTTCACACTTTAAAGCAGGGTAGCAAACTTGATATGGCTCTACTGATGTCCAAGAGTAGAGCAATAGCCTGGATGAATGGAGTAGTGGGCCTAGGCTGGAGTCATGTGGATGTGAACCAGCTCTGAGTTTACTGTTGATTAAAGAGAACCTGGGCTCTTAGGCTGTTTTGTAAACAGCTCTCTCAGGCTATTGCAATTACAATGCATTTTGTGAATTTTTGCAAAAGTAAACTATATTTGATACAGTCAGCTAAGACTGTTAGCTCTGATGACTCCACCCACTGTAGCTACTTTTTTTTTTCTTCTGGTATTGGAGTAGCCATGAACAAATTCAGAGGCCAACTAAGGGAAAGTTGAACTAGAGATGTGCCATTTTTTTAAAACCAAAATTTGGGAAAACATTAATAGGGTTTAAAAAGTATAATTTAAAGAACAAAGATTTCTAAAAGGTAACTAGCCACATGTCACAATACTCCAAGAGAGCCTCTAATGAGGCTTTTCTGTTGCTATTGTCACTCTAGGCTATCTGGATAATGGTGATTGTTGATAGGAATGTGGGGGATTAAAGATTCTCAGGCTCTGGTAGGGTGTAGTTGGAGTGTATTGATTTTGGAGATGGCAGTATTTAATAAAACTAAGTAGATTCCTTCCATGTAGTCCAAGAGAAATGCTATTGATTATGCAATCCACTGAAATTCTCCCATCTAAAAATATTAATTGCACCATTGTTTCTGGTAATGAGAAAGCAAGGCAAACTGCCTATTCATCATTAGGAGAGACAGGGATTAAATGGAATAGGACTCAATTTCAAAGCAGTGGTTTACTCATAGAACACTGTGTGCGCGTGTGCGTGTGCGTGTGATAGAAAACATAGACTGAAAGGAACCAATGTGAAACAGGATAATTATATAAACATGCAAACTGGAATAAAGACTAAATACAAACATATGTAGATATTTGCTGAAAACCAACTTACATGTTGCTTCAAGAACCTAAGAACACTATGAAAGAATTAATAAACAAATCTCCATTATGGTTCTATTATCTTTGCCTGAAGCAGTTTTGACTTTTAGCCAGACACCTTTCTTATCAAGAGTTGATAAGTCTGGGCCTAGTTTGTGTGCATTTTCATATCTAGAATTATCAATGGATGGAGAAAAAACAAAATTATCACTAGGAAAAGATTTCTCATTTCATAGCAGGAATATATGCCGATAATTACCCCAGTTATTTCTTAGCAAAATTTACCATTGTTGAACTAGGTGCCTGGGGAATTGGGTAAGGAGGAATAACACATCTTTTAAGGACCAATTTAGATATTACATATGGCAACTGCTAGATACAGGGTCTATGATGGTGTTGAAATCTAGAAACTCAAAGTGCCATGGTTGTCTCATTTAGAGAGAGTGTGTGTGTGTGGGGGAAGGAAATAAGTTGGCAAATAGTTGTTTTTATATATGGAAAGAGGATCATTAAAGGTAAGGAACAGGGAGTATGGGGTAGAGACACAGGAATAGCCCTATGCTAATGAGCTCTAAATGAGAAAGAATCTTCATGTTCAGTATGAATGTTCACCAGAAAGCATTAACTGCAAGAGAGCCTCTGAGTCACCAAAGGAACTGATAGTTTGGCAAGCAGATGCTATCTGGCTGCTGTCCTTAACTCTTTTTGGGCCTGAACAATGGAGACATATAACAGATATAGTGGCAAACATAGGGTATAAGCATGAGTCAAGCTGTACAGGATACATGTTTTTGGTCAGTGTTTAAACTGTCATCATTGTTGGGCCTCTAAGTACAGGTTCATTCTAGGTAACTGTCTTAGGATTTCTATTACTATGATGAAACACCATAGCCAAGGAGCAAGTTGTGGAGGAAAGAGTTTATTTGACCCACACTTCTATATTGCTTGTACATCATTGTGGACAGGGACTTAAACAGGGCAGGAACCTGGAGGCAGGAACTGATGCAGAGGTCATAGTGGGGTGCTATTTACTGGCTTGCTTCCTATGGCTTGCTCAACCTGACTTCTTATAGAACTTGGGACCACCTTCCCAGGGTTGGCACCACCCACAATGGGCTGGGTCCTGTCTCATCAATCAGTAATTAAGAAAATGGCTTACCAACAGATCTTATAGAGGCATTTCTGAGTTGTGGCTCCTCCTCCCTCCTTTCAGAAAACACCAGTTTGTGTGTCAAGTTGACATAAGACTAGCCAGCACAGGGTCCAAAGTGACACATAATACTTGGCTGATTATATTAAGACCTTCCACCCTAAAAAGGGCAATGTCATAACCTCATGGAATTGGTGTGTATTCTGGGTGTGTATACTTTTATATTATTTGCCCATAATACCTCATCCAGCACCAATGTTAGCACTCAGATATTGCTGTTTTAAGACACTGGTTTTAGAATATGTTGTTATGAAATAACAGAGAAGAGGAAAGATATAATTTGGTCTGTAGACTTGAGCTGCTACCATATAAAAGCTATATAACACAGGGACAGATGATATGGAGTCCTGAGGAGACTATTAATGGAAGTTTAGCTAATTAATCGATTAATGAATTACTCAACATTTGTTTAGATTTTTCTCAGCCATTTGAGATTCCTCTGTTGTGAATTCTCAGTTTAGTTCTATATGCTATTTTTTGATTGGGTTGTTTGGTTTTATTGGTGGTTAGCTTCTTGAGCTCTTTATATATTTTGGATATTAGCCCTCTATCGGATGTGGGGTTAGTGAAGATTTTTTCCCAATCTGTAGGTTACCGATTTGTATTATTGACTATGTCCTTTGCCTTACAGAATCTTTCCAGTTTCTTGAGGTTCCATTTATCAATTCTTGATCTTAGAGCATGAGCCATTGGAGTTCTGTTTAGGAAATTTCCCCCTGTGCCAATCAGCTCTTTCCCACTTTCTCTTCTATTAGATTCAGTGTATCTGGTTTTATGTTGAGGTCTTTGATCCACTTGGACTTAAGCTTTGTGTAAGGTGACAAATATGGGTCTATTTTCATTTTTCTACATACAGACAGCCAGTTAGAGCAGCACCATTTATTGAAGATGCTTTCTTTTTTCCATTGTACATTTTTGGCATCTTTGTCAAAGATCAACTGTCTATAAGTGTGTGGTTTTATTTCTGGGTCTTCAATTCTAATCCATTAATCAATGTATCTGTCTCTGAACCAACACCATGCAGTTTTTATCACTATTTCTTTGTAGTAAAAACTTGAGGTCAGGGATGGTAATTCCTCCAGCCATTCTTTTATTGTTAAGATTTTTTTTTCTCTTTTCATGTCTTTGAAGAATTGTGTTGGTATCTGATAGGAATTGCATTGAATCTGTAGATTGCCTTTGTTAGGTTGGCCATTTTTACTATGTTAATTCTGCCAATTCATGAGCATGGGAGATCTTTCCATTTTCTGAGATCTTCTTCGATTTCTTTCTTGAGAGACTTGAAGTTATTGTCATACAGGTCTTTCACTTGTTTGGTTAGAGTTACCCCAAAATATTTTATATTATTTATGGCGATTGTGAAGGGTGTCTTTTCCCTAATTTCTTTTTCAGCCTGTTTATCATTTGTATAAAGGAAGGCTGCTGATTTATTTGAGTTAATTTTAAATCTGGCCACTTTGCTGAAGTTGTTTATCAGCTGAAGAAGTTCTCTGGTAGAATTATTGGGGTCGCTTGTGTATACTATTATATCATCTGCAAATAGTGATATCTTTATTTCTTCTTTGTCAGTTTGTATCCCCTTGATGTCTTTTTGTTGTTGTATTGTTCTAGCTAGCTCTTTGAGTACTATATTGAATAGATATGGGGAGAATCGGCATCCTTGTTTTGTCCCTAATTTTAGTGGGATTGCTTCAAGTGTGTCTCCATTTTATTTGATGCTGGATGTTGGTTTTCAGTAAATTGCTTTTATTGTGTTTAGGTGTGGGCCTTGAATTCCTGATCTCTCCAATACATAAAGGGATGTTGTATTTTGTCAAATGCTTGTTCTGCATTTAAGGAGATAATCATGTGGATTTTTTTCTTTGAGTTTGTTCACATAGTGGGTTACATTAATGGATTTTATATGTTGAACCAACCTTGCATCCCTGGGATGAAGCCTACTTGATTGTAGTGAATGACAGTTTTGATGTGTTCTTGAATTCTGTTTGCAATAATTTTATTGAGTATTTTTGCATCTATATTCATAAGCTAGATTGATCTGAAGTTCTATTTTTTGGTTGGGTTTTGCATGGTTTAGGTATCAGAGTAATTGTGGCTTCATAGAATGAATTAGCTCATGTTTCTTCTGTTTCTATTTTATGGAATGGTTTGAGGAATATTGCTATCATGTCTTTTTTGAATGTCTGCTAGAATTCTGCTCTAAAACCATTTGGCCCTGGACTTTTTTGGGTTGGGAGGTTTTTAATAACTTCTATTTCTTTGTACAATATGGGCCTGTTTAGATGCTTTACCTGCTGTTGATTTAACTTTGGTATGTGGTATGTGTCTAGAAAACCATCCATTTTATCTAGATTTTCCAGTTTTGTTGATTATAGGCTTTTATAGTAGGATCTGATGATTTTTTGAATTTTCTCCATTTCTGTCGTTATGTTTCCCTTTTCATTTCTGATCTTGTTAATTTGGATACTGCCTCTAGGGCCTTTAGTTAGTTTGGCTAGAGGTTTATCTATGGTTTTGACTCTCTCAAAGAACCAGCTTTTGGTTTTGTTGATTCTTTGTATTGTTCTTTTTATTTAGATTTGGTTGATTTCAGCCCTGAGTTTCCTGCTTTCTACTCCTCTTGGGTGAGTTTGCATCTTTTTTTCTAGAGCACTCAGGTGTACTGTTAAGTTGTGAGTATAAGATCTCTCCAGTTTCTTTACCAGGGCACTTAGTTCTATGAATTTTCCTCTTAACATTGCTTTAATTGTGTCCCACAAGTTTAGGTATGATGTTTCAAGATTTTCATTAAATTCTAAAGTCTTTAATCTCTTTCTTTATTTCTTCCCTGACCAAGTTATCATTGAGTAGAGAACTGTTCAGTTTCCAAGTGTATGTGGACTTTCTGTTGTTTTTGCTGTTATTGAAGACTAGCCTAGGCCATAGTGATCTGGTAGGGTGCAAGGGATTATTTCAGTCTTCTTGTATCTGTTGAGGGTTGTTTTGTGGCCAATTATATGGTCTATTTGGGAGAAGGTACTGTAAGGTGCTGAGAAGAAGGTTAAATCAATTTTGCTCTTAACCTTTATTAGTTTCACTGTGTCTCTATTTAGTTTCTGTTTAGTGTCCTGTCCATTGGTGAGAATGGGGTGTTGAAGTCTCCCACTACTATAGTGTGTGTGGGGTGTTCAATGTGTGTTTTGAGCTTTAGTGAAGTTTCTTTTATGAATGTGGATGCACTTGCATTTGGGGCATAGATGTTCAGAATTGAGACTTTCTCTTGGTGGATTTTCCTTTTGATGAATATCAAATTTCCTTCCTCATCACACTTGATAACTTCTGGTTAAAAGTCTATTTTATTGGATATTCGGATGGCAACTCCAGCTTGTTTCCTGGGACTATTTGCTTGTAAGACCTTTTTCTATCCTTTAACTCTGAGATAGTTCTGGCTTTGTTATTGAGGTGTGTTTCTTGTATGCAGCAAATTGCTGGATCTTATTTGTGTATCCAGTCTGTTAGCTTATGTCTTTTTATAGGTGAGTTGAGTCCATTAATATTGAGAGATATTAAAGAGAGATGGCTGTTGGTTCCTTATATGTTTGTTTTTGTAGAAGGTTTTATGTGCTTGTGGTTATTTCCTTTTTGGCTTTGTTGTGAGATGCTTAATATTTTGTCCTTTCTTTGGTGCAGGTAACTTCCTTGTGTTGGAGTTTTCCTTCTAGAATCCTCTGCAGGACTGGGTTGGTAGATAGACACTGAATTTGGTTTTGTCCTGGAATACTTTGTTTTCTCTATCTGTGTTGATTGAGAGCTTTGCTGTGTATAGTAGCCTGGGCTGGCATTGTATTCTCTTATGGTCTGCATGACCACTGACCAGTCTCTTCTGGCTTTTATAGTCTCTGTTGAGAAGTCTGGTATAATTCTGATAGGTTTACCTTTGTATGTTACTTGGCCTTTTTCCTGTGCAGCTTTTAATATTCTTTCTTTGTTCTGTTCGTTCAGTGTTTTGATTATTATGTGATGAGAGGATTTTCTTTTAAGTTGGGGAGGTTTTCTTCTATTATTTTGTTGAAGACATTTTTCAGGTTCTTTGAGCTGGGAATTTTCGTTTTCCTCTATTCCAATTATTCTTAGATTTGGTCTTTTCATTTTGTCCTGAATTTCCTGGATGCTTTGGGTTAGGAGTTTTTTACATTTTGAATTTTCTTTGGCAGCTGTGTCAATCTCTTCTATGGTATCTTCTACACCTGAAGTTCTCTCATCTATCTCTTCTATTCTGTTGGTGATACTTACATCTGCAATTCCTGGCCTCTTTCTTAGGTTTTCCATTTTCAGCTTTGCCTCCATTTGTGGTTTTTTTTTTTTTTTTTTTTTTTGTTTCTACATCCACTTTTAGGTCTTTATTCAATTCCTTCACCTGTTTATCTGTGTTTTCCTGTATTTCTTTCAGTGAGTTATTGATATCCTCCTTAAAGGACTTTATTTAATCTTCATGAGATAGGATGTTAGGACCCTGATTTTCAGGCATGTTGGTGTATTGAGGGCTTGCTGTGGTGGGAGAACTGGGTTCTGATGATGCCTTTGTATATTGGCTTCTGTTGCTCATTGTCTTGCACTTGCCTCTCACCATCTGGATATCCCTGGTGTTTGTTGGTCTGGTTGATTCTGTCTGGAGTCTGCCTCTTTTGTCCCTGGGTTGCTTCAGGTCTCCTGATAGGCCTGCAGCCCTGGCTGTTGCAGATGACCTGTGGGGCCTTCCAACTGGGGGCTCTTCAGAGGGGCAGAGAAGTTGCTGATCTGTTGCCCTGGCTGCACTAGATCTCCTGGGAGGCCTTCAGACTGTTGGGTCTTCAGTGGAGCAGTCAACTTATTGTCCTGTGTGGAGATGTTCTCCAGGGAGGCCTACAGACAGTGGCTTCTGTTTCCCTGTGTGCAGCAGAACTCCAGAGAGGCTTTCAGTCTGTCTGATCACTTACCCTGCATGCCTTTAAGCTGGGGTGTCAACTGCTCTGAGTACACCAGATCTTCTAGGATGGCTCAGGATATGGTGTCTTCATGGGAGCAGACCAGCTAGCAGTCAACTGCTCTGAGTGCTGCTGATCCTCTACTGCTCTGAGTGCAGTGGATCTTCTAGAATGGGCCAGGATCAGATTTGTGCTGAAGTCAGAGGGTAACAGTGCCAAAGGTCCATGTTACACCAAAACAAGCTATGGATGGTCAAAGCGAGCTGAAGTGGTAAGGACCATGGTGGACCACATGGAAGACCACATGGGAGATGTTTGGAGACTGTACCCACTGAGTTTTTTGGAGGACAAGATGGAAAGATGAGAGTAAGGAGTTAAACTGTATGTGTAGCTTGGCTGGAATGGAGCAGGATAATGTAGACGTCCTACTTTAATGCTTCGTGGGTAAATGTAAGAGTCAGAAACCATCAGTACCCCAAACAGCACTTAGTATTGGAACAGAAGCAATATGACTAGGCCTTTGGTAAGAGCATTAACTGGGGAGTGGGCAGGCTGCACTGGAGCCAAATGCTTATTGACCCCATATATTTTCCTGTTTGTGCAAGAAATATGTCCCAGGTTCAATTAAATTATTCCCAGCTTTTAATATTTTGATGTTATTTACTCTCCCATTGAAACAAGGTCTTTCCAAAGTCTAGATCCTAAGTCTACTTGACTTAGAATAATAATAGAACCAGTTTGATTCAAGTTTAAATAAATCATTTTCTCAGCTAAGTAGGACTTTGTGTGCTAGTCTCTTGTCTCTTAGCATCAGTCTTTTATTAAAATCTTAAAATGATCTTTTACCACTCTCTGGGGAAATAAACATAGCCTTTGAGCTGCTTTCTTTCAGGCTAAGCCAGAATCAGCAGCAGGATAGTTAATAATAGGCTGTTCAGAAGCTCAGCGTTCCAATAGGCCTTACAAGAAGGCTCTCTGCTTCTCCATAAGGACACATGGGCAGGGAGGTGTGGGACAAGATGCTGATAATAATTTTCTCTGGCATTATCAGAATTGGGGCTTTTGTTTCCTGTGTCTGCTTCCCCAATAATATGCTCCAATATTTAATACATAATATCCAATACATGTTCGCCAAAGTTACTCACACAGCTAAGCCAGAGGAAAGTATCTCTAAGCAGAAATGCATAGAATGCCTGTCAATGAGGTAGACATATTTTCTTCTCCTGTCTCTAATTTGTCAACTCTCTTCTTTTTTTTCCTCAAATAACATAGCAACAGGGTGGATCATCAACATAGGATGAGTCTGGAGTGTCCAGTCCTGAGACAAGCATTTAGTCACATTTTAATCTATCCCATTATTACTGGAAGTGAAGTTTTCCAGAATTGATTGCACTCTATAACTTGCTGAGTTCTGGCACTAATGACTGATTCACTATTCTATCAGTTACTTAATTAGAATGAATTATTCATAATACTTCTTGACAAATGACCTAATTATTATGCTAATCACAATGATCTAAGTCTTCACTGCTTTCTAAAGTGCATTCTCCCTAATGAGGTTTAAAAATACGTGTATAATTATAGTCTTAGCAAAATTTGGAAGGGTGCTTTGACAGACATTTTTATTTATACTTAGATATTGAAAAAACATTAAGTATGAGATCACTTTTACTTTAAACTTACTAATTTCTTCCATGTCCTTTTCTTTTCCTAATATGAAATTGTGAATCAAAGTGATAAATAAAATGGCAACTGACTTAGTAAAGCTAAGAAGTGAAGCAGACATGTGTTTTTCCCTTAGTAGGGCAAAGGGGTAAAATAAAGGGTATTTCTTGTTACATTGTCTTTCTTAATTGTTCATGAGAGGGACAACTGTGTTGGCAGCTAAGGATCAGTTCATGCCAGGAATATCTCTTCTTTGCTTTCTTTGTTTAAATTCTGACTCAAGTCATTATCTTTGTTTATGTATTTGTCTTACTTTATAATGTTGTTAGTATTTAAAAGTTTTTGGATTTTGATTATTCTCAGTAATGATAACTACATTAATCATTAACTCCAAAGGGCAATGAAAACATGAACATCAGAGTCAGGATCAAGCAACTAGAAGGAGAAATTTAGATACTGGGCATTAGACCAAACAATTGCAATTGGCTTCTGAGTAGGTCTCTAAAATAAAGACCATGTTAGAATTGAATATGTATTGTATTCAGTTTTGTGGAAGTTTAATCATGATACATTTTTTTTGAGAGTTGGATGTAGTAATTTATGGGTCTCACAAAGTATTAAGGTAATTCTTTAGAAATAAGAAATAATATTTCTTTAGAAATATGACCTTTTGGTCATAACTGATTTAATATTTGAGTTCACAGACACAGATGAAAAAAACGAACATTTTGTAAGTTTTTTTCCTTGTGGGTTTCAGTTCGTTTTCTCTTTCCATGTACATCTCTATGTCTCTCAGTCTCTCTCTCTCTCTCTCTCTCTCTCTCTCTCTCTCTCTCTCTCTTTCTAGTAACCTTTAAACCATTGATTTTCATGTCATGCTCTGGAGCACAAGCATAGTCTCATTTCCAGATCACCAAGTATCTGACATTCTGGGACAGTACAGTGTTACTGGTTGTTCTCTTCTTCCCCATAGCTTTTTAGAGATATCTGTAAGCCAGGTGTGACAGGAGGCAGATGCATATACTATCTAATTAAAAGGTTTCCCTTTTCTTTTTCTGTAACTTCTCTGATTATACATGTTAGATATATAACACTTGTAGAAAACCCCAGGATTAAACAATACACACACACACACAGAGAGAGAGAGAGAGAGAGAGAGAGAGAGAGAGAGAGAGAGAGAGAGGGAGATTGAATCCAGAAGCTTTACTCATGCTAGGCAATCACTCTAGCCCTTGTTTTTTGTTTGAGTTAAATGAGAACTCACTAGGTAGTTGTGAACAGTTTAGAGTTCACTATGTGGGACAGACTTGACTACAACTTCCAATTCTCCTGTCCTGACCTCTTGAGTGCTGGAGTTACACCCATTGTACAATAGGATCAGCTAAAAATGCTTTTTTTGATTCTTTGTTTTTGCTTTTTTTTTTTTTCGGTACTGGAGAATAAACCCAGAGCCTAAGAGACACTTAATGGGTGTTCTATTCCTGAGGTGCACCCTTAAAACTGAACTCCTGGTTAAAGGACTCAGTACTCTAGGATCAGTGATAGTCTCAGGTTGTATGGTGGGAGGAGTCATAGGAAACATTTGCCAAAAGAAAAGTTCCTGTTAATTAGCCTTTGTTTTATTTGTTCTATATTTTGAAATGCAGTGAGCCCTAAGGAGAGAACAAATTTCCATCTACAGCTTCTGGTAGGCCGTGTTATGCCCTCCCATTGGTCTTGATTGCCTTTTCCCATTCTAGTCCATAAAAAGTAAGGACATAATGGTACATCCTTCCAAGATTTCTGTTTATGGCACAGGCTTGACTTTGTCTCTGTTTGGAGGAAATACATCCTCCTTGGCAAGGGAGCTTTCTTTAGTTTGTTCTTCTACTTCATTATGGTAGAAGACAGAGTGGAAAAGGCAATTGTAGATTTTATGACTTGTCTGGTTGTGATGACTTTTTCTGAGGCTACTTGTTCTGGTGATAGTAGCTTATACTCAATATCTCTACATTCATTTGTTTGATCACCAAATACTGACTCTTCCCAAGATGCATGTGATTTTTTGGGAAGATTTTTGAATGACATTGCACCATATGAAGTATGTACAGAGGGACCAAAGACTGGCTAAATTCATGACCATCTTGATGACTAATGAGAAGGTAAGATCTCATCTCCAGTTACTGCTATTGTTTATTTGCCTTCATGGCACCAGGCAACCCAGAGTTACACTTTTAAGGTTGTAAAGAGAAAGAGATATCAAGAAAGCAATATTGTAAACCACCAGTTTGGAGACAGCAAGGAAAGAAATTGGAGACTGCTTTTCCAGTTTGGATAGATTGCACATATTTTTTCATTTACTTTCTCCTTAGCAGGGAAATTTGACCAAATGTGCCAATTTCAAGAGTAATGGGTCAGGCTATGATTATCTCAGAACAATGCAGGAGGATCACTTAGATTTGCCCACTCTTACCATAATCAGTCACCCACCTCCCAGCCCAAATTACAGGGTTTTGAGACCTCATGGTTTTTTATGATTCTGTGGTTGTGTGTGTTGAGCCCTGTAGTCCATTACTTCTTACTTTTCATCCTGTATTCTTCTATGACTGGGTCAACAAATGCTGCAGCCTGTCCTATTTTGTCATCTGTTCTGGAGCTGGGAGACCATGACTGTACTTTCTGTTTTGGAATATGCTGACTTGGCTATGCTCTGGGACTGTTAGACTCAGGCAAGGGCTTCCTCATTTGGGCACATTCCCAAAATTCATAGTTCTGTTGGGATTTGTAGTCCATTCATGTCAAATAAAACCTTAAAGGAAAACAATATTTTCATACTGCGTTAGGAAGTAGCATATTTCCTTTTACTTGAGAGAGGGTACAATGTGTTCTGCATTGTTCATGGTGCTCACAGCATTTCGATGAAAGAAAAGATGACAGTTCAAAGTTTTTGCCAATCTTAGGAGGTGAACCCATTAATTCTTTAGCCTGACTCAAATACACTCAGTAAGCTTCATACATGATAATATCAATAAATAGATGTCACAGTAATCAGCCATTAAATGACGTGAAAATATCTGCCTGAGGTTTGCCTATTCGGTTTTGTTTCATTTAGGCATGAAGAGTATAAAATAATGACCAGAACAGCCACTAGCTCTTGTCAGATTAATTCAGTGTGTTGTTTTAGAGCGTAGTAGATATTGAAGTGTGTGTGAAAGGGTTAATTGACATGTGCAACCTGTTTGCTTCACCTGACCTAGTCACTCTCTGTTGGAAATATTGGGGCCTTTCCCTTCATGCCACTACCACTCTTCAAGGGTTGCCAACTTCACTCACTTAGAGAAACTGAGCAAGTTCAGAGTAGTTTTAGTAAAGTCTCAATGACAAATGCGTATAACAGTGGGTAGCCTGGCCATCAGTAAAAACCCTCAGCAGATGACAAAAGAATAACTCATATGGCTCTCCAACAGTGGTGACATTAAAATATTCTCTTAATTGTGCTGTTTTAATAATACATCAAGGCTTATTGAGAATTTGATATGTGCTAGGCACTTTTATAGACTTAAGGGATACTATAATAAAGAAGATAAAGTCACCTCATTATTAAAGAGTAGGCTCAAGTGAGTAAAGTGTGAAGTTGTAATACAAGTTGAAGGATAGTGGGATAATAAAACAGGGTGGAGAAGTGGCTAAAAGGAACTGGAGCTTAAATCACAAAGAAAAGCCATGGTGTGAGAGTGGCATTTAAGATGATACCAGAATACCAGCTGAAAGCAGCATATTTCTGGAAGATGGAAGAACCAGTCTAAAGTCCTTGTCTTTGAGAAGAGAGAAATGGTCATTGTGTGCTCAACAAGTGGATGGGAAGGAAGTAGTAGGAGCCAACTCTTTCAGCACCATGGACACGGACAAGGAGCTTGGTAAAAGGTCTACAAGAAACATATCCAACCAAGCAGCAGTCTTACCATCTACCCTTTCAAAGTTTCCCTAAACTTTTATGATCCCTTTCTCCCCTACAGTAACAGCAACACTTTCACTTTCAGAAGACCCCTATCAAGAAATCACTGTTTTTTTTCTGATGGTCCTGCATTCCCAGCATTCCTCAAACCAGGAAAACGATATGATCAAGATAAAAAATAAAACACGCAGACAGCTGTGTATAGACTAGCTTACAGACAGGTGAGTGGAGAAACTGAGGTCTCACACAGGAGATTGTTATGGCCAAAGTGGAACATGAGTCGGACTGTGCTGGCAGTCACAGCTGACAAAGGGACGTAATACTAAGCAGTTAGACCCCACAATTGCTGCTATAGTGGATATGGAAAAAAGAAAGGAAAGAAAGACATGAAGGAAGGAGGAAGAGATGGTGGCTTATAGTTTGTAGAACAAATAGAGGAATGATGGGATCAGACAGAGGCAAGTAAGACTGAGCAAATGAAGAAACAAAAGTTTGATATGTGATGTGTATTAAACATCTAAATGAGGGTGTCAGGCAAGTTACCGGTACATAAATATAGACTCATTCAGTTGAACCCCCCCCCCCCCCCCCACTATTTAAAATCAATGTGAATGAATTACAAAATCTAAGGGGATACAATAGAGAAATTACAGAAAACCCCAGGAAGGGGATACGTCAGAAGAATGCTAACTTGGACCTGAAGGTGAGAAGCATTTTAAGAAGGCAGTAGCTGGCTGTGTGAATGCTTCTGAGTTGTATAAATGAAGATGCAAAAGTGACTCCTGCCCTTGGGTAACATGAAAAGCAGTGTTGACCTTAACAGAAGAGAATAAAGGGAAAGATGTGCATTGAGAGAGACACTAGTTCCGTACAGAAATCTTTGGAGCTGGCTTCTGCAAAAGGAGTGTAAGTTTATGGGAGAAGGTTTGTCTGTATTCTGTTTTAAAGCCGGAGAACAGCAGAACAAGGCTGGCACTGATCCAAGAGAAAGACAGGTAAATATTTTGTTCTCTGTGTCTGTCTGTCTTCCCCAGAGAATCATCTTAGAAGAAAGGATGGAAGGTTGTAGGAAGATTGATAGGAAGGTGTACTGTAAGATAACGTCCTCTGGACCTTACAGGGCTGGTGTACCCATGAACCCACAACAACTGTAGCTGCTGGAACAGGACAGGGATGTTGGCCATTTTCTGATTTGAAGACATAAATGAAAGAATCAGTTCAATGTTTGGATTTGATCATTGGTGGAAAGAATGGGAGTGAGAATGGAGGAGGCCTGGGACAGTACACAGTGAGGTTTAATCTTTTTTTTTCTTTTTTTATTGGATAATTTATTTACATTTCAGATATTATTCCCTTGCCTGATCCCCCCACCCAGGAACCCCCTATTCTATCCCCACTCCTCTTGCTTCTAAGAGGATGTGCCCCCCCCCGACTCTTATCTCCCCACCCTTGAATTCCCCCACGTTAGGGAAGGGCATCCAGCCTTCATTAGACCAAGGACTTCCTCTCCCACCTATGCCCAACAATGTCATTCTCCCCTTCATATACAGCTGGAGCCATGGGTGTCACCCTATGGGCTCCCAGGCTGGTGGTTTAGACCCTGGGAGCTCTGCTTGGTTGGTATTGTTGCTCTCCCCATGGGGCCACAAACCCTTTCAGTTTTTTCAGTCTTCTCTCTAACTCCTCCATTGGGAACCCCATGATCAGTTCAATGTTTAGCTGTGAGCATCCGCCTCTGTATATGTCAGACTCTTGCAGATCTCTAAGGAGACAGCTATATCAGGTTCCTGCCAGCATGCACTTCCTGACATCCACATCAGCGTCTATCTTTGGTGACTGCAGATGGAATAGATACCCAGGGAAAACAATCATTCATTATGATCAAGTAGGCTTTATCCCAGGAATGGAGGGATGGTTCAATATTTGGAAATTCATCAATGTAATCCACTATATAAACAAACTCAAAGGAATTAAAAAACACATAATCATCTCACTAGATGCTGAGAAAGCATTTGACAAAATTCAGCATTCCTTCATGGTAAAAGTTTTGGAAAGATCAGGAATTCAAGGCCCATACCTAAACATAGTAAAAACAATATACAGCAAACCAGTAGCCAACATCAAACTAAATGGAGAGAAACTTGAAGCAATCCCACTAAAATCAGGGACTAGACAAGGCTGCCCACTCTCTCCCTACCAATTCAATATAGTACTGGAAGTCCTAGCTAGAGCAATTAGACAACAAAAAGAAGTCAAAGGGATACAAACAGGAAAGGAAGAAGTCAAAATATCACTATTTGCAGATGATATGATAGTATACTTAAGTGACCCCAAAACCTCCACCAGAGAACTTCTAAACCTGATAAACAACTTCAGCAAAGAGGTTTAATCTTCTCAAAGCAAGGGGAACATGTTGTGAGAAGTAGGGAGGGGTTGCGGTGAGCATGGTGTGCTTCAAGAAGAGAGTTGGAAGTGAAATTAAATGTGCCTAATGTTTTTGCTATACAAGAGAGAACGCAGAAAAGTACTCAGTAGCATGGGCAAAGCTGAAGAAACTAATGCTTGGCCGGAGGCAGAGAAGTTTCAGGAAGCAGAAGGGGCCAAAGTCATCACGGTGTGGATTGAAATGGGAACGGAAATTGGAAGATCAGCCATGTAGAAAATTATGGGAAGATCTTTTATTTTCTTAATCAACAAAGGAGGGAAAAGGCAGTTAACTAGAAGATGTGAAATCAGAGGGACTTTTGTAAGAGAAGGCAGATAGGAAAGTACCATTAAATGCTGCTAGAAAATGCAACACTGAATAAAGAAGTTTGAAGATAAAGAGGATGGAATAACACATTCATTTAAGATCTCTGGTGTGCATAGCACTTTGGCTCTTACTTGGGAGAAAGATATTTTTCTTTCTGCAACAGAGAGAGTAATAATGTTATTGGTGATGGCAGTGATGGCCACTAGCATTTATGGAAGTCAATGGGTGCCAAGCCTCTCCGATGGCTTCTCCCATTTAACCTCCCTACTAGCTCCCCACCATCCATCACCATCACACCCTTCATTGATTCTCTCGCTGTGCTTGAATAACAGTCCAACCTCTAATTAATCTTTTCTCATTCCCAGCGGACATATGAGAAAAGAGGACTGGACACATTCAAATGAGAGAGCTTTGAGCAACAAATCTCAGCTCAGAATTCCTGCTGAGCAACCTTACACAGCTCCTAAACCGAATACATAAATAGAAAAGGGAATTGTTTGATGAGGCCACTAAAGAACTGTTAAAACCCAGAATTCCTGGCTGTTGTGTTAAAGGCCCAGGTCTGACATGATTGGAGTGGAAGCGGCCTCAAGCCATGGAACTTTCAATGGTTCCATGTGATGACTGCTTTTCCTTCATCTTTGGTTCTTTTATTTATTACTTATTTATACTTTTGGAGAAATTGTATAGACAGGCAGTTGATCTAATTCTGATGGGGTAGGCCAACCTTTGCATTGGATTGAAGTATTGGAGATGCTTAAACTTGAACTGAATTACCTTCTTGAGTGCTGTTTTCTGGATCCAAAGGAAATGCATTGTCTGATCCCAGCCTTGGTCTTGCTTTCCAGACCAGCTATGGTTGGAGTTTCCAGGAACTGAACGTGGAGTCCTGAGAACGGCTGTTGGTTGGCAGAGGAAAGAAAACAAACAAGAGAGCCAAAGGTTACGATGGGCAACTTCTGACCATTTTATTGAACACAACCTGATCCATTGAGATGTTTGTTTTATTTTTAATCGTTTTGCTAGCACTCTCCCTCTACCCCCATCTCTCTCTCAGAGAGGAACATCATGGAAGAGAGGATGGGAAGACTGTAAGAGCCAATGGACGTGGAGGAGTGCTGCAAGATGATGTCTCCTGGACACGACAGGGTTGTTGTATCCATGAACTCAGGACAGCTGTGTCTGTCTGAATGGGTGGGGACACTGTTGAGCGTTTTCTGATGAAAAAAAAAGAAGAAATAAATGAATTATTGGAAGTTAGTTGGTCTTGGTAGGTAGATTTATTGTGCTTTTTTTTTTTTTTATCTCACAGTTACCTCAAATAATTTGATTCCTTTCTTTAGTTTTCAGAGTGATCACACACAGACACGGACTTTCCTGCCATTTGCCTTGACTTCCCCTTTTGGCAAGAGTTCTCATGTCACAGTGAATGAGGAAGGGTCAGGGTGGAGCCCAGAGTGAGTGCAGAAAAACCAGAGCTGTGTTGTGAGTTTATCTTCACACACAGACACTTTCTTCTAATGCTAACAGAACAAAAGGAACATGAAAAGACAGACAGTAAAGTAAAACACAGCTGAGAAAAAAGAAAAGACAGAAGGAATAAGAAAAAGAAAGCATGCAGACACATATAAAAACAAATGTGGCTTGATTGTTTAGTACACATTAGTGTGTGAATCCTTTTAAACTTAACCTTTTCAAAAGCCTTTCAGTAGCTCTGGTGAGATTATACATATTTTCTGGCTAAACGGCTTGTGCACATAAATATACGTGTAACACAACATACTGTATACACAGACACATCTACCTCTTGGACACCACTGCTACCTTTTTATGGGATGACGATAGGAACAGTGTGCTTTGCCTTTCCATTCTTGCAGCCCAGATAAGAGGCATGACTTATCCCTTGTCCCCTCCTGCAGCAGTTTAGGAATACTGCAGCAGCTCTACACCCTAGCATGCTGATGACAAGGACAGGATGAGTTGGCATCCCAGAAGAAAGTATTTTTCGTGTGGGTATTAAACCCTGATGCCCTAGAAAAGGAGATGGAGGCTACTTACAAAGATGTCTCAGTTATTCAGCCCTGAATTGAAAAAAATTGTTTCTTATGCTGGGAGTGTACAGTAATGAAAGATACACTCTGCCCATGCAGCAGGCATGATCCTCCCATCATAAGCTCCCAACTTATCCACAAAGCCCATGTTAGGGCTAATAAAAGGGGTCAGAGCTAAGATTATCACTAGGCTCTGTTAGGCCCTCTAAGTGACTGATAGTAACAGGTTTTCAGTGATTTAAGAGAAACCAGTGTACTGCTGGTCAACATGACATCACAACACAATTCCCTTGGTTCTGATATCAGAGCTTAGATGAAGTTTACTCATCTCATGACTCTTTTGCATCTTGCAGGCATCATTGAATGAGTTGATAACAAGCTTCCAGGCTCAGAGGTCTAAACTACATTCAAGTACATTTTAAAAAGCTCTAATGGGCTATCAATTATAATAGGCTTTTTGTTTAACGAATAGTCACATTTTTCAGTTAGATTAAAAAATGCTCAGTAAGTGTGCATGTGGATGGACTACTGAGGCTACCCGTCATTTTGGCATGAAAGCATGACATTGTCATCTACAGGTGTTGGACTTTATTCATAGCTATCCTGGGACTCACGCGGCCTATGGGCCACAGGTTAGACACTCCTGATAGACTTTTGTGAGTATTCCTTCAGTTTTGAAAGGAATAAAAGGACCATAGGAAACAAAGACTATATGAGATACAATTGACAAATTCTTCAACTCACAATTATTCATAGTGCAGAGAATAAGTGACTGTAGTTAGGGTTTCTATTTCTGTGAAGAGACACCATAACTGAAGCAACGCCTATAAAAGAAAACTTTTAATTGATGCTGGCTTATAGTTTAAAGGCTTCATTATCATCATGGCAGGCCACAGGCAGACATAGTACTGGAGAGGTAACTGGGTAGACTTGGTGCTAGAGAGGTAGCTGAGATTCCTACATCTAGATTGTCAGGCAGCAGGAAGAGAGTGACACTGAATGTGGCTTGATCGAAACTCAGTAACAGACTTCCCCTGACACAGTCCCGATTAACCCAACAAGGTCATACCTTCTAATGTCACCCCACAAACATTCAAATACATGAGTCTAGGTTGTCTGGTCTTCTTCAAATGACCACATAGATTTATCCATTGAGACTGGGCTCCATAATTCTTCATTTTTGATTGTGGTTTTCTGCAGTAGTCTACGTGTGTTGCAGAGAGAAATTTCCTTGAAGAGGGGGTGAAGATTACACTTATCTGTGATTACGTGTGCGTGTGTGTGTGTGTGTGTGTGTGTGTGTGTGTGTGTGTGTGTGATAAAACACATGACCAAAATAACTTTGGTAAGAAAAAGTTAATTCTAGTTCATGTTTCCAAGAGAAGAGTCTATAATGGTGGGAGGAGGTATGCTAGGAGGTGGCCACAGCAGGAAGCTGACAGGTCACTTCTCTAACCTCACACAGAAAGCAGAAAGCAAACTGGAAGTGGGACAAGGCTGTAAACTCTAAAAGCCAATCCCCAGTGACATGTTTCTTCCAGCAAGACTCAGGTCCTAAGGGTTTTATAGTTTCCCCAAACATTGTCATCAAAGGGGGTTCAGTGCTTAACATGTGAGCTCATGGAGGACATTTCTAATTCAAACCACAACAGATATCAATGGGTTAGGGGTTCTGGAAGTAGGAAAATCAAGGGGTTAGATATGACAGCTGTAAAGAGTGGAAGAAATCTTGAACAGGTTATTGCTTTTTGGTTTAACAAGATTCAATCAAATAGGGAACAATTTGGGGAGAATATTTGGGACAGAGATAGAGAGTTCCCTTTAAGCTATGTCAAACTGTGCTTTAGGTATAAGCAGAGATTTTAAATAAGATTTTAGGAGTGAGTAGTCAAATAGATTATATAACTTTCAACTAGAACTCTTGGCTGTAGATATAAATTTTGAAATATTTGCTGATATTGGTTCTTACCAAGCAAATGGAAAAGATAATTCAGGTAAAAATAATATATAGAAAACAGTAGAAAGCCATTCCCAGGGCATTCTAACGTTTAAACAACACACTGCAAAGAAAAATTCTAGCGAAAAGTTAGAAAATGGGTTGCTAACAGATGGGAACACATATAGGAAATGTTGGTTTGTTTAGGGAGGGAATGAGAATGGAGATGTTGGAGTGGATTTTACACAATGAGCCCAAACAAGACACCTTCCACATATACTCTTGTCCAAGGACAAAAGCAAGACAAGAATGGAATGTTCTGGGTTGGAGAGATGGCTCAGTGGTTAAGATCACTGACTGCTCTTCCAGAGGTTATGAGTTCACTTCCTAGCAACCACATAGTGAATCACAACCATCTGTAATGGGATCTGATGTCCTCTTCTGGTATGTCTGAAGATAGCTACAGTATACTCATATTCATAAAGTAAGTAAATCTTAAAAAGGAGTGGAAATTCAGGGAATTAGAAACCACACAATGGTCTGAGACATATTATGTATTTATTATATGGTAGCCATTACACACAGATCATGATTTAGTGGCAGATTTTTTTGTGGGTTTCCTGTGTCAGCCAGTTTTCTGGTCTCCTTCTTTAATGTAACTCTTTTCTAGGTCAAATCTTTTCCTTCTCTAAATGTATATCCCCCTCTCCTGTTCCCAGAGATTAGTCCTTGTCACACCTGGTGTTCCTTCACCTCTTGGCAATGACTGCTTTGGGACCATTGAGTAGGATTATTCAAGCAATATGAGAGTGCTGCTTTGTTATCAAAAGCATATTCCTGGGATAACAAAACAAAATAGAAACACTGTCCTCTTTCACTGACTATTAATATGTCTGTTAGGAAAACTGTAGTTGATGCCCATATTTATCTGTATATGACTGAAGGGAACTAGTATCAACAAGCTGTGATTGGTAAAACTTAAATATCAAAACCTCTAAAAGCAAAGGTTCCTGTTTCACTGGAATACTAAGAATAAATTTCAAGTCAATGTATGTCAAAATGTGGATCCCACCAGGCTCTCCATTTTCATATTATTTGAAACTACGCAGTGGCAGGCATTGTTCTGAGACTTGGTATTTGTAGGTGAGTACACTGAGACCCAGTGACCTCATGTATTTGTGTAGGAACATACAGCTAGTAGAGAATCAAACCAGAGTCTCCCCCCGCCCGTGGCATTAATACTTTTCCTTAGGTAATATTATGCAGTATTATGCAGGATGTCTTTAAACAATGTTTGCATGTTTATTTTTAACAACAAATTTAAGAAAGTGGGTTGTTTTTAGACTACTTTTCAGTAATGATAACTGATTTAGATCCAAACTTCCTTGGTTATATATATGAGAAGTTCTTAGTGTTCACGTTGAGTGACAATGTCCTTGCCTGAAACATACCAGAATTTAGGCTTGTACACAATATCTTGGCTCAAATAATACTCAAGTTGGGTAAGGTGTCAACAGTATTACACATATCAGCCTATAATGACTACAAATCTGAGACTTAACATCTGATTTACTTTGTCTGTAGTGATTACAGACATTGTTCCACCAAATTCACATGGAAGTTTTCTTTTCTTTTCTCTTTTCCTTTCCCTTTCTCTCTTCTTCTTTCTCTCTTTCTTCTTTTCTTTCTTTCTTTCTTTTCTTTCTTTCTTTTCTTCTTCCTCTCTTTCTTTTTTAAAGCAAAGTCTTTCTATATAGCTCTGGCTGGCCATGAACTCACTCCATAGACCAGGATGGCCTAGAGCTCATAGAAATTTGCCTGCTTCTGCCTGACAAGTGCTGGGATTAAAGGCATGGAAGACTGTGACCCATTCTCTACATCTTAGTTCGGGTTTCTATTGCTGTGATGAAATACTATGACAAGAACTTAAGTGGGGGTGAGGGGAAGAAAGGATTTATTCGGCTTATGCTTCTACATTACAGTTCATTATCTAAGAATATCAAGACAGGAACTCAAGCAGGGCAAAAGCCTGGTGGCAGGAGCTGATGTAAAGGCCATGGAGGAGTGCTGCTTACTGGCTTGTGTTCCATGACAGTCCAGTTTTGGCACCACTCATAATGGGCTAGACCCTCCCCAATCAATTACTAATTAAGAAAATGCCTTACACATTTTCCTACAACCTGATATCGTGCAGAAACCTTTTTAAATTGAGGTTTTCCCTTCTCTCTGATGACTTTAGCTTGTGTCAAGACGAGATAAACTATCCAACACAATCTACAAGATGTTACTCTTTTCTAAGTTTTATAGTGGAGATTAAGCCATGAAGAGTTGTGTTTTACTCCAAACAACTAGATTTGTTATATATTGCCCAATGAACCCCAAAGGCCGTGGCCTAAATTCACATGAATATATTTTAGCTTAATGAAACTTTGCCATCAACCTGGAAGTTTCCAATCCTGTGAAGGTGGAAGACTTCCTGAAAAAGGGTGTATGGAGAAATGAGGCTGTAATGAAGCCTACATGAGGAATGCTACCTCTTTTCTGTACTGGAGATTACACTTAATTCTTTTTTCTTTAATATATTTTCTATAAGTAATAGAAAAACATGAGTGTGTCATTTGTAAAAATTAGGTTTTGAAATGTAGATGCTAAAAAAAAAAACTTACCAGCATAATTCAGGACCATTTTAGCTCAAATCATTCAGTTAATGGGCCAGTGAGCACTTCCCTGCGTGTCCCATAGGACTTTCTCTATAGCTCTAGGTAAGGAGATATTCACTCATGCACAATTGTCTCCTGTGGATTTTGGCCACCCTTTTCTGTCTCATTGGTAAAGACTAAGTAAATCAATGTTCCCGCTGTGATATATCATGCTTCATGCATACTTTGATTTCTGTTGTTTTTATGGCTCATAACTCTATCTCTACTGCAAGTCATCAAAATCAGTATTTCTCTTCATTAAAGTGAGTCAGAGAAGCTGTGGAATCATATGTTGGCATTTATCTATGAGGAAGTTCTGAGACCTGTTTTGCTTATTCCAAAGAGGTCTTGTTTTACAAGCATGAAGGAATACCGAAAAATCTGAACAGACCATCCAGACTTTCCCTACCCAGCATGCTCACTTGTAAAGTGAAGTTTCCATTAAAATTTTAGAGGACTGGAAAACGGAACACATGAGAATTCATGGGGTGTGGTGCAATGGAGAAAGGTGTATGAGCTCTCTTCCATACCTCACCATGTGTTTCTCTTCTCTATCTTCTGTAGTATATTTTATGATGAACCAGTAGACAGTGGACCAGAGGACAAAGAAGCATTTCCTTCAACTCAATGACTGCCTCAATCAAATTGATTGAATCCAAGAAATGGGACTCTAGGGAATTCTGGGTTATAAAGCTGGATCCAAGCCTAGCAAAAACAATCCAGGGTTTGCAACTGACCTCCAAGGTGATAGGCATAGTCATGAAAATGAAACATCCATCGTATGTAATCTAGTGATACCCAAGTAACAGTGTCAGAGATGAACTAAAGGACACCCAGTTGATACCCACTACAAAATTTAGCAGCCTTATTTTGGGTGCATTAGTAAATCCCACTGTCCTTTAGAATCACAGAAATCTATGATGCTAGTGGTGTGAAAGGAGAGGACAAATGGGCAGCTTGTTCTTCACATACGAGTGTTCTTCCCTCTTTGTTCTTAAAAAAAAAAAAAATTCCTAATGGCAACAGAAACGATTGCTCAACTAGCTATTTATCTAGTGTTGAATTGATTGGTACATCAAACAAGTGAAATTAGAAATTCATATTTCCTCGTGGTAGATAGAATGAGCATGTGTGCTATGTTGGAGTGTTTAATCTATTAACTCCAGCTACTGCCACATATTAGCCAGAGAACACTGGATGGCTGCTCAGTAAACAGCCCCAACCATCTCCTAGATTTCCACTTGATCAGTGTTTGCTGAGCAAACCGAAACCTGATAAGACCCACATAGATTGCAAAAGGAATTTCCTGTACGTGGTGCCAACAAATTCTTTTTACCTGGCAGCCTCCTTTTACTTTTAGGGTTATTCACCTTTTCAAAATTTGCATTCTGCCTTTTCATTCAAAGCCTTGAAAGATCTTTACAGGATGGAGTGAGTAACATTGTAAAACACAGGTGACCGGGTTGGAATCGAAAAGCTTCTGTAAAAGGTCACTGATCTTTGTGATGAGAGTTGAGATACTGTTAAAGTCAGGTGATTAACTGTGCTATGGAAAGGCACGAGAATCCCATGATGTGTCCTGAATTATGAACTATAACGTGGGTACTTAACAAGCAACACTGTTCCTCCTCCTCCTCCTCCTCCTCCTCCTCCTCCTCCTCCTCCTCCTCCTCCTCCTCCTCCTCCTCCTTCTTCTTCTTCTTCTTCTTCTTCTTCTTCTTCTTCTTCTTCTTCTTTCATCTTGTAGTACAAATCTAAAAGGTCCCCTGAGCCACACTGTGAGTAGTGTTTTCCTTTCTGTCTTTCTATCATTTTATGGTAAAATTGTTCTCGAGGTGAAGTGATCAACAGGGAATCTGAAAGTTGGTTCTGTCTCTTGTAACTGATTGGCTAACCTCCCTCAGAGGTACTACTTTCATATTTTGCTATGAGGATATTGAGACATAGAGAAAGTAGTGAAGTTAAACAAGGTCTCCTACCGGGCAGCTGTTGGAGGTAACCAATACAATCAGCCTGCCTGTAATTCCAGAACTACTAAAGAATATCCTTTCCTTTCTTAGAAAATTGCTAAAGAAATACTTCTAGAATTAATTAGTGGGCTAAAAGGTATTTAGTTATTGAGATTTTTTATTTATATACAGAGTGGATTTGTGGATCTTCACTTATGCTTCTTTGCAGAAAAGCTTGTTTTAGAGTTTTCATTAGTGAAATTTGTGATTTTCTTTCTGACAATTTCCTGTATTTGTACAATACATTCTGATTACTCTTACTTCCAACACACTACAATCTCCTTCCTATCTCTGTCACTCTTATCCCCTCTGTCATGTGAATGCCTGTGCTTTGTGGCCCACTGGTTTTTAACTAGGGCCATCTGGGTAAGCATGAGAGTGGAACTACCCAATGAAGTCTGGTGGCCTCAGCGCTGGGTAAACATCTAAAGATAATGAATGGCTCGTTATCTTTAGAAGATGAAAGAATAGTTCAGCAAGAAGTAGGAGCACATGAGTCTCTTTAACGAGCATGACTAGCTACTGATAGCTCAGTGTACACAACTGCATTGTTGTGAGTTCGTTATCACAATGATTGTGTCATGCTCGGAAGACACTTAGCAGCCCATCTTCTAACTCCGATATTCTCTGCTGTCTTCTATGATATTACCTGAGTGATCAATGGGAGTTTGCATTATACATGATGCATTTGGGTTTGAGCGCTCAGCTGTCCTTATTTCCAGCTCTTTGAGCATCCAAGAGTCTCTACATTCACTATTGTTCATTGAAATAAGAAAATTTTATATTAAAGACTGAGAGTAGCTTTGGTCAATGGGTATAGACTTAGATGTTTTGGAGGCCATTTAATGTTATGTCAAGTTCATTAAACAACAGTAATAAATTAATTACTGGTCCTATGGTCCCCTTAGTCACTTTAAAAAATTTAATGGCATTTAAAAGTATTTTAGTTTTGTATATATTATTTAATATTTGTGTGTGTATGTGTGTATGTCTCTTTCTCTCTGTGTGTGTGTGAGAGAGGATATTCACATGAATAAAATGCCAGTGAAATCCAGGGCTTTATTTCCCCTGGAGTTGGAGTCAGTCAGCCACCTGACATGAATGCTGGGAACTGAATTCTGCTCTTCTCCAAAAATAGCATATACTCCTAATAATGGAACCCTTTCTCCTTACCTAAGCCATGGGGTTTTGACTGAGTTTAAAGAACCAGGCATGTATTCCTTCCTGTAGAGCAGGCTTCAAATCTAACCAGAGGACAATTGGTTACGTCCATAACAATTGCACCACTATTAGGCACATCTTGTTTGATGGCCTAGTATTATAGATCAGAAGGTTTATAGCTGGGTACCTTTTATTCTCTGGATGCCTATATAGTACTCCCTGGATTTATGGAAGCTACTTAGCAGGAAGGAAGCTCCCAGCTTCTATGTCATCTCCAGGTTTATTTCTCTATATCCTATGAGGTTCAAGAACCACTTTGTCCTGGTATGTTCTGACTATCATACATTAGCCTGATCCATAAGGGAAGCAGAGTCAAGGATCACTGGGGCCAGAAGAGGATCCTGAGCAGTGGTGAGTACAATGTGAAAGAACACCCAGGAGACTGTGCCAGAGGACAGTACCAGGGGACAGGGAATATTTATACCCCATGGAGAATGGGTGGTTGGACCCAAGTGGTAGTATGTTATTGGTGGGGGAAGAACATAAAAGGTACTTTATTTGCATACTTGGGGCAACAGGGGCCAGGGGAAGGAACTTCTAAGTTCATATAGAAAGGAAATCCAACCAGTGATGTTTCAGGCACAACAGTCAGAGAAACAGCAACCAGTCCTTGGTTGTATGAGCTTATGGGTGCTATGTGCCTGTGGGGGATGGGGGAGGAAGCCTATCTGTTGGGGTCTATTGGCTCCAGAGCAAGGCTGGGAGCAGCCAAACTCTTCTCATTCTCAGGATGAGAAAATCTGTGGTTTTAGATATACTTCTACTCCTTCTGAGTTCCAGGCCAGTCCTGCAGTATCTTATAACCAACATCTGTGGCCTTTGTTATAAGTATTAGGGTTATTTTCTTCCATATACTTCTGATTGTCAGCCAAGAGGAATAACAAGTTTGTATCATTTTGGAGGATCCTTTATCAATTATGTCATAAACAAAACTTTTGGTCAGTCTGAAAGTTAAATGTAGTATTTCACTTTATTTTTTCTGATCACTCTGTTTTCAACTTCAGCATGAGCTCTAGTTTAGCTGTGTTTGAATTCACAATTATAGGATGGTTATGAGAATAAAATGAACCAGTATGTGCAAGTCACTTAGAATAGGCTTTGTATGTAGTGTCTAAAAGTAAGGAAGGTGCATTAAAATTATAAGGTGTTTATTTAAGCAGCTATTGTGAATTGGGTGGTTTGTAACCTGCTAAAGGGGCCCATGGGGGCAGTCTCTTACAGGAAGAGTAAGGCACAAAATATATGACTGGTTTAGGCGGACCATTGGTCTTATTTGGATCATTCCAACACAAAGGTCCTCAACTAGGAATCAGAAGATGTTTCTGCTTGGCTAAGATGTTTGCTCGTGAGCTGAATTTCAGTTTGCTCATATTGGAAGCCAGGGCAGTTGAGTTGACTTGGTCTGATTTCTTCCCAGTTAATTAAGTAGAAAGTATTAGGCAGATGCCAGATACATAATTATTTTGTTGCTTATTTAAAATGAAGGCTGTTTGTTAGCTTTGTGGGTCATTTGCATTTTTCTTTATTGATTTTTTATTTATTGACATTTCAAATGTTGTACCTTTCTTGGTCTCCCGTCCGCAAAGCTTCCATCCCATCCTCTCTCCCCTTGGCCTCTAAGAAGGTACTCCGCTACCCATCCATCCATTCCTGTCTCACCCCTCTTGCATCCTGAGGCAACAAGCCTCCATAGGACCAAGTGCCTCCCCTCCCATTGATGCCAGATAAGGCAATTCTCTATTTATGCAGCAGGAACCATGGGTCCCTCCATGTGTACTCTTTGGTTGGTGGTTTAGTCCCTGGGGGCTCTGTGAGGTGTGGTTAGTTGATATTGTTCTTCTTCCTATGGGGTTGCAGTTCCCTTCAGCTCCTTCAGTCCTTCCCCTAACTCTTCCACTGGGATCCCTAAGCTCATTCCAATGGTTGGCTGTGAGTTTATTAGTCAGTTGCTGGCAGAGCCTCTCAGAGGACAACCCTGCTGGGCTCCTATGTGCATGCAATTTTTGGCATCAGAAAGTGTCAGGGTTTGGTGTCTACGAGGGATGGATCCCAAGCTGGCGCAGTCATTGGATGGCCTTTGCCCCAGTCTCTGGTTCATTTTTTGTCCCTGTATTTCCTATAGACATGAACAATTCTGGGTTAAAAAATTTGAGGTTGGTGGTGGCCCCTTCCCTCAACTGGGGCCCATGCCTATCTACTGCAGGTGATCTCTTCAGGTTCTCTCTCCTCTCTCTTGGGTGTTTCGGCTAATGTCATCCTCATTAGGTCCTGGGAACCTCTTGCTTCCATGGCATCTGGGACTTTCTAGTTGTCCCCCCCCAATCCAATCCCCACTGTTACATATTTCTATACATTCTCCTGGCCCTCGGGACTTCTGTCTCTTCTCATATCTGAACTTGCCCCATCCTTTTCCCCTCCCCTTCTCTCTCCCACCCAGGATCCTTTCCCTTCTGCTTCCAGTGATTATTGTGTTGCCTTTTCTAAGTGGGATTGAAGCATTAACAACACTTTGGCCTTCCTCCTTGTTAAGCTTCATATGGTCTGTGAGTTGTATCGTGGATATTCTGAGCTTTTATGTTAATATCCACTTATCAGTGAGTACATACCAGGTATGTTCCCTTGAGTTCAGATATATATATCTCACTCAGAATGATATTTTCTAGTTCCATCCATTTGCCTTCAAAGTTCATGAAGTTGTTTTTAATAGCTGAGTAGTATTCCATTGTGTAAATATACCACATTTTCTGTATCTATTCTTCTGTTGAGGGATAACTGGGTTGTTTCCAGCTTCTGGCTATTATAAATAAGGGTGCTGTTAACATAATGGAGCATGTGTCCTCGTTATATGTTGGGGCTTCTTCTATGCTATTCCACTAGTGGAACCGCCAGACTGATTTCCAGAGTGATTGTACCAGCTTACAATCCCACCAGCAATGGAAAAGCGTTCTTTTTTTTCCTACATCCTTGCCAGCATCTACCATCACCTAGGTTTTTGCTCTTAGCCATTCTGACTGGTGTGAGGTGGAATCTCAGAGTCATTTTGGTTTGCGTTTCCCCGATGGCTAAGAATGTTGAACATTTCTTTGGGTGCTTCTCCGCCATTCAAGATTCCTCAGTTGCATTTTTTTTTTTTTTGAAAATATCTTGTTCGATACTTATTTCAAGGACTTTATTGATGAAAGAATCTCTGCACCATTCCTTCAGGATAGTACTGCGCTATTTTCTGTTTATTGAGGAAACAAAAGAGACTGAACATTGATTCAATTGGAGTCAGCCTTTGAATGAAGCTCTAAAAATCTATAGAGTGCATCTAAGAAATACAACACTCAGCCGGCAGTGTTGGCACACGCCTTTAATCCCAGCATTTGAGAGGCAGAGGCAGGCGGATTTCTGAAGTTCGAGGCGCCAGCCTGGTCTACAGAGTGAGTTCCAGGACAGCTACACAGAGAAACCCTGTCTCGAGAAACCAAAAAAAAAAAAAAAAAAAATACAACACTCCACTCCCAGAGAATGGCTCTTCTTGCTTCAGCAATCACTGTGAACACCAGAGGTCATATTGCCTTTGTAATGCAAAGGAAAGACAAGACATCAGAAAAGTCAAGTTTTGGGTGCAATAAGAAACACAGTAAACATATTTCATTACAGAGTGCATAGGACTGTGCAAACGTTTCTTTGAACTACAGAATCAGTAATGAGTTTGACATTTTGTAACAGAAATAGCAAAATTCTATAGCTGGTTAATGGTTTGCAGAGGTGGGATGCACTTAGTATATAATTAATAGAGACAAGCCATTACAGAGAACAAAAATAAAATTAAATCAAATGAGCACACATGTCAAGTGCTGGGGAGAAGTGGAATAAAGCGTGAACCATTTATATTTGGATGAAAATTGTTTCTTTTGATAATTGCACCGTGAAGTTTTACCCCCAGCATACTGAAGTGCTAACAGTCTTCATGAACTTAAAGGATGTTAGTTAAGCCTTTTAAGCCATCCGTAGAATTAAGTACCTCCAAAATATTTAAAGCAGGAAAAAAAAAAAAGGCCATAGGTCTCCAAGATGCACATGAAAGCTAACCAGCTCATCAAGTTCTTGTAATTGATGTGTGATGCACAAATAAACACCGGCTCACAGTGAGTAAAGAAACCCAGTGGATTGGAATGCATTCATTACCCTAGGTTAGTAACAGCGCTGTGAATGCCAGGCTGGAGGCTGGTGTGTGTGCACTGGCCATTCATTTTTTTTTTTTTTTACTCACCCATCCACTCAGATAACCGATTGGGAAAGGAGGGTTTTGATTCTCACAGCAGTTGGCAGACAGTCAGAGGCCTAGCTGATATTCAAAGCTCGATATCTTTCAAAAGCCCTGGTTCTCCCACAATAGGTGTTCAGTCCCTGGTTGACCCTGAATAAAGGGTGTGCATTCACATCCACCATCAAATAAAGCAAGGATCATCTCTCATTAAGGATTGCTGCAGGGGGAGGTCTTAAAGAGTCATGCCTAAAACATTCTAGGAAGTCCTTCTCTCTCCCAGCCCCCTTTATACTCCCAGTACTCACTCCGAATCAGTTCTGCCTGTCATGGGCTCTGCCTTCCCCTTCTTGCCCAGTGTGTGAACATGCTGAAGAGAGGCTTGGAGTGGGACCCCAGTTCCTCACTCCCAGTGGTATGCCAGGAGACCAGGAACCACCAGCATTCATCCCAGACTCCGCTGTTTTCCCTTCCAGTCAGGCAAAGGAGAACACGACTGTGGATTATCCATTTATGGACTTTGCCCTGCCTTCTCCCAGCAGCACGCTGGAGGTGCTCCGGGAACCCCAGTAGAGAAGCAGGACATGCTATGTCATTAAGCTATTTCTGAACAACATGTATGAATAAGCTAATACTGTTTTTAGTAGCCCCTACCCTTACCTCCAACCTGAAATATTCTCAAGCACAGATACAAACTTTCAGACACACGTGGCCTCTGACCACAGAACTTAGCGGCTGAGCTAGGCAGAGCAGCCGCAGCTTAGAGAGTTGGCTTGACTGGAAGCCGTTTTGAAATAATTACAACAACACCTACATCATGCTTTCCCTCCCACTGGAGTGATTAAACTCTTTGGGCTAAGACTTAGACTTCTGATGTGAATTGAACTCAATCGCCTTACAGACTTCCACCAAAGTAAGAAAAAAGCTTACTTTGTCCCATCTGTGCTTGGCTGCTTGTTTCTTCTTTGAAGGTAGTTCCCCTCTTAGCAAACTCTTCTCTGTCTTTGTAATTCAAACCAATTAGGTTCGTCCTCATGCACTCTGTGATAGCAACTTATAATTTCAGTGGTCAGTTACTGATATTTCAGTTGTGGTTTATGCATGTGTGCTCATTCCTCTTTGAAACAGTTTCTCAATTTGGTTTCTAGCTCACAGTTCTCAATTTTCATCTTATACAAATAGTCCCTTGTTAATTTATTTTGCAAGTTTCTTGTTCTCTAATGAACACATTATTTAAAATTCTGCAGACCCTGTATTTTGGACCACGTCTCAGTCTGTCTATACTCCCTGTGTCAGTGATCTGTATCTCTACATCTTTGAAGTCTGAAGCATATTCGGGAGATTGCCATCTTGAACCATTCTGTTGAGTTACAACTCCAGTATTGTGTCGTGATTTACATTTGTCTTCCTAATAAGACCATCAGCCTATTGTGGGGAAAGAAACTGGGGGGGGGGGGGGGGGGGATCCGGCGGGCGTGAGGTCCCAGGAGGGCCTGTGGTGGTGTCCTGCCACACTTCCCACAACCCCGAGCAGAAGGTCCCACATGCATCCAACCGCCCCAGCTGCGCTGAGAAGAGTCCAGGGTTCCAAAGTTCCAAAAGCTGGCAGTCTGGCAACAGGCAAAGGAAGGTCTAGGTGACATGTGGAGTTTTCCAAAGCTTTTATTGTTCATGGCGTGGTGAATAGGTGTAGATGGTATGCGCTTTCCCGGAAAAAGCCAGGCTCCCCTGACTTTTTATAGGGAGGGAGAAAAGGGGAGGGGATAACTTAATCAGCTACAACCCCCAGCCTTTAGGTAACTCATTAATATTTTAATCTCTGGAGGTGGAGACCTGCTAATCACGCCCTCTACCTGTGTGCTATGTGACCAAAGGCACAGGTTAAATAAAGTTACCTCATCCAGGGCCCAACAGCCTATAGTCTTGCAATGCAAGTCAAACACAATGTGTGTGACAGAACAAGTGTGAAATTTAAGAACAGGGAGAAATACTGTTCATATATACACATATATATGAACAGTATTTCATATATATGTGTATATATATATATTTATATACACACACATACACACACACACATATATATACATATATATATACATATACATATATACCATATATATGTGTGTGTATATATATATATATATATATATATATATATGGTTTAAGTGTTGATGGCAGCAGGGGACTAGGGGAGGGGCAATGGGGCTCCATTAACCAGAATTAAGAATGGATGAAGGAGCCATATGAAGTATGTCAGTAAGTAGTTTGTCAGCTAATTAAAACTGTACATTTCTATTTTAAAAAGGAGTTGGAATACTGATACCCCACCCACATTAGGGAGAATAATGTTTTCTAGTGTGTGTTATCTACAATGAATGCTCACACAGCGCTTGTTGATAAACCACACTGACAAACACAAAATTCTGTCCTACAATGACATCTGCTGTCACTGTTAGTGACTTGTGCAGCATGTGGTTGATGGGATCTATAGATGAAATTTGAAAGTGACTTTCTTTTTAACAGATGGTTTGAGTGTAGTCCCAGTTTGATGGGTGAAACGTTTTCCAGAGTTCCACCTATCAAACTGAAAAGAAAGTGAATCCTGAAGGGATTTTGAGGCTTCTGGGAAAGCCTTCGCCCACTGGGTCCACCCCAATACTTCCCTTGTTTTTTTGTTGCTTGCAATTCTATAAATGGGCCTGATATAGCTGTCTCCTGATATAGCTGATATAGGCTCTGCCAGAGCCTGACCAATACATATGTGGATGCTTACAGCCAACCATCAGACTGAGCATGAAGACCCTAATGGAGGAGTTAGGGAAGAACTGAAGGAGCTGGTGGAGTTTGCAACCCCATATCAACCATACCAACCGACCAGACCCTCCAGAGTTCCCATGGACTAAACCACCAACTAAAGAGTACACATGGAGGGACCCATGGCTCCAGCTGCATATGTAGCAGAGGATTTCCTTATCTGGCATCAATGGGAGGGGAGGCCCTTGGTCCTGTGGAGGCTTGATGCCTCAGATTAGGGGAATGCTAGAGTGGTGAGGTAGGAGTGGGTGGGTAGGGAAGCACCCTCATAGAAGCAGTGAGGTGGAGGGATGGGATAGAGGGGTTGTGGAAGGGAAACAGAGAAGGAGAGATAACATTTGAAATGTAAATAAATAAAATAACCAATAAAAAAGAAATTCTATAAATGGGAGATACAACATTTTAAATGCTCCTTTGCATATTAAATAACAAATTCAATTAATTCAGGAAGCTGTTAGAAAAAATGTGATGCTTGGATCATATCCCAAGAACATCTGTTTCTCTTTGCCTGAGTTGGAACACAGGTATTAGTAACTTTAAAAAAATTCTCCAGTGATTTGTTATTCAGGTAATGCCGATAAACATTGTATAGCGACAGCATCTTTGCCTACTTTGCTCTAACAGTCTTGGCACAAAGACTTGTTTGGGGAAGAGAGGTTTATTTGACTTGTGATGAGAAACCTAGGCTAATTCCATGACAAGCTTCAAATTGGCAGTTAAGGAGTCTAGGCCTAAATCTCTGTTTCTAAGAACTGGCCAATTCCCTACAAGTCCAGGCCTACGAAGCTTCCCTGCCACCTGGTCTGAGGCTAGGCCAATGGGTCAGCAGCAGTTTCTAGATTTCCTCAGCTACTTCCTCACCAACAGTTTCCAGACCTCCTCAGCAAGTTTCCAGCCCCCAAACTCCCAGTAATGAAGTGTCCATAGAGTAGGACTCAACAGATTAATATAGAGGTCACCTACCCCAGAAGTCTCTAATGTGCTTTAAATCAGACCTGCAGGCTCACTTGGGTGTTCTTTCTATTCTGGTAATGTGGAGACCTCAGAATAATGAACTTCTGCAGAATAAGGCACTCTTTGCGTTTATACACTATTTGAGTCCAGGGTATCATTCTTCAGTGAATCAAAGACCCTTACAATGATACTAATGGTTCCACGGTCACCTTACACCTTGGCAGATGTGATACTACATGATGATATCCCATGCAACAGTGTTCCAAGTGACAAATCTCAGGGACAAAGGAGGAAGCAAGAGACCAAGGTGAGGGGGTCACACTGATGTTTCATAACATTACTCAAAGGAACATGTCCACTCTTGCAAGATAAAACCCACTCTGTGAGGCCAGGGGTGCTAGACCCCTCTTAAAATTGTCTCCCACTTTCCTACAATGCTATATGGGGACTAAGTTTCTAGGTGATGAGTTTGGGGAGGGCACACTTAAATCATGTCTAAGCCTCAGAAGAAACTGTGTTCATCTAGACCTGAGATAACTGAGTGGGGATTTTATTTTTGTTTCTTTTAAATCAAACATCTTCCTGAGTGGCATGCTAATAAAGGGATGGAGGAAACTAACTCATCACAGCAGGGAGAAGAGCTTAGAAAGACACTTGGGGAGTCTACCAAAAAGCACTTTCCGGTCTACAATTTTGAAAGGCTGGATTGTGTGGATCTTAATGGCAAGTTGAGGAAATAAGAAGTCCAGCCTCCCTCTGCCTTTTCTTTTCCTGTTAGCCTTTAAGGAGCCATCCTTATGTGGATCAGGGGCTCTGGGAAATGGTGCACGCTCTGATCTGCAGGCAGTGAGGGAACTTTGAAAGGATGCTTCTGCTACAGTTGTTACTGCTTTAAAAACCCATTAGGGAGATACGTGGTCTCTTTTGATTTGAGGTTCCAGATTAATGGGCCTGAAAATTGGATTAGCTTAGTGGCTGCTCTGAGAGCCATGGTGGAATGGAAACAAGTCAGAAGACTTTAAAGTGTGGCTAGCTGCTATAACAGCCTTTTAGCTTGGTGTTTGCAACCTTAAAAGGGGTTTGAAATAGTAGCCCAACAAAAGCAAATTAGTGTTGGAGTCTTGACTCAAGCATTAAAAAGTATTTTAAATGACAAAAATCCCAGGAAAGGTGCAACTAAATGGGCTTGTTTTGGTTGTCTTTGTTCTGGAGCTTCCATGGCTTTTGAAACCAGAGTCGAATTTACAAGGACTACTTACCTCTGGGTGTTAGCTTTTCATCTCTATGACCTATCTCCTCTAGCTGGGCCTCACCTTTCACAATGCCTCCTCTCTCATCAATGAGTTAGGTCAAGTCCCTCATTATCTAGTCACTTCCTTCAAAACCCTCTCTGAACTTTGCACTGGGGATTAAGTGTTTAACACTTGAGACTTGTAGGAGCAAACCTTATTTAAATTGTATCATTATCTTTTAAAGTTGGTTGAGAATTCCAAGCATGTTTCTTCCGAACCAAAATTGTAGGATCTATCTGATTTGACTGCCTCCCTAGCACTTCCTGCTGTGGCCTGTCTTTGGTCTGGATTTTCAATGAAGCTGATGAACTTGCAGGGTCATGAATGAGGACAAGCTCCACCAAAGAAGGAGGAGAGGGAAAGGTAGCCCCAACTTCTAATAGGTTTGTGTAAGACTAGGAAGAAAAATAAAACAAAACAACAACAACCCCCCCCAGATATTTATGAATTTACTGGTTACCTCCTTTATTGTGGTGACCAAATAGCTGTTGGACAATACTTTAAGGAGGAAAGGCTTTATTTTGGCTTACAGTTTGAGAAGACACATTCCATCATGGCAGGGAAGGCCAAGCAGGCTGAGAAGGCGGTAGCTGGTCACATTGCATTTGAAGTCAAGAAGCAGAGAGAAATAAATGGTTATGTTCATTATGCTCAGCTCTCTCTCTCTCTCTCTCTCTCTCTCTCTCTCTCTCTCTTTCTCTCTCCTCTAAAATTCAATTCATTAAATTTTTCTCCCCCAATTTGTTTGGTTTCAGATCCAGAGTAAGGGGTTGAGGTGAATGTTTTAAATCCCAAAGCAGACCTAAGCTCTGGGTTCTCTCAGCAGCCCTTAGTTTCTACATGGCATACCATGCTCTCTACCCTGAACCTCCCAGCCCAGGAGCTGGGCTGCCCTCCCCTCAGAAGCTTTTTCTCATATAATCCAAACATTTTTGTCTCTATCCCCTCCTTTTCATTCTTTCTGTGTATGTGTTCACTTTCTGGCTTCTACTGGCTCATTTCCACTACTGGAGAAATAACATCAGAATTCATATAATTTAGACCCCTCTCCACAGGCATTTGCATCCTGGATAATTTTTGGACCAGTTAGTTTGACAATCAGTATGAGCCATTACAGTGAGCAAATATAGGTCCACTAATCTATATTTAAAGAAGATTAATGAAATTGTACCAGAACAGAGTCTATTCTTTTGGCACATGTGTAAAATTTATTCATTTACCACTGAGAACATACTTATAGAAGCCATCAGGATAATGTTGGAACTAAAAATCCCAAACCAGGGGATATGCTCCCCGAGAAACACTCACGTTAGGGATTTGCTGCAATAACATGTGGTTTATTGATGATAAGATGATAAGATGACAACCAGTATATTGGGGTTCTCCTGCATGCAGGCAAGAAGAACCCCGAATTAAAGCTAAGGACAGATTATATACCATTTTTACATAATTTATGAGGGCAGTTATACAATTACCTCTTAAATAATAACCACCAAGGCTAAATTTCAAACAGTCGTTCCCAGGCCTGGTTTCCCTTCCCAGGCCTTGTTTCTAAGTAACTCAAATTTGCACCTTATCTTTACAACAAAGAGGGTCAGCTTAAGTGGCTTCTGTTTATTCAGGTTTACTGTGTTAAAGGCCCATCTCTTTAATAAACTCCTATCTTGGGTCTTCCTGGAATGTTTGTTTGAGTCTTTGAAATGTGCTTCTCCCAGGATGTGTCCCTGGGGGAAGTTAATGTTTGAGTTTAAAACCGAAATCGGAGCTTCTTTTTAATCTTAAGTTTTTACAATAACAAGTTAGATCTATATATAATTATTGTAGTTGAGATTTTGGTCTATAACACATAAATCTTATACGGGAAACTTTGCTAAAGTTAAGAGTGAAGAATGGCTTATCCAGGCTTCTTATTGATTGTGCTACATATATGTACAAACTGATGAGCAGGGTCAATGCCATGATATCTTTAATGCCGAAACTTAGGAGCTGGGGAGGTGGCTTAATTGGTAAAGTACCTGCGATTCAAGGAGCAGTATGGGGATATGAATTTGCAGCCAACACCAAGGTCAAAATTGGGCATGATGGTATGTGTTTCTAACCCCAGCACCGTGGAGGTAGAAACAGGGAGATTCTCAGCACTTGCTAACCAGGCAGTCTGGCCAATTATTGAGCTCCAGGATCAGTGAGAAACTTGTCTTAAAGAGGGATGTGGAGTATGAAAGAACACTTGAGGCTGACCTCTGGCATGTGTGCATGGGCTCTCCCTCTCTCTGTGTCTCTCTGTCTCTGTCTCTGTCTCTGTCTCTGTCTCTGTCTCTCTCTCTCTCTCTCTCTCTCTCTCTCTCTCTCTCTCTCTCTCACACACACACACACTTACATATAAAAAATAAACATTGAAAAATATCCTGTCTCAAGAAGATAATAATAAAATTGAAATTTAAGAAAGGTGCTTGCGAGATTTTATATGGTAGAAGTAGGCTATTTTTTCTAACAAATTCAGAATCATGTATGTATCCATTAGTATAATATCCAATATCCAGAATATTTGTCAAACTAACTTTTTGTTTTCTTCAGCTTTTAATTTTCTTCTTTCATTTATCATTCCCCAATTTGTAGATATTATAGAATTATAATATTCCATAAACTTCTTGAAAGCTGTAGTTTGATCTTTAAACTAACTTGCTCTTTCTCATGTACAGATGGTGACTAGCTTTAGTTAGTTCCAGAACTTTGGTAGGCTTTGTTGATGCTGGACTGGCTGAAAATAAAGTTGAACAGAGAGTAATGTTTTGGATTTTAACTTGTCTCTATTTACTCTAATGAGTGACTTTATCCCAAGTCCCTTTATGACCTATGAGAAAGCAGTGTCCCAAGAAACTACATGAGTGGTTTGTCCACTCATTCAGAACTCCTTAAAAAGGATCTTTTAAAGCTTTTCTTGCCTGAATCTCTTTTAGATTATGTTTTTTCTAACTGAGTTTTAAAACTCTCTTTGAGTTTTGCTGTCTTATTGCATGTCTTCTGTGATAAATCATATAAAGTCTTTTGTGGAAAGTGATAAGGTATAGGACAAACCGTACTGGCTGTTTCAGTGTCTTGTCTCATGCTTTTGTTGTTATCTTTTCTATCTATCACACAGTGACTAGAATTCTCACAAGATGTGGCCTCAATGCATGTTTCCTTGACACTCAGTCCCAACTTTGTCTTTTGTAAGGAACAGATACTGTATCTGGGGGATTAATGGGATGACTCACACTGCCAAGTCATGAGCTTGGATAGCTTCAGTTCAGTTCAGTTCAGTGCTGGGGTTGACTTAGACTGAATATCAGGACTCTTGTTCATGGAGAGAGATTGTAATTTTGGAATCTGTGAATCCCCCAGAGAAAAAAAACCATGTCCACCCATGGAAATGATTATAAGAGAAAGTTTTAACCTTCAGGTCTCCTTGTTGGCTTATGGGAACATGAGTCAGGGTTCTCTAGGCAGTCAGAGAAGGGACTCAAGGCTTCAAAACTGTGCCTCTGAGCTGTAGTCCTGCTTCCCATGGGAGTGTTTACATCTCGCTCACTGTGCTGTTAATCTGGTAATGAGGCAGAATAAAAAGGCAGGGAAAACTCAAGACAAGAATGAGGGAAGCTCGAGCAAAGGGAAGCTAGTCAAAGCCTTTTCCAGCAGCAAAGAAAAATTTCCATTCCACCAACATTACAACTACTTGAAGCCTTCCTTCCTAGCCATAAACCTCTCTAACTTCCTCTCTAGATTCTTCTCTAAGAATCTCAAGAGAATTCCCATGGGAGGGAAAAGGACACCTGCTAGACCCCTTGTAGAACCCTAGTGACTTTTAGCTTTACTTTATAGGTTATGATTCATCCAAGTCTTCTCTGAAACCACCTGACATACCTCTTTGAGATGGTAAAGCAGGAAGGTAGGAAAAATGAAGGAAGGAGGTAGGGAGGGAGAGAGAGAGAGGAGGGAGAAGGTGTCAATGTTTGAGATGTATTTTGAGAGGCATCTAAACACTGCATATGTTAATTCTAAGACAAATTCACTACTTACTTTCTCTTGGGCAAACCTGTACCCACACATGGGTATATTTACTTTGTGGGACTCTTTTGAGATGCTCACAATCACATTTAAGGTGTGCCTTATTTTTAAGGTGTGCCTCTTTTTCTCTCAACCCTGGCTTATGCTTACATTAAAACATTTTTGACAGTATTTCCAACCTTGTTTCATTATACCAGCTATTCCCAACATTGTGTTTGGTGGTAACCATTAGTCTTAGTTTGACTTGAGTTGAGATCCCTAAAAGTCCAGGGGAACATCTCAGACCAAGGAGGTGACAGCATGGAGTTATATCTCTGTTGCCTTACTACTGACAGCAAAAGAACAGAATCCCAGGTATACAGAAGAGATCACAACCTAAGGGGACTTTGCAGCTTTTTTTTGAAATAAATCAAAAAGGAAGAAAGAGAAAGGGGGGAAAAAGAGAGAGAACAAAGGGAAACAGATCCAGAGTCATTCCCAAGAAGAGATTTCTTAAAATTTGAGGCTTTGATGTTTTAAGTTTCAAAATGAGGAGGGGAATTAAAGAGAGATCAGTCACCATACAGTCAGAACTGGAGGCTGAAGGTGAAGTGGAAGACACACTTCAAAGTAGAGCAAAAGACAATGACATCATGATGAATGAAAAATAAGAGATGGCATCCAAAATGAGGATGGAAGGAACTTCATACATAGAAAAAGAACCAGAGAGGAGACATAACCATTCAAGTGATATTTGGCCAAAATAAGGATGGACCGAAACAAAGACTAACACATTAGGATCAGAGGACCTGTGCAGGCCTGACTGCCATGTCTGGGGGCTGGTAGTACAGGGTACTCAGTCTGAGATCACCAACACAGGTAGTGCAGACTTTGATCTTGAGTTTCAGTATGACTAAACCAGCTATAGGAATATATATGTATATGTATATGTATATGTATATGTATATGTATATGTATAT
>JANHMN010000007.1:7679746-7712625 GCA_030674055.1 Rhabdomys pumilio
ATATGTATATGTATATGTATATGTATATGTATATGTATATGTATATGATGTATATAGACACACAAACACACACACACACACACACACACACACACACACACACACACACACACACGATGTTGTTATTTAGAAATGAAACACTGGGAGGTGATCTCACCCAGACATCACAGGACAGTAAAGAGGAAGCTGATTTAGAAGAAGATAATTAGTCTGTATAGAAGCCAAGAAGTTCACTGTAAAGTGAACTTTCCCCAGGAATCTCATATAGAAGAAAGCTAGATGCTTGTGCCAGCCAGAGGAAAACTTGTCTCATGGAAAGAGATTTCACAGTTCTGACAACTTGTCAAATCCATTTGCAGGAGAGAATGAATCTCACCCAGTGATTTATGGGGCGACACCTTGACCTCGACTGTCCTCTTCTTAAACTTAAACTTTATGTCAGTGAGCCCAAGAAGAACTTTAGTGTGTTTGTGGGAGAGGATCACAAGACTAAGACTGTTAAGTCCTATTGTTTCGAGTTGAATAAATTTAAAGAAATTTGTTTTGCCAAAGTAGAGAAATACACCTCATTGATTTATTTCTAACTTACCTTACTACACTTGACTTTGACTAAGGCTTTTTTATCTCTTCTACTAAATTTCCTTTCTTCAGAACACTCTTAACTTTCTGTCATCCAAACAAGATAGCAGAGAACACAAATTTACAAGTAGAAGAGTTTTATTTGACTCAATAGAGTCAGAGGTTTTAGTTCATGGTCACTTGGTCCTGGGTAGCATCATGGTGAAAACGTGTGATGTGTGGTAGAAGTAACCATCTCTTGGTGGTTAAGGAGTGAAAAGTGTGTGTGTGTGTGCAATATGCCCTTCAAAGATGGTCCCCTTATGATTTAACTTTGTGCCTCTAGCCCCATCTCCTAAGGATTTAAGCATCATATAGCAGCGCTACAGTGAAGGCTGGCTTATTGTGAATATGAAATGTACAATACGAGGGGTTTCCCTGGCAGGTCTGTATAGTCATGATGTATTTTCATCACATTCACCCTATTACTTTCCTCTCCCCATTCTCATCTTTTCTTAACAATGTCATCAGGTGGGGACACTTGACTCTGGGGAGACGTTTAAGATCTAAATCATAATTAGGGTCATTCTTGGTTAGTAGTTTATTGATGAACTTTACAGGAAGTTTATAAACAGCAATCAGGAAAAGCAAAAATGACGACAACAACAACAGCAACTCTAAAACTTTAGAGTGTATGGTGACATTTCAGGTACATGAACTATCAAGGGGTGGGGCTACAGATCTGCTTCCATGTTGATGCTGTTATACTCATTCAACTGCCACGTTTTCCTTATCATTAATTTCTTTATTTCTTGTCACTTTGGTCTGCATGCTACATGTGATCTGGGGAGCTTCAGTTTTCTAAGGCTCTACTTTCAGTTTTGAACTTGTACTTTTTTTTTTTTTTTTTTTTAAAGAGGCTATAGGATATAGGATAAAACTCAGTACAAATGGGTGAACCTAGTCTATTAGGCAGCCAAGGGCAAAACTTTATTCCTCCAGTGAGCACTAACTGCATCCCCAGCCCAATTCTATGTTGTTGACCATGTCCAGACAACTGGGTTTCTACCTTTCTTAAGTTTATTGCATCAATCCCTGCAGTTCCTGGGTCTTAACGCTGGACTTTCATGTACCCTTCTGGGTCACAGAAACTGCTACTCATTGTTTAGCCTTTTCTAGATCTCTCCTTACCATCTTGGTGGGCACACAATAGAGTCTCTTCCTGAAGAGTAGTTTCTGGGAATCCTGGCCCAGACCTTTCTCTTACTTCAACCTAGCCTTGTGTTGAAAACTACCCAAGCCTGACTTATGTGCCATGGGGCCTTACCTGCTTTACCCCTCCTTGAACACAACTGCTCATTTGAAAGTCAGGTCTAAATTTGTCACAGTGTTCCCTGACCCTCTGTTCTGATGCCTCTGTCCTGGACTCTCTTCCTCCTGCATGTCCCCATTGCCTTTAATTTCTTAATTAGGCTATTCCCTCCTACCAGCATGACTGTCTGGCTCTCTTTTTAGGACTTGAACACTTCATTTCTTTTAACTGGGTTTTATTTTAGTCTTTCCTTTCCAAATAAAATAGTGGCTTTGAATTGTAATTAGAGAGGGGAAGGCAAATACATAGGTAAATTTGTCAAGCCAGATGCTCTAGAGACCAGCAGGTGTGCTACGGACAGGAGAATAATGGAGAAGCAGGTGCCCAGTTCTTATCAGGAGAAAATAAGAGGGAACGAGAGCCCTCAATGATACTGATAGTCTCAATAGGCCATATATTCAACAATGTACAGAGTGTGTCAATAAACAATGGTTATTTAAGATTTAATCAAAGAGTGTAAGTATGATCTTGTAGGTATTAGTGAGGCATGGTAGCATGGAGCAGTGTTAAGGGGAAAATGTGTCCATTGAAAGCCAGTTTTAATTTGCAAAGTCTCCCTAATTATCCATATGGCTTCCTTAACTTTTTGAGAATGGAAACAATGGAGTATTATTTCTAAGCTCCCTTCTCTTTCTCTCTCTGAGCTTTGCCTGTATCTCATTCCTACTAATTTGTTTTAAGTAACATCATGTCTCAACAACTATAAAATTCCCACAGTGTCTAGGATGTTGGTGTTCCTTTAAAGCATTATAGATCCAATCGACTGCTGTTTCTATCCCTTTAATTAGTTGTCATCATCGCAAAATGTTGAACCTCTTGCTTCCTAAGGACATCCACCAATACCACATCCAGCTCTATAAAAGACATGCCACTGTCAAGTAAATCTTGACTGCCTTTCTACTCTGAGGGATTTTATTTGTTCCTATGTGATCGTTTGATAGGTTCGTAAGAGACATGGAAGTAAAAACTTTCCACTGCACAGGGCTGAGGGAGCATAGTTCACCACATACAGAAACACGAATGATAAGAGGCCTTTTATATTTTCCAGAAATAGAACAAGGGGTTTCATTCAGCCAGAAATGAGAGAGAGCAAAGTTGAGAAATCGGGGTTTCATTTCTGATATCCTAACATTTTAAAAAGCTAGGCTGCAAGAATTAGATTTGCAAGTCAATTCTTATTTTGCTTTGATGACTTTGAGCAACACTTTTAATGTTTCTGTGCCTCAGTTTTCTCATGTGCAAAATGGGGACATATTTTATACTGTGCAGGTTTGTTTTAAGGGCTGAAAGAAATAATATATGGGACACTTCTTGGTAAATAGGTATAAGAAATGTCATCAATGCTGTTATTTATGAAGCATCCACAAGCAGAAGTAGCCTGACTAGAATGGAATGTCTCGCTTCAAATAATTCATACATGGCCAAATTCTTGTATTCAAATACGATTTCACAATTGGATATTGTAAATCTTGGCTTCTGAGAGACTAGAAGTTTACAGGCAGAAGAAAACATTTCAGCTTTCAAAACAGCAAACATTCAAACCCTCTAAATAGGCTACAAAAATGGGCTCTACCTACTTGTCCGTCTTCCTGGGATGAAAAGCAACTTTTCAGTTCTATGTTCCAGTACTGGTATCATTTGTGAAATAACAACAACAACAACAACAACAACAACAACAACAACAGCCAACAACTAGAGATTCATTCATCTCTATTCTCTCTATGCCAGTGGGTTGTTGAGGGCAGGAGCTTAAGGAATTTTGAATCTCCACTGCTTAGCAGGATATGGGTGCTAGACATTGGGTTTAATCCACTGTTGAAACAATGAATAAAATCAGTGTTCTGAGGGAGGAAGAGTGGATAAACCTGAGGGAATTCCAATCACACCTATATGATTACAGGGAAGAGAAGTATGCGGAAATTCTAAAGCACTAGGAGTTTGGGCTAAGATTTTGGCATAATGTGAATTACTTCAGGAGAAACTGAAGATAAATTACTTAAGTGCCTCTCAGTAAGGGAAGCACTGCCCCCTGGGGAGCATTCTGGAAACGTTTGCATGCTGTTGTTTAGATGGTAGGTGGCCGTGGGTGGTGGTGTTATTAAGGGAAGTCCTGTCCAGGGGTTTTAGGTGTCTCATTCTATGTCTGGATCAGCAATGGTGTGAATTTTGTTAGCCCACATCAATACTGTCAGTATCCAGAACTTGACTTTTGTTTAAGAGTTGGGGAGAAGAAACTGCAGGATGACTGGACTAGCTCTATGGGGGTGGAACTTATAGCTATATATTTTCTTTGAGAATAGTAAATGAGGCATAAAATAATTGAATTACAAACAAGTTCATGCCGTGCTACAGTTGGCACAGTTTAAGAAATAACCATATTTTAGGAATATGGAACCATGCAGTTCTAAATAATCATATTTTAGGAATCACTGACTGAATTACAACCTAGACTTGGTGAATGAAATGGTTCTCAGAGGTTAAAGCCTATTCATAAAATATTAAATGTACCATTAAAGTTATTCAGCTCCATCTGCTTTTACAACGCGGGTTGCTCTCAGGGCCACGGGTGCTCTTGATATGAGAATGTCATTTAGATCTTTACGATATGAGTCATAAAGACAAGCCTTAAAAAGCCAGATGAGGCTGCAGACCATCAGAGAAGGGATGTTGCCCTTTTCCATTTCCCATAAAAGGCCAGCTGTACCATGTTCTAAAACTGAAGAGCATCCATGTGCTCACCAGGTGCCAGAGCACAAAAATCAGAAGTGGAGAAAGATGGAACAGAATATTTCGCCAACAGAGGAAATGGGAGGAAGGAAGGAGGTAAATACAAAGGGAAGGAGAGAAGTGAAAATATTCCCATGGAAACACTTTGATGGGGATGAAAGTAACTGTGGAATTTTATGAAACAACTCGTCAGAAGAGCATAAGAAATGATCATTGATCTTTCAAATGTTTTAGGTGAGCTCACTAGTCTACTTCCATTCATTTGGATTTTTTTGACCTATGTTTTTCACACTTTAAAAATAGAGAAGGCAAAGGCAGTTTGTAGATTTACCACACACCTAGATCTTGTAATTGAGAGTGAGGTTCTCACACAGAAGCGTTGGGCTGAGGTGGGGACTTTGACTATGGGAAGAAGACACCAGTGATGCGCCCAAGGAAACATGGGTGATGTCCTGATGTTGGTAGCCCTATTGAGAGAGATGGAGACCATGGCAGCAGTGCAGAAAATAGGAAAGTGGAGCGTTTGTGACAGGGTACCACTTAAAAACAATGACCACTCAACACATAAGAACAAGCAAAACTCAAGGTAGTTCAAACTATCACTATCTTTTCACTCAAAGGCTTCATTTACCTAAGTTCAATCTATAATACCAACTCCAGACAGATAATACATTTGCATTGGAATTTTGGTGCAGAGTTTGGTAATAGGAAGAAACAACCACTTTGATGAAATTTTACCTGGCACCTCAGAGGCTGGTTGGAAGCCACAGGAAGCTTCAAACCAGATTAAGCGAATGAGGAAATAAACTAGAGATACAAAATGCAGGGCATAATTCCAAGTTTTGAGAAGAGCCAAGAATCAAGACAGCTATTTCATCCATCTCAGTCTGTCAGTGAAGAGCCTAGAATTGCTATGTTCTAATTCTCCATAATCTGATTGGATCACTCAGGGTTCACTCACTCAAGCTGTTAGACAGAGTCAGGGAGGAGAACAGTGTTTCAGGTGAGCAGTTTCTAAACGTACCTGCTGAAGGCTGCAGATGAAGCACTCCACTGAATAGGCTGTAAAAAGTATATTGGTGAGTGTATGTGAGTCACGGCACATATGCACCATGTAGATGTCAGAGGATGACCTCTGAGTGTTGATCTACACCCCTCATCTTGTTTTAGACAGGGTCACTTCACCTCTGCATGTTATCTGGCCCACAGTGTCTGGAGATTTGTCTGTTTCCAGCTCTCTTATTTTTGTTTATAGGAAATGCATTATGATTACAGATGCATGCTGCTGTGTCTGGCCTTTAAATTGGTTCTGTGTATCCAAACTCAGAAAATCAAGTTTGAATGGCAAGTACTTTTACTCATCTCCCCAGTCCCCATATAGGTTCTTTGGAATTTTAGAACTTAGCTATACCACCATGACTAATGTCTCTCTTAGGAATGCAAACTCCTTCATTGGGAAACCATTGATCAGATCAGTGGTTAGGTGTGAGCACAAGGGCTTCCCAATGGAGAAGTTAGAGAGAAGACTGAAGGAGCAGAAAGGGTTTGTGGCCCCATGAGGAGAGCAACAATACCAACTTACCAGAGATCCCCAGGGTCTAAACCACCAGCCTGGGAGCACATAGGGAGGGACCCATGACTCCAGCTGTATATGTAGGGGAGGATGGCCTTGTCGGGCATAGGTGGGAGAAGAAATCCTTGGTCCTATGAAGGACCAACGAGTGGGGAGGAATGTGAGGGTGGGGAGGTGGGAGTGGGGGCTGGGGGTAGGTAAGGGCACAGCCTCATAGAAGAATGAGGAGGGGGGATGGGATAGGAGGTTTCTGGGTGGTGGGGGAAGTGGGGTAAGGGGATAAAATCTGAAATGTAAATATAATACAAAATAAAAAAATGATTTAAAAAAAGGAATGCAAACTCAAGGACTCAGTGCACAAGTAGTTTCTGTGTGTGTGTGTGTGATTTATGCCTTCCTTGCTCTCAGATAACAAAAGGTGTTTCTACACCTGCTCTAGCCCATTTTAGCTCCACAATAAAGATAATACAACAAAGAAACCTGGTATTTTTATTAACAAGCTGTAAGCACTAATAGCTGGGCATTTCTGTATCTATTGTAACCCAATCAGAGATGATAGAAAACAATTTTTACTTAACATTAAGAGTGGAGATGCTTGATCATGCCAATGTCCAGAGTGAAACCAGATGTATGGGCATAAAAATCAACATATCAATACACAGTGCACAAAATCATCATCTAAAAGACAAGTCCCATGAACACTGCTTAGCCTGCACTGTCACAGCCACATGGCAACTCACATGGGTGACTATGTGTGGAGGGGAAGCATCACTGGTCAGCTGGAAGCTCTTTGGAAACTGTAGACACAGAGAAAGGAGGTCTCTTTGTGTGACTGTGTTACTCTGACAAAGACTGGATTCAACTGTGACTCTACTTAGAGAAGCCCTTTCTAGTTAGTGATTTGGCTCATCTCAAGCCCAATAACATCCACCAAGGTGGGGAGGTGCTGCTACACCTCTGCTCTGAGGTTGCCTCTTGTCTCATCCATATACCTGTTTCTGAGTGTCCTCATAAAGTATGGGTTGCTCTCATGGTACTGCTGAATGTCAAAATCCAGTTCATAATGTTCATGTATCTTCTGTCTTGTGGTCACCAGTCCTCCATGTGTCTCGTTCCATCATGTTTTGTCCAGAAATACACTCTCAGGTTAGATGCCCAGGGAGATTGCATCATTGTGACAAATACGTGATAGAAACTATTTTATTGGGGAAAATATTTGTTTTAGAGGCTTTGGTCCATGGCAATTCTGCTTCATTTGTGGAAAGATAGGTATGAGTGTATCTAGTGGGAAAAAGAAGAAGAATAAGAAGAGGAGGAGGAGGAAGAAGAGGAGGAGGAGGAAGAAGAGGAGGAGGAAGAAGAGGAGGAGGAGGGGAGGAAGAGGAGGAAGAGGAAGAAAAGGAAGGAGGAGGAGGAGAGGAGAGCAAGAGGGAGGAAAGATGGAGAGGAAGAGAGAGGACAAGAAGAGGGAGAAGGAGCAGAAGAAGAAAGAAGAGAAAGTATGGGGACAGACGTGTCCTCTTGAGAGGCATATCTCTAGTGATGCTCTAATGATGTATTTCTTTAAATTGGATTCTACCTCCTAAAAGTTAATTCAGCTATGAATGCACTGATGGATTAATTCATTGATGAGACTAATAATCTCAATATATATTCACCTCTTAGTAGTACTACTAACTGGAGTAAACTGGAGTCTTTACTAGAAAAACCTTTTGGGGGTGGCATTTGATATCCAAACTATTACAGGTAGTTTAAACCATTTCTACCTCTTTAAGCCCCCCTTTCCCTATCATAAAACTACTGTGGTCACAAGGGTAGCATGTTAAATAGCACCATAACAATTTATCATAATTATGGAGCATTATAATTGAGAATACCTTTACTTAGTCTTTAATACCATCACTCTCTTTCTTGCGAGATAGGCACCATGCTATTAGTAGACCTGTGTAAGTTTATTTATTTATTAGTAGATCTGTGTGAGTTATTTATACTCAAATTATTTTGACATGCAGGAATGACAATTTCTTGTGGTTAGACATAATGTTTAGAGCAAAACAAAACACCTTGTCATGAAAATTATACTTAGGAGAAAACGAAAAAAAATCACATATTTTGAGTCAGCCAGCATTTGAATGCAAAATTGTTGACTCCTGAGTTCATAGTCCTTCTGATATGCCCACTGACTGTTGGACGCCATTTAAAGTATTATAAATTAATTGGTTCTTTCTTTGGAGGAACTTCAGGGTAGAATACACTGATGCCGAGGATTTGTAGAGCCCAAGAAATCCCATAATCTATACAACACTGAGCTAGTGCTGAAAAGTGGGTGACAGAGGGAAGTCCTAAACTCACAAACACCAATAAGGCACCGTGAGGGTCAAAATGTAAGCAAAAGAGTGCCTAGAATAGATAGCTGAGAGGGAGTCTGAGGAAAGGAGCTGTACAGACCTTGACACGTATATCTGAAGCTAAGAATCATGTTCCAGTAGGGATCATGAAATCTCAATTCCTCCCTTCAGGATTTCTGAAGTCACAATGGCTGAGAAATTGCTGAAGTGAAACTGAGTCTTGTAATAGCAGAGAGACGAGGGAACAAGCAATTTCTCTCTGTCTTACAACTTCCCACAGTATCTGCTCCTGTATTCTTTATATCTATTGCTTCTTTCTCTTTCTTTTTATACATAGCTTGCTCTTTTTTCCTATGCATAATGGTAGAAACCCAACAATGACCATAGACTTTATTTCCCATGAACACTAATGGTAATCAATATATTCCAGGTAAAAATTCTCCAAAGAAACAAGCCAATGGGTCAAAGTTGAGCAGAGGTCAGGCTACTATGTCTGACCTCTACTGGTCAGCAAGTGAAAGATACTTTGAAGAGGTGAAAAATGACAGTGAGCGTGTTGACATGTTTGCTATATAGTTGGCATTAAGTCAAATTGCAATTCATTCTCCCCATCTCTTCTGCAGTGTCTGAGCACCCAGGAAACCTACAGCCTTACCTGTAGTGTACCAGCATCTGCTTTCCTCTTTTCAAGTTGTCCCATGCCACGCAAGTCTGTGGCTGGGTTTCCACATCCTGGGGGCAATGATTTTAGAATAAGATCTTTTTTTTTTTTCATATTATAATGTGAAGAGTGGTCATTGTATGTAGGACTTTAAAAAGCTTATGGTATAAGAAATTTCTTTAAAATTTGTAGAGAAATAAATGTTTGAAGAGTTGTTATATAGAGTCAACTGGCAATAGAATCCATTGGCTATGATTGTTTCAGGTTTAGTACTGAAAATCCCTGATTTGAGGGAAAGCTCTTCTAGGTTAAAACAGGACAGTTGATCACCCTAAAGTCTACTAACTACCTTGGTTAGCTTTCTACAATAGTAACTGGTGAGAGCAAAGGACCCAATTTTTCTCCCTGTCCTTATAAAGTGACATGACAAACACACTGTATCCAACACCTGCAAGCCCGGGTGAGCTTGCACATGGGTGTGTCTTTGATCTAAAGTCAATAAACATCCAAGTGAGGTGAATATAAGTTCATTCCAGAACATGTGTGTGGGAAAGCCTGCACTGTTGTATACTTCTCCAACGTTCCTATGCATAGGAATAATTCTGACTTGGTTTGTCTGGGTTCTATATGTAGGTTCCCACTTCTAATAGGCTCTCAAGCCATCTAATACTGATGATCTGAATACTATACTAGGTCTAGAAACATTTTAATTCATAGAATATCTTATTCAGAATATCTACAACCAGAATGGCAGAAATGAGCTGGAACGTTTTGAGTTATGTCAGACTCAGATCGTAAAATGACAATATGATTATTTAGTGGGTGGAATGTGGAAGTGTGAGTTTCCAATGGCAAAGAGAACAAAAGAAGGCTTGATATGCCACAGACGTTTCTACAAACAAATATATCTTTTTGGGATACTCCAGTTAAATCAGTTTCTAACCTACTAATTGCTTTAGCTTTTTGTTTGAATTTGCTATTGTACCTTGAGAAACATCTGTGCTTTAGGTAACAACAGATGGTTGACTTTGCAAATAATCACTGGTAGAATATGTGATTTTGTAGCCAGCAACATTACTTGATTAAAATGAAATTTTCCTTCCTTTCATCAAATCTTGTTTTTAAAAAGTAGTTCACTAAGTTTTTGAGATCATAATTAATTATATCATTTTGCTTTCATGTTCCTCCCTTCAAACCCATATACCACGTCTTGTTCTCTTTAAGATTCATGGCTCCTTTTTTTCATTAATTGTTGTAATATGTATATATACATACATATTCCTAAAGACACAAACAGACCCTGCTCAGTCTGAATAATGTTATTTGTATGTATTTGTTTCCGGGACTGACCAATTGCTATTGGATAACTAATAGGTGTGCTTTTCTCTGGATAATGCTATTTCTCTCTCTTTCAGTATCCCCTAGTTTCCTGTAGTTCTTTGTATAGGATTGAGGTTTCCTGGGCTTTCCCTCTGTCCACTTTAGCAAATTTATTATCCTTGTTCAACTTGTGTTTAGACAGTCATGTCGGTGAAATGTTTGGGGTGTAGCTTCTGACATTGCTAGAAGATACAATCTTACAGTTGATCCCTGGATCCTCTGGCTCTTACGGTCTTTCCAACTGCTCTTCTACAGTGATCCTGAGCCTTAGGTATGGGAGTTGGTTTGCAGATATAGCCATTAGGTTGATTATGAGACACACTGTGAGAGAGCCTCTTTGAAAGGTCAGCAAGAAACAATGCAATATTCATCACCATCCCTTTGTAATGAGTTGTGTCTCCTGGAAAGCGTAGAGTCCTAGATGACAGGGTAGAAAGAAGGAAACTAAAAATACCCTCAAAATAAACAATAATCTCCAGGTCTCATTTGTCACTGCAGAGCTATTGGCAGATGGTAACTGCTTAGGGAGGGAAAAATGTGGCCACTGGTAGGTTTCCCATGCTTCAGTGGATGCTCCAACACCCATGGACAGATGGCTAGTGCTAACTGAACCTAGTATGCTATGAGAAAATGAAACTAAAAACGAAAACAAAAACAAAACAAGCAAGCAAAAAATTCTTCTCAAGGTGACGTTTTCAACTGCCCTTGGTTATCTTCTAGATTACAGAGGATCAGTGAGGATGTTTGTAGATTTCTACTAGGCGTAAGAAACCCAATGAAGGAGTAGACTGCAGGTGATGATTCATTTGCTGAGGCCACTAGCTCAGACTCCTTTGGAATATGCACCGTTTGCAGGCTAAGTTGGACAAGACTTTGATCCATTTTGAACACATGCCTGGAATGATAAGTTAGTTGTTCTTCTGGGACAGCTAATGTCTCCACAAGCTACAGAATGTTATTAAGGCTTGATTGCAATCTCCTGTCGTGACAGAAGTGAATTAAACAATAGAAGCTGTCTGCTTGGCAGCTCTGAGTCTCCACTGGTAAGTTCAGAGCAGATACAAGTACGAGGGAAGAAGGATACTGACAGAAGTTGGGCAGGCGGACAGGACTCTTTAATTCAAAAGGGTGAGTGTTAATTAATTTATTTTGGGTAGGGAGATCTGGTTTCTATGCTAGACTACAAGCTGTTGCAGCATAGTTGGGGACAATATCCCAGCAACTAATGAACTATCATGCACTGTCTGGGTGGCTGACCTTATGTTACATATATTATCCTATGACCACAATAACTATATTGTGTCAGCTGGATATCAGTGGATCATTTTTCATATCTGTCACCCTTACTTTTATGTCTTATGCTTGTACGGTTGCATGTCTCTGGTCCTGGTTTCTCTAAGAGCTTCTCTGGATTCTTGAAACTACCATGGCAGGTAGCACAAAGAAAATTATGAATGAGTGAGAAGTTGCTATCCTCATTAGAAAGGAATAGTTTTAAATATGTGAAATGCTTTCATACTATGCACTCAAGATGGGACAAATGATAGCCAGAAACAAGGTGTAGAAATTAAAATTCATTGATGAAAATGTTAGACTTTTGATGTCCTGATTTCCCATCTCTTCTGCTGCTCATTCACTGCCAACAATACATTTTCTCTCTATGTAACTGTTTTACAAAACAAAGAATGTCCTCTTCTTTGTATCTATGAAAGTATTTATTGAATAATAAAATGTTAAGATCCAAAATAGAATGATGTATTAATAAAATACAAGCTATATAAATAACAGTTTTTGAGTAATGTTTAAAACTCTTTTGGTGTAATGAAAAAAAAAAAAAGCAAACATGCAAGAAAGTAAACAAACCTTATACGTTTCATACAGAGAGTAAGTCATTTAAAAAATCTACCTTTTGTTAAAAATTTGTAAATGGATGGCATTACAAGGGTAAGTTTTAATGTTTGTAAATTATACCTTCGTATATGTGACAGTAAAAAATTCTAAGGAATAACCACGCATTATTTATTAAATATAAGGATAGACTGAATTCAGTTGAAAAAGCTGAGCATGGTATCTCAGTCATGAAGCAAGCACACTTTTATTTTCTGTGTACATTATGGTGACATAGCTGATTTCTTTTCTCTGTGCTGTTCTCTTTCATGATCTATACAAGGCCGTCCCCTTTGTTCCCTATTACTAATACTATTGGGCTTCTGAATTTTGTGAATACCTACTTTATACTCTTTACTATTACCAGCTTGAAATATAGAGAGTTGCTTTGAACACACATTTTTTTTTTAATTCTACATAAACACCATGTTATGGGCTCTAGAAGCTATTCTATTTCTAAATTACCTTATTTATAGCCAGTGCTATGTATTAAGTATATGTCTGGGTTACACATGAATTCATTTCATTGATTGCAATTTCTACACAGTATTTGGTAGTATTGTTTCTTCCAGTTTTTCACAACTCCACATAATACTGAAGTAAGTATTCTCCTAATGGTTGCGTGGGAGTAGAGATCTGCTTTTCATCAGTCTTGGAGTGGTCCTGAGAATAAGTCTGTGGTTAGAAGTAACAAATGAAATCTTGAATGCACTAAGATAAATGGCTTAGTAAATAAAAGGATGAATTAGAGAGGAGGAAAGCTGGACCTGAGGAGCAATATTCTGTTATCAACTCAAAAATGAGACAAATGAGTTTCAGATTCCCTACTTCTTGAAAGTGAGCATTTTTTTAAATATCCTTGGTGAATATTTTCACATTGTGGGTAGTTAACATAAATGATCATAGATGCTGGGCAGTGGTGGTGCACGCCTTTAATCCCAGCATTTGGGAGGCAGAGGCAGGCGGATTTCTGAGTTCGAGGCCAGCCTGGTCTACAGAGTGAGTTCCAGGACAGCCAGGACTACACAGAGAAAGCCTGTCTCGAAACAAAACAAAACAAAACAAAACAAAACAAAACAAAACAAAAAACAAAAAACAAAAAAGATCATAGACTGTTACTGTTTTTGGTATGACTGTCAAAAATCATTCATGAAAAAAGATTCTATATGCCAACAGAAAAGATCTAAACCAGATAAGTCAGATTACAGTAGATTGCATGCACAGAGGATTTGGAAAGTGTGTAGACTTAATTCATCAGATCTGGTGTGTCAAAAAAAAAATACGTCTTAGTGCTTTGTGGCCCTGCCCCCTTCATTCCATAATTGGTGGTTTGGGACATTGGACTGGACAGCATATTTTTGGCATGATAGGTTTTTCCCATCCAGGAAACTTATAAATTATATTCTATCATGCATCCTCTTTGGAGGTACTTTTGTTCTTACTGACTTCTCTAGGATATCTCTTACTCCTTTGTTTGTAAAAAAAAAAAATCCTTTTCAATTATTTGTAGACTCAAAACAGCAATCCCAACAGAGGAGCAAAAGCATCTGCAGTTCCCTAAATGAGCACAGGTTTCCTCTGGCTTGCTGCGTCTGTTTTGCCTCTCCTTGCCAGTTTTAACCTTCTTCTCAGACAGCAGCATCAACAGTGCTTGTTACCTTGGCAACGAGGATAGGCAAATAGAATTAGGATGTCTCCGGGCACCATTCTAGCATCATGCTCTTGGAACAAAAGAGAACAATGCAATTGGGAAATACAATTTGTAATAACCTAAGGTCTGGGGGTTATTATTTTTAAATTTATGTCATTTACTGGTACAGGGTTATGGATGTTTAAATTTTAGTGAGTTAAAAAAAAGTCAGCCATAAAATAGCACATAAAATCTGCATTAAGTAGGAGATTCTGTTATGTAAGTTTATCAATAGGATACTCTCTAAGGGTACTCTCATTTTACCTTAAAGGTTAGAAAATCCTACACTTTGTACAAGGCCGTTCTAAATACAGAAAACAAAATGACACTCTAAGGACTTGGCCTCCAAAGATGCCACATTCAGTGCTGTCATCTATTTAAAATCTGTTTTGGAAAATTGCTTTCTGTGTTAGCTTTCTGTTATGATACTAAATACTGGAGATTACTATAAAGACCAAAGGTTTGGTTCCCAGCTTTGGAGCTTCTAGCTCATAATTAGTTCATGGCTAGTGACCAACTACTAGTGTTTTCAAGAGCAAAAATCAGATTGGTGAATGTGAAGCCTAAATGTCAGCAGCACACAAGGGATGAAGCATTTACTGGGATGAAGGGCATTGAAAAGAATTACACTCCACATCCAGGAACATGGTTAAAATGACTTTGCATTACACAAAACTGTAGCCAGACATAGAAGAGTGGTGAGGGTTCTGAAAGCAGGACAAGTTCAATTCTGATACTATATCTTTATAATTAGGACATTGTTATATATTCCACTAACAAAACAAACACAAACTAGAAATGTCCAGACTTAGATCTAGGTACTAGGTTAGTGTTTCTACTACTAAATGGAGAAAGGATATTTAAAAATTGGATTTATGAATAATAGTATGTGCCACAGTTCCAGAGCCTTTATAATTTATAAATTCTTACTTTAAATGGATATATGTGACTGATATGAAGCATACCAACACTGTTCCTGTGTTGATAATATTACTCGTTCCATAGTTTCAAGTTTTAAAGAGGAAATTAAAGGGTAGCCTAGGAAGGGAGAATACCGCTATAGAAGAATTTTATAAAATGGAAGTCATAATTGCCTTTGGCCACTCTGATATTTTTTAATTTTCTAAACAAGCCAACTGGTTTTCTCCTCAAGGATATTTACATATTTTGTCCACAGCTTTGAAGGAGCCTCCATCTCTGCCTCTCATGTTTTCACACATCAGTATCTCCTAATTTAGGTTGACTCCAGCATAGCGCCTCCTTTTCCTAAAGGCGTATCATTTCCTCTTGGTCTAAAGGCAAATTCTTACTAGGCCATTTCTCATTGTTTCCACTTTTGTATTCTTTGTAATCAGTCTCACATTTTCCATTCTGTTTTCATTTTTGTATTATATCAGTTTACCCTAAAATAGGGATATATCTAATTTTATTCAGCAGTGTAGACTAGACCCAGAAATTATGATATTTGGTAGGGTGCTCAATAAATATTGCTAAATGAGTAATCACAAGTGTACATATGAAGGAAGTAAAAGAAACTCATGATGAGGGAGCACCCAAGGCTGTCAAAGCATTAAAAGGTGATGAACAATGAACGAATCCTACAAGATGGACGATGAGTGGGCCAGTGGGCAGTTGTAGCTACTTCTTTGACAGAGCGTCCAGGAGGCAATTTTAAACAGAAGGTGGTTGCACACATAGAGAAAGATATTGAATGCAAGAAGCTCAATTATTTCAAGGGAAAGGAGTTTATATACACACAAAATACACTGTGCTAACTACAGATAGGTTTTTAAATTAAGAAAACATGCAATAATTTTATATATTTGTAGTTACAACATCTATGCTAGGTTTTATATTTGAGTAGCATTTAAGATACTTATTTTCTGGCTGAATGAAGGCTGCAAAGATTTATCTACTGAGTACAATAGTCTAATTTTATTTTAGCTAAAGACAGATGTGCATTATAATCATTAAGGGTATGCTATACATCAAGTGTATATTTCACCATACTACAAATTACTATGCGAGAAACCTGTGTGAAAGGTAGAGATATTTCATTAGAAGGACTAAAAATTTTAGAACATTTTAAATATACACACAAAACTTATGTGTTATTTGTACATCGATGCACATGTATATATAATATTTTACAGAATAGTTTAAGTGAGTCGTCTCCCTTTTAAGGATGAACTGAAAGTCCAGTAGACTAAGAGCTAGCAGCTATTACTTTAGTAAAGGAATATTTATTATGATACCAAAAAAAAAAAAAAAAATGGGCATGTTACACCTCAATGACCAGATTTTCTAGAATATGCAGTAGCAAATGGAGAAGGAATGAATATTAGCATAATTAAATTGAATTCATGTGTCTTAGAGCTAATGGCAGAGCTATGTTGTTATATGAAAGAGTAAGATAGTTAGCAAATGCAAAATGAATTTGTATTTAACTCTATGGCATTATACATAAAAATTATATATAGATGTATGCATATAACGTATCTGCTCACACATTACACTATAAACACATGACATAATTTCTCAATACATAATCACATGCAAAGTAGTGATGATAGGTGACTGTAAAGTTCACTTTGACTCTGACTGCCTCAGTGAATTATTTTTGGTGTTTTAGTAAGTAATTTTTTCTTCAATAATAAATAATTTTATTAATTCTTGGAACTTTCATACAGTGCATTTTGATATTTACCAACTCTTTCCCTTAACTCCTCCCAAATCCACCGCCATCTTGTTACCCCACTAACTCTGTGACCTCTTTTTCTTTTTAAACTTAATAACTCATTGACTCAGATTTGTGCTGTCTATGTTCTTCTGAGTGTGTGGCCACCCAACTGCAGCATGGCTGACCTGCCAGGGGTCAGACTTTTAAAGAAAACAGGACTAGATCTCCTTTCCCAAGAAGCCATCATCTGTCCATAGCTTTTTAGTTATTGATACTGCAAATCTGGTTAAGAACCTAAGGTCGGCGAGTTCACAGGCCCCAAGGATGAACCCACCAACTGTTATCTTGATAAATAGGCATAGTATCAAACGACCCTATAAATTCATCTCTCTTTTCAAATAGATTAGTACAGCTCTCAGACCTTATCAAAATAGTTTTCTTTTGTAGATGATGATACTTAAAGCAGAAACCCATAACTGGTCAAAGTGCAGAGAGTACATTAGCCACATGCCCTCTGCAAGATGCAAGGACCTTTGCAGAAAAGGGGAAGCGGGGTGAAAGATTATATGAACTAGAGGTTGGGTAGACAGGAGCAAACAGCATCATTTGGCCATGGCTGAACTTCTGGGTTTATGAACTCACAGCAGCTGTTGTTGGCTGTATACAATCTGTACATGACCTAGCCAATATGAAAAGGGGGTCATTCTGCTTCAGTATATGTTCTAAGGATCTCAACGATTACAGACAGAAGACTCTGCCTTAACTACCTTGGTCTATAAGGGATTAATTACTTTTGCTCATATCTTAGCATATCTAGCTCCTATCTTGCTCATATCTAGCACGTTGTTCCTTCTGTCCTTAGAAATGACTTCCCAAGCAAGTCAGTTAAGCATCGGACCACCTCCACTCTATGCACTGGAATATTCACACCTTTTCAATGTGTCTAGCGAGACTATTAGTGCCTTTGTCTTCAACTTTTTCTATTGAGTATTTTCTGAACTTTGAAAATAATATAAACAAAGAGACAGACTAAAACTTAGAAATATTGACCATCAAATGGAATGTGGGTTAGGTGATTCTCCTCTCTGCTGGGGATACAGATAGCTTTCCATACTCACTAGCAACATTTTTTTTAACACAAGGTACTAACTTAAAAGGCTCCTTGGCTGCTTGCCAGAGTGATAGAAAACACACAGAGCACATAGAGGACCTTCTCTATATGGGAGTGAGAATCTTCTCTATTTGGGAGTGACTGGGTGGAGCATCTATCAGTGCTCATCACCCGGATCTCTGTGGCTGATCTGGCTGGCTTGGAGGATTTTCCATTCATCCTTTGTTGCTCCACACCTTCTTTCCAAACCCCTCCCTGTATCAAAGAGAACATCCCTATTCACAGAAGTGGGAACACAACCATCCTGAAGTTTTCTCATTCTCTGTGTGTCCAAAGCTTGCCTTTGGCAAAGTACCATGGAATGAAGATGTCTTGCAAATTCACCTTATGCGATGGTGATGCAGTCAAATCAGCTCCTTAACTAAAATTAACATTGCTGGTTGTATGCAGGCAGGCAGGATACTCACTGCCCTTTGAAAGATCCTCTGGAGAGAGTAGGCAAAGAAACTAACAGAGAGTGGGGTACCTGTAACTTGCACATTTGATTCTAGACTTTGTTTCTGACCCCTATTTTAGACAGCAAACTATAGAGTTGTTTCTGCTGAGACCATTTCAACATATATCATTTGCTTTGACATGTCGAGCCTTTTATGTCTTTGTCGCATACCTACTTTCTGTCTCATCTCAGGCCACTTTCTTGCACTTGTTCTGTCAGAGTCCACCATGGATGTTTAATATTTAAAGACTGGGATCATTTTGCAGGTTTTAGTTTAATGGTAACCATAGCACACATGCGTATTTATTATTGATAGCCAAGGCACATTGCATGTCCTTGGGCATCTTCTTTTCTTTCGCTGTCACAGGAGGGCTACCATCTCTGGAATTCAGCTCCGCTGTTGCTGCGGCAAGGGAATGAACTGACAGCAGATCCATAATGGTGTAAACTGTTCGTGTGGGTGGTGGTGACCATGCTAAGAAGGGAGACAAAGCCAGAAAGTGACAGGCCACGGAAAGTCCGGTTTCGGATTGCCTCATCTCACAGTGGGAGAGTTTTGAAAGAGGTCTATGAAGATGGACAAGCACCAGGCTCTCTGGATTCTGAATGTGCTAGTGTCTGTGCAATAGATGGGCTAAGTGACTCTGAGGGACAGCAAAATGGCCACATTGGATCAGAAGATAACGAACAGGAGAAAGATCAGGATAACCTGCTGGTATTAGCCAGGACAGCCAGTGAGAAGGCTTTTGGTACAAGAAGAGTCAACATTTTAAGCAAAAATGGTACAGTCAGAGGCGTCAAATACAAAGTGAGTGCTGGCCAAGCTCTGTTTAACAATTTGACCAAAGTGTTACAGGTAAGTCATTATACACTTTCCTGTTCTGAGCTTTGTTCCTCACTCACCATCTCCACCCCTTTCAGTTCTCCAGGATAAAGCCAACATCTCATTCCTCCATACTTCATGATACACTCTCCATCTAAGATGTTGTGTGAAGAGCTACCCTTTAAAAATAGGCTCATTGTCCTTTGCAAACTAGATTGCCTTTGCATAACCGAATTTCTGACAGGAAAGTGGTCTCCTCTGATGGGTGATGACTAGCACAGGATCTTTGTTTCTTAACAAAGAAAGAAGACAGCAGATTATAGTGTTTAAAGTATTTCTACAAGACTTACGTGTTAATTTCTTTCTGATCTATCAAGGTGTTGACAAAACTTCTGTATGACAATAGGTTTGAAATGTGGGTATTTCCTGGTTAACTCCGCTTCTCAGTACTTGAATTGCTATGTGGCTTGATGGTTTGTTCATAAAGCTGCTATTTAATTTTAGTGCTTTGATTTGCATTTGTTTATTAACCTCTCAAAAAACTGTCACTCATATATAAATAACATAACCTTCAAAGCCTACAAGAGAAACTCCAGTTTCCTCCCTCCTTCTTCACCCTAACAATGCACAAATGCACAATGGAGAGGCAAAGAAAACTTCAAGATCAAACTTTACAACTAGATTATCTTAATTATCTACTTTCATAGTTCTCTGTGCAAAACTGGGTGAACAATTCTAGGAGCATAAATCCAGGAAAAGCTTTTCTGACAATCTTATCTACCCCATGGTTTAAAATAACCAGCGTTTGCAATCTCAGAGTTTGGCATTATCTCTAGTTTCATCACCATCATCATTATCATAAAATGAATGCTCTTTGGTCTCTCCAGGGAACACAGGTTGGAGGAGCTTTGGCTTTGCACCAAGACTGCCACTTGTCATACTCCAAGGGGCCCCATTCATTTCACTGTAAGAACAATACTTCTGTGTAGTAGGAGCAAAAGGCTTATGGAGCAGTAGACAAAACAGATTTGATTCCTTGATACGTGATCAAGAATGTGCACATCACAAAGGGTATACTATATCTTGTCCTGCTGTGATGGAGATGAATAGGTTCCCACAGATCTCTCACAGTACTGTAGAAGCATAGAGGGAACAGTGGCAGCTAAACACTCCATCACACCTCTTATCACTGCCAGCTGTGACTTCCTGGGTCTGTATTTTCCATAACTTCTGCAGAGTAAGCAGCAAACTTCCTTCATGTCACCGTAGCTTAGTGATTTATTTCAGGGAGGTAAAAGTGAGTGGCTAGTTTCTTGGGCATGTGGTCAAGGTTTCAATATACAGCCTGTCTGGTGGACAAGGAACTATGCTTGAAGAAACAGACATTTCTTCCTGTTTTAGGTTATAAAATCTTAAAGCACTCAATTTGAAACTTGACGGGAAGTGCTAAATAAAGATAAAAACATCCAGAGGACACGTGAGATGCTTGGCTTCCTCTCTATGATTTCCTTGTGTGGCTAGTCCTGTGTCATAAAATATTGGCATAACTTTCCTAAAATTTCAGCTGTGCAAGTTGATTAGATGATATTTTAAAAGCATTTTTTAACCTTTTGGTCGTACTTACTAAGAAGCTGGCCTCTAAAATGGATGTCGGAACTAGTTTCTAGTCTATTTGTTACTTAATTATACTACAGAATATGGGATAATGGAGAATACACAATATTAATCCAGGTGATGGGCAGTAGCTAAGGAAGCAAAGAAGCTGTGTTCACTTGGTTGTCAGGGGGACTTGCCAGAGGAGTAGTGTCCAGAAGAATCATTCAAGTACCTTCAGTTGGTCTAGATTATAGATCTTCAAATCCAGGGCTGACTTTTTATTTATGCCCCCTATAAATATCAAGAAGAGAAGGCTCACTGAAGCTAACCTGGAAATCTGAAAACCTACCATTTAGTTTAGCCTGAAAACATGCATTGGTTAGAAACTCTGAAACTAAAGCTTAGAGTTTGGTTTTGTTGGAAGATTTTTTGTTTGTTTGTTTGTTTTAATTCTTATATTTGTCAAAGTTTGAGAATAATTCACTAACTGCATAAAATATAAATTTACCTGGGTTCCTAGGGTAAAGTAAGATTCCTTCCCATTGCTTATGCTGTCAATATTTAATGGGAAAAATGAAGGAGACATGCATAGAGGTGAGATCTTGATCAGGTTAGGTTACGGGGAAGATCATCCTATAGTTGAAGATGAGCCATGTTTCCTAGACATGGCTAAACTCATCATTTGGTTGATTGAGGACAGGCCCATAGGTGTTTCCACTGCAGTCTAAGGTGTGTGTTTTTCTTGAACGCTAGCAAGTCTACTCTAGGGATTTTTTTTTCTATCTAGTAATGTGATTTTGCTCCCAATTATTAGAAAAATTTACAAAACCTCACTCCTTCTTCTTCCTTGTCTTTCCCACACGAAAGCTAGCCATGTCAACTGGAAAACAAATCATTAGAGTGCTGTGTGAAAGACAGCTCTTAAGGCCTAGTTTTCTGGATTAAGTTGAGATATTCTTTGTTCTTAGCTGTAATTTTAAAGTGTCTCCATGGGGCTCTCTGATACAAATGATCAAGATTATTTAGGCTTGCCAGTATATTGTTATGGGTATACATTTTAGATGGTACCTTATCCTTAAGTTATATTGGTATATTCTAGCAGAATATACCATTTTAATTGCCATAATTTTAATTTTCCACTTATCTATATTAAAGATTATTAAATAAAAATTACTCCAAAAAATGATCTTGAATACATACATTCCGTCAGCATGTATCAATTAATATCTTGTTATTGTAGCTGTACCTAGAAACATTTTAAAGTTTTGAAACACAAAAGTGTTATGTTGGCATAGTAATTTGTGTCATTCACAAGGCTTTCTTGTATATTGCTTTTACCTAAAAAGTCTTATGAAAGAAGCAAGAAAATTATTGTTAAGTCCCCTGTGACGGTTAAAAAACCCATCCTTACTCTTTTATAATAACTTTTGAAAATTATTATTACAATGCATGCAATTCATTACTGTTTGATAATGCATGTTTTTTACTGTTGAGGATCAAATCTTGTTCAAAGCTAATAATACATGTATTCTTACATTTGTTTTTTTCTCTTTTAAAAGTCTAATACCAAATATAAAAATGTTATCATTTCATTGTGAGCTTTTAAATTTTATCATTTTTTTTAACTTCTTTGGTTTTTATCTAGGGAAGATCTGTAGAAAAAAGATAGAATTTATTCAGTTTTAGGAATATATTAAAAACTATCAAAGACATTGTTTCTACCTGATTAAATTATCATGCGATTTCAAGATTTTGTCTCAAGAAAGTCTAATTTTCAGACTTGTCCATTAAGTCAGAATACATGAGTTATAGAGGTTTCTGGAAACACTTTTATCTATCTCTGTTTTATGGATGTAGGTCTGGTAATATGTTATTATTCCCTGAATGCTCCATATGACTCTGTGGTCTTGATGCCTTCTTTCAGTAATAATACTTCATAATGATTAAATAACTTCTCAACACCAGGTGTTACTCACATTACCTATGTATATTGATATATTAATTCCCCACAGGAATCTTACAAAGTACTACTAAACTAGCAAATTAGTTATTTTGAAATTCCTTTTTATATATGAAAAAAATTAATCTGTAGAATTTAAAATGTCATTTGTCCAGAAAAATTGTTACAGACTTCTTAGTTATCAGAAATTAGTCATGAACCCTAGGATATATCAGATAATGATCCCAAATATTTCAGACAATTACACTAAGAAAACTTTTGACTTATTGCCCCAAACCCAGAAAAAACAAGGCTTCCAGAATGAACTGGCACTGATGATATATAACTTAAGAACTCTAGACTGATAGACTGTAGAGTCCCATGGTCAACGTTTCTTTTCTCTAACCACCCCTCTCACCCCCTGAGACAGGGTTTCTCTGTGTAGCTCTGGCTATCCTGGAACTCACTGTGTAGAGCAGACTGGTCTCAAACTCATAGAGTTGCCTGCTCTTGCTTCCCAAATTCTGGGATTAAAGACCTGCACCACCTCTGCCCAGCTCTTTCTTTTCTCTTGATAACATTAGACACTGTGCAGAATCTCAGTAAGCATCTTAATTATACTTCGTTGTACTGAAAATATTGTGAAAAAAATTGGAGAATAGTCTTTATTATGTTCCTCTTGAGAATGGCTTTTAAGAATTATTTTCATGAACACCTACTTTCTGGAAAATGTTAGTGAGTTAAATAAAATCTACTTGATGGTTGTTTCTCTCTGTTCCATCTCACTTGGAGATTTTCTATATAGCCCAGGGCTGGAGTTTGCATGAAGGAGTGCTGCTAGCTCCATTTTTCTCTCTGCTATAGGTTTGTTTGTTTATTTATTTATTTATTTATTTATTTATTTCTAATGTAAAGACATTCATTGCATCCTTACCATGAAGCAGAGGGCCTGTCCTTAATCGTCAGCATTGTATTGTGGAGGACAGTCCAAAGCAGGCACTGAAAGAATTCATCTATTAATCTGCCTTCACTTTCCACTTCCAAAGGAGTCTGCTTTGATATTGTTGTTGTTGTTGACATAATATTTTCTTAAATAGTTCATTCTTAACTTTGTGAATGTTTATCTTTTTTTCTTTTGATTTTTTTTTGTTAGTAGATCATCATCTCATTTGGTCTTTTTCTTCCTTTTTTTTTCTTTTTCTTTCTAGTTTAGTTCTACCTTATAAACTAAGGACTATAGACTAATCTGTGTAACAACGACTTTTAATTCTTATTCTACAAGTCTTCAGATAATTAGCACTTACTAATTATCTGAAACTGGATACAGTTTCTGTGAATTTTGTTGAAACCTTTAGCTCCGTCAGTATCACCCACTTCCCTCATTTTGTGAGACTCTTCTTTATTGTCATGACATTTAACTTGTATAACCTTGGTTTTGCTTACATGAGACATTTATTGAGACATAAATTATATATAACATAATCCGCCCATTTACAGTGTACCATCAGATCCTTTTAGCGAGTTTACTAAGCTGTGCATTCATTATTTACAAACTATTTAACAATGCTTTCATCACCCAAAGGGAAAATAAGTGAGCATTGGCCCTCATTTCTCTCTTCTCCCTCCTGCCTTTCCTTTCTACATGAAATTACTTATCAACTTTCTGTTTCTATTGCCTATTCTATTTCTAATGCCTATTCTTGCCACTTAAACATATTCATCCTTTCCATTTAGCTGTAATTATGCATTCATTGGCCAACAGCTCCACATTCACCGATACTTGATAGTCACTCCAGTGTCTGCTAACTGCTTACTCTCTGAAAGGTCAACATTCTATAGTCCACATATGTGAGCATGTGGTATTTATAAGTGTATTTAGCTTAGTTTAAGCTAACCTGAAGGGCTCTCACTAGTGATGACTTAAATTGATTCCATGTTTTAGCTGTTCTGACGAGTGCTGTAACCAACACTGACATATAGATAAGTCTTAGCTTGGGGTATGTGTGTTTTAAGTGCGTGGAGTTGAGGGTGTGTATTGTATAGCTATTAAATAGGATGTTCTGTAAGTATCTATGAGGCCCATTTTGTCTCGGGTACAATTTAAGTATGTTTTCATGATGATTTTGTGCATGGACAATCTGTACTGTGTGCACTGCAAAAGATGAAGTGTTGGAGTCCTTATCATCATTTAATGTGTCCTAACTCTTCCTCCGTATCTGTTATCATTTGCTTTATACTTCCAGGCCTCAGGTTTTAGGTGTGTATGCATTTACAATTGTTATCTTGTTAAAAGTGACCTCTGAGTTATTATGCAATTATTTTCATGGCATCTCTTTACAATTTTTGGTGGTAAGGTCTACTTTATCTGATTGAAAATACAGCTCACCTTGTTGTCTCCATTTGTATGGAATATTTTTCTCCATTCTTTAACTTTCCATTGACATTTCCTTACAGGAGAAGTAAGTTTCATTCATATTCTAAATGATTGGGTCTTAGTTTTTGTAGTCTAATCCAGACAACTATTGTATGCCTTTTAATTGCAGAATTTAGCCCATTTATATTCAAGTTAATTAGCAGACAAGGAAATATCACTGACATTTTGTGCATTATTCTGAATTGGGTTATACTTGCTTCTGTCATTTCTTTGTGGTTACATGATTTTTTTCTTGAGTGGTATGTTTTTAACCCTTAGATCTTTGTTTATTCATATATCATTATAGGTTTTTGCCTTGTGGTTACTATGATACTTACAAAAACATGTAGTTACAACAGACATTCTAATCTAGTAGCAACTTAACTATGGTCATAAAAATATCCCAGATTTTCACTCTACTGCTTTTCCCACATTGAGGTTTTGATGTTACATATAATTTATAACACTTCATATTGTGTATCCCTTAATGAAGCATTGTAGTTATGATTAATTTTTCTATTGGAGGTATGCATATATAGGCATACACATACACATACACATACACATACACATACACATACACATACACATACACATACACATACACATACATGTGTTTGCAAGTGTTCATGTATGGCATGTGGGGGCCAGAGTTCAACCTTAGTTATTCCCTCACATGCTATTCATCTTGGTTTTTTGAGACGAAATCTTTCAATGGGACCAGTGCTTCACTCATTTGCCTATGCTGGCTGGCTAGTGAACTCCAGACAACTACCTGCCTTTGCCTATCAAGGTGGGGGATTAAAAGCAGAAGCCACCATGACTGTCTTTTATATGAGTGCTGGGATAGAACATACATCCTCATGCTTGTGTGACCCTCCTCTTCTTTAATAAGTTTGCTTTTTAAATTTCATTTAGAAAACATTAGAGAATTCCAAGTTTGATTTAGTGTTTACATTTACCACTGCCCCTAGTATTCCTTACAAGACAAGCTCATCAATGAGCTCACAGTTGTGTGTCTAAGAAACTCTTTGTTTCCTTTATATCTGAATGACATACTTTCAGATTGTAGTGTTTTGCGTTGTCAAGGCTCCATCACCCCTTCAGTAGCTTGAGTGTGTAATCCACCCCTCATTCCATGTAATGTTCCTGCTGAAATGTTTGATACATAGACAGTTCTTTGTATGGTATTTTCTTCTTTATGTTGGTAATTCCAGAACCATCTCTTAGAGTCTGGACATTGATGGTTTGATTGGAATATGGTTTCTGGTGCTTCTGTTTTGATTAAATCTGACTGATGTCCTTTTCCTTTTTGTACCCTGATATTTATATCTTTCTGCAGGTTTGGAAATTTTCATTCTATCTATAAGTAAGCTTTCTATTTCTATCCCTCCTCCTTGTTGAATGCTAACAGCTTGTATCTTTGCTCTTTAGATGCTATACTATAAACCATTTAAGCTTTCCTCATTCCTTTTCATTCTTTTTTTCTCTTTCTCATCTTATTGGAAAATTTCAATGTCTGGGTTGCCACCAGCCTGTTCATCCAGAATCCCAGGCTAGAATTAGTAAAGATCTAGTGTCACCAAAGAACGCCAACAAAGGTTCAAAGAGACCGTCTCCTCATCAAATAAGCAGGCATCAGCATAAAGACACCCGGATGATGAAAAATCAGAGAAACACAGCATCATCAAAAGAAACCAAGAAAACTCTAGAAACTGACCAAGATGAACAGGAGATCTATGAAATGACAGATAAAGAATTCAGAATCGTCCTTTTGAAGAAGTTCAGAGAATTACAAGAAAATACAGACAAAAAACTCAGTGAAATTCGGGAAATAATTCATGAACAACATGAGATGTTTGACAGAGAAATAAAAGTTAATCATTTCAAAATAAAAATTCTAGAGGTAAAAAATACAATAAGCGAACTGGCAAATTCAACAACAGTTTTTAACAGAAGACTCGATAAGGCTGAAGGAAGAATCAGTGAACTGGAAGATTGGACATATGATTCTAGACTTTAAACAAGCATTGTAACAGCTGAGCAAGACAGCCTTTTTTGATGGCTTTCCCATGCTGGAAGAGTTTCTGATATATTTTAAAATTTGTATAAGAATAATAATATAAGCATTTATTCTACAAAATTATAGACATATAAATATGCCAATGCCTGAGTCATTATTGACTAAAGGACATTTACAAATTATGAACTAAATAAAATATGCAGAAAATTTTAATTAAGAGAAGTTTATTTATGTGCACAAATACACTAATGATTTGAAGTGTCTTTTCTTGTTTATTTTCCCAATAATCATTATTTCGCCTAACTTTTGACACATTATACCTTATAATATTTTCCTTGGAAGAGAAATAAATTATAATTTTCTTGTAACTCCCACAAATTTAAGGAACAATAGCAGTATTCAGTGTCAATTTTTAAACAACAAGTTGAAATGTGAAAAAAAAGTTTAGTTGCTCTTTTCCTCTGTATTATAAAATTCTTGGTTTATAATGTTTCTACATGGAAAGCCTGTAGAATCCTGGTTAGTCCGAAGTGGAATAAAACAGTAAAAGACAGTGTCTTGATTTGTCCCATATAATTTGGGAAAAGGGAAGGAGCAGCTAGAGAGTCTGAGCACTAAACTCATGGAAAACTTGTGGAGTTGTCTTAGGTGTAATGATGAGGAGAGCCAGATGGGCTGTAATCCCAAGGGAAGTTCATGGGTCTAGAGATTGAGAGAAGTGACTTCATGGGTTAAAGCTAAAAGAGGTTGGAGAGTCCCAGTACTAAACTATGAAACTGAGCCTACATTCTTATTTGCATATTTCTGGTACTATGGAGCTAGTACATAGGCCCTCATGGGAATTTCATAAGTACCTTCTTTGACAACTATTAGCACCATGCTAGCATGGCATCTGGAAGAAGGCATTACCTTCCCTGTAATAAAGATTTTTTTTTCCTGAATTTCTTCCAACCTGTTCCAATTAAACATGTATGTATGCATTGATCTAAGACTCATGATTTCCTCCTGGTTAGAGAGATGCAACTTTGGCACTTAGATCAATCAATCTGATTATATAAGAATTGACGTTTATAGCATCTATGTTTAACAAGAGGTGAATAATAGTTACTATTCACCTCAATATGCTAGTCTTCTATTGGTGCAGAAATGAATCACTGCTATCTTTGTGGTTTAAAACAATGCAGGGGTATTACTTTATAGTTATGGTGATTCAAAGCCTGCATGCTATAGGGTTAAATCATAGTTTTGGCATAGCAATCCCTCTGAAGATTCTGAGAGTATATTACTTTTCTTTTACAGCTTCCAGAGGGTGCCCACATTTCTTTGCTCTTAGACCTGGAACTGAACCTTATAGAAGTTGGTTACTGGGAGTACTTTACAGTTTCATTTTTGCCTGACACTTCTATGATCTTTTCTCTTATTTCCTAATCATTATGAAGTGAGCTTCTTTGCTCTACTGCTTTATCCCTGACATGATGCTTTGTCTTATCACCGGCTGAGGTGCGGCAAAGCCAGTGGTCCATGGACTGAAGCTACCTTCGAGATGATTTACAGTGAGAATGAAGACAAAAGAGCAGAGTAGAAAGACTTCAGATACTTAAAGTTGGGAAAGAAAAGAAACTTATAAGTTGGAGCCATGAAAGGTGTGGCTTCTGATAAGGTTAGTGCCATTAGAAGGAAACTAAATACCTGGACAGATAAGTCAATAGGGCTTAACTTTTTTATATGTTTTGTTCCTGTCCATTCTTGTCTTTCTCTTCATTGCTCCACTCTCACAAGTGTAGGCATTTCACTCTTCCCTCTGCTTCTTTCTGTGATCTTCTCTTAAACAGGAATCTGGAAGCAACAAACACAGGTAATCCTGACAAAAACTTCAGAAATAAATCATTTGCCCTCTTAGGTTGTGGGTATTTATTTATTTATTTATTTATTTATTTATTTATTTTGTGGTAGCCACCAGGAGTTATTACAGCCCCTTGTATGGATCTGCGGTGTCTACAAAACCCCTTTGTCGTGTGAAAAAAACATGCTTACAGGTTGCGAAGATTAAGATATGGGCATTCTGTCATTTACTGTTCTGCCTACTCTTTCTGATACAAAGGTAATTTTGTCCAGAGGATATCAAGATTGTGTGATGGACTAACGTTTTATCCTATAGTATTTTTTGTTTCATATAGAGGTGTTATGTTGCCACACATGTATCATAGCTACCCAAGAGCAGAATGCATTTCTAAACTTTTGATATAGGTGTTGGCTGATAAGATAGTAACAAATATGTCCCACTCAGTAGATCAAAACAAACATGAATGGTTTCACTCCTATTTTCTACACTGTTTCCATTATTGTGAGAAAAACATGTTTGGAAAATCCAGTTGTCTCAGAAGCATGAGAGAGACAAAGATCTAGATCCAACTGATAGTATGAAGCCAACACTGTAGAGATAAGCCTTGTTCAGTCAGATTCTCAGTAATCTTCAGACTCATGAGTGAGAAGTACCTACATGTTTTATTTCATTCAGTTTGAGTGGTTTGTTGAACAGCAGAATATTGAGTATCCTCCTCATAGTTTTACAAATGGTAAGTTACATACGTATCTGTCTGTGCTGGATTTCAGCAGTAGAGCCCTTATTCCCTAAGCAACCAATGTCTAAATGACTAATATGAGTAATTATGCAATGTCAAGGTCATATCTTGATATATGATTTCTCAGAGCAAAAATGTTTACAGGAAAAGACCTTAAGTGTTAATATTTTATGATGGTCAACTCTACTAAAACTGATCATATTGGGATAGTATGAAGCCAATCTATTATCTTTATCAGTGTAGTTTAAGGTTAATGTTTTTTCATGGTCACAATATATTGCTGTGATGTTGGCTTCTGACTAATTTGTATGTATTTTTTTTTTTTTTTTGGTGATCAGATTCATGAACTTAAAATTTTAAATAGAATAAACCACCTATGTTTCCATTCTATACACTTGTTTAGTTTTCTTTCCATGTTTATTATGTTCTAGGCATTTGTTGTTCCATATTGATAATTTTGATTAGGATGTATTATAAGAAGAATAAAACAGCAAATGTCTTGAGAGTAAAAAGAAATGGATTTAAAGGTAAATATTGGCAATATGAACTTTAACATTTCTTAGCAACTATTAGACATCAATAAAACTGAATTAATAGAGAGGGAAGAGAAAATCATAAGAGGAAGAGAGAGTAATGATAAACAGCAGCTTTGACAAAGTCCACATCAGTCCCAGGGCTTCCACAGTACGCCTTATCAAGTTCTTTAAGAATGACTCTTATGCATTACTCTTGCTTTGGCAGAAATTTTATTAAGAATAAGAGTCACTAGTTCCTGCAGGCTTATGTATCACTGCTAATTCTTGACTATATATTGTTGAATGTCTTGTGTTGGAAATGCACGTGTTGTGTTGGGAGATGGACCCTATTAGGAGTTGTTTGAATCCTCATAAATGGATAAATTTTTCTATCATAGAAATTGGTTAACTATCACAGGCATTTGCCTTGCTTTCTTCTTTTGTGCATGTGTCTTCTTTCCTTCCAGCTTTCCCCAGGTTACATCATACCATGTGATCTCAAAAGATATGGCCACACAACCTTGAACTTTCCAGAAATTGAGCCCAAATAAAACTTTCGTTCATAAACTACATAGTTTAGTTTACAGTAGTGACAGGTAGTGGAATAAGAGAAAAAATTGGTCCTGAGAAAGTCAGCTGTTTTATATACTTATCTGAAAACATGAAATAACTTTGTAGTTGGGTAAGAGATGAGGTATAGAACTGTTTGGAAACACATGTTGGAATGACTATTCAAAGCTCTTAAGGACAGTTTTGGTGAAGTCTTAGAAGACTACAAAATATTTTGGAAAGTCTGGGACTTGCCAGAGATTAAGTGGTTTTGGTCAGGCCAGGAACAGAATGAGGAAGAGTTATGGTTATTTTCATGATGTCTCAGATAGAAATTAGGGCCATATTGTTGAGAACTAGGATGAAGCTTACTCTTGGTCATGAATGATCAAGGAATTTGCTGAACTTGGTTCATTCCTAAGGGCTTTATGGACAGCACAACCTGAAAGAAAAAAAATACTTCTAAGTGATGAAGCCCTCAAAGAACGGTGTGGTTTGGTTTCCTCTAACTGTCTACAAGGAGCTAAGAGGGTAAAAAAGTTATGGAAGGGCATGATTTATGATTAAAATAAAAAACATTCAAAATAAAAGAAAATAAAAGTGATATCAAAAACTTACAGTCATGCTGGGTGATGGTGGCGCACACCTTTAATCCCAGCACTTGGGAGGCAGAGGCAGGTGGATTTCTGAGTTCGAGTCCAGCCTGGTCTACTACAGAGTGAGTTCCAGGACAGCCAGGGCTACACAGAATAAACCCTGTCTCAAGAAACCAAAAAAAAAAAAAAAATAGAGTCTGATCATATAAATAATTTTAAAAATCGAGAAAGAAAAACAAGGGTATTACCAAAAGAACAAGTTCCTGAAGACATTAGCATGAACACAGAGGTAGATGTTAATCATGATAATGGAAAAGTGGAATTATTTCAGGAATCGTACTGGCTGCCTCTCTCAATACCTCCCCAATGGTTTTGTAGTTCAGAATGGTTTTTTAAGAAACTTCTATAGACTCTTCATCCATCTCAGCTCAGGGCTCTACTCCCTACAGTCTCATTCAGCACTCCACAGTTCTGGCATGGCACAGGCAGCCAGTGTGCTCTGCCTCATTGGGAAGAGATGGCCCAGAGAATCCCTACAAGGCAGGATCTGGAGAGAAATCACGAGTAGAGCTCTGTCATAGAGACAGCAACACTGCTTAAGGTCTACTTTCAGAACCCTGCAGGCACTGGTGTGAAATGCCAACCCAAGAGATCTGAATCACAGACTGACTGAGTCATAGGAGCAGGGAAACTCTGTATGCCTAGGAGGTATCACATGGAACAAAAACTAGCTGCATTCTAGCTTTTCTTAATATTTGAACTATCTTGGGCCTGTTTCTACTTGTCCTTTTTAAGAGTCTCTTCCTCCTCCTCTTTCTCCTCTTCCTCTTCATCCTCCTATTCTGCTTCTTCCTCCCCTCTTCTTCCTTCTCCCATTCTTTCTTTTTTTTCAAGGTTTCCTATCTCTCACTTTTAGAATGGTAGTATCTGTTATTTGTTTCCTCATTGCATTTCGGAGGTAGATGACTTGTTCTGATTTTACAGGATTTTTAGTTGGAAATCATTTGCCTTTAGTCTTAAATGGAACTTTGGACTTTTGAGTTGACTCAAATAAATTACAGCTTAGATAAAATTTAGAAGGAATAGGTATTTCGTGTTGTAAAAAGTACATTTTCTTTGGAGGTATGTGTGGGGATACTATGATATCAACATGCTACCTAAAAACTCCACGTGTTGGGACATTAGTTATCGAGTATGGCAGAATTGAAAGATTCATGCTAGTCTGGGTTGGTTTGGTTGTGGAGGTGGTGTGTTAAAGTGAATTAGACATTTTGTAGAGTAGTTGTCTGCCACCACAGTAGTCTGTCCCCCCTTGTCTCTGTCTCTGTCTCTGTCTCTGTCTCTGTCTCTGTCTCTGTCT
>JANHMN010000007.1:7712635-7725150 GCA_030674055.1 Rhabdomys pumilio
TGTCTCTGTCTCTGTCTCTGTCTCTGTCTCTGTCTCTGTCTCTGTCTCCTTCCATTTTCTCCTATCTTATGAACTAGCATGAAACTCTTATTAGATTCATCTGCCTAGTCTTGGACTTTCCAGCTTCCAGAAACATAAACCCAAACACATTGCTTTCTGTTATAAATGACTCAGTTTCAAGCATTCTGAATAGTTAGTAATCCTGGTTGTGGAGTTTGAGGATGCTAGCTGTGATTTCTAGGAAGCACTGTTGAGTCACACTGAGGCAATAGTCAGCCCCAGAATTGGAAGTAGGGAATTGTAACTCAAGCAGCTTCCTGTGCAACCCAAAGGAAGTAGGAGGAGCCTACAGGCTCAAGGTTCACCTCTTTGAATTTTTGTCAGCTGTAGTAATATATTCATCTGCTACTTTCCTTTCTTTTTTTGTTTCTTTAAAGAAAAGTTTTTTTTTTTTTCAGTCTAGTCTTTATCCCTCTCCTGGTCTGCCCTCTGATTGTTCTACATCCCATATCTCCTCTCCCGACACCATCTCCAAGAGGGTGTTCCCACTGCCACCCCCACTTTCACCCTGCCGGACCTTCCCATTCCCTGGGGCCTCAAGTCTTTTGAGGGTTAGGTGTATCTTCTCTGATTGAACACAGACCCAGCAGTCCTCTGCTGTATGTGTGTTGGGGGCCTCATATCAGCTGGTGTAGGCTGCCTGGTTGATGGCTCAGTGTCAGAGCAATCTCGGGGATCCAGGTTAATTGAGACTGCTGGTACTCCTATAGGGTCACTCTCATCCTCAGCTTCTTCCAGTTTTTCCTTAATTCAACCACTAGGGTCACCAGCTTCTGTCCATTGGTTGGGTGTAAATATCTGCAACTGACTCTTTCAGCTGCTCGTTGGACCTTTCAGAGGGCAATCATGATAGGCCCCTGTTTGTAAGCACACCATAGCATCAGTAATAGTGTCAGGCCTTGGGTCCTCCCCTTGAGCTGGATCCCAATCTGGGCCTGTCACTGGACCTTTTTTTCCTTAGTCTCTTCTCCATTTTCATCCCTGCAGTTCTTTCAGACAGGAACAATTCTGGGTCAGAGTTTTTGACTGTGGGATGGCAAGCCCATCCCTCCACTTGACTTGCTGTCTTTCTACTGGAGGTGGACACTACAGGCTCTCTCTCCCTACTGTATTTCTTTACAATGAAAAGAAATATTCAATTTCTTTTCAAATAACAATGAGGCTACCTAACAATCAATCTTCTGTAGGGATTCCATATCCTTTCTAACTATACTGAAGAGTAAAAAAAAAAATGGAAATTTGAGACAAGATTTTATAGATTATCTTAATTAATCCACATGTTCTATTTTTATTGAAAAAATTTTATACAGTATATTCTAATCATAGTTTCCTTTTCTGTATTTTCTCTCAGATCCTTCCCACCTCCTCATCCATCTATCTCCACACCTTCTTGCTCTCTCTCTTTAGAAAACAGACCAAATATTAAAAATAAAAAACAATTAAGAAAAAGCAAAAGAAACGTATCCATACAGAAATATGCACATTCATATAAACAAAACTAATAAAAATGTAAAATCAGAAACCATAATATATAAACAAAAGATCAGTAAGGGAAAAAAAAAAAGCCCAAAGAAAGCATTATGAGACAAAACAAAACAACAATCAAACAAACAAACAAAACCAATAAAATAAACAACAAAACCTCTAAAAATACTATTTTGTGTTGCCGTTTACTGCTGAGCATGAGGTTTGTCCTTTAGTCTGATTTGTATACCCATTGAGACTCAACTAATTTTTCATTTGTGAGTGGTTGACTCAGAGATAGCACTTTGTTAGGGATGGGGACTTGTGTCTACTTCTCAAAGTGCTGGGATCCCGTCAGTCTTGAACCTGTGCCTGCCGCCATAGTCTCTGTGAGTCAGTCGTAAATTCCTATAGCCACCCATCTCCTCTGGCTCTTGCATCTTTCTGACTCCTCTTCTGCATGAGCTTTGAGGAAAATGTTAGCCCCAGCACTCAAGGCTGTTCTGAAATTATGAAACCTATAGATCTATCTATATCATATTATCTATCTGTCTATCTATCTATCTATCTATCTATCTATCTATCTATCATCTATCTATCTATCTATTTATTTATCTGTCTATCTATCCCCTTTTTTTCTCTCCTAGGTTTCTACTTAATTATTATGAGAAGCGAGTATTCCCTGCCTAATTTACAAGTTGACATTCTCAAAAAAAGGATTTCTAGATATGGAATAACACCCCCAGAGAATGGGCTTGATGATGGAATCAAAGGGGAACTGAACTAGACACAAGGACTGGATAAATGAAGTAGCTGCCCATACTGATTAAATAAATGCTTTGCTCTCGTTTCCCCTCTCTGTTGTTAGACATTGGTGACTAGTGCCTGTTCAGAACATTATTTGACTTGACTTTTCTGTATCAGATTTAAAGCAGTGCTTAGCTTCTATTTTTCAGAGTGGACTAGAATGTTTGTTCATAATCTTTTAGGTCCTTTTTCTCCTCAGTGATAATAACACAACAGAGGTCTAGGAGATCTAAAAATGGTCCTGGCTCACAGGTCCTAATGTCTCCATCACAGTCCTTAACCCTGTGATGCACTCCTTGTGTTATAAGCATCTCCCGACGCTCTCCCACCACCTCTCTCCTAAAATACCCACATTTGGATTGTCTTAACTCTTAGAACTCTTCAATTTCATTGCCTCCTTGCCCAGGCTTTGAAATCACTCCTTTGATTGTTATTCCGAAGCAAGAGAAGACTCAAAGATTTGGGAAACAAAGCCCCATCTTTCCTTGTGAGAAAAGGAATAGAAGAAACATATTACTCTCTAGTAGTATCTTAAATGATTAATGTGCTTACTTTTCCTCCTTTGGTAAGTAACGGCAGTATGCTCTGGAGGGACATGGCCTGCTTTCACATGGAGTCTATGGTTTTTTTTTTTCTGTGTATTCTAGAGAAATACATTTTTATATATCACAGTTTCTTTATTGGTAAAAAGAAGATAGTTGTAGCGACTGTTTTCTATGATATTAATAACCTACTTTAAAACAAGAATTTTGCCCAGTGTTCAGCTAATTATAAGTGTCCAGTGAATACTGTTAATATTTATATAATTTCTCTTTAAATTATACCTAAAGTACTACTAAAATGCAGAGAGGAGAAGAAATAGTGTTTCCCTAGGGAAAAACATACCAGTCATTTATCTAATACCAAATGGTCAGCCCTGAATATACATACATACAAGTAATATTCAGACTAAGCTGGCTGCATTTAGAAATACACATAAGTATATACACATATACATATGTATGTATATACCAAAAATTAAAGAAAAAATAGGCCAAGAATTTGAAAGAGAGGAGGAAAGTTATGGAGGCAAGAAAAGGAAGAGAGAAGTTGTGAAATTATATTATCAAAAATTAAACTTTCTCCAAATGTATATTACTAACATAGTTTACTGTTTTAAAAAATAATATTAATATTATGGGGTGAAATGAACCCCACTAAGCAATGAAGGTTCAAAGATTAATAACACAGAATTCCTATTCTGAGAGAATCGTGGTTTATTCTTATGAAAAATATCACACACTGGTAATGTAAAACATAATATGAGCACAGGAGCTTTTAGGGGACAGACAGAGGTAGGACATCCTGATTCAACTGTAAATCTTAGTAAGATTTGGTTGATCCCAGACAGTGTCTTTTAGACCTGAGTCTGCATGGGAAGTAGCCTGCCACTGAATGATGAAGTGAAGCCACTTGTCTCTGGAACTTTCTGCAGCTATCTCTAAACTTGGCTCAGCTGCCGCAAGAACCAGTTTTTCTGAGGCCACTTCCTCTTTTTCACATCCTGCCTTGGCTCTGGTTCCTGCCATTGCTGTGGTACCTGGTGGAATGTCTGCCAGTATAGCCAGCCGCCCACATGTCTTGTGTCTCTGCTTTCCTCCCTCACACCTGTCACCCCAGGCCTAGCCTGCACTTTCTGGGTAGAGGCAAAGACATTGTCTTCTGGATTGATATCTCATGCTTCTTAAACACCAATCTAGACTTAGTTTTTTTCTCTTGGAAATGTTTTTAGCTCCAAGCCACTGAGGACATTACTAGACAGGGCTTAAAACATACAGCACTTGGCATTTTACAAAGTCTGGAAGTAGCCATTGCCAAGGCTATTTGGTGGATTAATATGTGATAAACAGCCTGACTTTTTCTGAGGTTGTATTTAATAGAGGGGAACAGGGGAAGTCAGTGTGCTCTCCTGGAGATCTTTGCCTCATTTATAAAACAATTTAAGAATGAGTTCAAATGGAAGGCCAAGGACAGTCTCATTAGTGCTAAAACAAAAACAAAACAACACCTCCCCCTGAAAAAAAGAAAAAAACAAAACCAAAAACAAACAAACAAACAAACAAACAAACCAGGGCAGGCAAGCTGTGCACTTAAGCTGCTTCCTGGTAGAGGAGAATAGAGGAGAGGAAAAGCAAAAACAAAACCAAAAAAACAAAAAACAAACACATGCCATTTAAACTGGCATGGAGGTTAGAAACCCGACAAACAGCCACAAGGAGGGTGGGGAGGAAGGTTTTCAAGAAAGAGGAAGGAAGCCCAGACAGAAGAAAAGCCCAAAGTGTCAGGGAAAGCTTTCTTAGAAAAAAGAGAGAGGAAAAGCGGAAGTTATGCTTTCCCGAATAATTTGTGGAAGCGGACAGACTTTTGATCTTATATAGGTGTGGTACACGTAAGCTACTGCCATAGATATGGGGATTAGGGGAAGAAGACGTACAGTTTTTAAGGACTAATTATCTCACTCATCTCTTTAGCATGGCTTAAAGTGAGCTTCCCTTGCAAGGGTGGTCTCTTAAAGCGACTGAACCAGCCTAGCTGGAATGTTTGGGCTTTACCAGGGCAGAGATCCAGTTCTCTTGATCAGAAGTTTTTCCTTAGCAGGCCTTTCTTTCGCTTATATCATACTTTGGGACCCTTAGTGTATGTATGTACTACATAAACAAGTAAGGCATCGCCTTAGGGATTGGAAAGCCCACACAAGATAAGAAATAGAAAGGGACAAGGGGCAAATAAGAATAGTCTGTCCAGGAGTTACTGTTTTATTAAGAAAAGTCTAGAAACATCCTCAGTATTCCTCCTCCTCTTTGTTCTCTCTCTCTTTTTCTCTCTCTGTTTCTCTGTTTCTCCTCTCTCTCCTTCCCTCCCCTCTCTCTCACTCTTTGCCCATACATTAATGCCAACCATAATTTCCCTTCCGTTCTTCCCAGTCCCTCCCACCTACTTCCTTTCCCTCCAGATCCATTTCCCCGTTCCCCCCCAAAAAAAAAAGAAAAAGAAAAAAGAAAAAAAAAGAAAGAAAACAAAAGAAAGAAAGAAAGAAAGAAAGAAAGAAAGAAAGAAGAGTGCAGGCCTCCTGGGATATCAAGCCAGCATGGCTTAACAAATTACAATAAGACTATACACTCATATCAAAGCTGGATAAAGTAACACAGTAGGAGAAAAAGCATCCTAACTGAAGACAAAAGAGCTAGAGATATTCCCCTTTCACTGTTGGGATCCTCACAGGCACACCAACTATACAACTATAACACACATGTAGAGGACATAGGTCAGATCCATACAGGCTCCCTGATTGTTGGTTTGGTCTCTGTGAGCCCACATGAGCCCTGCTTAGTTGATTCTGCTGGCTGTGTTCTTGTGGTGACCTTGAGCCCTCTGAGTCCTACAGTCCTTCCTCTCAGTCTTCTGTGAAGTTCCCTTGGCCCTACTTAGTGCTTGGCTGTGGGACTCTGCAACTACTCCCACAGTTGCTGCATATAGCCTCTTTGATGAGGACTGGGCTAGGCACCGATCAATGAGTATAGCAGAATTTCATTAGGAATCATTTCATTGACTTTTTTTTGTTTTTTTGCCATTTGTGTGTTGGTATTTATCATTTACCATCTTCTCTCTCCAGGTTTGCATATTCTAATATTATAATTGCAGTATTACTGCATGCTACATGTTGACCTGGAGCAAGCAGCTTTCACATAACAAGGCTTTATTTCTTCCTGATGCAAATAAAAAAATAAAGCATGAAGCACAGCAACTGTGTCAATTCTTAACAGCCTTTCCTTCCCCCTTGTCTCAGAAGCCAGTCCCCTCAGGGCCTCTGCAGGCACTGGGCTGGAAGTCAGTTCATGTCTGAGAACAATGCTAGAAAGCTCTCAGCATGCAGAGCCTGGCAGATTCATTCTCACAGAGGCCTTGAATAAACTCTTTAGGCTTTTCTGGTTCTGCTAGTCACAAAAGCGTACTACCATATTAGGGATAAGAAAAAAAAAACCCTTTTATTGAATGCCTGTGTGAGAAAGTATCTATTTTTTCATTTATTGAAACTAGATTTTTTTTTCTTGTATAATATATTCTGGAATAGAGTTTTTCTCCCTCTACTCCTCCCAGTTCCTTCCCACCTCCCCTTGCATCTGAGTTTACATCCTTTCTGTCTCTCATTAGAAAAATAGTTTTCTAAGGGATAATAACAAATAAAATAAAATAAAATAAAATAAAATAAAATAAAATAAAATACAATTAAAAAAAAACCCTTTGGAGTTAGAGAAGACAAACAGATGGAAGGTAGTCTACGGGGACTATTAGGGTTCAACCCCAGGACCAATAATGAGGTGCCTATTTAACACACCAGCGTGTACCTGTCTGCCAGGTTCCCCCAGCATCCCTCAGTCCCTACCTGTTACAGGGTATGACTGGCATATCCTGCCCCTAACCTATACTTCTCCAGTCCAGGGGCTGGCTGCCCTTGCCCCAGCTGCCCTTCCCTATATAACCCAGCTATTTTGGTTACTAGGCCTTTTCATCTACTCTCTCTCTGGCCCTCCCCTCCCCCGACTCTCTTCACATGGCCTGGCTCAGGGCCATGTTCTCACTGGGCTCTCCCAGAGCATCTCGGTTTCTGGCTATGCTCTTCTTCATATCCCTGGTAAACTTCCTCCACCACACCTAGTAGCAATCATGTGCTTCCATTTTCATATCTTTTTTCATTGAGGCACAAAAGTTAGAGACTTCACATATTCATCCCACAAGAATCCTCTGCATATTAATATATGCAGAGGACCTGGTGCAGACCCGTCCAGGTCCTAGTACAGGTCATGTGATGGCTGCTTCAGTCTCTGTGAGTGCATATGAGCTTTGCTCAGTTGATTTATAGGACCTTGTTCTCCTGGTGTCCTCCATCCCCTCGGGCTCTTACACTCTTTTTGCCTCCTCTTCTACAGGGTTCTCTAAGCTCTGAGGGGAGAGATTTGATGGAGACATTCCATTTAGAGTTATGTGTTTAAATCTCTCTCTCTCTCTCTCTCTGTGTGTGTGTGCTCGCACGTGTGCACGCACGTATGTGTGATTGTGTACTGTCAGGCTGTGGGTTTCTGTTGTTACCATCTGCTGCAGGAAGAAGCTTCTCTGATGATGGCTGAATAAAGCACAGATTTGTGAGTACAGCAGAAAATCATAGGGGTAATTTTAGTACTACTTTTTTTTCTTTTCTTTCTTTCTTTCTTCTTCTTTTTTTTTTTTTTTTTTTTTTTTGCCAATAGTATTTGGCTTTACTCTAAACCTCTAGCCTATCTAGTCTCTGGTTCCTGGTCACCCAAGCAGTATCAGGTATAGGTTCTGTCTTGTGGAGTAGGCCTTAAGTAAAATACAATATTGATTCTCAACCTGGGATTCATGGCCTTTTCACAGAGGTCTCATATCAGATATCATGCATATCCCATAATTACATTACAACTCATAACAGTAGCAAAATTACAGTTAGAAAGTAACAACAGAAATAATTTTTGTGCTTGGGGAGTTACCACTATGTGAGGAACTGTATTAAAGACATTAGGAAGGTTGAGAACTACTGCCCTAGTATCTAATGCAGGCTGGATGCCATTGTAGATCAAAAAGTTTGTGGCTGGCTGGCTGACTACATTTATCTTTCGGTAGGACACTTGGTACAGAAGTACCTTTCTGTACCAAAGAGGCTAGAATGTAGGGGTGAACATTCCCAACAAACAGATCTGGAGATAGGATTCTTGTGAAAAGCAAGTTGTAAGGGACACTCAAGAAGAGAGGATGTACAGTAAGCAGCTAGTGCAGCCAGGATACTGAGCAAGGAGTGACCAGGCACCAGCATCAGGTCATGCACTCTGGACGATACAAACTCAACCTTCTTGGAGGTTCGGGCTGCCGTTTCCTCTGTCCACCTGTCCTTAGCTCCTGGGTGTGAGCTTTAGTAGCCAATGTTCATAGCAGCTGAGAAGTGGGTCAGTCAGTTCAAAGGACGTCACCACAGCTCACCTCTTGGCTCATCTGCTTCCTTACACTAAGCGTGTTCCATTCTGGTAGATCCTTGCCACAGCTGGAGAATATATTAAAGCTCCTAAGATGCTGTTGGTCTTGAAGTGATAACTTGTATTCAACTCTTTCTCTTTATTTACTTTATTTACTAACCCTGTACTCTAAGTTAGGACTTTGTGCTCATCTTGGAGGCCTGTCTTCTTAATGCCTGTAGTTTCTGAGCTCTTAGCATTATACCCTCATCTGGCAGTGGTTGCTGTATTTGCTCATTGAGGCACCTGAGGGTCAAATATATTTTTCCCTGACCCTTATGTAGAATAGTTCTATATTTTTGTAACAGTTAGGGTCGATTGCCTTTGTTATTATAGAGACTCCTTTTTATTATACTTATTTGAAAAGATTTGTTGTTGTTATTGTTGTTGTCGTTGTTGTTGTTGTTGTTGTTGGTGGTGGTGGTGGTGGTGGATGTGTGTATATGTGAGAGAGACATGTGTGTGCGTGCATGTGCACACGTGCTTGCGTGCACGCATAAGTTTGTGTGTGACATGTGTGTGGACTTACAGAGGACAGAAGAGGACAACCAATCCCCTAGAATATGAATTATACACATTGGTACTGAGGACCAACGTTCAGGTGCTCAGAAAGAACAGCAAGTATCCTTAAGTGTTGAGCCATCTCTACAGCTTCTTGCAACTCCTTTTTATACCAGCTGGCTTAGTGTCACGATACGCCCCAGGTGATAGGATATCCACTGGAGTTTACAGTTTACCAAACTTCTGAATTTTATCCAGAAGAAGAGTTCCTTTCTGGGATCAAGGAATTATACTACTCTAACAATGCATAGTTGTAAAGCAGAACTCCATGGGTGGATGTTAGGGAGTGATGGAGAATGGTTCCTATGGTTACTGGACTTGGGAATGCTATGTGGCTATTGCAACACATCGCCATGTGATGATACCTGATTAGCTATAAATTTCAAGCAGAAGAACAATGCCTCTTTCCCCCAGGTATCTTCTCCATGCAGACACAGCAGTTTGATTCACATTCATGGTGTTATTCTAAAGCTGTTTGGTGGCAGGGCTGAATGCTGTGGTACGTGGCAGGGAAATGTCCCTTGCTGTTTATATAGCTTGAATCTTTGAACCTCCTAGAGTCTGATCTTAAATGACCCTCTCTTTTTGTGATGATTTGCTACTATGCCTACCTGACCTTGTGACTTTAAGTGTGCCCATGGAGATTTGATGGAAGCTGAAGGGGAATTTGGGTGGCTGAGTATGGTAGATGCTCAAATTTACTAGAGCTCAGGCCATGCAAAGCTCTCTTGCTTATGTTATGATCCTAGAGCTCCAGAGGTCTAAGGTTGTGGCTATGACTTTATTTTTCTTTTTTCTTCAAGACAGGGTTTCTCTGTGTAGCCCTGGCTGTCCTGGAACTCACTCTGTAGACCAGGCTGGCCTCAAACTCAGAAATCTGCCTGCCTCTGCCTCCCAAGTGCTGGAATTAAAGGCATGTGTCACCATTGCCCAGCTGTGGCTATGACTTTCTTATTGAGATAGACTAGAGGGAGACTTCAAATTGTATCTTTCTTTACTACAGATAGAGTATTATAAGATCTACTGGGGTGTACAAACTAGATTCAGGGCTCCCTATGCCTCAAGATAGTTCCGTTAAAATCCTTTTTAGATCTTCCATCAGAACCAGTAGCCTTCCATTCTACTGATACATAGATTCTGAAACCCCAAGCATCTTCCCATTCACTGTGCTTCTTCCTTAGAAGTAAAAATTAAAAATCTGATAACTGTTTTTCTGCTTTTATGAAATGGCTCCAGCATATATACCCCATGTCACTAAACTCACACACACTTCAGTAGGAGTGAAAACTTCTTCTTCTTCTTTTTTTTTGTTATGATTCATATTGGGTTTATCTCAGGTTCTGGAGAACACATTTATTTATCAAACCATCCAGACCCTTAGCTTTTCTTATTCCTCAGGCTTTATTAGAAGGATGTTACTGCTGCTAAAGGGCCAGTGTGAGCGCCATGGTTTATGTTATGGCTGATGCTTCCCACACAGACCTTTTGCAGGAAATACCCCCAATTGGAACTACGTCTCTGTCTGGAGAGAGGGGTGGCTGAGAATATCTGGGGATGGTGCAACAGCTTAGTGTTGGGAAGAATGGAGAACAAAACCAGTGTCCACTGCATGCTCAAGCTGTCCATGTAAAGTTACATCATCTGGAAACAAGAGATGGATTCTCAGGGAGAAAGATGAAGGCTCAGGATGCCTGGATCTCTAGCTGATACATTGCACTGGAAGGCAGAGAATGGCAAGTACGCTTTGGGAAAAAGAAAAAGGGGAGACCTGGTCCTTAAGAAACTCAGACATCAGTTGTTAAATCCATGGCATTTTTCATTGGCCATGGTAGCACTTTCACACCACAGAAATCAGAAAATGCTACAACTTAGGGCTCTTTGATGGAAGCAGTTTGCTATTGTCATAGGATCTTTGACCTTACCCAGCTTAGCTTCCTGATTCTTGGGATTTCTGTTGAAAAATTTCAAGAGACACACAGAGTGAGGAGTAGAAGATGGCTAGAGAGAATAAAGTAGGTATCTTCAAGAGATTCAAGTGGTCCATGATCAGCACATTTACTGCAGAAAATAATCTCAAGAGAGAGAACGGGCAGTGGCCCAGGGAACCATTGTGCCAACCTCCGTGTAGGAAGCCTTTGTATTGTGTATAAAGTCTTTGGAATACATGGCTTTCGTAAGGTATGTTTTCCTGATCCACAGGTTATTGAAGTTGCCTCAGATGAAAGGATGCAGTGACATGTGATTGTTCTGCACAGAGGAGCATCATCTCTTTTATTATCTTACAGAGCTCCTGGAACTAGGTTCAGTGGTCATCAATTAAATGACCTTCTGGACTGTCTAATATGTCACAGATGCTTTCAGGGCCAAAGACATGGCTTACATCCCATTTCCCTGGCAGTTCCAGTGCTTGCTTTCACAGGCTGCTTGTTATAGGAGAAGAGCCACTCCTGGCCCTCTTTGAGTCCCCCTAATGTGTACCTAGCTGCACAAAGCTTTCAGAACTGTGGCAGCAGGACTGTTAAAAAGCTTGTTAAAAGAGGGGAAGGTGAAGAGCAATAGTGTTCTTTGCTTCCCCATCCCCACAAAACCCTACCCCACCCGTGAACAATTTCTCCAGCCAGGACTACTGCCAGCATTTTCCCTTTTCCAAAAATGCAATCAGAAAGTGCCATCTGCTTAGTCGATTTTTAGAGTCATTATTGTTATTTTCTCATTAAAAAAAATTCAACTGCCTCCTGGGTTTGATTAGTAGCTGTCTGTCTACCTTGCAGGGCGTAGAGGCAAGCTCACATTCCCTTTCCAGCCTCCAGTCTTGCCCTGAGCTCAGATGATTGCAGAGTCTAATCTCGGTTCTCCTCTGCTGAAGTGGAGCTGTTTGGTTCTGCGTAGCATTTACATTTAAATCAAATGTCTTAGTTTGATGTAGATGCCTGAGTTTCTCGCAGAGGCAGAGTATGAAATATAGACTTGTGCTCAGGTAGTTTATTGAGGCAGCAGCCCTGGAGCAAGAGGTGAGGGTCTGGAGGAGTGTGGGAAAAGGAGAGAAAGGTAAGGCATGGGTACATGATTTACTGTCATGGATATCTAGGCTCTGAACTGGGACCACAGCTGGGGCATTCTGAGACTGTCAAAATGCTTTTCAGAATCTTTGCCATCAAGGAAAAGGGAGCGGCACTATATGTTATTCAGGATTTCTTCAAGAGACTAAATCTTCTTACCTTTGTTGGCTAAACACATGTATACACTCAGTAGGCTTCCGTTACAGTAGCTTCAGGGGAAATGGGGGGAAAAACATGGCAGAAAGCAGTGATGGGCAGCACAAGCTCTTACTGAGTTTCTAGTTGTACAAAGTGATTTTGCATTTATATGAAACTGTGTTTTGAAGTTGTGGCTGAAATATAACAAGAAATGTAGAGGATGTGAGCTGGAACTAAAGATGGGGTTAGCACACACATCTGCATACATACATGCACACACACACACACGCACACACACACATACACACACACACAGAGAGAGAGAGAGAGAGAGAGAGAGAGAGAGAGAGAGAGAGAGAGA
>JANHMN010000007.1:7732050-7776251 GCA_030674055.1 Rhabdomys pumilio
AGTGACAAATGAAGCCAGAGGCACTCGTGTTAATTACACAATGTCCAAAAGCAGCTGGCCAGCCAGGATGAAGGTTAACAGATTTCTCAGGGTGAATAAATGCTCTGTAAAAGAATCTTCCTTAGAAGAAAAAGAATTTGAGGGCCAGCACTCACTGGGGAATTTGATTGCCACCAAACCCTACAATTTTAGATCCCAGAGATTCACATGTTGAAGAAGAAAATGGACTCCCACAGGCTGTCCTCTGAGCTATGTGTACACACACCTGACAAATATAGGTAAGAAAATTAAAAAGTGACTTTGGTACTTCTGGGTAGACCAGGATCACCTGGGGTTTTATTAAGCCCAAGCCAAACTCTGCAATAGGGAAACAAGAAAATATTTGGATACCTAAGGAGAAGAAGACACAAAACATTCACACTAATGTTTAGTCATTCTGTAGTCTAAGGCCTGAAATGGAACTTAACTGGGAGACATGGCAGTTCTAGAGTCTAAGAAAGCCACCCCCTAATGATATCTGCATGTCGGCTGATTTTTGGATCCATTACTATGTGTACATAACATTTATTCAAAAACTTACCTGGTAGGTATTGTCCTTGCCACACTAACTGTGAAGGGCAAAGACTACAACTGTCTTTTTGTATTTCTTGAGCTTTGCTTGGTCATTTCTTGGTCAAATAGTTCTGTTTTTAGCTACAAAGCACTAACATTCCTGTAAAAATATAGGGTCTTGCTTCTCAACCAGTTAGGAGAGGGGACTAGCATCAGTACCACCAGAGAGATATTAGAAATGTGGATCTCCTGGCATCACTCAGACCTACTGAATCATAATGTACACTTGGGACAAGATCCTCAGGCCAGGTCTTTACAGAGCAAAACTTTGAGAAACAATGCCTAAGCGTACAAAATTTCTTCACTGGGAACTTTGTTTAATTAAATCAACTACAACAAAGTACCAAAGACTAAGAAGTTTATAAAACGTGGAAGATTGTTTCTTTCAATTCTGGAAGTAGAAAAATTCAATACTGGCATTTCCAGGATGGAATCTTCTGGATGCATCACCGCGGAATAACATTCTTCCTTACATGGCGGAAGACATTAAAAGGGTAAACTCATTTCTGAAAGCCATTTTCTTCTTATGGCATTTGTTTATTTGTGAGGAAAGTGCCCTTGTGACTTTAATACCTCTCAATACTGCTTCATGATTATGCATCTAACACTGAAGTCTTTTAGGGAACATCCAGTCTGTAGTATTGGCTTCAGGATCATTTCCTCTTCTGTGTCTTGCTCCATTTCCTTCCCCCACAACTGCAAAGGCTTATCTTGTGCTGAATCACTGCATTTGATTATCAGACATTGCCCTGAAAATGACCATGCCTCTGTGCTGAAATTTTTGTACTTAATGTTGACAGAATAATTTTACACTGTGTTTGTCTTGATCCCTGCTGATTTTCATTATTTCCGCAATAAATTGTCATTTTCAACCTTTCCATTTTGGCACAAGAGTTCCTTCTCAGCAGGTGTCCCATTTTACTCATATGGAGAAAGTCCTAGAAGATATTTCTCCCTGAAACCCTCTATACATATTACATGCTGGAATGAACCTATTTTAGGCTCAACTTGGGAGCTCATTAAGATACCATTTTCATAACATCCAATGACCATTCAAAAATATGTGGGCTAAAAACAACTTATATAATTACCAATGTTATTAAATCAGGAGAGTTTATGTAGAATTCAGACTAGTCTCATCTCTTGACAAAAATGGAACATGGCAAAATAAGGCTGCCAGAATTTTCTCATTTGGTACCAGCTGGAGCTGGGTAGAGGCTGGTCCACATTTACTCTTTATCACCTTTCAGACTGCGAGTCTGAGGGTCGCAGGATTTCCTCCAGTCTCTGTTGTTTTCTGGACTTAGTCCGTGTTTCTAGTGATTGCTTGTCTTCCATGGCTGCTTGAATTTGAGGCTATCATCCAGCTTCTCAGATACAGTGTTTTAAAAGCATCCATCTTGCTTCATGCTCATCTTTTTATAATGGTATGCTGTAATTTAGTTCCTTTCCTGTTATCCTAGGATATTGGGGTTCTAGACATAGAAATATTGGTGTCCCTCAGAACTCTGCCTTGAGTAGAGAGCTCATAATGTGAAAGGGTTGCCTTTGGATGGCACAGAAGCCCATCTGGTCATGGTTTAGTTCTTTGTAGTTCCTCTTAGAATAATACAGTGCCACTTTTTGGGTCAGTGGATACATGACCACATTGAACAATGTGCTTGGGAAAAGAGGTCAGCTCTTAGCACCCATGTTTTATTTTATATTTAGAGACTAAAATTTAAAATTCTTAGAGGCTGATTTTTATAATTGTTACGTCCATTTATACTACTGACTTGAAAATCAACTGAATAATTTGGATATCTCTTAGAAGTCAAATGTTATGATAGAAGGTGTTGCACTTGCGTAATTATCAACTATGTTTTCAGTATGCCTGTGGGGCTTTGTCATGCACAAAGCACCTTGGCCCTTGTGGCATATGATAACAGAACCCAGTCCTCTGAAAGAGGAGGAAGACGTTTTGCTGGTATGTGATAACAGGGTAAGGTATTGATGCTGCTAATTATTAATTAGTAGGGTTTTGCCATAATCTGTTTCCTCAGCATTACTGCTTGAGAGTGTGTTGCGAGGCAATAGGCACAGGGATGAAGGACCTCAGGACTGCGTGCCTTGGAGTTAGCAGTTCCCAAGGTGAAGGGGGAGGGGCAAAAGCAGCAAGTACTTGCGCTGTGCACTTAGCTCAGCAAAGAGGATTCTTAATATTTCTGATGACATGATTACTCATTCACCCTGGAAGGCTTTTGTTACACAGCTTATGATGATCTAATGTGACAATTAATTAGTTACTAATACCATCATGCCTGGTCCAAGGAGGGAAAAATGGCATACAGAGCCAAGTGTGAGATTATGATGTGTATGTTGAGACAATGTGTCTCATGCAAATAGCAGACAGCAGCGAAATGTGCGGTAACACGCCCAGAGAAGACAGAATTTAGAAACATATCACATGGGGTTGGCAGACTACCTTGCAACAGGGAGCAGAGATTCTCCTGCAGATCCCACTTGTGCGTAGCACAAGCCAGGTTCTTCTGCTCCCATCAAATTAGAGAAATCCTACATGGTTTAGATTTTTCCTTCTCTGTCCCTCTTCTCTTTAAAATATTTTTTAAAATTATACATACATATATATATTATTTTAATCAAATTTCATAAAAAGAATGTTTTTTGGAATTCACGTTTCACCCTTCTCTAACTTCCTACACCAAACTTTATCTTTAACCCTGATTGAATCCTTATCTCAAATAATTACCACTGATAATTCTTCCCTCCTGGCTTTCTCTCTACCTTTGATCTTCTCAGCAAGTAGAGACTGGTTGATGGTTCCTACTTTGCTGTAGGACTATCTACAATTCAGGTCAGCACCGATTTCCTTTCTCATCTCTATTTCAGAAAATGAATACCAATAGGTTTCCTATAAAGAATCCATTGTGCCCTCATTTTAGGCTTCCCTTTTTTTCTTAAGATCTTCCAAATATGCAAATCCAGGATTCTATTAGGTTTCTGGCAACTGAAAATCTTATAGGAAATGCTCTAGTGGAGGGCAGAAGGGATTGTCTACCACAAATTTGGCATGCTATAGAAGGCAACACACACACACACACACACACACACACACACACACACACACACACAGAGGCATATGCACACATACATTCAGTTTATCTTTAGACAGTTTACTTAACACTATGATTTTAGTGAGACACAATGATTTTATTTTCCAACTACTTAAAAAATTCATTTTATTAACAAAATGCACATATTTATGGTTTTCTTTCTTAAGTTATGGAATCTCATATTTTGATATATGCATGTGTATATAAACACATGTGTGTTTATATATTATTGAATGGCTAAATAAAACTAATGAGCAATATATTGCCTTGTGTTCAAATCACCATTTTCGTGTGTGCTAAAATACTTAAAATGCACTCTCTACAATTTTTAAATATTTTATGTTTTCAGGTATATGTTAACTGTAGCCACTAAGCATTGTAATTAATATCTCAGATTTATTCCTACAGTTTTTTTCTTGTGTTTGTATCCTTTGACCAACACCCTCCCCACTGGCCGCCTTCCTCAACACCTGCCTCTGGAACACACTGCTCTGTCTTACTATTTTCTAGGGTTTGACTTTTACAATGTACGTCTTTTCACATATTGCATCCAATTTTTATCTCATTAAGATTTCACACAGACACCATCATGACTCCACACTTGTCTCTTATTGAAAGGCTGATTTGCTTATAGATGAATGGCTAGGCAGGCAGAGACAAGTGGGCAGCCTGCCTCTGGGACACACTGGCTGCCTTTCCCTAACCCCACTCCCTTTCCTAGCTTCCTATGCTTGGGTTGCTAGAAAGAGAAAACTGAATAAAAGTGATGAATGTCTTTCCTTCATTTCTTGGCCAGCTCTGCCTGGTGCCTCCCTACCATCTGTGGAGTGTATAGTGCAAGGGCAAAATGAAAGAATAAATTGATGTCTAAATACATTACAGAATTATATACCAAGGCAACAAACTATGAAATGCAGATTGTTCTTTGCCTCTATCTTGAAAATTATATGATATACTGACTTGCAAAACCAGGTTGGATTCTCCAGTTCCTCAGGTTCTTGGATTTTGTCTGCTAATGTGATGGCATAGGATGAACAGTTCCTTCCCTGCCTTTTCTCCATCTCGGAGACCTTGGGAGGTCTTTCCTGTCTTGGGTCTGTCTCCTGTGATCAGAGCCTCCCAACAACAGTGTGTAACTACCACTCCACCAGGTTGTTCAAGGTTTATTTCACCTCTTCTTATGTGTTCCACACAGCAAGCTCTTGGTTTAAAAGTTGTACTCCCATGAAGAACAGACTGAGAAAAGAGGAGTAGGTTGTGGAAGCAAGACTGACACCACTAGGCAGGAGAATTCTGGAGTATTGTATACTCAGATTGTGAGTGAAAAGAGAGTCCAGGTTTTGCATAGGCTCATGCCTTTGCCCAGATGGAGAAATTCATGATGATAGGAGAGTCAGGGTAGGTCCATTCTTGTTCTCTCTCTTTCTCTCTCTCTCTTACTTCTTTATATATATACATGATAGACACTATTCACTTGCCAATGCCATCTCATGGATATCATTGAAGCCAGTGCCCCACTCCTGATATGTAGTTGGTTTAGGGTTTTACTGCTGTGAACAGACACTATGACCAATGCAAGTCTTATAAAGGACAACACACAATTAAGGTTGGCTTACAGGTTCAGAGGTTCAGTCTAGTATTGTCAAGGCAAGAGCATGGCAGCATCCAGGCAGGCATGGTGCAGGCAGAGCTGAGAGTTCTACATCTTCTGAAGGCAGCTAGTGGAAGACTGGCTTCTAGTTAGCTAGGAGGGACTTAAAGCCCACACCCACAGTGACACACATACTTCAACAAGGCCACACCTCTTAATAGAGCTACTCCCTTGCCAAGCATATACAAACCATCACAGTAGTCTTCACCTATTTCTCTGTCATTAAGAGAACATTTCAGAGTGCTAAAGAATGATCATGACGTGATTATGGTAAGCCATTTCAAATGTCATTGCTGATTGGCATAGTAAACCCATCTAAAAGCTGTGGAATGGCTTGCAATACTAGAGTTGTCACTCATTCTCTGGATGAGATAAAGTAAAACAACCCACAAGCAGCAAAATCCTCTAATGAAGCAAGAGGATTTGGCTCTTGAGAGGGACCCGAACTTACTGTCCTGTATTATTTGGTATTGTTTCCAAGCTATCTGCACTTGTATTGAAATCTCTAAGTTGTGTTATTTTTCTATAAGCAATAAGCTGTCACAACAGAAAATTTTAGCTGTTTTCTATAATTTATTCAAAGCTTTTTGTTGGTAATTTTAATTGTGAGAATTTCTGCACTTGCACTGAGTCTCCCTACCAAGAAAAAGAAAACTTGTTATGTTTTTAAGAACATAACATGTCTGAGTACGTTTAAGAGACATTTTACATTGGTTGTAGTGTGAAAAGGTACACAAGTAAGTCCAGTGTGTTAGTTGAGCACACCTTTAGCTGTGGTTGATTGATTGATTTCTTGTGTTTTGCAAAGGACAGGCAGTTAGGTGAAATGGAAAGGCCAGAGTGGGATTGTGAAGGGACTAGAGGGGCAGATTGAAATGGAAGATAGTATGAAGCTAGGTACCTGAAAACAAAGCAAAGCCCAATTTTGTTTTACTCAGTACTACAAAACCTATCAAATTATTCAACCACAGAGACAAATAAAAAGGGAAGCATTTTATAGACTACATCAGGACCTTGAATCAACAGTAATTTAAGGCTATATTGCAGCAGATAATTAAATTTCACTGATTTTAACATTTTGTTGAATTTTGTCAAATATTTCTCAGCATCTTATGAGATATCATGTGTTTTTTTTTTCCTTAGAGAAAAAGAAAAATGTGTTGTTTGTATATTGGATTACTTTGATGGATTTCTGTATATATAACTATCCCTGCATCCCTGGGATGAAGCCTACTTGATTATGATGGATGATTGTTTTGATGTGTTCTTGGATTTGGTTTGTGAGAATTTTATGGGTATTTTTGCATCAATATTCATAAGGGAAGTTGGTCTGAAGTTCTCTTTCTGTGTTGGCTCTGTGTGGTTTAGGTATAAGCATAATTTTGGCTTCATAAAATAAACTGGGCAGTGTTTCTTCTGTTTCTATTTTGTGGAATAGTTTGAAGAGTATTGGTATTAAGTCTTCTTTGAAAGTCTGATAGAATTCTGCACCAAACCCATCTAGTTTAATTAGCTTAATACTGACTCTATTTTGTGGCATAATGACAGTAAGTACTATTCTAGGATCTCTGACCCACCCCCAACCAGGGGCTGCACTGATTCCACCTTTGGCCTTTTCCATCTGGGTCCCTAGAATCTATCTCTGAATGTATCTCCACAGTGTTTCTCACTTGGGCAAAATTCACACAGCTCCAGGATGTTCCCTGCTTCATGGCTTATATTTAATCTACAAGAAAAAAAACCCACATTAATACGTAAAATTGGTTTGAGTGCAGTTTTCTGTCTATCACGACAGCTTTATTACACAGCCGTGGCCACTTAGACCAGCCTCTTGATTCCTGATTTTTCACCAATTAAAAGAGAAATAAGTCAGCCAAATTCCTCAAACTTCTTTTCTGACTATAGCTAGGTATAGGACAGAGAGATGTTGTGTCCTCCAGTAGCACATCCCAAGGAAGTTTCTCTGCTCTTCATTTTCTGGTTCAACCTTCTTATCCACTGTAGATGAGAGAGCTTAATGATGATGTAGCTTGATTCCTTAGCGTGTTTGAGAATTCCCTGGGAGATGCTACTAAAATGCAAGATCTGGTTCAAGAGGATTGGCAAGGACTGGGTATCTGCATTCTTCACAAGCTCCTGGAGCTTTGGTAGCAGTTTCCTATGCATTACAACCATTACATCCAAGGACTTTCTTCAGGGATGAGAAGTATTTGGCATCTGCTCATTTATCCCTGCCTGTAAGTCTCAAGGAGAACTGGGACAGTCCCGGGTCAGCATTCTGTCAAATGCACAAATGGTGCAAGTGTGGCCAGAAAGCCCTTTATGTTGTTACCATGCCAGATGAATAATGTCCTGCCAGTTTGTCAGAGGGCTGTTTCTGCATCAAGGACAACTCCGGAGCAGGGGGATTACTGTGTTATCATGTCTACATGTCTATAATGTCTAGCTCATTCCTCTAACTCTCTACTATTTTTTTGAAAATTAGCTGCGAAGATGAGACAGAAAGATGGGTCATCAACATCCTTTCTACTCAGTGTCACCTACGGAAACTTGGACTATTAAAAGGCAGGTCAGAACTCACAAAGAAATTTTTAATATGGATCAAAAAGGCTCTCTGTGGCTTACAAAGGCAGAGACAGTGTTTTGATCATCATTATTGAGAATCATCAAATGAGGAAGGACTGTGTGGTACTGTCAGCATCACTCAGAACAGGATGGAGATTCATTGAGTTGTGCATTTTAAAATGGCATCTCTATCAGGCACTGTGCTATGCAGGGTCTCAGAAGAACATTAACTCCATCTTCCTGCTGGTGGCTACTTTTTATTTGATGAGTGATGATTTTCCCTTATGTAGTGAATTACATTTACAGCCAAGGTTGAGTAAAACAGGAATTAATTGCCCATGAAGATCACACTGATGGGAGCCCAGCTCCCAAAGTTGATATAGAGAATGTATTTCTCCAATAACCTCCACCCTAGTCTTTGAGGAAAAGAAGCAATAAGAAGGGCAAGTGGCCTGTTTTGTTTTCCTAATCTAAGGAAGGAGGAATTTGATTTGAAGACTGATGAAAGAATTATTTATTCTTATCTGATTCTACCCTGTCTTAATTTTATCTCCATTTGCAAGTGAAAAAAATTTTCCCCTGTAGGAAGAGAATATAGGATGAGAGGATTGGTAGTGGGCAGTAAAGTGGAAGTATACAGTCAGATGAGAAGAATAAGTTCAGATGTTCTATAGCATGGTAGAGTTATTCTAGACACAATGGGTAAAGGTACTTGCTACTGAGCCAGAGGAGCTGAGTTCAATTCCTAGGTCCTACACAGTATGAGAGAGGACTGACTCCTGAAGCTCAAGTTTTACCTTCAGTTTACATCACTTATTATGAAGTTAATTAAATATAAAAATGATAGCAATGGAGATAGGAGATAGGTGAGCAGGGTAAAAGCATTTTCTCTACAAGCATGAAAATCTGAGTTCAAATCCCCAGCACCCATGTAACTATCCAGGCAGACCTAGCTGCATGTGCCTGTAACATGTAGAGACTGAGGGCTCACTGGTCAGCCAGCATAGCTAAAACAGTGAGCTTTCACAAGGTATTCTGTCTCAAGGTCATAAGACAAAGGCAATTAAAAAAATACACATAAAGTTGTGCTTTGGCCTTTGAATGTGTGGGTACTGACATGCACTCACATGCATGACCTGTACAGTCACATGGTGTATATGTCACATCCGCTTCCACATACACAGATACATAAATAAAAATTAAGACAATTACAGTAGTGGAAAATAGGTAAAATATTGAAATTCAATTGTTTCTGTCAGTTGTGGATGGAATGACTTTTGCTGTAGGTAAGATCTCAGATATGTGTCTCTGCATCTGATTTTTAGACTTTGGTACCTCTGACTGCTCTGTAGACTCCGTTCTTTCACAGACTCACAAAGAAGTTATTTTTCACTGTTGTGGGACTAGAAGCAAGCGTCTTAAAGCTCTCTAAATGTTAGAGATGGGGCTGAAAATCCCAATTATGATTTGTAATGGTTGTGACTTCATTTGATATTTCACATGGAACATAACTAATCCATGTGATCAGATTGTAACTGCAATAAATGGGTTAACAGTATTAACTACATTCTAGAAATGTCTTCAGTTTTTTTTTTCAATTCGAATTTTCTGACCATATTAGCTTTCCCAATGATTCTGACAAACCCATTTGAATGTTAAAAATTGCCAAGAAAGGATGAGAATTTTAATGGAACAAAAGCATCTTCACTATTGAAAGTCACCATTTTTTAGGAACCATTTTAAAGATACCTGGCAACACGCTCACCACCCTCCTCATTTTTCTTTTAGGTTAGGGATGTTCTCAGCCTGGGAGCTAGCAAGAGAATGAAGCTTTTGTCTGAAGAATCTGCGGTGTACCCACAGCCTAGAGCAATTTGTGAGCATCCTTTCTAAGTCCTAGGAAGTTCCAATTCAAAGTGTGCTCTTGCTCTGCCTTCCAGAGAGGGAGTAAAGCTGACATTATTTGTGTGGGACTCCAGCGTTTCAGAGGAAGCTATTCTGGTAGCTGGTATGGAGACAACAATGAAATCACTCTTATAAAATATAGCTAGCAGCAAAACAAGACAATTTTAGTATCATATATCTGGTAAACTGGACGCAATGTGACACAGATTCAGCTGGAAAAGTTGAGCACTCAGGACGAGTTCCAATAAGAGGGCTGTGAAGTGAACTGGATTTCTTTGTATGTGTGTGAAGTCGCATACCATGGTCCTTCACATTTTTTAAAAAAAAAATAAAATCAAGAAAGTAGATACTGGGGCACTTGATCCTGACTCATGGTCACCTCTGTGGGAGGTTTGAATTAGGAAGTTTACTTCAGAAAGGAGGAGAAAGTGAGGGGGGAGAGCATGACAGGTTGCCTCTCCTGACAGTCATAGGAACAGGCAAACTTCCTGTAGAATGTTCACTTATTCTCTACAAGACACAAAGAGAACATTCTATTTTTTGCCAGAAAACAGAGAAACATCTGAATTCATTACTAGTGGTCTGCACTGTGTATTTGAAACACACAGGGACTTTTACTGAGGTAGAACTGCATCAGAACCAGTTCTGATTGAGTCTGGGACAGATTCTCCAGGATTGCTGATGACATGATTCATGGACCATGTTTCAGAAGCTACAGAGATGCATTTGGCATCTTACAGGAATTGTAGAAGGACATTTAGGGGCACTTTCTTACCTCTCATTTTTGGCTTTATTTTAGAAGTAAAATCATACATAACAAATAGTAATAGTAATAACAACTAAAAAAAAAACATTGACAGTTTGACTCAGTACAATCTGCTCAGTACATAAGAGAACACTATTTATGGCATAGCATCTGGCTATGTATTTTAGGGGTGAAGTACCTGCTTACTATGTATAAGGTCCTGGATATAAGCTTCAGCATTGTATAATAATCAAAACATGTAAGAGCCAACAGAGACTAAAGAGGAGGTTGTGAGAGGGACTTTGGAAGTAAAAAATACAATGTCTTTAATAGAAGGGCTGAGACTTGTCAAGTGTGTATATAGCATCCCATTATTGGGTTGGGAGATAAAGGTAGCAAAATTCAATTCTCATTTCCCACATGTTAGCTACGTGAAGCAGAGAAAATTGCTTTATGTCTCTGAATCTCAGCTTCTACATTTTTTCAAAGACTGAAACCACATCAGAGAGTTGCAATAAAACAGGAAATTACTTGCACAGGGACTGATGCTATTTATTGCTTCATAAATGGCCACTGTCCTTATCATCAAAAAGAGACGTGGATATAAAAATATAAAGACAATATACTGAAAATGAAATCTTAGGAGTTCAGTTTTTCATGATCAATCAATTATTCTTGTCTTTAGATACAAAAAGGCCCTGGGCTTATTCCTGAAGCTGCCAAGTCAGGATCTCCATAGAATCATGATCGTGACATGTTTAATCAGCATCCATGGGGTGACTGGGGAACAAAATGGCTGAAGGCATTGAAAAGTGAAAGAAGGAATATATTTGTGGAGCACCTGAGCCCAGGCCTCATTACAAGTATGGTAGTCACACATTCCCTCCCAAGATGTTCTTTCAGCACACATGTTTTTACACACTGTTTCAGGTTAGTGGGTCACACCTGATGCAGATTTGCTAATGAAAGGCATTTGACGATGCCTGGAGACTGTCTTTCCCCACTGGGCTGTTGCTATTTGACTCTATTAGGTAACCAGAAATGCTGCTGAAGACCCAGTCATGTACAGGACAATGCCTGAATTCCCCAGTATTTATTATCTGGTCCACGGTATCCATAGTGATAAGGCAAAAACCCTTTTAATTTTATTTTTTAGGGTAAGAACATGCTTGAAGTCATAAAGGTAAGGGTAAATTAAGAAGTTTGGGAAAGGTTATAAAAAAAGTCATAAGCCAAGCTGAGAAGTTCATATTTTATGTGGCAGGGAATAGGGGCTACTTTTTTTTTCTTTTACTGAAGTATTGATAAGAGCAAAATTATAACAAATTTGTTAATGAGTTAGGAAAAAATTCACTGGCATTTATATGAATATATATGTGACATGTTTTATATATATACATATATATGTATATATATATATACACATACATATATTTGTGTGCACGTATATTATATACATTTGTGTGCACGTATATTATATACATATACACAAATTTAAATTTTATAGGATGGACAATAGAGAATATCCTGATATTGGTTGGAAGGAGATAATGTACTGGGAAGAAACTTGAATTAGACAAGGCAAATAGGATACAGTAGTCTAGGCACCAGGCAGTAGGAGCTATGAGACCTGAGAGTTGTATGCTGTGACAAGGTGCAAGCATAGGGACAGGAGAGAGTATTCATCAGGACACATCCAGTAGGCACCCTCAGTAGACTGGATGGAGGTGGCTTCCTTACGTAGCAGGAGATAAACAGTCCAAAGTTAGAGAGAAAAGATAATAAGGAATACGGACATTTGTAAAAGCTTGGTTTTAGATTTGCCAAGTCTTGAGGTTATGTCAAATTTTTAAAAGATAAACTTAATTGTGTGTGGTGGATAAGGTGAGAATGTAGATAGAATTTACTTATCGTATAAATGTGGACACCAACTGGTTATGGCTTCTCTCATGGAGAGAACAAGTAGTACGAATCACAAAGGGCTTCCTCCCTCTAGGTTCAGAATTCTTGGTTTGACCATCAGAAGGTAAAGAGGAAGGAAATCTGAGTGTGTGCTCACTATATTTATGTCCTGGTCACATGGGAGTGTAGAGATGCATCTATGTCCTCAGTGTGTGCAAACTGTTGTGGATACCATTCCCTCAGAGAATGCAGTTCCTGGAAAGTTGTAGGTTTTGTTTGTTTTTGTTTTGAGTTATGAAGAACAAGACCAATCTGTAAAGTTTATTCACTCTGGTAGAATTCTGGGTATTGTACCAGTCTGTGTCTTGGTTAGTGATCTGAATCTCTGTCTCTGCCTCTGCCTCTGTCTCTGTCTGTCTCTCTGCACATGTGTCTTTGTGTGTGTGTGTGTCTGTGTGTGTTGGTGCACATGCATATGTGCCCTGGCATATGTGCACATGGATGCTACAGGACAGCTTAGCTATCATTTCGTCAGTGCTGTCCCCCTTGTCTTTCTTCACACTCACTGGGATGAAACTCATCAAATAGGCTAGGCTCCGTGGCCAGAGCTCTAGATATCTATCTATTGTCTGTCTGTCTGTCTGTCTGTCTGTCTGTCTGTCTGTCTGTCTGTCTTCTGTCTGTCTGTTTATGTGTGCAGTGGATGGTGGTTAAATAAAAACCTAAAAACTAGTCAAAAGGTTAGTAGAGTCCTTAGCCATAAATGAACATCTATATGACACCTCTTTTGCATGGCTCAGAGACCACTGAAGAAGGGGAAGAAATATTGTCAGATCCAGAGGTCAGAGAGTACCATATGCCTAACAATGACCTCTGGACCTAAAAATACTGCTTCACCCATGAACTCACAGCATCTGTGGTTGACTGTATAAAATGTGCACAAGATAAAGCCAGTAAATATGGCAACAGGGAGCAATGTTTATTTTACTTTTCAAGACAGGGTTTCTCTATATAGCCTTAGTTGACCTGGAATTTTTTTCTGTAGACCAGTTTGACCTCGAACCAAGAGATCTGCCTACCTCTGCTTACTGAGTGCTGGGATTGAATGCATGTGTCACCACCACCCATATTCTAATGCAGAAATTTTAACTTTTTTCATTTGTATTTTCCTTTGCCGTGAAAAGGGTCTCCCACACTTGGTCATACTTCATATCTGACTTTGATAACAAGTTCCCAGGCTTCTCTGACAATGACATTAACACTCCTAACTTCTCTGACAATTAGAGGCAAAGCTTATTGCAAGGAAGAGTAGAGACAGAATAGAGTTCAAAGGGCACGAGTCACGTCCAAGTGACAAGGACACACCAGCTCCTTCTCTTTAGGGCACTGGCTCTGCACCTATATCTTTCCTGTTTCTTAGCTATCAGTTTGAAGAAGCATCTTACAGATGATTTTATGAAGGATTTTAGAAAAACAAGATGTTTTGTGCTTCTCTGCTTGTGCTCAGGCTGTAGTTTTAAACTATGTGGGTAACAAGGAAGATGGCTAGGCTAGCAACCACAGGGTTAAGGGTTCTTGACACTGCGGTACATTTGCTTGAACTATACTAGATTAACTTCAGGTTTCTCTTTGGCTTTAACATTGCATAACTTGAAGTCTTTTTATTCACATACTTATAATCTGGTATTTTAAAATCAACCAATATGTACATGTGTATGTATGTATGTATGTATGTATGTATGATCTATAATTATCTTCTATTTATAGATCATCTATCTAATCTTTTATCTGTTATTTATCATTTTTGAAATTATCTATTTGCTTGTGGAAGGCGGATGGATGGCAGCTACCTATTGTATTCTGAAAGCTATCTGTCTCATAATATCCAGAAACTATGACTTGGTTATCTTTCAGTCAAAATATTTTCAAGTTATAACAAAACTAAGAATATTAAATGAGAAAAACGTATTAGATTATTAACTGAAGCCACTATAATCACAAGGTAGTTTCAAAAGGGAAGCAGAAGGGTTGGAATCACAGAAGCAGCCTAGACTGTGGTCAAATGCTTTAAAGATGGTGGGGGGGAGGGGCGATGGGAGGAATCACGACTCTGGGAACTTGTTCCCTTTAAGGACCAAAGCAAGGTTTTAAAGGTCATGTGGCTCTGTTGGCACCTTGATATTTGTTCATGGGAGACTTTTGACACTAGTCTTGTAAAATAGTGTTTGTTTTCTAGGACATTAAACTTATAGTTATTTGCTGTAATGTAATTAATCAATGTGCTATATAAAACCTTTATCCATGAAAGCTTATCATTTATAAATCCTGTATTGGTCTTTCTAATTTCATACTCTTTACCAAATAAAATGGGATATAAAAACAATCACCGTCAATAAATAGTTCATAAGCTCACATAAAGTCATAAATTCTATTCTTTGGATTAAGTAACAGGTTCTTATTTTTCTAGTGGCTTCAGGCAGAACATGCTATGCTGTGACTCAATGTTTTCTCTTTTGAAGTTAAGATATTAAGAGTTCTTGTCTTGTAGCATTAAAGGACTGCCAACTCCTAAAACACACACTTATTACACACAATTCTAATCTCCCATAATGCTCTGTACTAATTACTTCGATCATGTGCAATATGAAAACCAGAGAATGAATAAATTTAGTTGAAGTTGGCACCATTATCAGTCACAGTGTCCAAAGGACAGAAGAGTTAAATACAGAAGCCCAAGAGGGAGCTAGGGATGAGGAATCTGCCTGAGGCTAGGTTCAGTTTTCTGAACTTTTGAATTTTCAGTGGCTTTGTTTTTAGTCCTCAATCTATTCTGGGAATTCCTCAGAGGCTGATATCACTTCTCTTCACCATGCTTCATGAAAGCATTAGTTAAAATGAGGCACTGCAGCCCCTAAAGTAGGTTTTTATCTCATTCAAATGCACAGAAAGAAAATGGCTACATTTAACTGATTAGTCAAACAGTTTCCTTGGTGTAGAAAGCTGAGGACACGCTCATTTATCGGTGTTTGATTATTTGGGGGGATATAAAGAAAGGACTCTTTTGATATGTATATACACATATATATGTATATATACATGTAAATATATCAAAAATATATTTACATGTATATATATTTATGTATTTACAAACCAAATGCTGCCCCTCCTGGTCCTCTCTCACAAGGTTTCTCCTCACATCCCTTTTCCTCTTTGCCTCTGAGTGCGTGGCCCCTTAATTATCCCCCTACCCCGGTGCATCAAGCATCTATAGGATTAAGCACATCCTCTCCCACTGAGGCCAGACAAGGAAGCCCTCTGCTGCATATTGTGCGGAGGCTTTGATTTTAAGGAAAAGTACAGGGTCTTATAACATGTGAAAATGGTTAGCATGGGACATTCTAGCTAAGTATTCTGATGTTATCATCCAGTGTTTCCAAATCGCATATTTCAAAGGATGAGAAGAAAATAGATTTTAAGAAATATCTCTGTTTGCAGGATGCACCTGATTGATTTACTGTCTGGCTTTTGTTGTTGAGAGCCCAGTATTTTGGGACTGGATGCTATTGAATGTCATTATCTTGGCACTTGCCTTGATACAGATTTTGTCTGTGGAGATGAGAAAATCTCAAGCACCAATCAATAGTGTTCGCAAAAATCCCAGTGGAGGTGAGATTGTTTATATGGGAAGAGAGGCTTTAGAGGACACTGTTTACTTTAAAGAAGAGGTTTTGGATTTAGGTAGCAGTCTGTCGCCTAGTCATAGGATTGAGCAATAGTGACACTGGCATGCTTGTAATGTCTTATAATTCATAATGTATGGCCAGGTACATTTTACATAGGACATCACAGTTCTCTCAGAGCTAGACTATTGTGACCCTTATATTAAAGAGGAGAAACCCAGTACTAGAGAAATCAGCTGTCTGTCATGCTCATGTGACTGCCCCATGAGAGCTCTCCAGAGGAACAGGGGCAACAGTGCCTCTGTCTGTGCTGGCTGCTGTTTTGTCAACTTGACACAAGCTAGACTCACTTGGGAGGCAGAAACCTCAGCTGGGAAGATGGCCCTATTGCATCAGAATGCAGGCTGAGCAAGCCATGAGGAGCAGGCCGGTATGCAGCATCCTTCCATGGCCTCTATGTCAGCTGTTCCTGCCTCAAGTTCCTGCCCTGTCTTGGATGTTGGAATATAAGCTACAAGGTGAAATAAAATCTTTCTTCTCCAAATTGCTGTAGTCCGCGCGATGTCCCTGCCCGCAGGAACTCACACGAACACGCAGGATTCTCTCGCGGTGTAGTTTATTCTTTCATCATGGCGGGAGAGAGAGGGATTTGAACTTGCCGTACCTGTATATATAACCTTTGGGGTGGACAATTATGATTGGCTGCTTGCTCAAATTCCCAGGTTCCCCTGCACTGTACATGCGCAGTTTAATGGTGGATATGACGTCGGAAATTAGGCGTACCCAAGAAGCTACGCATGCGCGGTTTGTTACCTCACGCACACAGGTGTCAGCAAGGACAGCCTCCTACAATTGCTTTTGCTCGTGATATTTTATCACAGCAGTAGAACCCTAACCAAGACACAGCCATTATCTATCTCTGTATAGAAAGATATTTATTTATGTTTAGCAAGAGATTTTTATGTGATGTTAGCCTTGGATTTAAGGGAGTTGGGAAGTCTTACTAATTAAGTTTTGCCCAGTTGGAGACCCAGGAAAACCTCAATACAGTTGAAAGCAACTGTATTTCTCTATAGCCTTCAGAGCAAAAAAACACAAGGGGAAAAGAGGATGGATGTCAAGTAGCCAGGTAGAGAGCACAGGGCTAGCCTTCCTCTACCTCTCTGCCTTGTTCAGCGCCCATCCCATGCCCACAGACTTCATGGTGTCCAACTACATTCTTTTGTACACTCTTAAATTCAAATGTAAATTTTCTCTAGGAACATCTTTGTATACAAACCCAGAAACAGAACTTGATCAATTAGGTTTCTGGTTATCGCCTGGACAAGAACTTTATGATCATAGCTGCTAATTGCCAAAGCTGTGGTTGAGATGGGTTTCTTCCCAGCGCACAGCGTTTGTTTCTGAAACACAAGTTTTAACAGGGCATGGTGGCTCGTGCCCACATCCAACACTTGGGAGGCTGAAAAAGGAAAGAAGCTACACAGTGAAGCTTCGTCTCAAAAACAAAGAAAAAATTGTTCCAAATAATTAGACTGTGTAGGTCTGTTTTTTTACTCAGATGTGAAAGAGTGCATAGGGTAACCTTGATACCACATGTTGAATGCAAATCTAAAGGCTGTTGTGGACAATGCCAGTGATTGGAATTGTCTGGTTACACAGGAATAAGAGGAAAGGTGGCATGAAGAGACAAGTGCCCTCTAAAGGGGCAGCTGGGTCAAGCTTCAGTTACTGCTCTAAGCTGGAAAGCAAAATCATTCCTGCTGCCATGTTCTTTGGGTTTTCAAAAGATTAGTTTTTCACCTGAAACCTTGAGTTAGCTTAGTGCTGACGTCCAGAGCTACATTGCCTGCCCTACAGCCACCAGCTTTCTGGTTGGGGAAGGAGGCTTCTTTGTTCATCCACAGTCAGCATGCAGCGTGCTCAGCCGTGTCTCCGGAGGGCTTTCTCTGAGCAGTCATTTTAATTTTGGTGTGTAGGGTAGGATAGGCTTGACTTCTCAGTTAATGTCTCGGCCAGTTCAGCAATCAATCTGAATGAATCGACAATTTCTTGGGAATTCATTAACATTGTTCTTGTACAGGCTTGGGAAATTAACAAATCAGAAAGCTCCCTTTTAAGAAACATTCGCCTGCAGAGTGTGTTTGCTCGTTTCTACATATCACAAAGTGAGTCGCTGAGAAAAGAAGGATTTGTGACACATGATCAAAATTTCCGACTTGACTGTTTCCACATGCCTAAAAAAATATGAATAACAGTTGCCCTCAGTGGGAGGTTTGGCTTGTAATAATTGCATAATGGTGTAAAGCCCGCCATTGAAGTGTACATTGACCTGTGTCTTTATTTGTCATCTTTAGTTTATAAGGTAGTAATGAAGCTGATATGTCAATGGCATTTTATATTAGCAATGAGATTTTCAATACAACACATCTTTTGCTGAGTGTTTATTAGGCACCAGTTTTTCGTTATTTTTCATTTGTTAAAGAGTCTTACCTCACAAACACTCATATGGAAAAACTCAGGTTCCTAATTTTATGTGTAAGGGACTTACAGTATTTGAGTGTATTTAAGATTATTTAGTTGCTAAGAAGGAAATGAACAAAATCTGTCTAAATTATAGAAAAAATCATACAAATTATTATTGAACACCTACTATGTGCTAGATTGGGTTACTGGTTCTTAGTTCTTAGGAAAGACATAAGTCCCTGATTTAGTAGAGCTATAGATTATATGTAGGTCCTGGTAGGGAGCAGATAGTGTGCACTGTATAATATTCTGTAGTCCTGCCTATTAAAGGAGAAGATTAGGTAGGAGGACAGGGGGGTTTTTGTCAATGGTATAAGGAGGAATGGTTGCCTGGGGATGGTGATGTTGCCTGGGGGTGGTGACATTTAACTAAGGATTGAAAGTGGAGGGAGAAGCAGGCATTTCCAGGATTGTCCCTGTGACAATCACATCCTGATATAACTTGCCATTCAGTTCTACAACAGTATCTTTCTTTGTTTATTTATAACTTGAAGGATCATATTGTATCATGTTCCAGAAAGGACACACACTCAGCTGGGATCTTGATTCCTTTCTTCTGAGTTACCTGAGCTCCTTAAGCCTATTAACCCAGGTCTAGATTTCTTCATCTGTTAAGTCTGGGTCATAACTCTCATTGTGTATGACAATGAAATAATATGCAGGGAGTCTCCAGAGATGCACTGAAGGTGCTGTAAGCAGGAGGCAGGGCTAAGTTTAAAGAACCATTTGTGTCTCACAGAGGAATGTGGAGAAGTTCCCTTAAGAGCGCTATACCTACACCATCGAGAATTAGGGTGAGTGGTTAATGGGAAGATGCACCTAGTAACATAGATTGAGCTAACTACAAGTATTTACAGAGTCTCATGGAGAGGAAAAACGAGCAAGCAACAGATAAAGAATGTCCTGCCACTTTCAGTAGCCATAGTCCATGATGGTCTTAGACAGTACCATCATGGAAATTACACTGAAAGTTAAATACATGAAAATTTATTATTAGCATTGTGTCTGCCACTGATGTTCAAAGACATGTTAAATGTATTATTATTAATTAATATTATTAATTACTACTACTACTACGACGATGACTACAATGATGATAACAATGATGTCCATACTAGAATTCCTGCAGTTGATTAGATCTGGATGTTTTTAGTCCTTGGAGGTACACTTGAGCAAGGCTTAGAAGGCTGTATCAAGAAGTCTATCCAACCCTGGCTATGACCTGACCTAACAGACAACTACTGTAAACAGTCCACTGGATTTGCTCCAGGCTGAGAGGCTAAGCCTGTATCCTACTGTTCCCTTGAACGGGATGGATGGGGACTAATTCCAAGGGCTGCTGCAGTGGGGTGGAGGCTTCAGAATGTCCAAAGATGAGTAGTGATGCAGATACCATTTCACAGTGGCTATTGCATGGCCAGGACACACAGGCCGACTCACAGCCCCTAAGACTCACTCATACCCATTTTCCCCCTTTCTGTCTATTTGCTACAGATTGTGGGGAACTTCTCAGGGATCTGGAAGACTCATCTTCATAACTCATACAAAGGAGGAGAGGCCTGTCCTTATTTCTCTCTGGGACTCGTTGAGATCCGCAGACTTCACAGCAGTATCTTATCTATGCTGCTCCAGGGTCTTCTAGCTTTTCTATCCTCATGCTATTCCCATGGTAACCCTCTGGAGGGAGAAAACAGATAGTGTGCTACTGAGAAGCTATTTTTAGATTTCTGGCCAGATGCTTTGACAAATCTGTTGAGGAGTAGAAAAATGAATCAAATATAGACAATTTTTGTCAACAAAATTATTATTTAAAATTCATATTATAAAATTGGAGAAATTTTTCAAAACTCACTCAAAATATTCCTACCCTGAGGCAGGCATACCTCTAAATCATACCTTGTATTCTACTGTAATATATAACCATATACCCTAACCTCAATTTATCCCATGTTCATTCAGCTTTTGTTCTCAGACCAAAGGAGTTGGCAGTGAGGTTGAATATAATTATTCAGATAATGGCCTACATTACTCTGGGCAAACTATTTGTTTAGATTCTGCCACCATTAGCACTGGTTACATTTGTGTGTCGCTCATCTTATGAAATGGTGTCACTGGCCTTTCTCCATTCATCTTTTTGAAATGTTATTATGATTCACTGCAACTTCTATCATCCTTTATGGATATCATATTCCTCTTAGGTTAAAGGCTCTTGAGATTTAAACTGCCCATAAAATACATGACATGAGGCCTTCAAACATAGCTAGAGGTGTTTAGTAACATGTAATTTCCCCTTATTTGTGTTTTAAGAAGAGGCATTTGTGGTGGTTCAAGCATCCCAAGCTCCTCCTATCTCATTGCACTGGTAGGTAGTATTTTCCTCTGGATTTTTACCTAGCCTTATCATTTCACCATCAATACAAATGTCAGAAATGGACCTCTAAATCAAACACAGAAAGCATTCTGTATAACGTTCTTCTAGCTACTTAAGCATTTCTATCATTGTACCTAGCAAGTTGCAACACTACATTTACTTACGTATACTGTTATTTCAGACTGTAAGCCATATTGCTGAGGACTTCTTTTGATTGCATACCATGATACATACCTTGTGGACAGCACTATGTTTGTTTATTCTCATGACTGAATGGAAGACAGTTATTTTAAAAGGATATAAGTCCAAGTTCTCTTTCAGAAGGAGCAGGTAGTATAACAGATCCAATAATTCTCCAGTTCAACACCTGTTCATGATAAAGCTTCAAAGAAAACCTACTACAGAAGGCAATATCTTTATCATAGCCAAGACTATACCTGAGAGATTCACAGCTAATACTGCAGTCAATAAGGAAGAAGAAAAAGAAGAAGAAGAACAGAAGGAGGAGGAGGAGGAGGAGGAGGCAGAGAAGGAAGAGGAGAAGGAAGAGGAGGATGAGGAGGAAGAAAAAGAAGAAAAGGAGGAGGAGGAGGAGGAGAAGGAAAAGGAGAAGGAGAAGGAGAAGGAGAAGGAGAAGGAGAAGGAGAAGGAGAAGGAGGAGGAGGAGGAGGAGGAGGAGGAGGAGGAGAAGAAGAAGAAGAAGAAGAAGAAGAAGAAGAAGAAGAAGAAGAAGAAGAAGAAGAAGAAGAAGAAGAAATCACCATCATAATCACAACAAATGTTTCTCCCCTCAATAAGGTCTTGTATGTGGTGAAGTTATCCTTTTTTGACATCTCTACTTAACACAAAGTTAGAGGTACTAGCACAAGGGATTAAATCAGAATAAAGAGAGAAATGAGAGCCTATTTATAAAGGAAGAAAACCAAGGATCCTCCTGTGATTAGATAAGGGAGAGCATTGGCCATCCTCTGAAGATGGTAGTGGTATTGCATACAGTGGCTCTCTTCCTTCCATTTCTATGACCGTGAATGTGAAGAGGAACTGTTGACCCAAGAGCACCTGCTTAGGTCCCAAAATGTACCTGAATTTAAAATGTAGAAATTATTTGCTTTTGTCATTGGTCCCTTTCATTTTTCTCTAACATTTTCTGTGTTTTCAATTTTAAACATTTCATATGAGAATTGTAACCACCTCACCTCCACAACCAGACCTTTTACCAGTTTGTGTGCTATTTTTGTGTTCACTTTTCTCCACCCCTCTTCTTCTACCCTTCCAATCCCCTAACACTAGGAAGAAAAGAAGAAAAGGGAAAGGAGAAAGGGGGGTGATAATATCATTAGACTACTTACTGCTGATTAGGGGTTTTGAGTTTCTTGGGGCAAGTTTGATCTTCGAGATCAGAATATCTAATTTCTTCTTTTCATCTCTTTGCACATGACTATTTGACAAACTGCAACAAACTGCAACTAAGAGCCACTAACCGGCCAAACGGCCTCTTCTATGGCAGCTCTAGCATTTATATATCCTTTGAAAAGTCCCCAGAATTCCAGATGCCACACAATTGAAGAAACTATCTGCAGCTGGAAACCATGCCTTTGCTAGAGCAGTAGGCAAGTCGTAGTTTGTTGTGGATAAAATGAAGTAGCCCGTCCCTCATCTGGGATTAAAACAAAGACATATTCCTATATCCTCTCCCTCTTCCTTTCCTCTCTCCTTCCCTCCATTCCTCCCCCCCTCTCCTTCCCTTTCTCCCTCCCCCTCTCTGTTTAAGAAACCAAAATTAAAAGATTCTCACTACACCGCCTTGTTTTCCTCTTTAACTTTGAACACTGAGCTACCATTTAAGCTCCTGCTAGCTGTTTTCATAGTCGCTCTTACTTAATCTTCTCAGCAAACCAGAAAATTAAAAAAATAATAGTGCCATTATTATTACATGTTAAAGATAAGAAAATGGCTTAGTAACTTATTTGCTTCCCATGCACACACAGAGAGCCTGAGTGAGAACCCAAGTATATCTAACTGACGAGGCCAGACATTCTCTACTCTAGTGGTTTATATTATGATAGAAATTATATATTGAATGCTCCCTAACAGTTCATGTGTTAAAGTTTTAATTACAAGGGTGGAGCTGTTGGGAAGCAGTAGTATATTTAAAATAGAGGATTAGAAAGCAGCCTTTGATCTCTGAAGTGTGCCATCAGCATTGTTATGGATAGAACCATGGCCTGTCTTCCTCCTCTTTGCTTCAAAAGTAAGCATTTTTACTGCACCACAGAACCCCACCATAGGTCAATCATAGGCCCAAAGCAATTAAGTCTCTTAATCTTGGACTGAAACTTCTCAAGCTGTGAGCTAAAGTAAGCTTTTCTCTTAATAAGATGATTTTCTCAGGCATTTGTTAATAGTGACAGAAATGTAACATATACCAAATTCAACTTTTAGATACTCAGTCTATGAAGGCTTATAAAACATTTTTATAATAATTTATTATGTATTTTTATTTTATGTGCATTGATGTATTGCCTGCATGTGTCTGTGTGAATGTGTCAGATCTCCTGAAACAGGAGTTATAGACAGTTGTAAACTTCGTTGAAGGTGTTGGGCATTGAACTAGGGTCCTCTGGAAAAGCAGCCTGTGCTTTTAACCCCTGTGCCATCTCTCCAGCCCTTTAAAACATTTTTAATTTGTTAAAACAATTAACAAATCAGATGATCTCCTAAGTTAAGAATTTTAAGAATATGTATAAAACAATTATGTTTGACATCAGTAGGGTGTCATGCCTATAACCCAGAGACTTCATGAAGCCATCTAATCTTTTAGATGTCACTCTCCCTGTGTTCTTGTTATCTCTGCACTTTCTCCTGCCTTCATAGTTGTTAAATCACTCATTCCTTTTAGGCTTCTGGGTTTTTAGCTTAATTGTTATACTCCGTTGGAGAAATAAGTCATCACTGTATCTTGTTTTTTTTTTTTTTTAAATCTTTGATAATATGCACACAATGCAATGATCATGCCTCCTCCAAGTTGCCACATAACTCTTCCAACAGGAATCTTTCTCAGTTTCAAAAGAATCACATCTTGGTGATGTGGCCATTGTAGGTTTCTCATAACCCAGTGAATGGTTCCACAGTCATGCATTTGTGAAGAACACTGACTTAGTAGGTCATTCCTCTATCTTTATCATATGCATTATCAAGAAAAAATCCTTTCTTTTTATGAGAGGAGACCATTATATTGACATTCTTATGACTTTGGATTTCTTTACTACTATTTTTCCATTTGTACCTTGAAAAATTCATCTGACTTCTTTGAATACAAAGTAGTGAAGTTCTGTCTGGCTGGTTTTAGCATTCAGTTGTCTGGAATGGTTTGTAATTTAATTTTTTACTTCATGGGAGGTTTAAGAGTCATGTGGTTGTTTTAAATGACATAACCCTGTTGTGTTTACATTATCAGTATGATAAAAATGTTTAAGACAATTAATTTAATGGGCAGGGATCTCAGGCAAGTGGCTACAGGCATTTGGTTTATCAAAAAGTGTAGAAAAGATTATTAAATTGAACTGTCACTTTGACTTGGGGGTATTGCTTGTTTCTCTTCTGGTATATTTGAATACTTATTGTATTTTTAATTATTCAATTAGTCCCTCTGCCCTCCTGAGCTGGTTTCTATATACTCCCATTCTGCACCTTTCAATCCTTACTCCTTGTGATACAGTCTTTTTGCTACACATTGGAGGTTTGTCATTCAGAAATAACATCCACGAGTGCTATGCTTGTGGATTCAGCTTCAAAACCTTTCCATAGTTCAGGGTTTATTAGTCACAGGAAACTGTGCCTCAAAAGTCTAAGAGTTTCCAACTGCTTAAGTGGTAGCCATTCATATTTTGTGGCAGCATCTCATCATCAAACTTTCAATTATTTGGCTTTTTCCCTAGTGGATTTAAGAGACAATGTAGATACGGAACAATATCTCCGTAATAAAAAATCAACTGTTCATTATTTTACTGCATGGTATCCCTTTTGAGTCATCATTATTATTAAACTTATTTCACATACTACTAAAAAAGGAAAACAACCAAAATGCGCCACTTAAATCATATTGTTATTTCTAGCTAAATTTCTTGAAATGTCTCATTGTTTCAGATTTAATTTTTTACTGTTTTATTTTTAAAGTTACCATATAACGTAACCTGTTTTATTGATCTCTTTACACATTCTCTTTCTCTCTCCCCCCCTACACACACACCTTTTAAAATTCAGCATTTATTTTGAGTACATATGCACCTATTTGTAGGCTGGATGAGAACTTGTAGGAGTTGGTTCTCTCTTTCTACCATGTGGTTCCTGAGATGAAATTCAGGTCGTTGGGCTTGTTGGAAAGTGCCATCTTACCAACAGTATTATATTTTATTCTTCTTCATCCTGGTCACACACACACAGTGTTCTCTGTCTCCTTTACTACCTAAGCAGTCCTTTATGCTTTTACCTCATATATCTTCCATCTTCCATCTTCCATCTTCACCTGCAATTTCTTTTGCCCTTTATATATAATAAATAACCACACATACATAATAAATCTAGATTCTGTACATGACAGAAAACTTCCATTTTCTTCCATTCTCCTACTAAAGAGAACCTCTCAGTCTTAGAAACATATGACTCTGAATTTCCAAAGTACTCATTCAACCTTTGTGAGTGTCTTTAATGTGTAAGACATTTATCCAAAGTAGTTAATTAAAACTGTGCACATACAATAAAATCTAAGAGAGTAAAGCAAACATATTTGTCTTCAATGTCTTCCTTCCAGCAGCCATCAACTGACCTGGAATTTGACCGTGTGGTGATATATACAACCTGCCTTCGCGTGGTGAGGACGACCTTTGAGAGATGTGAACTGGTTAGAAAGATCTTCCAAAACCATCGAGTAAAATTTGAAGAGAAAAACATAGCTCTAAATGGTGACTATGGCAAAGAGTTGGATGAACGATGCAGGAGAGTCTCTGAAGCTCCTTCCCTCCCTGTTGTCTTCATTGACGGCCATTATCTTGGGGTAAGTATACTACAGGAGAAAACTACCTTTGCATATGTCCCACCTATGAATTGTATGAAAAGATGAGCTGTGGCGTGAGCACTCTGGACATTTGGCATTTGAATGATCTCAGGCCTAAGGGTTTGGATTCTTAATTCTTTCCCAAATGATGTGCTGCTATGTGGCTCATCCTTGCAGAATAACAGTGAGATGAAGCCAGTGTGAAATTGCTTTGTTGGTTAGCAGTACACTCCTGACATGCTCAGTTAACTTTGACTTCTAGAAACTGACCCAAGATAAAACTGTGTTTTCAGTGTAAATCAAAAATTAAATATTTATAAGAGAAAAATTTGTAAATGTTAATTCTCCACATTCAAATAATCAAATAATTTCTGGCCCAAATGACACAAAGATGACGTGCCTGAAATGAAGTCTGGAGCTGAAATTTGATCCAATTACTGTTTAATATCATTTTTTTTGAGTTAAGCAATATGGCAGTGTGACATAGATTTACACAAAGTGATAAGGAGAGAGAACCCAATTTCCAGAAGAGCATCAAGTCTGTCTCATTTCTCTCTTTGAATAACACTGTTAGTGTACTTAAACCCTCATGATTTCTGAACACGCTTGGGTAAGACACCCCAGGATGAGAACAAAAAACCTAAAGGGATAGCAACCACTGAGAAGTGTAGCCAGCCAAATGATCCCTTATCAGAGATCAAAGGCTTTAAAACCTTAGAAGGATGCTTGGATTTTGATCATGTTCAGCATCTGATCTTAACTTTTAACATTGAGAGATTGAGAAAAAAAAATTCTATATCAGGGGAGATGTCTGCTTTGTTTCAGGGAACTTGTGTCTATTAGACTGTCTATAACCATAGTTTTTAAAGGCAGCCTGTTATCCAAGGGGAACGTAAATGCCAAGAATCCATGATTATATAGCTAAGGTGACATGCGATTTTATTTTAATCAGAACTGAAAAGTCACAGCATTTTGAAATAGAGGAATTATGACTTGAAGTATTGATCCTCTACCTGGGTGTTGAGCATGCACTCTTAGGTTCTAGCAAACTATAATTGTGTCCATGAGAGTAGTGTTAGAGATAAGGGCAGTGATGGTAATACCTTATATTGCCTTCTCAGCTTTCTGTTTAGCATACGTCTGATCCTTAGGATACTCGACTCTCAGCCCTCCCATAGCTGTTGGATAAGAAGCAAATGATTTACATGGGCAGCCTTGTTTTAAATACCTACTCTGATGGGTAAAAGCTTTGTATACAAGTAACATAGCTGATCAAGGGGAATGAGTCTAGGTTAGCTTTGTCTGACCTTCCAAACTCTTGCTTTCTGTAAGTCTCCCTTGAGTAATGGGATTTTACTATGTTGTAATAACAATTAGAATAGGGCTTCACATGAAGGAGATGTTCCAGTGAACTTAGATTGGCTACAGGAATTGGTTATGTAGCTTCCTTACATCTATTTCTTCTTTCCCTGACTTCCTCTATAAACAAAGAATATGATCTTTTCAGGCACCTTGAGAATGTAACTTACAAGGACTACAGACTGTGGCTGAGGATGTAGTTGGCAGAGTACTTACTTAGTATGCACAAAGGCCCTAAGGTATACCCCATTACTGCATAAACTGAGTATAATTGTTCATGCCTGAAATTCTAGCATTTACACTTGGGAGGTGGAAGCAGGAGGATGCAGAATGTCAAGGTCCTCAATTGCGTATTGAGTTTGAGGCCAATCTGGGATTCATAAGACTCCATCTTAAAACACAATACCAGAAAGCAACAGGAAACAAAGATAGGTGGAAACTTGCTTTTAACTAGAGAAGTGTTTTGCTCACGTAAAATATTCCTTACTTACTGTGTAAGTTCAATTTCAGTAGAACTGTGTAGTTACTGTGAATGGACAGCTTTGAGCATCCTCAGATATAAGGTGAGCTTCACTCATATGCTGTTCCTGATCCATTCTGTTGCATTCAGAATCCAGAATACTTGAGTTCTGCATGCTTCTGAGGCAATGCACCAGGCTGTGATACCTGTGCCATCATTTCTCTTTCAGTTGGAGGGACAGAAGGTGACTGCTACAAATGAGGTCAGGATCCTGGCTCTTTCCCAGTGAGTCTTCTCTCTGATCTCCTTATGTGCACATTCAGCATCTAGGATAGAATGGCCACAGGGGTAATTCTGCTGCTTCTGGATTGTAAAGATGCTGCTCTGTACCTGGAAGGAGTGAGTCAGGTCCTGAATAACTTGTATAACCACTCTCCTCCAAACCCAGGCAGCTGTTGTTTGAATCTAGATGAAGGAGCATCAGTGGAATTACATTGCACTAAGATGGTTTTTCTCTGCACGATTCATGGATCTGAAATGGAAGGATGCCCTCTGCTGGGTTTTGGCAGATTATAAAACATTATTTTTTAGGGAGGAAAATTTGGCTGCTGCCCTAGTAAGTTGGTGACTCTCCTAACATCTGTGGTGTTTTAAACAGTCACTTGAATCCATTTAAGTTAGCTTGAAATTAGGTGAGTGAGAAGAATCTGGATGTGAGAATCATACATATGGTATGACTTTCTTTAACGAGGGAGGAATGGAATAGCTAGAGAAAGAGAGACAGGGACAGAGATAGATGGAGACAGACTGTGGGCAGTGAGGTAGGGCAGGGAGAGCAGGGCAGTAATTGGTAATTTTCTTGCTAGTGTACCATCATCACCAAGCCCCAGTGGGTGCTGTTGGCTGAATTCATTGTGTTCTTCCAAGAGAAGTCAGTGAGCTCATGAACAAGAGAGAAAGAATGGATAAAAATATTTTTTTCTTCAGTTTTTGACTCTAATAAGCTAAAAACCAAAGCTGGGGGCAATGGAACACTTAAATTACTTTAGAAAATAAAATTTGCAGTGTTTCCTGTGGGATAGTGGGGGTGCATTCTGCTTAGAACTGGCTTAAGCAATTCTTTTGGTGTTTTGGCATCATATATAATCTCATTAAAAGATTATGTTCTATTTAATATCTTAGTCATAGGTAATCTTAGATGTTTCACTAAGAAATGGACTAGAAATCATGACTTGTCTGGACCAATCATCAAATCTGCAATGGAAATCAACAGACTTCACATTGGAATGAGGCTACAAACAAGAACGAACATAAGGGGCGTTATGACAAAATAATAAATACAATAAATTTAATACTAGTCCTCGAGTAAGAAAAGAGGGAACTTTGTAATTTCTGAAGTCCTATTAATATCTCCCATCCCTTAGATCCTCTTAGATTGTGCCTAAGTTTGGAAACCGATATGATAGATAATAAATGAAATTACAGAAGAACTTAATTATTAAGCCTTGTGAAGGGAAATATGCACACAGAATTCTCACATGGAATCTGGAGTCAGATTTGAATGAAACCTTGGATGTCTTCTTGTCTACTCTTGCTTCATTCTCAGAATTCTTTTTATATACCCCTGAGCAGTTCTATAATTGATTTGTTAATGAGTCTGTGAATTTTTTTACATAGTGAATACATTACCACTCATAACAAACCAAGGTTCCAAGTTCTTTATATCATTACCATATAAGTTGTTTTTTTTTAAAATGCTGCTGCTGTTGCTACGACTACGACTACGACTACTACTGTTATTACTACTACTGCAATTCTAGTCCTTGTGAAATAATATCTTTTAAACTATTGTTTTAAGATTAGTTAGTTTATTTAGTTTTATGAATATAACTGTTTTGTCTACATATATGTATGTGCACCACATCCATGCCTTGTGCCCATAGAAGTGAGCAAAGGGCATAGGATCTCTAAGAACAGATGTTACTGTGGTTATGAACCATTACATGGCTGCTTGGAACTGAACCTTGGTCCTCTGCAAGAACAACAGCTACTTTTTTTTTTTCCCTAGAGGGCTGACATTTTTTAAAAAAAGATGTTGGTTCTAACAGCTTTTTTTCCCCCTTTTATGTAGTTGGTTATAATATTTACATTTCAAGTTTTATCCTCTTATCCCATTTCCCCCACCACCCAGGAACCCCTTATCCCATCCTCCCTCCTTATATCCCTTCTATGAGGCTGTGCCTGCACCTACTCCCCACCCCCACTACCCCTTCCTAACCCTCACATTCCCCCCCACTTCTGTGTTCATTTTTCATGGGACCAAGAATCTCTTCTCCCACCTATGTCTAACAAGACTGTCCTCCCCTACGTATACCGCTAGAGTCGTAGGTCCCTCCCTATGTGCTCCCAGGCTGGTGGTTTAGACCCTGGGGGGCTCTGGTTGTTTAGTATTGTTTCTTTCCTTTTGGGGTCACAAACCCTTCCTGCTCTTTCAGTCTTCTAAACAACAGCTACTCTTAACTACTGATTTATTCAGTCTCCAAGAATTGGTATCTTATTTTTTTTGTTGTTTTCGTTTTTTATTAGTATTAGCATATGTTAACTATACAAAGTAATGTGTTTTATTTACATAGCATTTTCAGATATGTATTTCATATGTTTGAATCATAACAATATTAAACAATCAAGTGTTAACAGTAAGGTTTCAATCTATCACATTTTATTGCTTTATTGATTTATTAAAGAAATTTAATAAATTTAACAAATTTAATAAATTTATTTATTTATTGTACTTGCTGGTGTGTCAACTTGACATAAGCTGGAGTTATCACAGAGAAAGGAGCCTCCCTCGAGGAAATGCCTCCATGAGGCCCAGCTGTAAGACATTTTCTCAATTAGTGATCAAGGGTGAGAAGGCCCATTGTGGGTGGTGCCATCCCTGGGGTGGCAGTCCTGGGTTCTATAAGAAAGTAAGCTGAGCAAGCCAGGGGAAGCAAGTCAGTAAGCAGCATCCCTCCATGACCTCTGTATCAGCTCCTGCCTTCAAGTTCCTGCCCTGTGCAAGTTCCTGTCCTGACTTTCTTTGGTCACAAATAGCAATGTCGAAGTATAAGCTGAATAAACCCTTTTCTCCCCAACTTGCTTCTTAATCATGTTGTTTTGTGCAGGAATACAAACCCTGACTAAGACATTTATTTATTTATTTATTTACTTACTTACTTACTTACTTACTTATTTAGTGTGGTTCTGGGGATTGGATGAAGGTTTTAGGGCAGGCACTCTGCTTTTAAAAAAATTGACATACAGTCTTGCTAAGTTGTTCGGGGTAGCTTCAAACTTGTGGTGTAGTCCAGGCTTGTCTTGAATAATCCTTCTGTTTGTGTTTCCAGAATGCTTGGATTATAGAATTGCATCATTAGACCAGCTGTCATACTCTTTTACTGATATAAAATTATTACACATGTTGAAAACAAACTTGACCCTAACTGCCTCCATTCAGCGAAAATGAAAAGTATTCCTTTATCCTCATATCTAAAACAGCTTTTTATAATAATGTTAGTCTGTCTTCTCTCTCTCCATGGTTTCTTACACTCTACAGTACAGTTATCATACTCATTCTTATCAAGCCACACCACAGGTATTAATTGAATCTTTTTAAAATTAATTATTCCATTTATTTACATTTCTTTCTAGTTGTATTGGCTGTTTTTGTGTGTCAACTTTGATGCAAGCTGAAATTATCACAGAAAAAGAAGACTCCCTTGAGGAAATGCCTCTATGATATCCAGCTGTAAGGCATTTGATTGTGACTGTGCCCTGATATTTTTCCCCTCTTGAAGGAAGAAAGTATTTTGGTGGAGTCCACAGTCAAGAGACTTTAAATTGTAAAAGAGACCTTGAATTTTAAAAAAGATTTGATATTTTCAAAGGATTGAAATTTTTTAAGGATTGAAATTTTAATATGTAATAATTTGTAAAGACTGTGGGACTTTTAAAGTTATTTAGATCTTGGGGATGAATAAGTAAATAAGGGTTGAGGCTTAATAATGATGTGTTTGTGTGTCAAGTTGACAAGGGGTCAATTGTAGTGGCTATTTTTGTGTGTCAACTTGACACAAGCTGGAATTATCACAGAGAAAAGAGACTCCTTTGAGGCAATGTCTTCATGAGATCCAGCTGTAAGGCATTTTCTCAACTAATGATCAAGTGGGGAGGGCCCATTGTGGCTGGTGCCATCCCTGGGCTGGTAATCTTGGGTTCTATAAGAAAGCAAGCTGAGCAAGCCAGGAGAAGCAAGCCAGTAAGTAACACCCTCCATGGCCTCTGCATCAGCTCCTGCTTGCTGACCTGCTTGAGTCCCATTCCTGACTTCCTTTGGTGATGAATTGTTAGGCCTGACATGAGGTCTAAACTCCATTCCATCTTTACCCATCAGTCATGTACACAGGTGGTGGGTGTGATAAACAGGCCCCCAGGCCCTAGAGAGATTTGCATACTAATGAGGTACCTGAAGGCAAGAGGGTGGAGCCGACTAAGCATTCCTCCCCAGCCCCTCCCCCCTTCCCTCTCCCTATTTAACTCAGGCCTGGCCTGGGTTTTGTGGGGTGTGAATCCAGATCCATCCACCATCTGCTATGCCAATAAACCAGTTTTGGAAGCTCAAGGACTTCCTCATGTGTTGGGGCCGCACTGTGAGGAACCGTGGAGAGGCTTTTAGTTAATGAGCAGTCAGGCCTAACTTCCAGCTGGAGGAACCCAGAGCGTTCCCAGCCGACTACCCACAGCATGGTGGGAGGAACCCTGGGTTCCCCAGCCATATTTTTCCCACAATGAACAGCAATGTGGAAGTGTAAGCTGAATAAACCCTTTGCTCCCTAACTTGATTCTTGGTCATGATGTTTTGTTCAGGAGTAGAAGCCATGACTAAGACACCAGTTATTCCTCCACAATATTCTCCATCCTACATCCTCCCTTTTCTTCCTCCCCTTTACCTGTATGAGGGTCCTCCCCAACCCACTGACTCCCAAACCCTCTCTTACCCCACTGCTCCAGCATCTCCCTACACTGGGGTATCAAACCTCCACAGGACAAGGACCTCCTCTCCCATTGATGTCAGACAAGGGCATCTTCTGCTACTTATGTATCTGGAGACATGAATTCCTCCAGATACACTCCTTGGTTGGTGGGCTAGTCCCTGGGAGCACTGGGTGGTCTGGTCAGCTGATGTTGTTCTTCCTATGGGGTTGCACTCTCTTAATGCTATTAAATTTCCCACATTGCTTTCTCTTTGTGTGTGACTTCATCCTTCTAGAGAAGGCACAATTTACTTTAAATGTCTACAGTCTGTACCTGATGGTAGTGAGTGTGGGAGCAGTTAAAATTCTTGCAAACTTCACAAGAACTGGTTCTTAAAACAAATCTCTTTCCTTTCTTTTGGGCTGTGGATAAGACTTCTTGGAATCAAGGTCTCTCTCTCTCTCTCTCTCTCTCTCTCTCTCTCTCTCTTTCTGTGTATGTATGTGAAATATTGGTGGTATTTTGTAACTTGACTTTCTTCCTACAAGTAGTCTGATACAGTGCTACCATTATTCTTTAGATCAAGTAGCAAAATCAACAAAACAGCAATGATGAGAACAATAACAACACCCTCATCAAATGTCCCAAAAGTTTATTTTTAGAATTTGGTTATTGTTAACATGTGACTATAGTGGTTATGTTTTGTTATGTAACAAACTTCCTCTAAACTTAGAACTTAAAATCAGTTTTGTAGGTGGCAGTACTAGGGTTTGGGCTGCTCCCTGTAGTTTTTTGGTGGCTTGCTTAATACTGAATGACCACAGATGAGCTCAATGACAAATCTTTTAAATTACTAATTAAGAATATTTCCCAATTATCTATTACTTTTATTCACTTTACATTCTGATCATAGCCCTGATCTCCTTTCAGTTCCACCCTTATGAATCCCTCCTCCCATTATTCCCTCCCCTTCTCAGTGATGGGGAGTTTCCCTCGGGTACTCTCCCAACCCTGGATGTCTAGTCCTAGCAGGACTAGACACAGCCTCTCCCTTGAGGCCCAGCCAGGCAGCACAGGTAGAGGGAAGGGGATGCAGAGGCAGGGAACAGAGATCAAGATAGTGCCTACTCCACTTGTTAGCTGATCCACACGAAGACCAAGTTGCTCATTTGCTACAAGTGTGCAGGGAGACTAGGTCTAGCTCCTGCATGCTCCCTGGTTGGTGGTCCAGGCTCTGTGAGCCCCCATGGTCCCTGGTTAGTTGACTTTGTAATTCTTCTTGTGGTGTCCTTTACTCTTCTGGCTTGCTCATTTCTGACCTCCACTCTTCCATGAGACTCCCTGAGCTCCACCTGATATTTGGCTGTAGGTCTCAGCATCTGCCTGCATCCATTGCTGAATGAAACCTCTCAGGAGACGGTTATGATAGGTTTCTGTATGCACACATAGCAGAGTATTAATAATGTTTGTGGTTGACTCTCTTACATGGTATGTGTCTCTAGTTAGACCAGTTGTCATTGGTTGGCTGTTCTCTTAGCCTGTGCTCTCTCTTGATCCCTGAGCATCCTGCAGGCAGGACACATTTTGAGTTGAAGGTTTTGGATGTATGTTGATGTCCATCTCCTTTCAAAATGATAGTTTTCCATATGGTGTTTCCATATATGTTTAATTTTTAATACCACTACATCCCCTGGCTTCCCTCTATCTCACTGTCCCGTCTTATGTGTACCATTCCACCCCCACCATTCTCTTTAAATCTCCTCCATTGTCTTCCTGCCCTATTGCCATTAAAGTTTCTTTTCAGTTTCAGTCACATTGAGCAATTTCTGCTGTCCTGGTTCACATTTATTCTGATCTGAACAGACATATTTAACAGATTGAGGCTAAGTTCACATGAGTAAGGAGATATAGTATTTGTCTTTCTAAGCTTGGGTTAACTCTCTTAAATGTTTTCAGGTCCTTCCATTTTCCTGAAAATTTCTCAATTTCATTTTTTTTTTTTTTTTTTTTTTTTTGCTGAGTTCCCAATGAATATAGATATGGTGTTTCCATTTTCTGGTTATCTACTGAGAGATACTGAGGGTGAGTCTGTTTCCTTGCTATTGTGAATAGAGAAGCAATCAATCAGGTGCTAGTGTCTCTGGGGTAAGGTGCAGAGTCCTTGGTACATAGCCAGAAGTGGTATAGCTGGATCAAATGGCAGTTCTGTTCTTAGCTTTTGTTGAAAAGCCTGAAATTTCTTTCCCAAACTTCCCGCCAATCAGCTCTTCCATATGAAATTCTGTAAAGGGCTTTCTAGCAGAAAAGAAGGCCAGCCCCAGTGCGCAAGCACATCTGAGCTCTTTGTATGATGCTTATGGTCTTCTTCCCCTGATTTGAGCAGGGCCTGCAGCCAAGTCCAAATTGAAGATGGAAATGGACTGTACTTCTTTGCAGCAAAACTCTCTGCGCCTATATTATGTATGTCTCTGAACATACAATAAGCATGTGCACATTTGTGGTCATACCTGCCACAAATTAGAACTTTGCTCTATCTAATCTTAGGCTTTTGGCTGATCAAAATACGTCCACTGCTACCCTACATTTTCAGGTTGAAAGACTAGATACTTTTGATTGAGCAAAGCATGTGAGGCTTGAAAATGCCTTCACCCTCATATGCCCATAAAGTGTGTTTGTGTTCTATACTAAAAACCCAGCTTTGTGGGTGTAAATCAAGGTACCATTTTTTTCTCAAAATTTTACACCGTCACACCACCAACTTTCTACCTTTTCAATTCTATGACATTACCAAGAGCATCCTTCTGTAGCCTTGGCCAATTTTTCATTTTAAACCTTACACTTTTGTTTACTTATTACCTTTTCACTCTGGTCTTATTCTCATAGAAGAAATGCAAACTTCTTTTCCCCTCTGATTTTAGCGTGTGTCTCTGTATTTATTGGTGTGCAAGTACATGTGTTTGCATGTGTGAGTGGAGGACTGAGGACAATCTCTGGTGTCCATTCTTCAGGAATGCATCCTACCTTGTTTTTTTTTTTTGACATGAGTTCTCTCACTTTCTGGGAACTCTGTTAGGTTGGCTGGTCAGTGAGCTCCAGGTATTTGCTGCCATTATTCAGTGTTGATACTACTGAGTGTACTCCACTATGGCACAAGGCTCAAACTCAAGTTGTCATGCTAGCATGATGTCTCAGTCACTGTTGTATGGCTGTGAAAAGACACCATGGCCATAGTAACTCTTGCAAGGGAAAACATGTAAGTGGAGACTTGTTTCTAGTTTCAGAGGCTCATTCCATTGTCATGGCAGAGAGCAAGGCAGTAGACATGAAAGGCAAGATGATGGAGAAAAGATGAGAGGTACATCTTGATTCACAGGTAGAAAGAATGAAACTTGGTTAAGATAGACTTTGAAACCTAAAAGCCCCATCACCAGTGAAAACACTTCCACCAACAAGGGCATATATCGTAATCCTTCTAATCTTATCAAACAGTTCCAGTTCACACCATGGTGGCTAAACCTTCAAATATATAAGCCTTTTGGGCGGGAGGGGGTCATTCATATTCAAGTCACCACACATGGCAAGCTCTTTACTAATTGAGATATGTCTGCAGTCAAGTGCCTACATTCTGATCATAAATGATCAAATATACTGCTTCAGTCAACTCACTGTTTTGAAAAGTCAGAGCAGTAAGAACACTGAAACCTGTTAATGCACAATTGAGTCATTTGCTCCTGAAACTTAATACCAACTGAAAGAATTTTTGAGGCCAGTAGACAGGGAACATTTTCACCCACACTGAAGTGCAAATTTCTGGTTTCTTTGGAAACTCAGTTGTGTCACCTGATTTTTTTTCTGGAAGCTGTCTTGTGAGAGAATGTTTTGTTGAAGCAGACACATGAGAGGATGTTTTGCTGAATTAGACACATGAAAGGGCATGTGATGTTGTGCTGGAGCAGATGCTTGAGAGGGCGAGTGATGTTTAGAAAGAGTATAAATGTAACCCCACGGATATGAGAGGAGGCCCTTGCATTGCTACCACTTGCAATGCTTCTCTGGTCTCACTTCTACTCTGGTCTTCGCTGGTCTTCATTTTGTAGAGAGAAAAGCATGAAATAACTTATCATAGTATTCTGACTGGTTCTTGCTGTTTCTGTGGACTCACCCAAATTTGGTGGAGCCTTGCAGTTTCTGCTGGATTGAGTCATTGCTACTGACTTAAGTTTAGTGTTTGCTATTGAACTGGACTGCTGACAATGAAGATTGGAATCACCCCAAAGAACTAATAGGTCTAAATAGGTCCACAACCCTCTTTTTCTATTAACCTTCTTTGCTACCTCTGGTTGGTGAACTAGAAGGGAGATTGAAGTGTTTAAGAACCCTAATTAAAGTAGGTTTTGAAAAATCTAAGCCTACACCACAGTGTCTCTTTACTGTACTTTTTGTCTCTATCATTTTGCACTTTGAAACACATTGTCACAGTAGCCCATGACTTTGTTCCTCTTACTGCTGTAGTTCTCTGCATGGCTGGAGACTTATGAAGTGCCTGGTGGTCCATTTCTTAATACTCTACAGAATGTGTGAAAGCCTCAGGCTTAAGTTGGTGCCCTGGATTTGCCAACAACAACAACAACAACAACAACAACAAAATCTAACATAGCTGTGTCTGTTTTAAATTGGACTGCAAGTTAATAAAGGCACATGTCACACCATATAATAGAGTCCCTCAGGAACCAAATCACGTTCTTAATACTGTTTTCAATCTGACTGAAGAAGAAATATACTTGTAGATTTTCAGTGTTATCTTAGATTTAAAATTTTATGCAAAATGTGCCAGACTCTTTCTTTCATTAAATTCATGAATATGAGTAAGGAAGATGAAAATTAATAGGAAAATTTCCTAGGCACCCATTTCCAAACAAGCTTAAAGTCAGTATCTCAATGAAGAAAAGTGTTATTGGTTAGAAGCTCAATTTGGGCTCTAATGAGCCAAGATTTAGTGCCTTCTCAGCCACCAGAGGGCTCCCTCACAACATAAGAAATACTACATATATAAGAAATAGGATAAATCACTTATAATACATCTTTCTTTAGACTCAAATCAAAAATAAAGATCTTAAATATATGAATTATAATTAAAATTTCAAATCCAGACTTTTTTCAAGAAAAAATTGGACTAGCAAGAACAATTTTGAACTATTTAAAACCTTTAAAAAATAGTAAATAGTTTGTAACTTGGGGCTTCATTCTGGGTCAAACTTTTATACCAGTTATTTATCTTCTGACTGGCAATTTAAGGAAAGTGTGTGTTGAGTCAGAGAGTGTCTGGTCCTTAGGACTCATTTCTGTAAATAGAGAGTTGGTACTGGGATATTATCCATGATTACAATTGAGCTGATATTTTACAAAGAGATTTAACAAACTGAAATGGTTGAGTCCAGCTGTAGGCGTCCTTCTACTCAGGTAGGACCAGCATGTACTCTGCTGTGATTTTGTTTTGCTTTTAATCACACCTTGCTCTCCCAGTGTGATTGAGCTCGACTCAAAATACCTCTATCTATAAAAACAAAACAACAAGAAATTAAGCTAAAAAGACCTAGGCATATGTCTTATCTGGGTAGTATCAGATCAGAAGGATGAGTGTAGTGAGTAAAACGAAGTCTACTGTCAGGTCAACCACAGGTGCGGAAGAGTCCACGGGCTTCTTGTTTAGATGGGACCTTGTAGGAAACCTACAGGGGCTGATATTTGTGTCCTCCAGAGGTCAGTGTGTAGTTCCACTTGTTTTGACTTTCAGCTCTTCTCCCTGACTCATCTTGCCCATTTGAGGCATTAAGGAAACTGGAGGAGGAGTTTTTCTTTTTAAATTAATCTCTGTGGTACCCTAATAGCTCCTTCCTCCTTTCCTTTGAGGGCCATGATGGAAGTGAAGGGAATTTCAAATTTTTCCCCAAATGTAAACCGCATCTTCCATTCTACATACTTTATTGTATGATACAGATTTCCTCCTCTAAAGGCTAAAAATAAACAAAAATGTTCAACGGAGTAACTTGAAGAAAAACACTAAGCCAAATGTCTGAACCTCTTTCTGGAAATTTTATGTCATTTGAGTCTCTCTGGCACTTGGTAACCCTCTGTATGGAGTAGCTACATTCAGTAGAACGTATTTCTTTTTGCACAGTCTACACTGTACGTTAAAATTAATCATTTTGAAAGGCTGGAATAACAAGCTGTCTAGCTACTGAGAGAATAGTGAGCTCTCTTTGTGTAAATGGCACTGTGAAATGTTTTAGTTAGTCCAATGACTTAAACACACAGTTCCTCCAATCCAGGCTAAAAGTTAAAAGAGCATATAGTACTAGGGGTGATAAACACATCCTGCCTCATTTGATGCTATACTATGTGTGGTAAGGACTAAAATAATGATTGGACGAAGTATTTAGAAAGAGGAAGGAGAGATACATACTTTAACTAGGAACATTAAGGACAATTCAAAGAAAGAGGTAGTACTTGGGCTGTGCTTTGGAACATGCATAAGATTGTAATGAGTGGGTGGTAATGTGTTCCTGGTTCTCCACTATTAATTTTCCTAGCATGGACTTTCAGGAGAGAATAATTATTGCTGCGCCTGATTAATAAAGATCTGTGGTTCTCTCTAACTAGCACTGGGAAATATCTAGGCAATGAAATCTAAGGCGGAAGATCTAGCAATTCAGTGATTTTTTTTTTCCTGGAGTCCCTTTCCACATCCTCTTTGGGATCATGAGGTATCTCACATTCACTGGAGTATGCTGAGTTCTGGAGCTTGAAAAGAGCTAGGAGTGAACTTTAGCCTTCAGAGTTTCCTTTGAGTGATTTCAAAGAGTGTGTGAAGCAGGACCCTGGGGACCAGGGGAGCTAGAGTGTTCGCAGCAAGGTGTCCACTGAGAATATGCCTTCCACTGTCTATTGAGCTCTGTCACAGGAGGGAATAGGACAAGAACGACATTCCATGATTTTTACAAGTTGGAATAAGAAATATATCAACTCCCATCTCTTACTGACAAGCACTGATGCAGAACAGCAGAGAATCCTAGTCATTTCCTAGACAAAGGGTACAATAAAGATGAAAATAAGCTCTGTTGTGAAGATTGCCACGTTCAGTTGCTCTAGGGACAACAAGACTCTGGTTAAAAAGCAATTTTTCACTATAATCTTTCAGGGTCATTAAATACATTTTTAAAAAAGAGCTTGCTTTGGTAAAATGATTAGCTTAATATAAACACAGAATAAAATGTTTAGTTTCATTTGTATCCGAAGAGAAGAGCCCATATTTCTGCACTTTTTTTCGTTCTTCAATGACTTGACATTTTGTGAAGTTAGTAAGTAATATGTGTGTGAAAACCCCTTGTACAAAAACAGGATCCTTGGAGAATTCAGAAGTCACAATAAGATGTATGGTCTGAACCAAGACTGAAAAGATCAATGTAATGTCAACATGCAACTTAATGTTTATCAGAATGTGATCAAGTTATAATGAGACTCCCCACAGGATCACGGTTTGAGGCCTTGGAGCGAGGTGGGGCTTATGTGGTAGAATTGGGCTCACCTAGGCAGAGATTTGAATGTTATAGCCTAGCCTGTCTTCTCGTCCTCTCCATTGATTCTGGTGTGTCTGTCATGTGAACAGCTGCAGTACAACTTGGATGCACAGTGGCTGACTGGTCTGTCATCTGAACAGCTGTAGTGCTCCCTCAGTGGCTGACTCAGCCCTTTGTCATTCATTCTTGAAACCATGGACTGAAACTGTCGGAAACTGGGAGCCAAAGAAACCTTGCTTCTATTAAGTTTCTTTTGTCAAGAACTTGGTCAGAGCCATGAGATAAGTGACAGAGAGAGAGGGCAGAGAGGGAGAAGGAGAGGAGGAGGGGAGGGGAGAGAAGAGGTGAGAGAGAGAGAGAGAGAGAGAGAGAGAGAGAGAGAGAGAGAGAGAGAGAGAGAGGAAATTTAATCATTCTTCCAGGACTCATTTCTCTGCAGATAGAGCAAGCCTTCTAGGCGGACGGACTGAGGCATGTGAGTGTGTTGCTCTTTGCCTCTGTGTTCACAAAAAGGGCAGTCATGAGCTATCTCTGTTACATGAAGCAGGCATGTCTTATTTGTGTGCAATCTATCCAGACTGTGCTAGAAAGTGACACCAGGACATAGACCCCCTTACTTCCCATCTGCTGTGAATAGCCTTAAAAGGATCTGAGATCGTAACATATTTTCAAATGGTTTTATACTTTTTGAAACTACGTACTTAAAAAATCATTTGCTTGGGCGTTGTAGAATAATCAGGGTTGCACTACTGTTGGTGTTTGTAATGCCAGTTTCAGTACCTTCGTATGATTCTTGTGTTCGTAATTTAGGGACATTAGAACAGAATGCCACAAATTGAGTGGCTTAAACAATAAATCTAGAGAATCAAAGTCCAAGATTAAGATGTCATCATGTTTGGTATCTACCAGGGCCTCTATGTGCAGCTTACAGATGGCTGCCTTCTTGTAGTGTCATACACACTTTCTTTGTCTTTCTTTCCTCTTATAAAGACACTAACGTCATTGGGTTAATGTCCAACTTATGAACTAATTTAGTCCAGTTATCTCCTTACGTGTCCTGTTTTCAGTGGCTGGAGAGAGGGCTCAATGGGCAAGAGGGTTTAAATTGAGGACCTAAGAGGGTTTAAGCTGAGGTCCAGAGTTCCCATGTAAAAAGCCAGGAGTACATATGCTGGCGGCAGAGGCAGGAGGATCACAGGGACTTGCTAGCCACCAGACCAGCTCCTGGTTCAGTGAGAGATACTGTCTCCAAAAAATAAGACAGAAAGTGATAGGGTAAGGCACTTAACGCCCTCCTCCAGCCTCTGGATGCACACAGCACACACACACCCCACAGCCTTGTCTTCTAATATAGTCTGTTCCACTCCATTGGTATGACATGCTTGAAGCTGAGGACCTCATGAAGAAGTCTATTTAGCTTTCAGTTCTTGAAGTTCAAAAGCCTGTCACCTAGTTAACTCTAGTGAAGGGATATCTGGTGGAGTCATCACTGTGTCCAAGGCACATGTGGAAGGGTTACATGCCAAGATTCAATACAAGAAATTTGGGAGAGGCTCTTTCTTTTGATAATGACCCAATTCCCTGGGAGCTAATCTACACCTAACAGACCAGATCGACTCCCATGTACAGCATCAATATACTCATGAAGTCCCCATGACCTTCAACTTGTAAAGTTTTTGTCTCGTAATTCATCACCACAGTGGAGACATTGATTTTAAGTAGAGAGATCGATTTTGTGTGTGGGGAATACATGTTATAATACTGTTGCTTGAGGCTCAGAGGACAATTTGTGAGAGTTGGCCTTTTCTTTCCACCACTGGGCTACCACCATAGATGGAATGCAGATTCGTAGGCTTGGCAGTGTCTTCACCAGCTGAGCCCTCTTGCTGACCCCTCTTACTGTCTTCCCACATTTTTTCTACATGATGCTTCTTCTATTCTCTTAGAACAGTGATTCTCAACCTTTCTAATGCTGTGCCCTGTTAATAGTTCCTCATGCTGTGGTGACCCCCAGTCCTTATTTTGTTGCTACTTCATAATTGTGATTTTGCTACTGTTATGAATTCTAATGTAAATATCTGGTACATGGGGTATCTGATATGTGACTCTTCATGGATCACAACCCATATGCTGAAAAACCACTGTCTTAGAGAGTTCCTCTGATCCTCAAGTCTGTAAAAACACTATTTTTCCTGCCATGTACAGGACGCTTCATGAAAGAAATTCAGACACCAGGTGTAGATACAGTACACTTTGCCATATTTGTATTATTGTTTGCTAAATGATTTCAGCATTGTACAAAACTTTTAGTTAATAATTAAAGAAAATAATCACTTGAAAACTTCAATAGCTTCTGGGAAGCCCAGTACGGATTAGTTATAAGGTAATTTTGGGCTTTGTAATTAATTGATTCTATTGTAGCCTTTATTATTTTCTGCCTCTTGTCTTGCTAGGATACTTCTGATGTTCACTGTGCAGTTTCTTGAATTATATTAGTTCATTTTTTTTTGCTCTAAGAAAGGAAAACTCATTGATGTAAACCTATGTCCTAAAACACCATTCATGATACAAATGAAATTGATCTGTCCCATCTTAATTTTCATTGTAATTAGGGTCAATAGAGATTTTGATTTTTTTCTCCTTTCTATAAAAGTTTTTCAGAGAACAGATTAATTTCCAAGAAAGTGAATAGTTTTTTTTTTTTTGTCATTATTTACAATTTTATTACATCGTGGTCAGATAATAGGACCCATAGGGTCCTTATTAATTTACTGATATTTTTGTTGCAGTCTAAACTATGGTAAGGTTGTTTTATAGAACTTTCATAGTCATTTGCAAAGAATATATTCCTTTTACATTGTATATATGGATGTGAACATAAATAAGATTTTCAAATTGTATTTTTATTTTATTTTGTGTACTGAGAGAGGCCTATGCAGTCCAAGCTCATCTCGAACATAGTGCATGGCCAAGGGTAATCAAACTCCCAATCCTTCTCCTTCCCTCTCTTGAATGCTGAGAGAACAGACATGCACCACCACATCTTGCTGTAAGTTATGTCTATAATTGCATCACCCACATACTTTGTTCTTGCCTTAATGTAATAGTTTTATCAAATGCAATGGTGTGATCTTATCAGTTGAGATTCGTACGTTTAAATGTGTGCTGATGTGTTTGTTGATGCTCCCCCATCCTTCTGCTTTAATATTTTACTATTATAATATAAACAGCTTTAGTCAACTCATGTTTTTGGCTTGAATTTCTCTGTGTTTCACTTTAATACATTTAACTTATGGGTTTTGTTTAGTTATTCCTGTATTTCTTTGCTTATAATTAGGATTTAATAGTTTCATTTGTGAATGAAAATAATCCTGTATTTTATATTACTGACATAGCTTATAAACATTTATGTTTCAGCAAGGGAGTTTATCTACTTACATTTATTGTCTTAAACAAAGTTTCATTCTTACTGTCATTCTGTCTGAGAGTGAATGAGTGCCTGTGTGCCTGTGTGGGCATGCCTGTGTGTGGGCATGCCTGTGTTTCCTGTGTGTGGCATGCCTGCGTTTCCTGTGTGCGGCATGCCTGTGTTTCCTGTGTGTGGCATGCCTGTGTTTCCTGTGTGGGCATGCCTGTGTGTGGGCATGCCTGTGTGTGGGCATGCCT
>JANHMN010000007.1:7776261-7793766 GCA_030674055.1 Rhabdomys pumilio
TGTGTGGGCATGCCTGTGTGTGGGCATGCCTGTGTGTGGGCATGCCTGTGTGTGGCATGCTTATGTTTCCAAATACATGAATGTGTACACATGAAGGCCAGATGTCAGTGTTGGGTGTCATTCCTCAGCCACTGTCCACATTTAAGAAAGGGTTTCTTCTTTACCCGAAAATCACAAAATAGGTTGGGTTGGCTAGTAATCAATGCCCAGGAATCTGCCTTTGTTGTACTACTGTTTGTACACACACACACACACACACACACACACACACACACACACACGCACACACACACACTCACACTTATTCCTCTGGGTTTGTTTTTATAGTTTAAGGGATCCCACAAGGAGAGGGCATGTTCGGGAATCACAACATAGTTTCTTGGGCTATGACTCAAGGGTCCATGGGTTCATAGCTCTTGGGTTCATGGCTCCTCAGTGTTCTTCTTGTGTTTTTGAGCAGAAGGGTAATCCTGCATTTTCACTGTCCAACTGATTTCTCAGTCTTTCACTTGTCTTATGAACTTTATGAACATCTGGGCCATATCCATAAAAATATTTCAGTGTTTTATTTAGTCCTTCCTAATCCCCAGCAACACGTTTCTTGGTCCAAAGCAAAATAAGTACCAACGATTCCTTGTTGCTAGACATTAATATTTCCAGCAGTAGTTTGCTTCATAGATAATTCTGGATATAAAATATTGCTGCTGTAGAATTGTATTCTGAGAACAACACAGAACAGATGAGAACACATGTACACAAAAGCCCTTCAGCAATGCATTTCAATGTCTCTGGTTGGGACAATTTACACAAGATAATTTTGTTATAGTCTTAAACACATTTTTACATGTATGTTTTCAAATGTAGAGATGGTTCATTTAAGGTGCTTCTTGTGGGTACAACTCTTTTGTTTAGAGAGGAAAGAAACAGTGTGCTGAGTAATTTTTTTCCTATTGTTATAGACTTTGCCAGAAATGGGTATCATTACTAACCATTGACCACTAGGCAGCGCTAGGTTCCCATAGTTGCTCGGGAAAGAGAAAGCCATGCACAGAGCAGACAGCTGAACATTGGGGAAAAGCCACAGGTAGTATGAGTCTTGTTAAACTGAAAGTGCATTAGAATCTGAATGCGAGTTTATAGTATGTGCATACTGTTCTCCATATTAATAAAATGAATTAGTAAATCAGGCAATGACATTTCAGATGTTTGGTGATCTTTCTCATCTAAGGAGAGGAAGAATAACCACACCTCTGGATAATTTAATCAATCAAGCAGAGCATCATCTTTGAAGAATTAGAAGAGTTGTCAGTAGGATATCATGACAAAAGTTTACTGACTGTGCAGACCCTGAGTTGTTTCAAACCAAACTATGGTACTGGGAAGTGATGTAGACAAGGCTTTAGCTGTTACCTGCAGTCTTAAGCAGATGCAGACACCTCAAATATGAAACATGCTCAGGCTTTTAGATTTCTTTATCATGCTCCTGTATCCAAGAGAGTATTTTTAATAAATCAGGAGTACATAGTTTTTTTTTTCCTACTGTTGGTAGAAGCATTAGAAGTATGCAGGAAAATCACACATTTTGAATTATGTTTTTAAGGATAAAATTTAGGGGTCAAAATGATTTTCTCAGAAGAAAAATTGCTAAGAAAGAGAAGTAGAAATTTAATTTGGTAAATAAATCTTGATTTAGATGTAGCACCACAGAAACCCATCTCTAACATAAATAGAGTTATAGTCCTCTGTCCTCCTGACTTGTGGTTTGCCCTGCTGTGGCTAATCCTATCTGATTAAAAGTATACATTATGGCAGGGTAGAAATAGCTTTGGTTACAAAATGACAGGGAACAAAGCAAAGCCATAAATTTCAACATCCAGTGTGATTTTATGACCCTAATAAGTCATCTTTAACTTTGACTTAAAGTTTTTTGGAGAATAATTCATCCTAGATGTTCTAACCTGTGTTTTTAATGTGTGGGAAGAAATCTTGATGTAGAAATAATCTGTGTATTTTGAAGATGCACTATATAATTCTCGTAAGCCTATAGTTTTTTTTTTTTTGTGTGTGTGTGATTAAGTTTTATTTTTTTGTCCCCAAATTGTAGTCAAATAGTCCCTTCCTTGTGAATTTATAGAGCAAACTCAGAAATACTGATTGTAGATTTATTATAGAGAGCTGGCATCCTTAATTATGATGTTATAAAGGTGACTCTGTGATATATGTACCAAATTGCAATTACAGAAGTTGCCAAAATAATATACTGCTTGTATAAAAATATAATCATCAATAAATAGCACAGATTTTAAGTCAGTACATTAGCGGACTGTCAGTAGATTACAATGTGAATATATAAGCTTGCATCTCTGCCTCATCACAATATGAACATCTTTGGTCACAATCTCTTAAATCATAAGTACTTAACATCTTCCTGAATGTTGTTTATGTCTCTTCCTTTCCCTTAATTCCACGCACATTAGTTTAGATTCCCACTGTGGGTAGCCAGTAGACACTTTGGCAATCTTTTGGTTCAACTTTCTTGTATGTCGTTTATACTTCAAGCGATACGTATGTACAAGCACTCTATATTAAGAGGAAATGATCACCAGTTGGTCCAGTGCCTTTTATGTAGATAATGCCAAGTAATAGACTTAAATTATATTTATCCTTCTTCTCTCCCATCTATGAGAGAATTTCAAATATTTGAAATTTATTTCATACACAAAGCAGGTTGGCAAATTCTAATTTTGTTGAGCCCAAATTATATTTACTCACACAGGTTGTGCCCTGACTTGCCCAGTCTGGCATGGCCATGTGAGGGACAGTATGACATGGTTTCCTGTTCCTGGAACAGAGACAGCAGGGCATGGGCCTCCACAATGTTGATGGTTGCTGTGGGTGTAAGGTTTGTTTATATAACTGTGTACATATTTTTATGTTCCTCCTTCAAGTTTGCCCTCTCAGCCAAGGTTAATGACTCTAGATAATCAGAGAATAGTAGGACTTTGAGAGGTGAGACCTTGTCTATGTCTCAGCAAAATGGTGGAACACTGTGACCTTCAGGACAGCCCTTAAGACTGTGGGAAGGGATGCTGAAAACATGAATTCAAAAACATTTAATTTCTCAACTATGCAAAATATAAAGATGCAATATAAATTGCATAAGAAGCTTTACAGATTTAAAGGAACAGAGGGAGTGGCACTGTGAGCCACCTTGTCAGAAAATTACAAAAACAGGCAGATTCAAATGTAGGCAGATTCCCAATTTCAAGGTCAGCCTGGGACAGATCGACTGTACATCTAGGCATGGTAGGAATGGTAATTCCAGGGTGATAATTCTAAGATATCTTATTGTCTGTGCTTTGCTTGCTGGTTCTTTCTAAATGTCTAGGGGCTAAGGTCATGGACTGTTGATTCATGGTCAAGAGGGAAACTGGAGTAAATAACTGAACTGCTCTGTAAATGAAAACAACCTGGCTTTGGTTTGCATGAGATGAACTAGCAGAGAGGAGTAGTTTTTTTTTTTTTTTTTTTAAGAAATTTTTTAGCAAGAGCTGATTAGTCTGGAGATCTATGGAGAGTGAACACAGCTCTTCAGAAATATTTTCTATTTTCTAACAGGGTTTCTGATGTTGGTTGAAAACTTCATGTAGATTAAACAAAGCTCTTTAGAATTTTTCATAGCTTTACTAGCATTTCTGACCTTGGTCGGAAATCTCAAGAATGACTTATATAGCAAACACACCTGGTTTTAGAATGTTTTCTAACAACTATCTAAAGAAGGCTGTCTGAAGAACAAACACAAGTCTTTTAGATTTTTTTTTTCTGGCTTTCTGGTTTTGATCAGAAAACCCAAGAACTACTTTTAGATTTTTATTTTTTTTTTCTTAACAGGATTTCTGACTTGGTTGGGAGATCCAAGAATTTTCTAAAGCAGTTTTTCTGACTTTGGTCAGAAAACTCAAGAGCTATCAAGAGAGCTTTTAGAATTTTTGCTAGCAGGGAGAGCTGTCTCAACCAGAGAGAGCAGTCTCTATCAGAAAGCTAGCTGTCTCAAGCAGGGAGTTTTTCAGAAGAGCAAGAAAAAGCTGTTTTGAGCAAAACACACAGAGAGAGCAGTCTTAAAAGCTGTCTCAAGCAGACTACAGAGCCAAGAGATATCTACAGAGAGCTAACTAGAGAACATCTTGAGCAGACATTGGGCCGTTCCCTTGGACCCATGATTTGACATTGAATCATTTGTTTCACCACTCTCAAACAACCATTCTCTCAGAAGCCCAAGCCAAGGCTGGTCCTTGCCACCGACTACTATTCAAACATCAACAAAAATTCATAGCAGGAGAAAATTATAGAAATATGGAGTCGATCATGCAGATTTTAATTAAAATTCATCTGATTTTGAATTTCTGTACATTCTGAGTCTGAGACTTGCTCAAAAGATGTAGCGGCCCCTCTCAGGCTTTAGTAGTTCCTAAATGAAGCAACGTGATCATAAGAAGGCTGGAAGTGCATCTGTGACCTTTCAATCACTCTATACCTTAGTTTTTTTTAAAGGTCTGACTGGTTTATTTTATTTATTATTATTATTATTATTATTATTATTATTATTATTATTATTTTGGTTTTTTGAGACAGGGTTTCTCTGTATAGTCCTGGCTGTCCTGGAACTCACTCTGTAGACCAGGCTGGCCTTGAACTCAGAAATCTACCTGCCTCTGTCTCCCAAGTGCTGGGATTAAAGGTGTGTGCCTTTTTGAGATTAGCATCTTCTCCTACCTTGCCTGGGCCCAAGCTTTTCATGGTCACTGTAACTCAAGATCTCCATGTCAAGATCTGAGTCAGAAGCCTATATCTTCCACCCTCAAGATCTGGATCACAGATGTGTACTCAATTTCTGGATTGTAGTTAATTCCAGATGTAGTCATGTTGACAACCAGGAATAGCCATCACACCAACCAAACAGAACTATGCAATTCCTCTCCTTTCAGATAATACTAGGCTATATCAAGTTGACAGCTAATTATTAACTAGAACATATGAGTCCTGGGAATCTACTGTGGTTGTTATGCTTGTATACTAAGCACTTAACCACTGAGCAATCTTGCCAACTCCCTCATTTGTTTTTGCTAGTCTCCATTTTGATGACTTTATATTTTCTCAATTTAGCACTCATTAATGTGTTTGTAACATGGTCTTTAAGAATCACAATTTTTAATTGGTCACAAAACAGGCTTTGACAGATACAAGAAGATTGAAATAATCTCATGCATTCTATCAAATCACCACAGACTAAGGCTTGTCTTCAATAACAAAAAACAAAAGAAACAAAACCAAAACAAAACAAAAAAAAACCAAAAAAACAAAAAACAAAACAAAAAACAAGCAAAACCAATGGAAAGCCCACATACACATGGAAACTGAACAACGCTCTGCTCAATGATAACTTGGTCAAGGAAGAAATAAAAAAGATATTAAAGACTTTTTAGAATTTAATGAAAATGAAGGCATATCATACCAACATTATGTGACACAATGAGAACAATGTTAAGAGGAAAACTCATAGCTCTGAGTGCCTACAAAAAGAAACTGGAGAAAACACATACTAGCAGTTTGAAAGCACAACTGGAAGCTCTAGAACAAAAGGAAACAAATATACTTAAAAGGAGTAGATGACAGGAAATACTCAAACTCTGGGCTGACATTAACCAAGTAGAAACAAAAAGAACTATACAAATAATCAACAAAACCAGGAGCTGGGTCTTTGAGAATCTCAACAAGATAGATAAACCCTTAGCCTAACTAACCAGAGGGCACAGAAACAGTATCCAAATTAATAAAATCAGAACTGAAAAGGGATACATAACAACAGAAACCAAGGAAATTTAAAAAATTATCAGATTCTATTACAAAAGCCTATACTCAACAAAATGGGAAAATCTGGATGAAATGGCCATTTTTTAAAACAGATACCAGGTACCAAAGTTAAATCAGGAGCAGATAAACCATCTAAACATTCCCATAATGTGGGACCATGGAAGGATAGCTTGGTTTCTGGTGGAGCACTGGCTAGAGATGGCCAGAGACCCACCTTGCAAGGGATCATATACATTTCGCCACACTCCCAGACTCCAGGCTCCTGATGCACAGCAAAAGATCTCCATTGATTTGTGCCTTTCAGTCATGTAGGGCAATGCCCCTACAGCCCCTTCCAAAGAGAGGTTTGTGTCACCTAGCATTGGTAGAGGGCATGACTACAGGCCTCAGAGCCTCAAGAGATCTCCATATTAATGAAATACTTAAAGGGCAGAGGGCATAGCCAATTATACATTCCTTCCCAAATACTTTTCCCTGCTCTCCCTATTTAACTCAGGTCTGCCCTGAGGTCTGGGGGGAGAGGGGTGAACAGCTTCATCCATTTTTCACCATGACAATAAACCTTTTAAAACCGTGGACTTCCTTCTGTCTTCGGGGCCTTGGATAAGACTCTTTCACTCTGTGGGGTGCTGCTGGAGCTTCTCTCCCTCTCATCCCTCTCAGCTGTGGCCTGGTCCAGCCCATATGTCCTCCATCTCAGTTCTTCCATGGCTCCCAGTGATGTCTTGGAGCCCAAGGACAGAGACCACAGATCTTCTGGTCAGCTGCTTTGGCCAGGAGACTCCCACTCCAGAGCTCTGCCCCTGTGGGACTTCAGGCCAAGACCTCTCCATGTCTGGATGGAGCCCCACAGCTTCTCAGTCCAGTGTCTGTCTGCCCAGAGTGAACTCAGTCAAATTCCCATGCTTCTGCCTCCCTGAGCTGTGACAGACATGCAAGAACCATAACTCCTCCCAACAGGACCCATGCCCACTTGTGAGCTACAGCCTGGCACCATAACCCCTAAAGAAATAGCAGAAGTCATTAAAAGTCTCCCTACCAAAAAGAGCCCAGGACCAGATTATTTTAGTGTAGAATTCTATCAAATCTTCCAAGAAGAACTAATACCAATTCTCTTCAAACTATTCCACAAAATAGTTTGTTCTTTCCACAGAAAGAACACTACCCAATTCGTTCTATGAAGCCACAGTTGTGCTCATCCCTAAACCACACAAAGACACAAAAAAAGAAAGGTAACTTCAGACCAATCTCTTTTATGAATATCAGTGCAAAAATACTCAATAAAATTCTTGAAAACTGAAACAAAAAATAAATCAAAACAATCATCCATCATGATCAAGTAGGCTTTATCCCACGAATGCAGGAATGGTTTAATATATGGAAATCCATCAATGTAATCCACTATATAAACAAACTCAAAGGAAAAAAACCCTACATGATCATCTCACTAGATACTGAGAAAGCATTTGACAAGATTTAATATCCATTCATGGTAAAAGTCCTGGAAAGATCAGGAATTCAAGGCCCATACCTAAACATAGTAAAAGCAATATACAGCAAACCAGTAGCCAACATCAAAGAAATGGAGAGAAACTTGAAGCAATCCCACTAAGATCAGGGACTAGACAAGGCTGCCCACTCTCACCCTACCTATTCAATATAGTACTCAAAAGCTTAGCCAGAGCAGTTAGACAACAAAAGGCAGTCAAAGGGATAAAAATTTGAAAGGAAGAAGTCAAAGTATCACTATTCGTAGATGATTTGATAGTCTACTTAAGTGACCCCAAAACTTCCACCAGAGAACTTCTAAACCTGATAAACAACTTCAGCAAAGTGGTTGGATGTAAAATTAATTCAAACAAATCGGTAGCCTTCTTCTATTTGAATGATAAACGGGCTTAGAAAGAAATTAGGGAAATGACACCCTTTACAATAGTCACAAATAATATAAAATACCTTGGTGTGAATCTAACCAAGCAAGTGAAAGATCTGTATGACAAGAACTTCGAGTCTCTGAAGAAAGAAATTGAAGATCTTAGAAGATGAAAAGATCTCCTATGCTCATGGATTGGCAAGATTAATATAGTAAAAATGACCATCTTGCCAAAAGCAATCTACAGATTCAGTGCAATCTCCATCAAAATTCCAACTCAAATCTTCATAGAGACAGAAAGAGAAATATGCAAATTTATTTGGAATAACAAAAACCCCAGGATAGCGGAAAACTATTCTCAACAATAAAAGAAATTCTGAGGAAATCACCATCCCTGACCTCAAGCTGTTCAACAGAGCATAGTGATTATAACTGCATGGTACTTAACAGAGACAGGCAGGAAGATCAATGGAATAGAATTGAAGACACAGAAATGAACCCACACACCTATGGTCACTTGATCTTTGACAAAGGAGCTAAAACCATGCAGTGGAAAACAGACAGCATTTTCAACAAATGGTTCAACTGAAGGTCAGCATGTAGAAGAATGCAAACTGATTCATTCTCATCTCTTTGAACAAAGCTCAAGTCCAGATAGATCAAAGACCTCCACATAAAACCAGATACACTGAAACTAATAGAAGAGAAAGTGTAGAAGAGCCTTGAATACTTGGGCACAGGGGAAAAGTTTCTGAACAGGACACAAATGGCTTATGCTCTAAGATCAAGAACTGACAAATGAGACATCATAAAATTGGATAGCTTCTGTAATGCAAAGGACACTGTCAATAGAACAAAATGAAAACTGACAGATTGGGAAAAGATCCTTACCAATCCTTCATCCAATAGAGGGCTAGTATCCAGTATATATAAAGTACTAAAGAAATTAGACTCCAGACAATCCAAGAACCCTATTAAAAGGGGGTAGAGAGCTAAACAAAGAATTCTCAACAGAGGAAACTAGAGTGGCCAAGAAGCACCTAAAGAAATATTCAACATCTTTAGTCATCAGGGAAATGCAAATCAAAACAACCTTGAGATTCCACCTCACACCAGTCAGAATGGCTAAGATCAAAAACTCAGGTGATAGCAGATGCTGGCGAGGATGTGGAGAAAGAGGAACACTCCTCCATTGTTGGTAGGATTGCAAGCTGGTACAATCACTCTGGAAATCAGTCTGGGGGTTCCTCAGAAAATTGGACATACTATTACTTGAGGACCCAGCTATACCACTCCTGGGCATATACCTAGTAGATGCTCCAACATATAACAAGGACACATCTTCCACTAAGTTTATAGCAGCCTTATTTATAATAGCCAGAAGCTGGAAAGAACCCAGATGTCCTTCGACAGAGGAATGGATGCATAAAAAGGTGGTACGCTTACACAATGGAATACTACTCAGCTATTAAAAGTAATGAATTCATGAAATTTTTAGGCAAATGGATGGAACTAGAAAATATCATCCTGAGTGAGGTAACTCAACCACAAAAGAGTACACCTGGTATGTACTCACTGATAAGTGAACATTAGCCCCAAAGCTTGCAATATCCAAGATACAACTCACAGACCACATGAAGCTCATGAAGAAGGAAGACCAAAGTGTGGGTGCTTTGTTCCTTCTTAGAAGGAGTAGCAAAATACTCACAGGAGCAAATAAAGTAACAAAGTGTGGAACAGAGACTGGAGGAGGGACCGTCCAGAGACTGCTCTACCTAAGGATCCATCCGAAGTACAATCACCAAAAGCAATCACTGTTGTGAATGTCAGAAAGTGCGTGCTGACAGGAGCCTGATATAGCTGTCTCCTGAGGGGCTTTGCCAGAGTCTGATATATGCAGAGGTGGATGATCACAGCCAACCATTGAACTGATCACAGGGTCCCCAAGAAAGGAGTTTGAGAGAGGATTGAAGCAGCCAAAGGGGCTTGTGGCCCCATGGGGAGAGCAATGATACCAACCTACCAGAGCTCCCAGGGTCCAAACAGCCAACCTGGGAACATACATTGAGGAGACCCATGGCTCCAGCTGTATATGCAGTGGAGGATGGCCTTGTTGGTCATTGGTGGGAGAAGATGTCCTTGGTCCTGTGAAGAGTGAATACCCTTGTGTGGGGAAATTCAAGGGCAGGGAGGTGGGAGTGTGAGGGTGGGGGGCACACCCTCATAGAAGCAGGAGGAAGGGTAAGTGATAGGGGGTTTCTCAGGGGTAGAATGGGGGAAGGGGAAAATTTTAAAAAAGAATTATAATTTCCAGATCTGCCTTTTTCAGATACACTGAAGTAGTCTTCACATTCTACCCAGTTGTATGTCCAAAAAGAACTTTTTATAATTAAAAATGCAGAAATTGACAGAGTAGAAGTTTCAGGACAAGTTTATATCTATACTAAAAATGGACTCTCTTTTTTTTTTATTTACATAGCAAACACTGCCTCCCCTGTCCCTCCTCCTTCCCCAGGGTACTTCTCTGCAACCCTGGTCCCCTTCTCTAAGAGAGTAAGGCTCCCCAGGGTATCCCCCAACCCTGGTGCACCAAATCTCTGCAGGATTAGGAGTAATCCTGCAGAGTCTCTATATATGGAGAGGCTATGGAAGAATGAAGAGGGGTTATTGTTTCTATTGTTTTATTGTTGTTGTTTTATAAAGCACATCCAGTAAAAAGAAGCATAGTTGAGATCTTGGGCTAGGATTATAGGTTCTGGCTAAGAAAATCTTATTATCAATTTTGTTTTCTCACTTTCTGTTCATAGACTGTTGAGTAGGCTCCTTGACCCTTCAAAACAGATGTTAAGCCTTCCTTTGTTATAAGATCCCAAGAAGGAACCAACGTAAAATTCCACTGAAATTTACCCTGGAGACCAATGAGATTATTTGGCATACTTAAAGAATATGGATAAAGGGTTACTGGCAAGAGTATGGGTGACCCCAAAACATCTTCACTAGGAAGTCTATAACCAGCATGATTGTTTCCCAACCCACAAAACTAGAGCCTTCTTCTTTTAACCTTCCTCAGACTATATACTTGATGACTTCCCAAAAATGTAGGCCATGTATCTTAGGGCATAATTGCATATACATGGCTGGGATGAAGATTAAAAACTGTTGGTCAACTGACCCATCTTTCTGTGAGGAAATATCAAAACGTGGTGATGGACTCTTGCAAACAGCACAGTTGACCTCATGAATACAGTGGCCGTTTTTCTCAAAGGGCTGTGCTCTACATGATAGTCTCTGAGACTTCAGTTGCAAAACTAGTGTGTAATATTTATCGCCTTTGTAAAGGTTGAAGGACTCTGTAGGCTTAGATTTTTTAAAACCTGCTTTATTGAGGGTTCCTAAGTGGTTCAACCTCCCTTCTAGCCCAACCTCCCTTTCTTGTCAGAGGTAGGAAAAAAATAAGTTAACAGGAAATGAGGTTGTGGGCTTGTTTAGAAGTAGTTCTACTCTCTTCTTTCTTTTGTTTTAAGTATGGTTATCTTTGATTTCTTTTTATTATTGAATTTTCCTTGAGAGGGAGACGGTAAAGCTCATCACATCTGAATGGGTAGTTACAGCATAGAGTCTGATCTTAAACTCTGCAAAGCTTATAAGTGTCTCTCTCTCCTCCCCCATATTCACACACACACACAAATCTTCCTGTCACTTATTTCATTTGTGTGTATGTGTATGTGTGTGTGAAAGAGAGACAGAGAGAGGGAGAGAGAGAGAGAGAGAAAGAAAGATTGTTTTTTTTTATTGAGACCGAGTCTCCTGTAGCCTAGGCTAGACTTGAACTTGTTATGTCACTGAGGGTGATCCTGCTGCCTTTATCTTGACTGCTGGGACCACAGGCATGTGCTAAGACACTCAGTGAAGCTGGCTGTAATTTGAGATTTTTATTGTTGGAAAAAAATGCAGCTTAAAATGCTAAATTTGGGTATCAGTGGCATTTGCTCTTCATGGTGAGGAAAAGTACTTGAATTATGTGCCACTGTTTTTGAAGGAGAACTGTTTTAATGTGGACTCTTAAAAATACAAATCCTTAATGGGCATGGTGGCCTGCACCTATAATCCCAGGCACTCTACAGGCTGAGGCAGAACAATCTTGAATCTGACATGTTGGGTTGTTTATTAAGATGCTGTCTTAGAAAATGAACGCACTGATGGTGTATCTCAGTTGCAGTATGCTTATCTAGCATGCTCAGGTTCTGTATTTGATCATCAGTATTGACAAGGGGGTTTGCAGTGGGGTTGTGGCAGGCCTTGGGAGCATAGATGTTTTACAGGCAACGTTCAGATGGGTTGCTTATAATTTCTGCACACTTGTGTTGTCTGCCTTGTATTTCAATTGAGTTCTTTAGATGCTAAACTAGATGTGCAAAGGTTATGCTTTTTCCTGCTCCCAGTTCCTATGTTTACAGACTATAATCCCAGACACAAAGAGACCATACTTTTTTTTGTGTGTCACGGCAAAGGTAGCCACCGAAACTTGTGGTTTATGTTGCGTGATATTTTAATTTCCAGGGCCTTTAATTTCTAATACCCAGAGGTTGCATTGGCCTTCGAAAGACTGATGGGGTGCATTTCAGTATTTGTAGTGTATCACTTAGTTTTAGTTGTGTGCTTTTTTAGAGGTCTTAAATGTTAAGCATTACAAATTATTAATGTTCAATCATCTTTGACAATTACATATTGTTCGGCTTTATGCTGTTGAAAGAAAAGGTGTCACTGTAGGAGGGGAGTCTGAAAAAGATTATCAAGAGGCCAGGCTGTAGAATCCTGCTTTGCTCTGTAGGGCTACCCTACCAATAATGAACAAGGTGGACAGTACCCCTAGGGGAGTGAGATGTCAGACATAGTGAAGGCAGAAATGCCAACCATCCAATACCTGTTTCTTGGGTTCATCAGAAACAAACATTGCATGACAATCAACACTCTCACTGATAGGTTGAGTGTCGGAGGTAAGATGAGTCTAGATGAGCCACTGGAATGCTGATGTGAACAAATGAGTATCTGATGGTATAGCTACAGTTCATTCAATGTGTGTGGTCACATTTGAAGTTCAGACCTCTTTCCTGTGGATGACTGTATTTAGGGTTTGAGAAGTTCAGCCATTTATACACTATCATAAAATTCTTTCGTTTTTATTTATCTGTCTCATACTATCTTAACTGGTTATTTTTTTATATTTTCAAATATTTTATTCACTTTCTTTTTGTTTAAAATGTTTTTAGGGCTCTCTTTATATTAATGTTCTTATTTTTCTATGGTTTTGGTTATGATACTTTATATCACTAATATATTTTTTTATTCTAGTTTTCCTTGATTAGTTATGGTTTTCAATGATTAAGTTAAAATTTTTATTCTTTCAACCCACTTTTTTATTTGATCTTTACTGCTACAAATATATTTTTTACTCTTTCCAGTTTCTTTACTGTTGTGGTTTGAGAATATTGCTTTTTATCTTTGATCCTTTTAAAAAGGTTTTTATGGAGAACGATGAGTTCTCCATAAAATGGGGTTGGAGCAGGATGGTATTGGTGGGAACATCCGACCATGTTTATATACTACTGAGGATTGAACCCAGGGCCTTCTTCATGCTCAAAGCATTCTACCAATTGAGCTACTCTCCAGTGCACAGATAGATGATTTTTATAAAGTAAAATATTAAAATAAAACAGCTAAGTAATATTTTAAGCACACTGAAATGTTACCTGGAGCAAATGGACTTTTAACATGATCTTTAAGGATAAAGAAGCTTCATATTATTATTGTAAGTTTTCATTCCTGTGGAGATAGGTTCCAAGTTCTGGAAAAGATACTAAAAAAGTAAATTAATTAACAATAATTATGTCAATTAAATAAAATTGATGAAAGTAGAAGTCTATAATGAAGGTTAAGTGACTGTTAGGAAGACTTAACATTGATTAAACATTGATGACAATTAAAAATATACTTGTGAAGTAGCAATGAATAATATTATGGTTGGAGGTCACTCCAGCATGAGGAACTGTACTAAAGGGTTACAAAATTAGGAAGATTGAGGACCACTGAGCTAGCTCATTTTCCAAATAAAGGGATTGCACATTTTCTGTCTGGATAGATCCTATATGGACAAGACTATTCTGCTTTAACAAACAGCATGTATTACCACTCATTACTGGTAACTTAAAATTTATAGAGTCAGTGAGGCCCAAGAAAGGACAGGATCTAAAGTCTGATCTGTATCACCAGACATCATAGTGTTCTTTGCAGTATTTATAATATTGTACTATCTTAATGTGTGGCTATAATAAAAGTAATAATGATAGCACTAATAGTCAACAGTAATGTATATTACTTGTAAAGAACTCAATATTTTCTTTATTAGACTATGCATTGATATGTGTTAATATGGTACTTTCTTACAGTATCCTTAAGGGCAGACATTATTTTAAATACGTTTGAGCATGAAAAGGTGAAGCTGAATGGACAAAAGCCTGGGCTTACAAGCTAGGCACATCTAAATTTCAATTTTGGCCTTGCTGCCTGGTAGTTCAGTCTTCTAAAATGCATGCTTTTGTAACTCTTGACCTGTAAAGATACCTTTATATCCCAGTTTTCATAATTTTAGTACTTAAGATATTGAAAGACTATTGTAGAGTGCAATGTAAATTAAGTACATGGTACTTGTAGAACATCAGGAAATTTTCCTGAAGATCTTTCTGTCCCTATGGCATTAAACAAATTCCCTTCTGCTCTATTCTTAAGAAATTCTCCTGTTTTAAGCCCTAAACATAGGACATCTATTAGATGGATCACAGAGCCTGTACTTTAAGGTTGTAAACTATCTATGGAGACCATGAAGGCCAAGACAGAAGCAAAGAACAAACAGGATTTGCTTTTAGGGTCTTGGCTTATTCAATCTCTATGAATTATAACTTCTTCATGTCAAAACAGAATACCATTTTAGCAGGTAGAGTTCTTGGAGGGATGAGGGGAAACAGCTTAAAATAGAAAGAACTTTCTGTAAAGGTTATTACTTTTATCATATTTTGCATCTTAACCCTGATATTAACATAAATTATTAAATTATTGAGGCATCCAGGAGTTTGTGCCAGATCTTACTCTCTCCAAACATCTCTGTCTCTATCTTGGCTATCACTTTATTTCCACCTATACATAAGCATCCATGTATAAATGTACAAATAGACACATGTCTTAGTCCAAGTGAACTGCTCCAATAACAATATGTTTGTGAGCTGTGTCCAAATTGAGGCACAGAAAGACATGGTGTCTGCTGGAGGATATCTTCTTACATTATAGGCTGTCATTTTCTTCCTCAGCTTCACATGGTATAAAAGGCAAGGCAGCTTTTTGGGTTCTATTTTACAGAGACACTAATGTCATTTGTTAAACCTGTGCCCCTTAGTCCTAGTCTCCCCACAAAAGTTCTACATCCTATTGCAAGAACTCCTAGATTAGAATTTCAATGGAAAAAATATTTTGTGTGTGGGGCAAGCATCCAAGCTACACATCCTTTTTCCTATCTCTCCATATAAATATATCTATCTGTGCTCACGTATGCATCTGCCTCATTATACATTTACATTGCTACATAACTAGAAGCTTTGGTCTACATGGGAGACTGATTTATCTCTCAAATAAACATCAGGGTTGGCACCACCCACAACAGGCTGGGTCTTTAAATCAATCACTAATTAAGAAAATATTCTACATGATTTCCTACAGCCAGATCTTATGGAGGTCTTTTCTCAATTGAATCTCCATTCTCTCAGATGACCATGGCTTGTGTCAAGTTGACATAAGACTAGCCAGCACATTTAAGATGTTTTATTCAGGTATTTCATCTATACTGTAGTATAGCTTGGGTAGTTGCTGAATTGTTCTTAGCTTGTTCTTGTGGGTCCATCTCTTACAAGGTGGACAGTAGTACAACTTCCCCAGGAACTTCCCAGCTTGGGTTAAGAATTTTCCAATTCTGAGAGGCATTTATGCGTCACCAGACCTTCTATTTACCAAGCTTTGCTCACGTTTCTGAACTGTGGGGTCCCATCAAAAATTCCTTAATAAAATCCATTGTGTATGCTCTCAGTTTCATGCTAGGGTCTTAGAAGCTAGATTATGTTTTCTCCATGAGTTTCAAAAGAACTCTCATTAGACAATCCATGCTTCTTTACTCTTGTAAAACCTTTAAAATGTACTACATTTTTAGTTTTGACCATTAAGTGTGGTATGGAAAAGTCCTCTGAGGTGGCAGCTGGGTATGGTGTGTTTGTTGTTCACAGCTTTGATCATGTTACTGTTAGTAACATGAATAATGCAGGAGTCTGTTGAATGTGAGCTTTGCAGTGATCTCTCTTCAGTTACCAATCTATGTTCAAATATCCTCAGTTCTCATCTGGGAAGAGAGCCCATTCAAGTTGGAATTCCTTCCAATGAATGGAATTTTAATTGACATTTTGATCATCTAATTATATTTCTCAATTACTATCTCAATGTGAGCCTTCCTCAAATATTTTTTCTCTGCTGACTGATTAAATACCCATACTGTTCCAGAAAAGCGATCGACTCAATTTTTCAGTTTTCAGCAATGTTGTTAACTAATTGTTCTTAGGTCTTTATTTGTTTCTGACTCTTCAGGGAATCCCAACTAAAAGCTAGATAAATCTCCCATAATAAGCAACATTTCAGCCATCTTACAACTGAGCTGAAAACTTTCACAGCCTGGGGAAAAATGCTGAAAATTCATGTGACTTTTCTTTAGACACTCACAGCCAACTGTTCGACTGAGCCCGGGGACCCCAATGGAAAAGTTAGGAGAAGGACTGAAGGAGCTGAAGGGGATTGCAACCCCATAGGAAGAACAAAATCAACTAACCAGACCCTACAGAGTTCCTAGGGACGAAACCACCAACCAAAGAGTACACTTGGAGGGACCCATGGCTCCAGCCACATATGTAGCAGAGAATTGCCTTATCTGTCATCAGTGGGATGGGAGACCCTTGGTTCTGTGGAGGTTTGATATCCCAGCTTAAGGGGGAGATAGGATGGTGAGGCAGGAATTGGGGTGGGGGAAAGGAGAGGGAGGATGGGATGGGTAGTTTGCAGAGAGGAAACTGGGAAGAGGGATAATGTTTGAAATGTAAATTAATAAAATAATCAATGATAAAAATACTTATTTATTTATTTTTTGTGTGTGTACCTATGTGAGTGTATGTGCACCATGTTCCTGCAGAAGCCCATGGAATCTAGAAGGAGGTGTCAACCCTTTGAAATTGGAATTAGAGGTGGTTATAATCTACAATATGGGTTCTGAGAGCCAAGCTTTCTACAAAGGGCTCTCAGAAGGGCTTTTAACCATGGAACTACCTTTCCAGTACCTCTTTTCCATCATGATGATAGGTACATGCTAAGCTCAACCGTTCTTTCCCCTTTTAAAAATAGTATGGTATGTCTTATTTCAACCTATAGTAGCATTATCTAAACTTAATGAAAAATATTGTGGTTTAACATCCCCCAACCCCCAGCAGAATAACTGTAGCCATTGTATTCCATTCCTGTCAGCTGTTTCCTATTGTTGCTGTAACATGCCTGCCAGTCATTGACACAGAAAAATAACTTGACTCAGAACAAAGTCATGCTGCTCACATATCCTGTTCTGTTCTGTTCTGTTCTGTTCTGTTCTGTTCTGTTCTGTTCTGTTCTGTTCTGTTCTGTTCTGT
>JANHMN010000007.1:7793776-7820079 GCA_030674055.1 Rhabdomys pumilio
GTTCTGTTCTGTTCTGTTCTGTTCTGTTCTGTTCTGTTCTGTTCTGTATTGTACCATATGTCCTGAGTTTTGATAATCATAAGGAATTTCCCAAAGCTTTATGTAGGATCTATCAAGCTTAAGGTCAATATGAACTGTTATGGTTTGAGTCAGAGCTGACCGGCAGGCAGAACTTCCTGTGCCTATATATAAACTCATTGTTGATTTTGTGGCTGATACTGAAAAAAAAAATGCTACTAATAAGCTAAAAGTTATGATCGTAATACTCATGCTTTGTTATCTCAATGTTCTAAAATTCCCTTGTTCACCACCCATCCACTATCCTTCTTATCTTACTCAGGACCACTCAGCATAAAGGTTAGCTGATAATACTTTTTCTACTAAGCTAAAATGTAGTACCATTCCCTTGCTTGCCTTTTAAACCTTTGAACCCATTTTTTTCCTATAGAAAACCTTTCCAGAGAGCAGACTGGTACCACAATTAGGTTCTTGATTCCTTTTTGTGGTCTTGGTCTGATCATTATTAGGGTGTGCATTCAATAAACCATCCCCATCTAGCTGAGATCAATGTTCCTATGGTTTGTGGAACAACTTCTAGACCACAACAGAAAACAGTTTTCTAGACTCTACAGATCTATCATTATTTGTTTGTGATCTGACCTTTGTGGACCTTGTCTTAGTTCTTGGGGAATTTACTCCTGTGATTGGCACTTGACTGATATTTGAATTCCCAATCAAGTATGACTCACACTTCGAGATTTTTCTCTATTGTCTCATGTCATCCCTACATCATTATACCTATTTATTAATGAGTATGTAGACTTTTTGAGCACATCAATTCACTGTTAAAGTTAACTAGTAAATGGAGTTATTAGAGTTCTAATCTGCACTGTCGTAGTGATCTAAAGTACTGCATTAAAAGTCAGTGTACGCAAAGAGAATTTGGAGAGGCAACAAGCAAAAATCATGAATCCATTATGGAGAATAATCCTCAGGGTTTTGTCAACTCAATCATCAATATTTGCCACAAAAGCAAAGCAAAGCAAAGCAAAACAAAACAAAACAACAGAAAACTCACTGACTTAATAATACCAAGTTTATATAACTTGATATTGACTTAAAGAAGCATGACTTTCAATGACAGTGAAAATAACCTCTCCCAGATCCTCCATTTTTGAAATGTCAGGATTACTCTCATTGGGAAATTATACTTTTCAACTACACTGAAAATACTGATTCAACCCTAATTATGTTAAGCCAAAGACATTGTCTTTGGCAGGCATTTTTCTAACACCCAAGGGTCTCTGTTGCAGAACTGCCTAATAAGTAAATTATTTTAGTTAATTTTGCAGTTAAGTTTACCTGCTGGCCCACAGGAGCCTTTGCTGTACTTTTTGACTTTGGTGGGATATTACTATACCTGTTTTGAACAGTTTTCAGGTCTCAGTGTTTGATGTGGAACTCCAGAGATGCCATACAGCTTTTTACACACCAGAGAAGATCCCAAGCTTAGTCCTGGAGGAAATACTAATTTTGTCAGCAGAGCTTAGGTGGCTTGTTTCCAGGCATTGTGGATGTGAGCTCCCATTTCCGGTGGGCATGGCAATCATAGCAACATACACTAATTGAGCACATATTTTGGCAGGCGTGGAGCTTGGTTCTACTTGAGCTCTTTCAGTGCCAAACATGCCATCTGTTCTCTTGATTACACAGCAGAAGGAATCCTTACCAGGAAGAATCTCTCAGTCCTATCCTCTTGGTCCTCCCCAGAGACTGACTTGGGGGAGCTTATCTGCTTGCTTCTCTGTTCGTCTGACATTCTGCCCTGAAGCCACATCATCATGATCTTGCTCACCTCACAGATACTCAATGTGATATTCTTCTGGCTTGCTTACCTTTGTAGAGATAGTATTGATGATAAGAAACACCTGTTTAAAATTTAATGTTTATTTACTATGCAGTTTCAAAGATAAATAATACAGCAAATATTCAAGAGCTGTTGATGGTACAGAGAACACAGTGCACCTAAGGGTGTCACAGCACTCTAGTCATCATAGCCTGGTGTGCAGTGAGGCAGGTGTGGTCTGAGGATGACTGATTTTCTTGAGAATCTCAAGGGTGCTTTATTTAGACTTACCATTTTAATTAGATCTGAACGGTGTATTGCAGTTTTCCTAGTGGTGAGTGAGAAGGACAGAGGAAAGATTAGACAATGAATGGAGATCCTATGTAAAAATCTAAGGAAGAGGGGAGGAGAACGATTCAGGAAGTTATAGTAGGAAGAGACAACACTGGGGGGGGGGGTTGTTCAACCAACAGAGCTGCCATTTGTGGGCCATGCTGAGGGTGGGTTTTTTTTGTCAGTCATGAGAAGACTGTTTAACACTCCATGTGTAGTATGTGACAAAACAAAGAAAAACACATGGCAGAGAGTCAACGAAGCGAAGAGAAAAAGAAGCCTTTCAGCAGGAAGCTAAAAGTTTTACAGGCTGGCTTCAAGAGCAAGCTTTTTAAATAACATTTACTGAAAGTACAATTTATTGTAAAGCAAAGATATTACTTGTTGTATGAGCTGTTTTATCTCTTACCTAGGTTGGTGATTAGACTCCTGTGCTAAAACAGACTTTGGCTTTTTTTTTTTTCCCCCTTGAGGACTGGGTTGATGATCCAATGTAAGCCTCAATCATAGCTATTATTTTGGGATGTGTTTGGGACATTTTCTTCTTCTTACATTAGTAAATATATTTTTTATTATTATGCCATGGTATAGATCTGTTACATTGTATTCTTAGTAAGATGACATGGTATGAATAAGTAAATATGAACAAAACTCAAATAATATAGGCATTCATATGTTACACAATGAATATGGATATATACATTACATATATGTATATAACATATATATTTATATATATTACACACACACACACACACACACACACAGACACACACACACACACACACACACACTTATGAGGCAGAACCTATCCTGGCACACAATGAAGCCTTGATAACTGGGTAACAGTGCAGAAAATGGACAAACTGAAGTTGTTCTCTTCAATCCTCTGGCATGCCCAAGTTGATGTGGAGTCCTTGCAGTGCAAAGGACCAGTCATGAAAATTCAGTGAAAAGCAAGTCCTAAACACACCAGGGTTTCATAGTCCCCAGACTAAGAGTTTTGTATACTTTCTCAGTGATCGGCAAGTCTGCTTGGCAGGGGAAACAAAAGTCTCTCTGTCTCTCTGCCTCTCTGTCAATCTGTCTCTGTGTCTGTCAGTCTGTCTGTCTGTCAGTCTGTCTGTCTGTCTGTCTGTCTGTCTGTCTGTCTGTCTCTCTTCTTGCTCCCTCTCTCTCTCTCCCATCTCCCCCTCTTTCTCAGTGCACGATCTTGATTCTTTTCAAATTTCACTGCTTTTTTCTTTTTTAAGTTTGTTTTTACTTTGCAGCAGTGACTAACTGCCTATAGAGTGCCCGATATGATATTACCACTCTTACCTATTACCACTCTTTTCAGGATCCTATTCATTTCAATTAAAATGACTCAGAATCAATTATAAAACATAGAACAAATATTTTAAGTTATCCAAGAAGTTTTGGTAAACTGGACCATGTAACTATAGGATTAACTTCTGGTAGCTTGTCATTAAATGGTGGAGTTATAGATGAAATGTTGCAAACTCTGGTATTCTTAGACAAATACGAGAAAAATGATATTTATTATGAGTATCAATGTTTAAGGTGGTACACTCTCTGTTGTGGACACAGAGGTAGTTTGGTGATCCGATTAATGGATTGGATACATTTGGCTAAAAAGGGGAGTGGCAAAGACTTTCAGAATACTCAAATACTCAAAGATCAGAGCAATGAGTCTTCTGTCATTAGTATTCTGAGCCTCAGCATGGAAGGAAATGGTCCAGTTAGGCTGTACCTCAGCCCCTGGTACAGAGAGTAGAAACTGGCTTTATAACACAGATCTGAGTACCAGTTAAGGAGTCATTGTGGAGACTTGTAGGGTGGGTGTAGCAGGTGATGGAGGGAAGCAGGTATTCAGCTGCCTGTTCCCTGTAACTGGGAAACCTTTTAAAAATCTGAGCACTTGGTACACCGCCTATTCAAGGATTATGTCTGTCCCCGCCCCCTACCCCGCCCCAATCTTGATCCCTGCCCCAACCTTGATATGAGCAAAGCTTGGCTCTCTTCTGTGGGGTAGAATCTATGCTCCGGAAATTATTTGGCTAAGAAAGAGAGGATTCCATGCATTTAAGGGCAATGAACTAGATCCTTTCTCAGCACGTACTATATTCTAGCCAACTGACGGAGTCACAATGCATTGCTAAGAACTAGGAAATGGACCGGCCATAGGTTTTATGGGGCATTCATTTTGTTTTCTGTCTTTGCGGTACATTTTCTTTCATTAGAGAAAAATGAGCTGTATATTATCCTTGTTGCCTTAGTTTTTGCACCAAATTCCCCAGAGGATTTCTCCATTTTAGTCTAGTTATGTCAAGAAAGGAAATGGAAAGCTGCAAAACGAAAATATTACTGGTTCTTTCTGCATTTCAGCCACTAAGGTTTTGGCGATGGGCTGCCATCTCCCGTGTTGTTACGTTGCCTGTCACATCTGTCTGTGTTGTGTGCCTGGTGAAACTATTAACAAATAAATGAACATAACCTACCTCCTAGGCTCTGTGCATTTTCTGCCTCTGTGTTCATCTATCCTTAGTGGATTTTAATATATTGATTTGACATTTCTGATGCTGATATTTGTTAGGAGGTAGAGTACACTGAAATGAAACAGGGCTATAGGTTCCTAGGCAACAAGGGGAAATAACCTGTCCATGCTTAGATGAGTCACACGTTCTTCATGACCTGAAGAAGTGACAAAAAGACCACTGTCACTAACCCCTGAAGGCAATCTACAGCCTCAGCAAACAGATTCTTAGCCCAAATTTGCATCCCTCGTCCGTTTGGTCATACTATTCTTTTTTTTCTCACTTTCTTTTTTTTTAAATTTATTTTTTATTGAATATTTTATTTACATTTCAGATGCCATCCCCTTTCCCCATTTCCCTCCCTAGAAAACCCCTATCCCATGCCCCCGACTCCTTTTTGCTTTTTTACAATTTTTTTAAATGTTAACCAAAGGCTTTATAAGTTTGGTAATGCTCAGTATCAATGAGAAGTGTAACCTAATATCCAACCTAGATACATCAACTGTCTTTGATTGGCAGAGACATGTGAACATCTGCCTCCATGTCTGGCCCCCCTCTCTCTTTCTCTCTCATCACCTAGCTCCTCCTCTCCTTCTCTTCCACCTCTCTTTACTCCTCCTCTTCCTCTCCGTACTCCTTCCACCTTAGCTCCTCCTACATATCACCCTTCCTGTTACAATAAAACTTTTCTCTTAAAATACAATTAGAGCATAACTATACCAATAAATGTCAGTAAGGTGCAAGATAGACCTAATACCCAGTTCATCATTTTGTTGACTAAGCAGAATCTCTGTCATCTCTCTTAACTAAAAGACTTAGTTCTGAACCTGGCTTTTTTTCTTGGCTTTAGAATGAATGTTAGCTGAAAACCATCCTCTCAAATCTTTTCTCTCAAAGTAAATAGCAAGGATTGGCTATGAGACTATAAGTTTTTAGCCCCTTCAGAAATCCAGAAGGACTGAGTTAACTGAAATTATGGGAAGCACAAAGCATAGCTTCTAAAACTTATCCAATTTATAGAGACCACTGAACACCTGGACAGTCCCTATACCACAGAACATTGGAGCATCTAATCTTTAGCCTTCTGGCCCAAGGTCATCTAACATACCTAGTGATGCAGAATTATTAAGTGCTGATTACTCTGTCTTGGCAGATATAATCAGTCGACTATTCTGCAAGTGTGTCCTTTTCTGGACAGTAATTTGTCTGTAGATGGAAAGAGGCAATTCTTGCCTAGTGGCTGTCTCACCACAATTGGAATAACTCCAAAGATGCTCAATTTCTTCTTAGAATCCAAGACAGGAAGCTGTCAGGAACAGACAGGTCTCTAATCAAAATGAACATTAATACAGAAATGTTTGCAATGTCAATTCTGTGGATTTCTCATGTTTTGAAAACCAACTATCCATGTAAGGCAATCTGGACTGTTGTCTGTTAACTCCTCTCAGCTATTTCTAAAGAAAATATAGAGAACAGTCTAACAATAAACTCCAAGTCATGAATTTGCTATAGGCCCTTAACTCACAGTCTAACCATCTCAAATAAGTTAAAAAAGTTAAAGAAAGACTGGGTCTAAGCCTTGTATTCCTAAACGTGTTATACAGGCACAATGCCTATGATAGTAACAATATTCATCTCACTTTTATATTAATAAGAAGCTTGTACCAATGAAAACCTTAAATTTGAAATCAAAGTAAATTTTGTACCATTTAAGAAATTATAACTTTATCTTAATAACAATTATACATATTTCTACCAGTAGGTTATGGCTATGCAATAAATCCTAACTAATCCTCCCCATTCCAACAAAACCACTACTTTTCCCTAGAAAGACAGCCCAATATTAACCACCTCAGTCCCCAAGCCCAGGGAATAGGGGAGCCGACTCTTCATTAACTTCTTCAAGCTGATTATGGGTGTTGAGATATTAGAAGAGGGGTGGGGGAAAGAGTAAATTGATAAGCCTCTGACACTGTGTCTTTACTACATCCAGCTGGAATTTCAAGACATCAGAGATTCGAGCATGTCTGCTCAGCTTGCCTGATGAGTAGATACATCAAGGCTATGTATTCTGCAATATACAATTCCCAAAACAAATTTTAGTATCAATATAATTGTTTGTTTGAATTCTGGAATCTTGTCTTCTGGTGGCCTGCCTCTGTCATGTCTAATCCACATAATTCTGGGAGTTTCTATGAGGGGTGTACTTCCACCATCCTCCCATTTTTGCCTTCCTGCTCTCAAATTTCCCAACATTAGGGAATCCAAACTTTCAGGCACCAAGGCTCTCCACTTCCACTGATGCCTGAGCTCTTACCCATCCCCCCTCCTCCAATTACTATGAGGGTGTGCTCCCAACATCCTCTCATTCCCGCATCCCTGCTCTTGCAATTCCCCAACACTAGGGAATCCAAACTTTAAGGTAACAAGGCTGTCCACTTCCACTGATGCCTGGCATGGCCACCCACAGCTACCTATACAGGTGGAGCCATGAGTCCTGCCCATTGTGTTCTTGGGCTGGAGATTTTAGAATGGCTAATCCAGCTTGTTTCTTAGAACCATTTGCTTTAAAAATTGTTTTCCAGCCTTTTACTCTAAGGTAGAGTCTGTCTTTGCACTGAGGTAGGTTTCCTGTATGCAGCAAAATGCTGGGTTCTGTTTATGTATCTAGTCCATTAGCCTATGTCTTTTTATTGGGGAATTGAGTCCATTGATGTTAAGAGATATTAAGGAACAGTGATTGTTGCTTCCTGTTATTTTTGTTATTAGAGGTAAAGTTATCTTTGTGTGGCTATCTTCTTTTGGATTTGTTGGAAGAGGGTTACTTTCTTGCTCTTTCTAGGGTATAATTTCCCTCCTTGTATTGAAGCTTTCCTGCTATTATCCTTTGTAATGCTGGGTTTGTGGAAAGATACAGTGTAAATTTGGTTTTGTTGTGGAATATCTTGGTTTCTCCATCTATGATAATTGAGAGTTTTGCTGGGTATAGTATCTTGGGCTGGCATTTGTGTTCTCTTAGGGTCTGTATGTCATCTGTCCAACATCTTCTAGCTTTTATAGTATCTGGTGTGAAATCTGGTGTAATTCTGATAGGTCTGCCTTTATATGTTACTTGGCCTTTTTCCCTTATTGTGTTTAATATTTTTTTCTTTGTTTTGTGAACTTGGTGTTTTGATTATTATGTGATGGGAGGTATTTCTTTTCTGGTCTAGTCTATTTGGTCTTCTGTAGGCTTCTTGGATGTTTATGGGCATCTTGTTTTTTTAGGGAAGTTTTCTTCTATAATCTTGTTGAAGATATTTATTGGCTCTTTAAGTTGGGAATCTTCACTCTCATCTATACCTATTATCCTTAGGTTTGGTCTCCTCATTGTGTCCTGGATTTCCTGGATATTTTGTGTTAAGAACTTTTTGCATTTTGCATGTTTTTTTGACAGTTGTGTCAATATTTTCTATGGTATCTTCTGCACCTGAGATTCTCTCTTCTATCTCTTGTATTCTGTTGGTGATGCTTGTGTCTATGACTCCTGATTTCTTTCCTAGGTTTTCTATCTCCAAGGTAGTCTCCCTTTGTGATTTCTTGATTGTTTCTACTTCCATTTTTATGTCCTGGATGGTTTTGTTCAATTCCTTCACCTATTTAGTTGTATTCTCTTGTAATTCTTTAAGGGATTTTTGTGTTTCCACTTTAAGGGCTTCTACCTGTTTACCTGTGTTCTCCTCAGATTCTTTGAGAGTGTTAATTATGTCCTTCTTAAAGTTCTCTATCATCATCATTAGAAGGATTTTAAATCTGAATCTTGCTTTCCTAGTAATATAGGAAATTCAGGACTTTCTTGTGTGTGAGAACTAGGTTCTAATGATGCCAATACCCTGGGTTGCTGATGCTTATGTTCTTGTGTTTGCCTTTTGCCATTTGGATCTCCTTAGTGCTACCTGCCCTGTCTCTGACTGGAGCCTGTCTTTCCTATTACCTTGGTTGTATCAGAACTGTGTGGGGTGGATGTAACTACTGGGGTAAGAGTTGGGGCCCAAAATATGCTCAGTGCTCTGGGCCAGGAGTGACTTCCTGTTATAATAATTATATAATAAATTCCAGTTATTCCCTGTTTGGGGCAGGCGTTGTTGTCTGCTTACCTAACATACTGCCAGGGTTAGACCTCCTGGGAGCCCTGCTTCCTCTGGGTTCTGTGTGATTGGGGGCAGAGCTGCTGTCCAGGATCTGTTCAGTTCCTGGACCCAGACCGGAAGCCATACTGTTCTTTTAGTATTAATTGTCAATTCTTCTGTTGGATTGCTCTTTTGTGTTCACAGAAAATATACTTTGATCTTCATGTAAACTAAGATGTTATTATTTCTTTCAATGAATATTAGCAGTGTTTACCACAAGTAGGAATTAAAAAAATTATGGTATGATCTTCCTAACTTGTTTGGCTCCTACTCTAAGCAATGCAGGGGCAATGTTATAAAGTTTTATACATGGTAGATATGAATTCAACCTTTAATTAGTAATAGTCATTCACACTTTCCCCTCTTTTCCCTGTACTGTGAAAAGTGTTCTGTAAGAATGTTAAGAAGAGGTTAGAGAGGAAAGGTATCCTCGATAGTTCAAAAAGTCATGATGAATGTGTAGGGACATGCATACATGGCTTCTATTCTTGCTTTCATAGGAAGTATTAGAAGTTAAAAACATCAGTTCTGGAACTTCCTCTTCCTGTGTTCCAACTCCTTTTATGCTTTCTCTGTAGGAGACTTTGGGGTTATTTAATTTTACTAAGGGTCAATTCCAACTAGTGGCAGAGTCTTCTGTATTAAATGAGATGAAGTTTTCTGTCTGACAACAGTGTTGGTTGAATGATAATTATATTTTTTTTAGCTGTTACTTTAAAAAGGGCCATATCCAGGATGACTAGGAGCAGGGGGAGACGATCCAGGCTATGGATTTGCTCAAAGCTCTCTTCTCCAGAGGGAACATCTGGCAATAGTCTCCATGTGTGTTCTATGTGCATGCCTGTCTGGACTTGATTTGACAGCTAGTATGCCCCAAACCTTGCCCCTATTGGCAGCCTTCTCAGTTCCTAAAGTGACCCTTGACAGTAAAGTGGGTATGCAATAGTAAATCTTCTTGGTCTTTATATTTAATTTTACTCAGAGCTGAAGAGAAGATTGTGTTCATTATGTTACAAGTTAACCTTTCCTGGCTACAACTAACACAACTAATTTTCTTTTCTCCCTAACCCTCTTGTTAATAGGGTGCTGAGAAAATTTTGTCAATGAATGAATCAGGAGAACTGCAAGACCTTTTAACCAAAATTGAGGTAATTGTGCTTTTAACAACTTATTTCTAGTAATCAAAATGTTAAGCACATCCTGACTGTAATTGGTTCCCTAGCTGAGTTTTTATCCCATGTTCATACAAATATATAACAGTATATGTGTGACAGTTGTAATTGGGTACCACCTGCCATTACATTTGCTCCAAGTAGGGTGATTTAAACATATGCTTCTAACAACCTCATCCTATTAAGTGAACTTTTAAAGCTGGCTTTATCTGAGACTAATTATAATAGAAGTATTGGTGAAGTATTAAACTAGACAATTGTCTTGAAGCACACTTATTTCCATGGACTTATTCATATTTATGAAGGCAAAAAGAACACCGTTCCTATGAGACATGTTTTAATTTTTGTTTTCACATTTTACAATTATAACATCAGAGACACAATTATTCAAATATATAGTGCATTAAATTGATGTGCAACTAGGAAACCCTAAGCATTTCTCTGGTGAATGATTGTAGCAGCCTGTTTCTTTCTGTGTGTAGGGAGACCATATGTTTTATCATCCAGGTGGAGACATTTTTAAGAGTGGAAATTATGCATTTGTAATTACCCGGAGTTTTCCCAGGAGAACAAGGCTGGCCAGCACCCACATGCTTTTACTGGCTCTTCTTGTTCGCATCTTATATTTAATTCTCTCCTATACCTCCGACATGAGTCAAGGCAAAGAGCTAAGTGGCCACTTTGCTCTCTTAGAACCACCAATGTGTACAAGTTGTGTCTACCCAGATTGTTATTGTTTCAGTTTCTCATTGAACTTCACCACCTGCAAGGTCTGTTGTATCTATCTCTAGGACCACTTCTAAAAACACATCTAGTTTTTCCTGCCTTCTTATCTCCATGAATTTTTTATGTTGTGTGCTTTCCAAAGGACACCTTTTATCCTTTTATTTGAGTTTTTAATTTTATCCCTAATGAGCTTCTTCTTGATTTTAATAGTCACTGTTATTGATATTTAGTCTTTCTCAGAAGGAAAATAAAATATGTTCACTCACTTGACAAATAGTCTGAAAATCTATGATTTGCAAACATTTTCCTTTGGGAGTCAACAGTGTCTGCTCAAAGATTTGCTTGTATATAACAATAACTCAGAAAAGCTTTGTGATAATTTCTGTCATAATAATAACAGTTGCATTACATTTGTACACGATGGTCCAATAAAGTCAGAGAGGAAGTGCTCTGAACATGGAGGGTTCCTGGGATATAGGAATAGGATATGCCATGATCTGAATTTTTAAATTTCCTTAGCACTCACAATTTGCAAATTCTAAAGTATATTGTTTGAAATTTGAGAATTTTAGCTGGAAGCTTAGATTTAATAATAGTTATGTGACTTTGGGCATGTTCCTTTATCCCTTGGAGTCTTGACAACTTCAGGTATCAAATGAGAATATGCACTCACTTGTCTAAATTTTCATTCAACTAAAAAATATTTAAGTGGGCAGATTACTTTCTTTTTGTTCCTATAGACTGCTTCAGTTCCATAAATCCATCCGTTTAGGTTAACGTATATCTTTTTATCAACCCACACAATTTGTATAGTGTATATTATTTAATATTATATAGTTTTCCAAGCATATTTTAGTTATGCAGTAATATTACAAAATATACTTGAATTGGTTTTATATTGATATTTGAACATTGAAGGTCTTTAGTTTAATAGCTATATACCTCTCTAGTACAGCTGTTTCAGTAGCTCTTTCTTCCACAATGAAAACACTTTCTGACTGAACTGTCCAAGATAGCAACCCTTGGCTGCCAGTGGCTACTGAGTACAAATATGGTTTTCTGACTGAGAAACTGATTTTACTTTTGAGATGAAAGTTTTGTTTAAATCAAGTTAGCCTCCAACTTCTGACATTGCTGAGGACAACCTTGAACTCCTGATTCTCTTGCTTACACCTCCCAAGGAAACAATTTTATTAAATTTTTTATCTAATTGAAATAGAATGCTATGGTAGATAGCATTGTAATAGATGGTTTTACATTAATTTGACACAAGTTAGAGTCATCAGAGAGGAAGGAGCCTCCATTGAGAAAATGCTTCCATAAGATCAGGATATAAGGTATTTCTTAATTAGTGATCAATTGGAGAGGGTCCACCTCATTGTAAGTGGTGCAGTTCCTGGGCTGGTGGTCCTGTGCTCTGTGAGAAAACAAGCTGAGAAAGCCAGGGGAAGCAAGACAGTAAGCAGCACCCCTATAGCCTCTGCATAAACACCTGCCTCCAGGTTCCTGCCTTCTGTGAACTGAACAGTGATGTGAAAGTGTAAGCCGAATAAACCCTTTCCTTCCCAACTTGCTTTTGGTCATGGTATTGTATCACAGCAACAGAAACCCTAAGACAAGCACTTTAATTCTACACATTAGCAGTGTCTTTTAGAGTCTTATAGGATGAATAAACTTTGATAGTTTTCTTTGTATAGATAAATAATTAACTTCAATGTTCTCAACATTTATTCCTTTGTATCCATGATTCTTTTATTCTACCATTTAACATCAACAGGCAAGATTAATGTAACTGCTCTTTCCCTTTCTGCTTTATAAGAAACATTTTCTCTAAGTTTGTCTCTGTTTTACCATCAGTGCAATAAATGTACAAATATTAAGAGTATTCCCAATTTTGAAAAGGATGGTGTCCTAGTGGCTTATATTCTTATAGCAATCTTAAGGCACTATAGTTCAGTTGGACCTCTTGTCTGAAGAGTAAAACTGGTAATGAATTTATAGTCACCCAAGAAATCCTAGAACTCTGCCCATGAGGAATTAGGATTTAATGAAAGCCAACTTACATTTAAAAAAAAAAACCAGACCCTAGAGAGTATTAAATGATCAATCAAAGTAGATGAAGATATTATATTCAAATCTGAACCATCCAATACTTCTGGTTAACTTTAGTAGGGGTTAAACATCCACAAGAGCAGAAATATTTAAATACTGATTATGTCACAAATAATATGCTTGGCATTTTATATATACTGAGTGATTGAAATAGATTTTAAATTATTTCCATGATGCCATTAAAGAAATACAATCACAGAAAGAGACTAAGTCACTTGCTCAGGATATTACAGAAAATAGTTAATTCCAGAATTTGATCAGCCCGACTCTAAAGCCTGTGCTATTAATTATAAAGCTATGCTTTTGTGACTCTCAATTCAAGTGACATACAGGTAAGTGGGATATATAACTTTATCATGACAGGACAAAAGACGAGCTGAAAAAAATTATCTAGTGTATTAGATGTAGGGAATAAGCTATTCTAACAATGTGGTTTGTTTCTTATGGAACATCCCAGAGGGTGGATAAGTGGTTGTTCTATAGTAAGACATTAGACAGGTCCTATGAAGTTCTGATCTGTTTTACTGTGTACCACATGATGGTCATGAACTGCTCCTGGTCTTCATAGTCCAAGTCCCAGTCTGAGCAGTTATCCAAAGAAAAGGCTCAGAAATTGTATGTGGCCAACAGAAGGAAATCAGAAAATAAATGTACACTTTTCTAGTTAAGAATACTACCATGTATACTGTTCAAATGAACATTTCTCTGGCAAACTGAGTGGCTGGCACTTATTGATGGGGATTCTTTGTGTCCCTATGCATGAGCAACTGGCCAAATAGAGCAGATTTACATGACACAAACGCCACAGCTTGCCTCGTGTTTGTCAGTGAAATAGCTAATTTTTAAAATGATAATAGAAGTGGTCTCAGAATACTTTCATCACTGTGCTGAAAGCATCAGAATTAGCAGGTGACTCAAAGGCGTATTTACTTTTCCTTTACAGAAGTGAGCCCTTAAACCAGAAGCCTAATATTAATACATTTAAACCAAATAGGAACATGCATGATAGGAACATGGTTGAGTCACGTAACTATGAATAATTTAACTGGAGACAGCAGCTGGTGAATATGACTTAAGGTAGATATTTATTAATAGAATAAAGGGTTACAATGTCTAACCTCACTGTGTGCCAGCCAGCCTTCTATTTGTCCTATGTGGATTAGTTCACTGAATCCTGTCAATAACTGAGAAATCAAAGAAAGATCTCATCTTACAATTTACCGATTCTGAAGACGGGATTTTAAGATGGCCTTGATACACCAGTGACTCTGTCAACATAAGAATGTGAGTTTCAGTATTGATATGTTAATTTTCTCTTAGACAATTTATCACTTGTGACTTTCACATAAATTATGAAGTCAGAGTAGACTCTTGGTACTAGTGGATTTAACATTTGATGGTTTTATTTATCAAAAGTACTTCTGTAGGCTATATTTCAGGTATATGATGTGCAATAAATTCTAATTCTGTTGCATTACAAGTTTGAGTTCTATATACTGACAACTTGATGTTCAGGAAGACTGAGTGGTAGAGATAAACAATGAGTCTAAGCAGCTGAATAGATCCCATGGCTTATTTCTGCCGCTTTTTTTTGTCATCATAAACATATTCTTTAAGAAAAACATATGCTATTTTAAATTTTCATCATTTACAAGTATCCTAGGATATAGCGGGAGGTGGCTTCAGATAAATTCCACCTGTTGTTCCTTTGTGGTTTTTACTGAAAATGCTGAGGCACATTTCTTTAAAAAAAAAAGAAACTAACAAATAATTTACATTGGTTGATAAACAACTGTTTTCTAAACATTACTCCTTTTGCTTGACAGCACCTGCCCTGTAGGCTGCCAAAGAGGCTTGATGCCCATTTACATTTTAATCTCACATAAACTATGAATGGTTTGTATTTTAATTAAGTCCAAGTCCTGAACCTCTGAGTCCTACAGCTCTCTCTTCTAAGCTGTAGGCTGGCCTGACATTTGTTTTGTCTAGTTGATACAATTTTTATATAAAATTATATCTATCTATCTATCTATCTATCTATCTATCTATCTATCCATCATCTCTCAAGCTTGCCTCAAACTCATTATGCAGTCAAAGATGACCTTAAACATTTTATCCTCTTGCCTCTACTTCTCAAGTTCTGAGTTTACAGGTATGTACCAAAAAGCTCAGCTTGATAGTTTTCAATGTATCCTTCTTTCACAATTTTAGTGATGTCAAGCATGTATTGACATAATCATTTTATTTCTGAAATGTGATGACACCATTACTTGATAATTCTCCTATATTTAGTTTTTGAAATGTATTCGTTCCCTCCAAATATTTAGGAAGACATATTAACATTAAGAAAAATAAGCCCAGCTCACCTTTCTTTGTAGGAATCAGTTCTTGCAAAGAAGCATTCCAATCAGCTTGGGAAATCTTTGAATCTCTTCAACCTTTGACAGCATTTCCAGTTTCCAAATTGTGTCATCCATATTGTCAACATCTACTTTCCATCAGAAGTAATTCTGTGCTGTTAAAAATGAGACATTGCATGGGTTTTGTGTCTTACAATAACAGATACCCACAGGGTAGTTAGTAAGTAGGCCTTGGAGAATATATAAATATATATATCTCAGGATGTATAATGCAGTTGGACATATTCTAATGTTTACTTCCCAAACTATGTTCTGCAAATTACTTAGGTAAAGTCAATTTTTCTTTATTTGTTTTCTGGATTCTTTTAGCTGTAGACAGTAGGGAATTGGAGGGTAAATCCAGGTAGTTCAGGTTTTTTTTTTTCAGTTGCATTTTTTTTTGGAGATTTTAATGTGTAATTTTGACTCTCCATGCAAATCTGTGTGTATCTGTGTGGTTTAAATATGTTTGTAAGTATGTGTGGTGTGTGTGTGTGTGTGTGTGTGTGTGTATGTGCGTGTGCACACACGTAGGTGTACTTTTTTGCCTACCTTTGCTAACCCTTCCCAAAGCCATGTTTTCAAACATTGCTGCTAATTCTTACATTGCAAGTCAGGAACTTAGCATCGATTCTGTTTGTGTTCATTCTGTAATGGCTTCTAATCACTCCTGGTATGATGAGTTCCAACAGTGAATTCTGAGAAAGCTTACATGTTCAAAGAAACAAATTGAAATGAATGTGAATCTTTTACAAAACACTGCTTTCCACAGAGCCTGGTTGTATTTATTCTATATTCGAGATCTTTTATCTTTGCTTGAGATGGAAAGGCTGATAGCTATTAAGAAAGGTTTATGATGTACATAAATGTCTCGAGATACCGATTTCTGTTTCCTTAAGTATAAAATTATGATAATGATGCTTGAATTGTGTCTTTCTTGGAGATGATGTCTATAGAGGAGAGGGAGGGTAGAAGAAGGAAATATTGCATAATGATACACTAGAAAGTGCTTTGAAAAGATTGAGGAATTATTCAAATTGGTAACATAATGATGGATCTTCAGTTGACAGTGGCTTCTTCAAATTTTAGCTCATAGTTTCCTAATTTTTAAATTCTTTATTAGAATTTACCGTTTTATAAGACAGAAAAGTGATAGGAGATACACAAGGTAAAGTTAAAAGTATTTTCTTCTCATGAAAATAATTATCTTTTGTTATATTTAGTTGGCAAAAATGTTTTCATATGATGACATTCTTGAAAGTATGCATCACCCAACTCAGCCTAACACTGACTAGGCTTTATAAAGCACGCCTGTGCTGTGGATGGCCATTAGGGAGGGCAGTGAAAGAGTCCTGCAGTTGTCCTTCTACTAGGTCCCGTGAATATTAATGGCAGGTACTCTCAAGTGAATCACCGTGATTACTTTATACCAAGGTCTCACAGCATTTCATGGTTCTGATTGAATTGTGCGTTTTAACATATTTTCTCTTCTTTTCTGTTTCCTGTTGCCTTCTTCAGAGAGTCCAGCACCCACATGAGTGTCCCTCCTGTGGAGGCTTTGGCTTCCTTCCATGCTCTGTGTGCCATGGGAGCAAGATGTCAGTGTTCCGCAATTGCTTTACGGACGCTTTTAAAGCCCTGAAGTGTACAGCTTGCAATGAGAATGGTCTTCAGCGCTGTAAGAACTGCGCCTCTTAACTGGAGCTTCTGCCTAGAGAAAGCCTCATTTCATAAACAAAGGGTAAAATTTGGCTTCTAAGCTTTTTTTTTTTTTTTTTTTTTGAAAGTCATGATTTTTCAATTAAACAATAAAGTTTGTATATTATAAATACCTTTGTTTTAAATTTTGGCTATGATCATTTTTGTTGCTTTGTTAAATAAACACGTATTTTTTCAAGAGTATCATGGGCCAAGGCCTGTGCTAGTTGTCAGTTTCTAATCGAAATTATGGAGAACTCAATAACATTTAACATATCCAAAGTCCGGTTCCCCAAATATGTCTGATTCTTAAATTACTTAGTGCCTCTTGCAGTGTTGTCTTTTTGTTCAGGATGATTTATTAGAACTCTTTAGATGTATAATGCATTTGCATGCATACTCAACTGTAGGGAAACATACAGCTTTGAAAAGTATAGTGTAGTATGTATTCTTAGGCCATAATTTGTTTTTTTTAAAAGTTATGCAATAGTGTGAGAGCAGATGACTTTAATTATACATTGTCACTGTTCTCAGATATATTTTTGGAGGTAAATATAAAAACTGCCATAATAGTCGGGGAGGTGGTCCAGTGAACAAAGCACTTGCCATACAGTGTAAGAACTGGAGTTTAAATGCTCCAAACTCACATAATGCCAGATGTACTAGTGTTCTCTCGTCTGTAATCTCAGTGCCACTACAGTGAGATGTGAAAGAAAGGCGAGAGGGTCCTTAGAATCTTTGTTCAACTAGCATGATTATATGCATGCTTGAATAGAAAATTCTGCCTCAAATGAGGTGGATGATGAGGGCAGATGGGGGGTTGTCCTCTGACCATCACACATGCCATGGCATTCAGATAAACCACGGACAGACAAACAGACAGACAGACACACCTTGCCAAAAGACATTTCAAGATACTGTGTGTTTAATTAAAGAACATATTTGAGGGGCCCGAGCACTGAGCAGATCACTGGAGGCAGCTCTGCATCCAACCTCACAAAACCCAGAGGTGGCAGGGCTCCCAGGAGTTCTAACCTGGGCAGTATCTCAGGTCAGGAGACAGCAATAATCTACCTAAACAGGGAGTAACCACAACCCACAGGGACTCAGGAATTCACTCCTGGCCCAGAGCACTGGTTCCTTCCTGTTTCCACCTCAACACTGAGCAGATCTTGGACCTCATCTCTAATCCCAACAGCAATACTCATCCCAAACAGTTCTGACACAACCAAGATAATAGGAAAGACAAGGCTCCAGTCAGAGACAGCTCAGGTAGCACCAGGGAGATCCAGATGGCGAAAGGCAAGTGCAGGAACACAAGCACCAGCAACCAAGAGTACTCGGCTTCATCAGAACCTAGTTCTCCCACATTAAAAAGTCCTGAATTACCCATATCACCAGGAAAGCAAGAGTCAGATCTAAAATCACTTCTAATGATGATGATAGAGAACTTTAAGAAGGACATAAATAACACCCTTAAAGAAATTGAGGAGAACACAGATAAACAGGTGAAAGCCCTTAAAGAGGAAACACAAAAATCCCTTAAAGAATTATAAGAGAACACAAACAGGTGAAGGAATTGAACAAAACCATCCAGGACATAAAAATGGAAGTAGAAACAATAAAAAAATCACAAAGGGAGACTACCAGGGATATAGAAAACCTGGGAAAGAAATCAGGAGTCATAGATGCAAGCATCACCAACAGAATACAAGAGATAGAAGAGAGAAAATGGAGAGGGCATACACTAGCAGTTTGACAACACACCTGAAAGCTCTAGAACAAAAAGAAGCAAATACACCCAAGAAGAATAGACAGGAGGAAATTATTAAACTCAGGGCTGAAATCAACCAAATAGAAACTAAAAGAACTATACAAAGAATCAGTAAAACCAGGAGCTGGTTCTTTGAGAAAATCAACAAGATAGATAAACCCTTAGCCAGACTAATCAGAGGGCAGAAAGACAGTATTCAAATTAATAAAATCAGAATTGAAAAGGGGGACATAACAACAGAAACCGAGGAAATCCAAAAACTCATTAGATCCTACTACAAAGGCCTATACTCAACAAAATTGGAAAATCTGGACGAAATGGAAAACTTTCTAGACAAATACCAGTTACCAATGTTAAATCAGGAGCAGATAAACCATCTAAACAGTCCCATAACCCTGAAAGAAATAGAAGCAGTCATTAAAAGTCTACCCACCAAAAAAAAAAAAAAAAAAAAAAAAAAAAAAAAGTCTGGGGCCAGATGATTTCAGTGCAGAATTTTATCAGACTTTCAAGGAAGACCTAATACCATTTTTTTTCAAACTATTCCACAAAGTAGAAATAGAAGGAACACTACCCAATTCATCCTATGAAGCAACAATCACCCTTATACCTAAACCACACAAAGACCCAACAAAGAAAGAGAACTTCAGACCAATCTCCCTAATGAATATCGATGCAAAAATACTCAATAAAACTCTCACGAACAGAATCCAAGAACATATCAAAACAATCATCCATCATGATCAAGTAGGCTTTATCCCAGGAATGCAGGGTTGGTTCAATATACGGAAGTCCATCAATGTAATTTACTATATAAACAAATTCTCAACTGAGGAATCTTGAAGGGTTGAGAAGCACCTAAAGAAGTGTTCAACATCCCTAGTCATCAGGGAAACGCAAATGAAAACAACACTGAGATTCCACCTCACACCAGTCAGAATGGCTAAGATTGAAAAGACAGGTGACAGCAGATGCTGGCGAGGATGTGGAGAAAGAGGAACACTCCTCTATTGTTGGTGGGATTGTAAGCTGGTACAACCACTACGGAAATCAGTCTGGCAGTACTTCAGAAAATTGAACATAGTATTACCTGAGGACCCAGCTATACCACTCCTGGGCATATACCCAAAAGATGTTTTAACATACAACAGGGACACATGCTCCACTATGTTTATAGCAGCCTTATTTATAATAGCCAGAAGTTGGAAAGAACCCAGATGTCCTTCAACAGAGGAATGGATACAGAAAATGTGGTATATTTACACAATGGAGTACTACTCAGCTACTAAAAACAATGAGTTCATGAAATTCTTAGGCAAATGGATGGAGCTTGAGAATATCATCCTGAGTGAGGTAACCCAATCACAAAAGAACATACATGGCATGCACTCACTCATAAGTGGATATTAGCCCAATGCATAGACCACATGAAACTCAAGAGGAGAAAGGAAGACCAAAATGTGGGTGCTTTTTTTTTTTTTTTTTTTAGAAGGAGTAGCAAAATACTCAACCAGAGCTCCCAGGGTCTAAACCTCTAGCCTGAGAACAGAAAGGGAGGGACTCATGGTCCACTTGTATAGGTAACTGAGGGTGGCCTCGGTAGGCAACAGTGGAAGTGGAGGGCCATGGTCCCTGAAAGATTGGATCCATAGTGTTGGGGAATTCGAGAGCAGGGAGGCAGGATTGGGAGAATGGTGGGAGCACACCCTCATGAAAATTGGAAGAGGGGGTATGGCATAAGGGGTTTTGGGGGAGAAAGGAAGAAGAGATAACAGTGAAAGGTAAATACATAAAATATCCAATGAAAAAAATAGATAATGGGTCTGGCAAAAAAAAAAAAAAAGATAGTTTACTTATTTCAAACAATTTTCAAAGGTTTCCAGGAGATGCTTATTGGCTAAGATCTCATTTTAAGATCTTCACAAAAGAATTTATGTCTCTGTTTAATATTCTCAAGAGAGACGCAAATCCTAATTTCCCTCAACAATTAATTGACAAAAGAGGAGTAATTTTACAAATAGTAGAAGAAGCTCTCACTAATTGATATATAGATTGATTAATTGTTGCTGTTTTATAATAGTCCTTTGATGAAAGGAATTATTAATAAAGAATTATATTTCTTTAAATAGTGTCTTCATGAGTCTCTGAGGGTGGAAGGAGCATGCTTTGTTTACTCTTAACTTTCTAAAACTGAAAGCTCACAGCAAATCTGCTGCTGATTGCATCTGGCATCACTGAGACCAATAAAAACTATGCCACAACTATGTGGAAGGATTCTTTTACCCTTAAATGGAATGGCCAGGACCCAGTTCCTATATGGGGCTGAGGATTGATATGCCTGTTTGATACCACAGAAGGCACAGCTAAATGGCCACCAAAAAGGTTAATGAATTAAATAGATAGCCCACAAAACCGGGCCCAATTATAAATAAGATGAATAACAATTGATATCCAGGGAAGAGAAATTTCCCTGAGAATTCCCTTCTTGTTTCCTTTCCAGGTAAAAATTAATCACCTGTGATGTCTGTTGTTAGGAGTTCTAATCCTGATGCTGGCCTCCGGACTTATACTACTCAGACCTCCGATGGGCCTTTGACAAGTACATTAAGCAGCTATAGACTGACATCACTAATCTGAAGAAATCCCTCTTTTCACTTTCTGTTGTGATCCCAAAAATTGCAAAGGACTTTATTGGACTTGATTTTCTCTTTTACAATAGAAAAGACTGTGTACATCTCTAGACTGTGTACAGCCCTTAAAGAAGAGTGCTTTTACATAGACAAAACAGGGATGATTAAAGAGAGCATGAAAAAGGCCAGAGAAGGTCTTGAGAAAAGACAGAGAGAGAAAGAGAGAAAAATGAGAGCTTGTACAAGAATTGGTCTTCAACCTCTCCATGATTGTTAACCCTATTTCCTTCCATCCTGGGACCATTAATTAGGTTATTTTTGCTTATTTCCTTTGGTCCCTGGGCCTTAAATAGGCTGACTAACTTTGTGAAACAACAGATAGATAATCTGATAGCAAAATCTATTCAGATACATTATCATAAGTTAGATATGGAGGATCACTAGACTCTAGATGAGGATGTTACTCTATCTAGGGTGCTCCCAAGTCCCATCTCCACCCAACCTAAAAGAGAGAACTTCTGCCCCTAGACCAAGCAGAGAGGGGCCACCCAGAATCCCCTCTGTCTGGTGATCTGAATTCTTGCTTAGGCTGCGAGGCTAAGCACTGCAAGGGAATATAAATAAAAGTTAAAAATATGTTTCTGAGTTCCCTGAGGGACAAGCCTGACTGCATAGGGGTTGATGTCAAAAGAATCCCCTTTCCAGAAAAAAGACATCGGGACGGGTATGGCCCTCATGCCTCACTGGACAACAGGAGGACTGGAGCCATTATAAGGTCCCCTTTAATTACTGGAGGTCAGGCCTATATACCCGCCTTGGCAAGATTAGAATTGCCACAGCCCTTCTATACTTGGAGAAGGGAGGAGATGACAGGGGCAGCCCTGCTTAAACACTGAAGGCCTAAAATCAGCCAGAAGCCTAAAATCAACAATAGGCCTGACATACATGCTTGCTAACACAAAGTCTTGGGTCTCTATGGAAAAACACTGAAACAGTTGACTATAAACTATTGTAAACAGGCAGCTTTTGTGGAAATCTACCAGCCTGAGTAGTCATAGACCTTGTAAATAGGCAGCCTTGGTGGATAGTACCAAATTAGATAAGGACAAGTGAATCATAGGCAGAGTTATATTGACCTGACCCCTGAACCAGCTGATACCTTGTTCTGAAAGATATCTGTACTCCCTCCGAACACCTATGCTCCTGTGTCATCCCGTTCCCCACATCCTGCATTTTTGTGTTTATAACCCCTGTGTTAAAAAGTAAAAATTATGATTTGATAATAATAAAAAAGAGAAAAAAAAAAAAAGGAAATAACACACAGTGTCCCCCTGGCTCTGCTGACTTAGCTTCTGACAATCCATTTTCTTGTTCTCAGAAATGCTTTGAATTATAAAATATTATTGTGGTTTTTGTTAGTATGCTGGGTAAAATAATTTTTATTGGTTTCATTTTAAATTTCAAAGTTTGTAGTGAGTTAAAATGTTCTTCATCATAATTATAGGTCATATTTATTTTCATATTGTAAACTGCTAGTTAATCTGTTGAACATTTTAAAAAACTGGAGTCCTTTTTGAGAATTTCATATATGAGCACTGAATTTACATAATTTTTCCCTTTCTCTCCTTCTTCCCACTCTTCCCAACTCCCCACACTTTTCAAATACATCTTATTATTTAATTATTGTTCATATATGTATATGTATGTATACATGCATAAGTATATATGTATATACAAATACTGATAAATAAAGTGTTTTGAGTTAAAAAAAACATATTTGATTTGTAAACATCTTATTTGTGTCGCTGTTGTGGAATACCCCTCATAAAATTAGGGCATCAAATGATGCTCTTGAGGTAGACAGAATAACTGCATAAAGTGTGGCTATATGAAACAAAACAACATGAATAGACTAGATAAAAATACGTTTTTGTGGAATTATTTTCTGCTTATTTGTATCTCCATGGATTCCCTTACTAATGATTTTAAGGAATCACTTCTGTCTTAGTTACATGACCAAGGCAACTTATTATTTAAGTATTTAATTGGAGCTTGCTTACAGTCTCAGAGGGTTTGTCCATGACCATCATAGTGGGGAGCATGACAGTAGTTAGTCAGTCATGATGCTGGAGCAACAGCTGAGAGCTCACATCTGATCCACATATTAAAGGCAGAGACATGGGACCTAGTATAGGCTTTTGAAAAGCCAAACCCACCAGTGACACACCTCTTTTTAACAAAGGCCACTCTTTCTTAGCCTTCAGAAACAGTTCCAGTAACTGGAGACTGAGTATTCAAATATATGAGTCTATGGGAAAACTTGCATCCAAATCACTGCAACCTCCATAGTACCTATGATGTAATCATCAAAAGAGTTTGGTCTCCAAAACTGCAACAAATGGCTCTGGGGTACTCTCTAATCAGTAGGGGAAGATAGAAAGGAGTTCTGTTTTCATGAAGCTTATACCCCAAGAAAGAAGGAACAAAGGTGTGATTGTTTGTATATGCTTGGCTCAGGGAGTGACTCTATTGGGAGGTGTGGCCTTGTTGAAGTAAGTGTGACCTTGTGGATGTGGGCTTTAATATCCTTGTCCTAGCTGCCTGGGAGTCAGTATTCTGCTAGCAGCCTTCAGGTGAAGATGTAGAACTCTCAGCTTCTCTTGCACCAGGCCTGCCTGGATGTTGACACGCTTCCTCCTTGATGATAATGAACTGAACCTTTGAACCTATAAGCCAGCCCCAATTAAATGTTCGTAGAAGACCTGCATTGGTCATGGTGCATGTTCATAGCAAAAAAACCCTAAGACAAATTGACACAAATATAAAGAAATGGGCTCCATAACACAAATGCAATGAAGTGCTAGACAGTGTAAAACAGGAGGACCTACATGCATGAGTCAGAAACAGAAAAAAATGTGTCAAACAGCTGATGCATGGGCAATGGGAAGCTTGTTGGTCAAAAACCAAGAGCACAGTGCTTCTGGAAAAGTACTAAGCTATGTGCATCCTGAGGTCAGCGAAACTATATTCAAAGCAGTACTAAACATCTCATATGGACAGTGACCATCTTATAATAGTGAGAAAGTTTATAGGTGCCTGACCTCCTGCTAATGCCACATACACACTCAAATTGTGACACACAAACATGTGTTCAAGGCCTTGAAGAGCAAGTAATAGCAGAAATGAACAAGAAGGGTTCCAATTACTGAGAAGAAAAAAAAAAGAAATGACCCCTACATTTATCTGAAGTTTCATCTTGGAGCTTCTTGCTTCATGCTGCACACAGCTCACAAGGGCATGGCAGTACCACGAAGTCAAAGATAAATAGTCTGTGAACTGCAGCAGTCGGAGCATTCAGAAATGAAGCAAAGGTTCTAAACTACAATATTATTGAAAAGAATGGGAGTCCCCAAATCTGCTCACTAATTCAATACTATTATCTTAATATTTAACCAGTGGCAGTTAAAATGTGTTTCTGGCAAGGTATATAAGTGATGAAAATTGAAGGCAGAGTTTGGAGAAAATGTTTATGATGTAAATATTTGTCCCAAATTAAAAGCTAGAGTATAAAAGAACCTTGAAATGTCAAAATAAAAGGATAGTCTACTGTACAATTTTGCAATAGACACTTCACCAAAGAAGGCACATGAGTGATTAAGCTCACGTGAAAATACTCACCATTCATTGTATTAATAAGAATTAAAATTACAATGTAGTAATCAAAGCAGCTGAAGTTCAATGATGACTATGGATATGGATGTTGAGAAGTGTTTTCTCCCTAGAGGATACATTTGACAGACTCTAACAAAGATAAGCAGTGTCTCATTTAATTTTCAAGGATCATAAGCATTGTTTATTTGAAAGAAATAAAAACATGGTCTACACAGCTCAGGGGTTTTTATGGGAAACATTTTAAAAATATTTGTTTCTATTATTTTTCAGTTATGTGTATATGTGCTGGTGTAGATGAGTGTAGGTGCCTGCAAAGAACAGATGAAGATGTTAGATCTCTAGGGTCTGGAGTTACAGACCATTGTCAGTGTTAGGAACTAAACCTAGCTCTTCTGGAAGAGCAGGATGGGTTTCTAACCACGGATGCATCTCTCCATTCCCAAGAGGGACATAATTTTAATATGCAAACATTGAGTTATATAGAATGCCTATTGATACTAAGATTAATTAACAATTTATAATATATTAGTAGAAGCACACATACTTATCTAGTAAGACAAAGTCAGAACTATATTTCTAGACATACAATGGATGAATCTCTAGAACACTGAGTTGAATGCACTAATCCCAAAGCAAAGGATATTACTGAGAACTCTACTTGCCTGAAGTTACAGAACAGGTAAAAAATAATTATTTGTAGAGTAATGGTCCCATGGGGGTGAGGAAGAATGATGTACTAAAATATGATCAGAATTAAGAGAGAGTACAAGACATGGCTAGATGAGAGTCGCTATCTTCTGACAAGAGGTAAACAGGATGTGACAGGATGTGTTTTTCATCTCTGTCACAGTGTCTGAAGTGGCTGTGAGTTCCTAGGAAATAGTAGCTCTTACTCAGCTCTCCTCCTTCCCTATCTCCTTTCCTCCATCCCTCTCTCTCTATAGAGCAAATATCTTGTGAATTTTATGTGTGTATAACCTGTCTATTAAAAATTCATGGCCTATAGGAAAGGGTAGAATAGAAGGTGAGACATCTAGTATGCAGAAGGAATTTGGGGATAGAGTAAGGTGCAGAAGCTCCCCTGCTTCTCTCTCTCCTTTCTCTCACCTCTGTCTCTTCACTCCCTTTCTCTTTCTGTTTTTTCCTTCCTTTTTGGATACTGGTTCAGTTTCTGCAATTACAACCAGCATCCCCTTCTCTTCATCTAAGGGGCAATCAAAATGGAACATTAGAAA
>JANHMN010000007.1:7826717-7916944 GCA_030674055.1 Rhabdomys pumilio
ATGAAAATGCTTTGGAATTAGTTATTATTTAAAAATATTAAAATAAAATTAAGATTTAGTTTATAACTTTGCTTCTCAAAGGAATAAGCAACAAGATTAGGGTCAACACACTGGAAGCCAAATGTAGCTGAATTAACAGATTTCTGTTTTTCAAAATTATGCCAACCTAGCACGTCTAGGTGAACTGTGGGAACATTTTTTGGTAGCTGGGGCATGCTTTTGGATGCTAGTAAGATATGCATTACCTTACCGCTCAAGATATCACAGCCTGGATGTCTCCTTTGTTTCAATGTTGACATTGATTATCATAAGAAAACAAGTTAAGAAAACTACAATATGTGTAAATCAAAATTTCTCTTAAAACTGAAGAAAGCTGAAACAAAATAGCACAGGCAGCTGATAGGCATAAAATTCTGCAGGAAGATTTCCTGAAGAAAGACTTGGATATTCATGTATCTCTCCTTGAAATGACTTTTAGTTACTGTTGATTTGATTTAATCACTTTTATAAGTTCTAGCTAAGAGCACAGTACACTATTAATGAGTATGTATATTTAAATGTTTGAAAGTCATGGTTTTATCCTTCGGTTTCAAAGTGAGAAAAGGGATTTCAACAGCTAGAATTCAAAGACCATTCAAATTTAAGCTGGATGAACTACTGAAGTGTGAATAAGACTTATCGCTGTTGGCCACTCATTGGGAGGCTTTGCTTAGTTACGTATGTGCTCTCCAAGACTGTTTATCAACTGTCGAATTTCATGCAACATGCAGACACTTCTGCCCACGCACAGCCCACCAGCTGCCTTATTTATTGTATTTGGTTTACTTATACTGTTCCTATTTCTCCCAATGTTCCAATATGAATTTGATATAAATTCAATATCTAAGGCAAATCTATCAACCAAAAACAGATATAATGAAATGCAAAATTTGCAAAGAATGTCATAAAGATGAGTTATGTTTTGTACCATAAAGATGCAGTCACCAATGAATAGTGAGGGTTTAAGTGGATGCAAAGATGTTTTGGGCTTTAAAATGAATACATTTTCCTAAAGGATCCTTCTAAAATGCAAGAGAAGAAAGTTCTTTTGATAGTAGCTGTTTGTGATCTGTAAATGTTATTCTTTGGTTTTGATAATTTTTATGGCCAAAGCTGGCCTAGAACCCTTGATTTTCCAGTCTCCACTTTTGGATTCAGGGGTTACAGGCCGGACATCATACCCAGTTTTCACATGTGTATTATCAGTCTTCACAGTTAATTTCTAACCACCACATGTTATGTCTAGAACATTCTGGGATTTTAAAGAGAAACATTCTCAAAATATAGTACACTCTTGTCAAAAATGTCATCACCAACAAACTGTAGAAATTTGAATACTTTTGAAAAGTTTGTTCTTAGGGGAACAAAGGAGACTTCATATAGGTATTGAGTCATCAGACTGCACACAAACAGAAGGGATGTTTGAAGTGAAAATGAAACACTAACAATATTCATTGAATTTAACCACAGAATTATTTCTAACACAGACTCTAGAGAACAAGTAATTTTATTTTTTTCAATGAGAACTTTTCTTTTAGTTGAAAGAAATTTTTTCATACAATATATTCTGATCATACCTCTTCCCTTTTCAACTGGTAAAACTGAAAGCTTTGGTAACAGGCTAAATAAACTTTTTATCAGTCATGACTTGATAAAAAAACACAGGCCAATCTCAAATTCTAGAGATGCACAGTTAAATATGTTTGAGAAGGAGATGTATTAGAGAAGACCTGGTATTAAGGCAGCTAATACAGAAATGTTTACCTCAAGATTTTTTAAAAAGATTTTTATTTATTTATTTTATGCATATGAGTACATCACCATTGCTCTCTTCAGACACACCAGAAGAGGGCACCAGACCCCATTACAGATGGTTGTGAGTCACCATGTGGTTGCTGGGAATTGAACTCAGGACCTCTGGAAGAGCAGTCAGTGCTCTTAACCACTGAGCCATCTCTCCAGCCCTCCCCTAAGATTTCAAACTCATGATTCTTAGCATCTCCTGTTAGGAAGCTGCTATAGCTCTCATGCATCTCTAGGATATTTGAATCAATATCTAACATGGGTCGAACAGTTTTGTTATTACTTAAAAATATTGTCTATATTGGGAATTGGACACTACTCTGGGCATGCTCTGGGGAAGCCTGGGGTTCTAGACTGAACTAATCTAATCATTAAATCTCATCTGATGTCTCTAGAAAATATTGGCATCTTTTTGAATACTACAAATTTTATCTGAATGTCTCTCATTGGCAAGCCCTAACCTAGAACCATAGGAAAAAAATGTCATGGGGAGTAGATCTTAGACTCATTTAGCAGTGAAATTTCCAGACAAGTTTTTATGTAACCTTTAAGTAGCAGAGGAAACTTGTTTGGATATAAATATGTTAAAACTTCAGCAATGTGGACACTAGAGTCAGAAAAAAACCTCACTCAATTTACATACTATATGATTAACAAATGAAAGTATAATTTTCATCTCATTAACAAATGAAAATATAATATGTGAAGACAAAATATAGATGGTTAGTTTAGTAATGTTTGACCAACTTTTGTAATTTTGAAAAGTTACATATAAATTATCAAGTGAGAAAGGACAACAGTCTCACCAAGTTGTGAACCCTGTAAACTACAACTTTCTTGGCAAGACATATCCACTGATGTAACAGTGACAGAAATGGTATAGGAGTAACCAAACATCTTTGATTTAAAGTCCAATTCACAGAATGAAATTCATGTTTCCTATTTTTAATTGGGCCCCATATGTGTCCATTATTGGCTAGATCATACGGCGTAGAAGAGAACCTAATATTATTCTGCTAAATAGACACAGAAATAAACTGCCACTTAAGATTCTGTTTTTATCCCCATACGTTAAAGCACCTTTTAAACTTAATCAAAGAAACGTCTGTTTGCAGCAGATGACAATTAATATATTCCCACAACTGATTAATGTATGGAGAATAAGAGACTGTGGAATATTCAGCTATAAATGATATGTTTATATCACACTCACCACCCTTAAAGCTCAGGGATCATCATGAAAGAGATGTAGAAAGGTTGTAAGAGTCCAAGGTACTACAGAGAAACAGTATTTGACAGACAGTAAATGGATGTTACATAAATGAGTCAAAATGGCTGTAACTGTACAAGGCCAACCCATTGGAAATACCAGAACGGAGTGGGCAGGAAACTAAGGATTGGCAACTGATGTCCAGTTTTATTTAGGGATATGTAGCCCCCAGAAGCTTCCCACACTCTTATTGCATGTATAGATAGGTAGCAGTAAGTAGATTCAGTGTTGGCTTCTCTCTCTCTCTCTCTCTCTCTCTCTCTCTCTCTCTCTCTCTCTCTCTCTCTCTCTCTGTCTGTCTGTCTCTCTCTGTCTCTTTCTTTTGAGCAGCAAGAATCAACACATGAAGGTTCAAGGGAAAAGTGGTGAACATGGGAAAAGTAAGAATCATAGGGAAGTAATAGGGGGATTGTTTGATGAAAACACATTACATGTATGTGTGGATTTCTCAATCAACAAAAGACTGCAAGTTGTTAAATAAACTAAATTGAAAGGACTATTTACTTTTAAGTTGATTAGGCCCAGGTTTATTTGATGGCATAATTTTAATATCTGTTCAACTAATGAGTGAATAAACTGTTCCTTTGACATGAAAACTTTTGGCATCTGTAGTCTCCTAAGCCATATGATATCCAGGAGAGCTTTATTGACAGTTGATTGGCTCCATAGGGAGGTATTTGACTGAAAGTAGTATAACAAGATTCTTTATCCATGTAATTTCATGTGAATTTGGGCTTCTCCTGCTTATATCAGAATTTGACCAAGGAGTATGAGTTACATGCACATTTAGAGAAGACAGTGAAGAGGAAATAACAGAAAATCAGGTCAGAAGATTTAGAGAGAGCTCTGAAAGCCACCAAATCCTTGCTGGAGTCATTGGAGTTGCTGCCTTTGGAACCTATGACATAACTTTGTATAGAAAAATCTTGCTTCTTATCCATCGTCTCCATCTCTTCCTTAAAGTACTAACATTGAGTTCGTTGTTGACTTACAACCATAAAGTTATAACAGAATGTCACTGTTTTTATAGAAGTGTTTAGTTCATAGTATCTCACTCAATTCAACAGAGAAACTCTCGGAAAGATAATAACCCCACCTTTTGTTTTTCTTACTTAGTCTTTTTTAATCATCAAATTTTGTTTTCAAAAATTTTAATTGACCTTATGTATTCTTTAATCTACTTTTCTTTCCCACAGAAAGATGATGTGAAACAAAATCTGAAATTCAGATCACGTGTTTTGGAATTGTTAAAAATCTCCAGTAAAAGATAGACAATTAAATTTGATGACAAAAATGAGGTTCTATTAAGACTTCGGAGTAGTGTGTTCTTACACCTATGGGGTAAATCAAGCATAGTACTAACTTCTAGCAGTGCAATCAAAGCTTTACCCCAGAGAGAACACACTGGATTTCACATAAAATGACAGATTGTCTTCTCTTCTGCAAGGTAATTGGCCACACTGGTAGCTGTATTATCACCAACATAAAGCATTGTAATAGGTATGGAAACCTGTGCTAGCAACAGCAAATTTAAAAAGCAAGTGATGACTTTGGCAGAGGAACGTTTATTGCAATTGGCTTTTCTATAAGGTAAGAGACAGATGAACAATATATAATTGATGCAGACTTTTAAAAACTTAAATACATATTATTGCCAATATCTGCCTCATCAATTTCATAAAGATGAAAAGAATGACAGTCATTTAACATATAATGTCTAGTCATTGTTTTCGTAATATTGTATTAATGCTAATTTTATTCCCATACAATAAGACAGAAAATATGGCTACAACGCATTCAACAAGAAACATTTACACCTAAATAATTAAGTCTGCAGGAAAAAAAAAACCCTTTGTTTGCTGAGTTTCCTTTAAATAATTTAGATGTGGCACTTGAGGGCACAGATAATTCACCCATGAACTTGGAAACAAAGTTTTGTTGCATAATGTTTGATATTTAACATCTTAAGAGACTTTTCTCTTTCATCCCACCATAATGAATCTGACAAAAAGAATTATGTAAAAGTATGGGTTCTCTGTTTATACCTAAAATACTAACTCATATCTCTAGAATCAATGCTCTGTAAGGTACTCAAAGATTGCTGCCCAATATAAGGCCCACTGGGAGCAAGCAAGTCCTTGTCTTTTCCTTGGAAAGTCACATAATCCATTTTCTCCTCCTCCTCCTCCTCCTCCTCCTCCTCCTCCTCCTCCTCCTCCTCCTCCTACCCCTCCTTCTCTTCCTCTCCCTACTCCTCCTTTACCTCTTCCTCCTCCTCCTTCTTCTTTCTGCTTCTTTTTGAGATATCTGTTTCTTTAAATAAAAAATATCTGAATGAATGTTTTGCTATCATGTATGTCTGTGGACATCTGCATACCTCATGTGTGTAGATGCCAGAAGAAGGTCACAGAGAATTGGAGTTACTGATGATTGTGAGTGCCATGTATGTGCCACAGATCAAACCTGGGAAGAGCAGCCAGTGCTCTTAATTGAGCCACCTTTTAAACACAAGATAGTAAATGTTTCTTTTGTAAAGAAGGAACATTGTTCCCTGGGATGTTTGGTGCATTGCTCTGTAAAGATAGTCAGAGCAATTTAAAATTCTTTAAGTTTTAGGAAATAGAATAGCATGCTCAGTTATAATAAAGCTTTTGGCATTAATTATTTAAGATACCTTAAATAATAATAGATCATGAGGTTATAGGATTCCTTTTTTTGACCAAGCCAATAATAACACTAATTGAATTGCTTGGTTTCAAAACACGTAACATTGTTTTAACAAAGCATAATTAAAACAAATTAAAGCTACGAGGATAAGGAACACATTAAATACACAAATTTACATAATGAAGCGGTTGGGTTTAGAAACTGTTTTTTTTTTCCAATGGAATACTATTAAATATGTAACATGAAATTAAAGAGATAAGTAAACTAAATACTTACCAGGTTATTACATTTGCTAGCTGATTACATTCTAGTAAATAAGCAGATGACTGAGCACTTCATTACATTTTATTAAAAAGACTTTCATAGGAGAAGAGCTGCAACTTTAGAGAAATTATTGTCTTAAAATTTTGCTGTTTTTCTTTTATTGTTTTTGATTATTAGCAATATTTATTTTAAAATTGGATTTAAAGAGGGACAGAATACAGAAAACAGGATTTTCATTTTTAAAGGTATGGTTTTATGACTTTTGACAGTACGCATATACTTAACAGCACCTTCCTGTAGAAAATATCTTTATCACTCAGGAGAGTTCTCTGTGCCCCTGCTGGTAGTTCATCAGACAGCCCAGCCTTCCCCCTTTAGAGCCAGATAACTTCAGATTCTTTTATTATTTTTATTATATTCTTTCTTTTATTATTGAGTTAGTTTCCTTTGTTCAAAGATTCCTTATACACCTCACACCTTGTTCACACATGTCTCATTTCCTTAAGTATCACATCTATGAGATTCATCATATTAACTGCATGCATGGATGACTTCTTTTTACTTATTTATTAAGTACTATACATGTTTTATAAACACACTAAAATTTGTTTCTTCATTTACTCTTGGATGGACATTTCAGTTGCTTTTTAGCTTCTGTGTCATTTTATTAAGTGGGAAATTTGACCAAGATTTCACTGTTCTGTGATCATTTCTAAATTGTGTCAGGCATAATGGTACATGCTTATAATCTTAGAACTTGAGGGTCAAAGCAGGAGGATCAGGATTAAAGCCAGCCAGGGTGGGAGGAAGAGGTGTGTGTGTGTGTGTGTGTGTGTGTGTGTGTGTGTGTGTGTGTGTGTTGAGGGTGTTGCTAAGAGGGAGGAAGGTTTAATTTGGTTATGTTATGATGTTTTGTTAACATTAATACTTTGGCATGTAATTTTTATAAAAGGGACATTCTCCTATATAAGCCAGCCCATCTATTCAAGTTAACTTTATATGTGACAGTCATCAAACTACACATCCTATTTATATTTCTTAAGCTGTACCAGCCTTCGATTGTACACTAAAGAACTTTGTTTTATGTCTTTGAGTCAGAGGCAGTTCCTAGTTCTTTTATTGTCTACCAGGTCTTAACAGCTATTGAAGTTACTGGGTAGATTGCTTCTAGATTGGAATTTGCCTGATAATTTCTTCTGATTAAATTTGTTATATTTTATGAAATTTGGTCTAAAACTGTCTTCACAAATATTTATAAGTTTGTCTCTCTTAAAGTTTCTAGATATGCAGTGAATTGCAGCATATTTTAACACTCACTGCACAGAATGTAACCCGCCTGGCAACAAGGGAGTTATAGCCAGTCATGGCAGCCAAACTTCATCCCATAGAGAGCCCACTATTGAACCAGGTTTAACAAGGCGAAGTTCAGATTGTAACCAATGTCTTTGTGTGTGTGTGTTTGTGTGTGTATACATACTTTTCTTCTTTTCTTCACTTTGCTTTCTCTTTGGAAATGTTGAAAGATATCCAAGTGCCAGCTGCTTTGAACTTCTGTTTGTGGCTGTCACATTCACCAACCTTTCTGTCAAACCTGAGTTTAGTGCTTCTCTTATTTTTTAAAATAGATTTCCATTACACATTACAAGCAAGAATGTCAGTGAAGCACTGTAGTCTTTTCATTTCACCATCGTCTGCAGTGCACAGATTTTGCAACAGAACAGATTATTACAGGTGATGCTTTCTCAGAGCGCTTGACTGAAGTGACACCTGCTACCCTTCTCCCTGCAGAATCTCCCAACTTCTTTTTTACATTTAATAAATGTTTTATGTAGATTCATTTTCAGACTTGTACATTCCCATGACTCATCAAAATTTACTCTTCTTTAGCATTAATTGATATGTCTTAGTGAAATAAAGACTATGCCAATTTGTTTTCTAATTCTGCCATTAATACTAATGTGGTTTTTAAATTTTGTTCATTTTATACTTATTAGTTAACACTACAAAGAGCAAAAGGGCTTTCTCTTATTTGTGCCTGATTGCTTATTCATATCTCTATGGATTCATGGAATAAATTGTCCTGTAGTCAGAATCCTTCTAAGAAATACCTTTTTTTTAAACCATCTCATTTACTCTTTGAGTACTTTCTTGTGTCTGGTTCCCTCCTCCCAACCCCTGTTCCTAGTTCTAACATTAGCTATTCAACCAAGGAATCCCTCTTTGCTTTTAGTGGGTAATGGTATTTAGAAACTTAGATCTCGATACTGAGTGTGATTTCTGTTGTTAAGGAGTGAGGGTGTTATTATCCTATAGGTATGCATATATGTATTTAGGTATACAACATCGTCTTATAACACAGGTGTGTATATGTTCATGTATGCATGCATGTGAATATATAAAACCATGAATTTATTCATTATGCTCTGTTCCAGTTTGGCAACATTGTCTCCTCCAAGTTTTTCCCTTTGCACTGTTTTATTCTCTTCTCTGGAGAGACGGTTCTGTAGTCCTCAATCTCAATCTACTCAATGAACTCATTCTTCTCACATGCTTCAGAGTCCCACTCTGACTACAATCACTAGCTCTCTCACTATGTAGCTCTGTTCTTATTGTGCTCAGTTTCTGTAAGCAACTTTCACAAACAGCTACCAATGCACAGTCATTGTTCTTATTTTATTGGAGCTTTAATAGTCTATGTCAGGCCAATGGTACCAGCTCTGACTGGTTATCTCCTCTTGATAGATAATGTTTTCAAAAGAGTAGAGAAAAAATAGAAAGAAAGATAGAAAGAAAAGAAGTAATGAGAGAGTACTAGTACTTATATTTACTAAATTTATTACCTTAATTAGAATTTTAAAAACAGTAAACCCCCAAACTCTTTTACCGGACTATTATTTTAAGGGGCACAGTATTATAGGGGTAATCCACCACTTTCTGATTGGATCAAAGGCCTGTTCCATGAGAGAGAATCAATATCTGGCACTATTTAAGCACCACAAACCTATAGCTTGATAGGTCAAAGATCATTGGAGAAAACCCAATATTATTATTCTGCTAACTGCACATAGTATCAAAATAACCCCTAATGACATATTGCTATACCAATAGGTTGGAATGTCCCTCAGCCTTCATCAGAAGAGCTTCTCCTTGCAGTAAGTGGAAACTAACACAAAGACCCTCAAATTGGTTAAAGAACAAAGAAAAGAAGACTCTAGAGTGCGTTGCCCTAAATTGGACACTTATATCTCACCCCTTCCCTTAAGAGTCATATCACACCCCCTTCTTTGCAGAAGCGGATGGAGGCAGATTTTAATACCCAGAAGTGGTGAATATCTTTAAGAAAACAGGTATTTTTTTCCAGACACAACAGGGAAAATGCATATATGAATTCACATTTGTGACAGTGTGCACATGACCTGCATAAATGTCAGCCACACAAAATTCTAGTAAAATGTGGAAGGTAGACACATGTTCCAAATACTTGCTAAGAGTGTATTGACATTGGTAATTGATCATTTCTGATCACATATTATAATTTAGTTGACAAAGGCAGGCTTCCTCTCACATTTCCTTGCAGCCTGCCCATTGTCTATATGAGTTGGAGACAGTACTCAGCTTTTCTTTAGTCCTTCTCCATCTTATTTTACTTTTAGTCAACATATTCCTCTTAGTATCCATGTTCACTTAGTTCCAGATTTTTTTCTTTTTTAAAAAATAAATCCCACTGTGTAGCCCAGGTTGGCCTCGATGTCAGAACCTTCTTTTTCTTTTTCTTTTTTTAAATTGGTTATTTTCTTTATTTACATTTCAAACATTATCTCCTCTCCCCATGTTTCCCTTCTCTCAGCCCCCCATATCATCCCCCATCCTCTGCCTCCGTGAGAGTGTTCTCCCACCCACCCATCTACTCCTGCCTCCCCACCCTCACATTCCTTCACAGGACCAAGAGCTTCTCCTCCCATTGATGGCCAACAAGGCCATCCTCTGCTATATACACAGCTGGAGCCATGTGTACTCCTTTGTTGGTGGCTCAGTCCCTAGTAACCCAATCACAAAAGAACACACATGGTATGTACTCACTGATAAGTGAATATTACCCTAAAAGCTCACAATTCACAAACCACATCAAGCTCAAAAAGAAGGAAGTGTTGGTGCTTATGTCCCTCTTAGAAGGGGAACAAAATACCCATGAAAGCAAATACCGAGACAAAGTGTGGAGCAGAGACTGAACAAAATACCACTCAGAACCCCTTGGCTCAACCGCTGGTCACTATGATTACAAGCATGTACCATCAAGCCCCTTTTCCTTGTAAATTTTCACAGTGTTCTCTTTTCTTTCTATTTTAAGCTGTGGTTGAATTTTTAAAAAGGTCTTTCTTTCTAATTTCAAAACTATATGCCCATTAAAAATGACCAATACATTTATTCACCTTCACACTTGACACTTCCTCAAATATGTAGTTTTAAAAGTAAATTCTGGAGTTATTATGTGCACTATACTCAGTCATATCTGCATTCTCAATAAGTAAAATGTTAACAAATTCTCAATGTACATTTTTTTGTGCTATGAATCCTTGAATTGTGCCAAGCTCAATGATGTTGGCTTAAATAAAGATATAACAACTGCTTTAGAAAAAAATTAATTGCACCAGGAACTCATTAAAAAGAATGGAATTGTTTGAGTGTAAATTCACTATCATTAGCTCTTGGTTCAAATTTGTCAGGTTGCAATTTAATCTAGCATATTTTCACCTGGGTATTACTAAAGTTTCAGCCTTGTCTTCTTTGTTCAAAACACTGTTCCATTATGTGATTATACTTCTATTATATAAACTACACTCTTTTTTTCCCATTGGATATAAAGAAAAGACTAATTGCTTTTAGGGATCTCAGAACTACCTTAGACTTTATATCTTACCTGACCACAATATTCAAATTCAAAATCTTTGCTTTTTTTTTAATTTTATGTATTTTGCAATACAAACCAATAGTTCAGGCTTTCTCAACAACCTGCCCTTGAGAACCTTCTTTATATTAATAACAAATCAATAAGATAATTTAGTTGAAGAAAAATATAGAATTATGTACATTTATGCTACTTGATTTACTTTCCCCCAAATCATATCATGACCTTAGAGCATTAAGAAGATCAAGATATTTGTAGCACCCACTTAACACTGATCAAATTGTTTTAATATTCACCAAAATACCAAGAATATTTCTGTATATGCCATTAATAACAAACTCTATAACCAGGACATATTAGGATCTATGACCATGTGTCCTGGTCACTAGTTACAAACATAAAAATAATTTCAAGGTGAATTGCTTTAACCTGACATTCTGAAGTGGAGTCTACAGGTAGGTTGCAGAGGAAGTCAGTCTTTTAACTCCCCATAGAACTTGAAAGAATCTCTCAGGATCTCTCTTATGGTTTATCATTCAAAGAGAGGGGTTCTGGGTTCCACAGGAAGACATTCCAGGAACACTAAAATTACAAACTCTGTCTCTGTTTTTCAAAATAATTCATACTGATTTTCAAGAAAGAATAAAACACATTTTCTAGACACTGACGTTTCTAAGAAATTGGAGAGGCAGGGAATATTTTCATTTGCTTTCAATGGGGGAATTAAGTGTCTTTAAAATTGTATTGGTCTTGTTATATCTGAGTGTTTTTCATTTATCGTTTTTTAATTTACCTGATTAACAGTCTCCCTCTGCTTCTGTCTGTAGCCCTCTGTCTGTCTTTCAGGGCCTGTACATGCAGCTCTACAGTTCTGGTTACGTAGTTAAGGCTGGCGTTGAATTTTTGATCCTCGTGCTTTAACCTCCTGTGTGCTGGGATTAGTCGTGCACAGCAACACTTGGCGTGATTCTCAGTTTTAATTCAAACTTAACTTTAACTTGAGATGTATCATCTCAAGCTCTTTTAGGGCCCTGCTCCTGCTGTCATATATTGCTAACTGAACTTTTGGCCTTTGAATATTGGTCTCTGGACTTTGTTACTAGAAAGCTGAATGTGTGGAATAATTAGTGACCCAGAAAGATAAATACAATCAGTGTCTTACTCAGCCATCATCAGAGAATCTGATGGCAGCAGATGGGAACAGATGCAGAGACTCATAGCCAGACATTACACAGAGAGATGGTCTAAATGAGATATCTCCATCAAATCTCTCCCCTTAGTGCTCAGGGAACCCCACAGAAGAGACAGAAAGTTTCTAAGAGCCAGAAGGGATGGAGAAAACCAAGAGAACAAGGCCCTCTGAATCAAGCAAGCAAGGTGCATATGAACTCACAGGAAAAGATGCAGCAAACAGAGTCTACATGGGTCTGAACCAGGTCTTCTGCATAGATATTAAATCTTTAGCTTAGTGTTTTTATTGGACTCCTAAGTATGAGGAGTGTATTCTGTCTCTTGTTCTTGCTCTTGAGACTCTTTTTCTCCTATGTCAAATTTGATATCAAATTTGAGTCATCTTATTATTTTTAACTTTTCATGTTTGGTTGTTATCTCTTAGAAGCCTGTTCTTTCCTAATGAGAGACAGGAAGGGAGTAGATATGGAGGGGAAGGGAGGAAAGGGGAGGAGGAACTGGAGGAATAGAGGGAGGGGAAACTATTGGGATACATTGTATGTGTAAAGAATCTATTTTCTATAAAGGCAGAGAGAGGAGAAAGAGAGAGAGAGAGAATAAAAAGACTTTTCCTAAACCTATGAGATATAATGAAAGCAGTCTTAAAACATAAGTTTTAAGATTTCTAGCTGCATGTACTAAGAAACAAGAGAGATCTCAAACAAATAACAATATACCTTAATGCCCTAGAAAAATTCTAAAATCCATATTCAATGATGGAAGGAAGCCATTAAGTTTGGACAGAGATTAATGAGATAGAAATAACAACAAAAACCAAATGTTATGTTTTTTAAATATACACATACACATACATACATACACACACACACACACACACACACATATATATATATATACATATATACATATACATATATACATATACATACACACACATATATGTATATATATATATAATATATATATATAAAATCCTTGGTCACAGAAACCAAAAAAGAGAGAGGAGACATATTGATAAGTTTATAGATGAAAAGAAATTCCTTACAAGAGAGATCAATGAAATCCATGATATCCTTAACTCTCACATACAAAAAAAATATATATATTTCATTAAAATGTACAATCTAAAGAAATCATGAATATCTGGACACATATGACCCATCAAAATGAGACAACTTATTTAATAAGATTTATAACAAGAAGTAGTCTTGGCATAGTAATTCAAACTCCTCTAATAATAAGAGCTATATCCACAAGTGTCCCATCAAATAGAAAACACCATAAGGCAAGATAGTGCACAGGTTCCTCAATCTTTTATTGTTGCTGAGACCATTTCAAGTTTAAGTAGAATATGTTCTCCTTGATGGAGAATTCTGTAGAAAATTACCCAATTCTATTATAGAAATCTAAGGAGAAGATGCCTTAGTTAACTTACCTTAGCATCTGTTAAACTGAGCTTGTACAAACCTCTTCCTGCAGAGGGAGATATCAGAATGTGATTTATGCCTTTAAAAGCCTTTTATTCTAAATGCTTGGGGATACACTTGAGTCCTGAATACATGAGTGTAGTCCCAGCAAAAGAAAAAAATAGCACAATAATCAATAACTTAGGGAAGATAGAGTTGAGGAATGGATTATCAGTTTCTTTTTCCCTTGACACAAATTTCATATTACTTATTGGCAGGAAAGTTTTGTTGTTGTTGTTGCTGCTGTTTCTTGTTTATGTTGGTTTATTAGTGATAATCTTTGTTTGAGCTTACCTTACAAAATCTGTGTTATCTTTTTCATGTTTATCAAATATTTCTGGTACATATATTTTAGACATTGTGAAGATTCTTAAGAGTACAACAGACATTGAGAACATTCTTTTTAGCTTCCTGGAGTATAGTTTATGTTACATTTTTGCAGAGAAATATACAAAACTAAAGACAAAGTATACATTATGGAAGTGAGTAAAGACAGATCACGTAACAGGAAAAAAGTTAGAGAGTTTTAAGAGCTTTGCCTGAGGGAGTAACTTTCAAGCTAGAATGTATAGAATAAGTAGAAAGTCATTATTTAAGAAATTGGGGGTGGGAAGGGATGAGTTAGGGAATCCCTTTTGTGTCAAATGTCTTTATTTTTTACAGATTAAGAAAGAATATGATTCATATTTCTCTTCATTCTCAAAATTCTAGAAATCTTTTTTCATTGTTTAAGAAGTAGATTTCATTGTTACCATTAAACCTATCCAGCCGCTGGTATATCAGATTTCTTTCTAATATTGAAGAATAACAAAACAACTTAAATCTAAAACTCTTAGATTTGGCTCACTGGAAGGTAATTATTCACAAGTTCAGAGATTTAAATTTTCTTTTGTGAGCTCTGCTTTACTTTCTGGGGTTGTTAGAGACAGAATAATTATATGCTGATTCTGATCTCAAAATGTCACCGAGAATAATTAACCAGAAAAGACAGGAAGGAGTATTACATTCAAATACAATATGCCAGGATGAAAGGGAAATGTGAGTCTTATAGTTTTGAATTTTTATTATCATCTACAAGTGCTTCTACTCGTAGTATTTAAAGCTGTTAAATATTTAAATACAAATATAATGAGATTTTGGTTGCAAAGTTTATATATTTAAAAAATTTATGCTAGTTTCATTGATATTGTGTACTATTAAAGTATTTACTTACTTATAATGTAAATATTTAAAAATACAATTGATATAAAAGGAAGGTTTGTCATTGCTCAAAAAATAAAAGACACAAACAACAAAATGACAGGCATGGGTACATTATTTATTATGTTCTAGTTTGCTTTCGATTGGTATGATTTTAACCGTGACCAAAGTAAAGTGGGGTGGAAAGAACTTATCTGGCCTACATATCCTGATGATCTCCTTGATCACTCAGGGAGGTCAAGACAGGAACTCAAGCAGAGATCAAAGAGGAGCTGACTAGTCTTCTTTGCTTGCTCAGTTTGAAATGTTTATATTATCCTTTTTTTAATCTTTGGATGCTGTCAAGAGCCTGAGTATGCTTTCTCTGGCAATTTGGACTTTCTAACTTTTTCTATACTCTTTTTTTCCCTTCCATGTAGCTACTTGTTGCCATGTAGCTGACCTACATATCAGTTTAGCTTATAAGTGGCTGGCATCTCTCCCCTCCCCTCCCCTCCCTTCCCCTCTCCTCTCTTCCCCTCCCCTCCCTTATCCTCCCCTCCCCTCCTCTCCCCTCCCTTCCCCTCCCCTCCCTTCCTCTCCCCTTCTTTTATCCTCCCCTCCCCTCCTCTCTCCTCTTCTCCCTTTCCCTCCCTTATCCTCCCATTTTTCTTTCCTTTCCTGCCTTCCTTTTCTTTTCTTCACTAACCTCTGGGCAGCCACTAAGATTTATGTTTGCCTACTCAGGGGCTTTTCTCTTAAGCTCTAATAAAATTGTCCTTGAGATTCCTTCTTAGTCTATTCTCAAATTCATTATTCAAGGAAAACAAAAATACTGGAAAGAGTCCCAGTTTTCTCAGTATTATCTGATGACCATAAAAGATTCTCCAGGATTTCTGCTAATATTAAGAGAGGTTGGGTAGGGTCCTTGCTGCCTGTAACCAAATCACTATTTTTAGTGATAAGCTAAGGGATTGGGGAAGGAGCTGAATGTGTCAGTCAGTGGAGGTTTTGCAGAAAGGAAAAGAAGCTCAAGTACTATTGACATCTGCTAGGTATATGACCTTAGGCAAGTGGCTCAAGATTTCCAGATTTCACTACATAATGAAGGTTAATACCAGCACCTCCCTAACTCATTGTAACTATACAAGGGTTAAGTGGTGACATGTAGAATTTCTTTGTAAACAGCTCTCTAAGAACCTTAGGAAACAGTATTACCTTTTGCTTGGCTTCTCTTGGGTTTAAAACATCTGTCACCATCACTATTTATTTCTCATTTAAATTGATATGCTTAAATGTCTTTTCCTTGAATGCATCCAGGAAAATATTAAGCCACATGCAAGACAGCCTGGATTTCTGTAGATTCAATTAATCACAACATCCGAAGTCAGCACGCTATCATTTATCATTCTTCTTTGTTGATTGTACGTCAGCCAGTCTTCAGTCCATTCATGGGAGCAATACCAATATTAATCCATCCTAATTAGTGAGATTCTGTCACTGTGATATAGCAGGGGGCATGTGCTCAAGATCAGTCTTCCATGTAATGTGGCAACTTTATTTCTTAATTGTCTATTTTGCTAGCTGGACTTAAAGTGGTCTGAAATTCACATTTCACAATGCATTGGCTGCTCATAGCACTCCCTCAGGACTGGATCTTGGTGGCTTTCAGGTTAGCTTTAATTCTTGCCATCCTCTTTTAGCTTCTGCATACATATAATGGAGCTTATTCCCTAGCCCCTCATATATAACACACCCCCTCTCTTACTCTTTTATAATAAAAATTGACATTTTTACTTATCATTTATAGAAAGCTTTCCATTATCCTTTAGCAATGATGAGTGGGTGAATTCAGTGGGTCTTATAACTGTTGTCTGGTACTGACCTGTCAGACTGTAGTGTGAGCGTGAGTAGCCTATTCTGATATTATAGTTTATTGTTGCTATAGGCATAGGTATAGGTGAGCATTGCATTATGTAGACACACAATTCTGCATACATCTGTCACTGTATACCTCTACCTGTTCTAGTAAGACAGATGCTTTATTACCATTCCACAGATGAAAACAAACAAACAAAATGAGGTCCTGAGAACTAAGCATTTCATCCAACCATTCAAGGACGTCTTTTGTTTCTTTTAGATCTTTTGGAAATCTTATGGATTTCCCTGTAAATTTGAAACAGTCAGTTCTACAAGAGCTCTTATTACAGATACAAATAATCTTGGGCTAATTGAAATCTTTATAGTATTGAATCTGTTGATTCAGTGTAGTCTAAATATTCTCTTAACAATACTTTGTGGTTGTGTATAAGTCTTTTATTCCTCCTGGTAAATTATAAATATTTTAATGTCATTTGTTCAATGCTCTTAAAAAATTCGTTCTTCTTGCTCCTGTTATATGGAAATGCAATCATTCTCTCTATATACATTGATTATACATCCTGAAAACAAACTATGCCAAATGGTACATTTTAGATGATTTTATATTAATTTTGTGTGGACTTATATGATCTTCCATGTAGCAAGGAAAGTTTTATGTTTTCCTTTCAAATGTGGCTATTATTTATAATTAATTAGTTAATTAATCAACTAACATAGAGTTGATTCTTTTTACAGTAATTATGATCATTCAAAGTTCATGAGAAAACAATTTGCAAAAATTAAGCCAAAGCTCCTTAATGGTAAACATACAGTTAAGTTTCTATGAGCCTCTTGTCAAAGTATTTTCAATAACCCATACACACACACACACACACACACACACACACACACACACACACATACACACAAACACAATTTAACATGCTGCTTGCAGCATGTATACCAGTTCACCAACAGCGAATGCACAGTTAATATAATTGTAACTTGTGTCTCAGAGAGACTCACGTAACATGCCAGTTTCTTGTGTGAGACATATCCAGTCTTCTGTGTTGGAGCAGTAAGAGCACTGTGTTTGGGGACTTTGTTAATCCAGAAGCACAGAACAAGCACAGGAGTGTGAAAAACTGGTACTAAATAGGTCATGAAAATGACAGTTGTTTATGTTATTATAAGCAAAGCGAGCCTTGGCTGGGACCACGTGTCTGAACTCAAAGTTTGTCACGGTGAGTGTGCTTGTCGATGATGTGATTTGGAATTGCACGTGAGAGTGGAATTCTTTGCCAGTCTGATCTTTAGCATTTTACTTTCCCACTTACTTTGAGTTTCCTTAGTTGTTGCCCAGTTTCTTAATGAAAAGACCTGGAGATATTAAACAGCAACTTATATTTATCTCATATGTCAGTGTTCAAGAAACGCCTATTTCCCAAAGTGACAGTAAAGATGTTGAAGCCCTGTCAGCAGGTGTCTCCAGAGTCCCTCTAGAATGTAGTATCATGATTTTCTGTAATTTGAGTCATCCTTTTGTGTGCATCCTTCTGTGTATAATACATAGTATGTCTCCATGGTTTTCACTGGGATTTCTCTGGTAACTTATGAGAACAAGGATCTTTCCATGTTCTTGTTTGCCAGTTGTGTAGCCTCCGTAGTTTGATGTGCAAACTTCTCAAATTTTCTTATTTTGACTTTTCTTATTATTGAATATATGATTGCACATGTATATATACATGTCCATGCAATAATAATTTATGATAGAAAAGATCATGAACTTAAAAGAGAGCAGAGAGGGCACAAGGGAAGACTTGGAGGGAAGAAAAGGAAAGAAATGTTATAATTTTATTATAATCACAAAAATAAAAATAATAAATCAGAGAGAATATTTGAGATTAAAATTGCATCATGCATTTTAGTTCTTCATTAAATATTTAAGTGTCAAATATTTTCTCATGTTTGGGTCCTAACCTAAGATTTACATTCCTTGGGTCCTTTAGATTTTTAATTTTTTTTAAATAACAGACTCTTTAAAAAAAATTTTTTTTTGTTAGGGCTATTGTCTTGTGTGATCCACATCAAACTTGCTGGGTCTCTGGGCATGGATTACCACATAAGACATATGTAATCTTGAGTTAACTATTTTCAATAAATTTCATACCAGAATTATTTACTTAACCCAAAATGACAAAGATATAATTGGACATAGATTCTAGTTTTATACATGGATACTAGTAGGCGCTTTTTTGAAAACCAAGAAACAGTGTAAATCTCCATTGACATCAGCAGCTGGCAGGGCATATTAAATTGTGGTATAGTCATATAACGGGATAAGATGCAGTAGTGAGAAGATTAGAATGTCAAAGCATGCTATACTATAGATAAGTATCCAAATAGTCATGCCACATAAGAATACAAGAAAGCAAAGTTTACATATTATAATTCGAAGTATCTTTAGTGTATAACAACAGAAACAGATCAGTCATTATCTAGGGGTTGAGGGAGAGAAGGCAAGAAAAGATGGGGCATACTAAAAGTTTTGGGGGGGCTTTTTGTCTTGATTTTGACATTGAGTTTAAAAGCATATCCTTAGACTGGTGAGATAATTACTTGTCTAGTTACAGAGTTAACATAGTGCTTTACAATATATACTTACATGTACTTCACGATTTTAGTCATTTATCAACAAATTTATCAATATTGTTATTAAACTAAAGTTTCTTCCAGGATTATAGAAAGAACCTGCATTGTTTGAATTGAATCCTAAACCCCTAAATGGTATATATTTCCAAATAGACCTTAAATATGTTCATCCACTATATTTGTTAAATAGACTTAAAAACTGGAAATTAACATAAGGCTCAACAAAGAAATATATTTTGTGAATACACAGACACAGATACATACACACGCACATATATACACACACACATACACACACCTCACTCTTTACCTTTGATAGTTCTGCCAAGAAGTGCCTAGAAATATGTATAACAAGTATACATTTTGAAGAACTAGGAAAAAGCAAATCAAATGAAAGTGTAATTCCAAATGGTACAGCCATGATGGCAATATGTGAGTTTTGTGATATTATAGGAAAAATTGATAAGATGTATATATGTGTGTATACAAAACTGTATCATTTATTTTTATGTGTGTGTGTGTGTGTGCCCATGCACACATTATTAAAATTGGATGGATCTAATGGTGACTACATTGACTTATGCCAAACAGTATACACTATTCTGATCCTATACACGATCCTAGGAATGATCTTTTATATTTTAATGCCAAGCTAGTATAATCTCCTTGAGCTAGAATGTCCTCACTTGATTGTCAGTACATATCACACTCTCAGAATTCCTCTTGTGGTGTTGTCAGTTTGTAAGGGATCTAGTTAATACAAAAGAAATTTCCATGAGATTTCTCTTTCTATCAGGAAAACTACTACAACAACAAGATGGTATTCAGTTCACAGTTGCATCATGCCAGCCAGCCAGATGCTGAGCAGACTGCCCAGGATGAGTATTGCAGGCTGTAGCTAAGTCCACTTTCTGATCTTATGCCCAAAGAAGGCAACAGCATAAACTACATTATTTTCTCTAGATCGGATTTTCATCACTTCAGTACTGAGGATCTCTTTTGACAGGCTTTCTCACTAGCTTTCCATCCAGTCCTCAACTGTCAGAGTTTTGGCTCCAGAGTTATTTAAAGTGTTCAGCAAAGATGAAGCTCTTTCTAATTCTGGCATAAAGTAAAAGGGAGAAAAACAGATAGATCATTTTAATGCCTGAGGTTTAGCCAACTTGTTTTCAGTTTTTTAAAATATGAAAAATTTGCTCAATATTCTCTTTCACTGCTATCAGTGTTTTGAAACACCAAATTTGATTTAGTCCCAAGAAAAGGTTTGAGTCATAAAATCGGGAAAGGCTAATTAGACTTCCTGGGGCAACAGAAAATGGCCTCTTCACCTCCTTGACCACTTTATTTTTCTCTCCAATTTTACCTTCTCTTGACGTGGTAAAAACATAATTAAAACAAACGCCTGTCTTGATAGAATTTAGTAAGAAAAAAATTAAATATTTATTTAGAAGTGTTTTATTGTAACTCTGCAGTAGAAAGAATAAAATTCTAAAGCAATTACAGGCAGCAGAGATAAGAGAGATATCACTGTTTCATTTGCATGAGGAAGATAAAAATATTACTCTCAAAGACAGTAGGATAGAGGTTACTAGAGGCTAAGAAAAATAGGAAAGGAATATAGGAACATTTTGAATAAGTACCAAGCAAGCAGATGAGAGGGATAATATGTCATTTATTCAGTATAGAAGGGTAACTATGATTATAATATTATAATAATATACAACAATATTATTATTACATTTCATAAAGAATGAGTAGAGTTCAAAGATTCCCAAAGCAATAAATTGATAAGTATTTAACAAAATGGAAATATTAATTACCCTGGTATGAATATTAACCTTTATATACATGCCATAAGTTATCACACCGTACCCCTTACAAGTGAATAATTATTATGCATCAATTAAAAATAAGAAATGTCTAGTAATTGTACAAATGGCAACCACCATGATCCTCTCGTGACTGTATAAAGCTATAGCTATAGATATTAAGGGCAGAAGGTGAAAAAATACTTTACGTTGACTTCATAAGTAATAAATCTAGAGTAATATTTCTTTTTAATGTATTCACTGAGGATTTCATAGATGAATACAAGCATATTTGGTTTATCTCCCACAACTCCTTCTGGACATCATTCCAACACATTTCCCTCTCAACAATTTGTTATTGTATAAAAAACTGTTGAGTCCAATCATGTAAGAGTGTAGAACTCTATACTTAAGTGTTAGCAGTTAGCAGGAAACACAGTCTTGACAAAATTATTCTTTCTCTCTAGCAGCCACCAACTACCTACAGCTCCTTTGCTAGGCTATGGCCTCACGAACCCTTCCTCCATCCATGATGGAAGGTGACCAGTCTGATCTTTTGTGGACCTCATGAAGATCCAAGATGCTGTGAGCTTCTGAGTACAATTGCCATGCCATGTTCAAAAGATGCTGATATGCTGCAGTCTTTTCAATAACATCAAGAAAGGTCAAGAGAATAAGACTTTGTTTTTTTGAGAATGAAGTTTCACTTCCTGAAAAAATACTCTCTTTTCAAAACAGAAAGTTTACAATTACCTTTTGTTTGTAAGCTTTAGTATCTCCAAGGGGTTAATGATAGGCAAGTGATAGCCCGCTTCCCATTATTATAGAATGCCAAAAATGCAACATGGGAAAACCAGATTACTTGATCTTGATGAATTATCTCTGTAGAGCCTATGGTCCATCCTACCGGTCTTTGGGAGCAAAGGTCATGACTGCTCTGATATATGTGTGGAAAATTTCTGGCCTATTTATTTTTCTTCCACTCTTTTCCTGTGTTAGCCATGTATTTGTGCATAAATTGTGTATATGACTGTGAGAATAAGGGTTGACCATGAATTAGATGAATGAAAAAGGTAAGAAAGAATTCTGTAGACCTGAATAATTGTTTAAGATAAAATTAACACCAAGACAGCAATTATTGATACAATAACTCAAATCAAATTGCAATTCACAGTTGAGCACTGCTTTGCATTTTTTCTATCTCTTTACATGAATGTATGTACAATGTGGCAATCTGAACCTGATACCAAATTTCCAAATTTAACACCATCATTGATGTACATGGTGATCGTTGACTTTTGGCAAAATATAGAAGTTAGTAAGAGGAAAGGAAACATTGAAAGTGAAGGTATTAGATATGCTTAAAACTCATAGTTTAGAGGGATCAAACCATGTTTGTTGGTTGTTGTTGTTGTTTTTTTTTTTTTTTTTTAACAAAATCATGTGGAGCGAACAGGATTGCCTACACTTTCAGTTGAGGAAGTGGACCCTCACAGAAGGAAGCAATTGTTCCAGATCAGATTGAAGAATCTGAGATTCACACAGATACGCATGACTCTCATCAGTAAATACTAAGTACACTGAGGGAGAACTGACAGAAGTTAGCAAGAGGAGAGGAAAGAAGGTAACAGAATCAGAAATTGAGGAATTCTGCCTCCAGTAAAAACATCTTTAACACAATCCATCTTTGGATTGTGAAGAGAAAAACAAAAATCATCTTCAAAACACTGGTAGTTTTTTCCTAACCTGTGAAAAACACTTTAAATTCTCATAGGTATTTTAAAGAGAACCTCTATGTTCTATAATGTATTTTGCCTTATGGACTTTGGGTTTTTAAGTGGAAGATTTTATTTTATATTAAATGATCAAATATTTACAAAAGTTTGCATGAATAAAATACAAAATGAACATTAAGGTATCTTTTAGATGGACTAATGCATGCTGGCCTGTGCCTAGAAATGTGTATTGACCATCATTCATTCTCGTGTAGGCCTCACATTACAGACCCCGTTTGACACTGTCTGTCCTTGTAAAGGCAAAGACGCTAGGGAAGGCATTCATGATTTCTTTGTGCTGAATTTTTTATTGAACATTAATTCAAATGTGAAAAAAAGGGCAGAGACAAGATTTTTCCCCCAGCTCCTTTTTGCTTTTGTTTACTTCAAATTTTCTGGTAATTCTTCATAGCTTAGGAGAAAACTGAAATATTTTCTTAGGATGAAATGTATCCTTCTTAAAATGGGGTTTTATTCTTTATTTTTCTAGTGACATTGACAACCTGTTCAGAGTAAATCAAAAGTATTTTTCTGTTTGTACATGTCCTATAGATTCAATTTATAGGATTGTTCCATTAGTCACATGCACACGCACATATATGTATATTTGGCATTTCTGGAATTATAGAAGTCAGCCTGGGCAGTTAAGCAAATTTTCACAGTATAGTTTATCTCTAAAGATCATGAAAAATGAAAACATATTGCTCAATGTCAAGCTGAAGTATAGAAATCACTTTAAGAACTGAAAACTGTAATGCAAATGAATGGTCTTATGGGAGATGGAAGGGCGGCCACATCAAATGGAGCACAGAATGCAGAGACTATAGATAAGATAGATTGGGCCCCTCCAGTGGAAGGGGTGAGATAATGATCCTGATTTCATCATTCTTGTTATAAATGCTTCAAAGTATCACATTGTTCTTCATAAATACATGCAATTATATTTTAATAGAAAAGTATATTTCAAAAACTAAATGAATTTAACTTTGTAATAGGTTAAAAAATAGAGAAACTTATGGCAGTAGCTCTGTTATTACATTTCTGAATCTTGACCACTAAGCTGTAGAAGATCTATCTATCTATCTATCTATCTATCTATCTATCTATCCATCTATCGAGAAAATATTCCAGCTTCTGTCTACATCTTCTAGAGACCTCTCATCATGGAGTCAATCTGGATATCATCTGAAATTCAATTTGTGAGGACCAGGTCTCCAGTGATAGAAAGCAGAGCAGAGGCACAGTTCTGAGAGCTGATCTAGTATCATAATAATAAGTAAAAAATAAATCACTTCCATTTTGACATGTGTGAACAGGCATATACTAAAGTCATATCAATGCAGAAGATGTTTGTGAAAAAGAATACAGAATGGTATGGTTGTAATTGTTGAACAACTTAAAAAAATGACTACATGAAAATAAAATGAAGAGGAAAAAGAACTTAAATGGTTAAAAAAAAGAGTGAACATTTTGTTAAGTGCTTCTCAGCCATTCAAGATTCGGCTCTTGAGAATTCTGTTTAGCTCTGCACCACATTTTCTAGAAAATGATTTGGTTTCCTTATGTCTTACTTCATCCTTAGTCACCATGGAAAAACAAATCCAAACTACTTTGAGATTCCATGTAATACCCACCAGAATGGCTAACATTAAAATCTAAAAGGATAGCACATGTTGGCAAGAATATGGAGTAAGAGGAATGCTTTTACATTGCTGGTGGGATGCAAACTTGTACCACTACTCTGGAAATAAATTTCTCGGAATATTGGAAATAGTTCTACCTCAAGATCCATCTATACCAGTCCTGAGCATAAACCCAAAAGATGCTCCAATATTCCACAAGTACACTTGTTCAGCTATGTTCATAGTAGCTTTATTCACAATAGCCAGAAACCAAAGACCACCTAGATGTCCCTCAACTGAAGAGTGAATACAGAAAATGTGATTCATTTACATAATGCTGAGGTTCACAATGCCTATGTGAACCTCAACAGAAGCCTTTATTCTCGTGAAAATTAGCTATATTCTTGTTCCTTCATTTCTTTAGAAATGTCAAGCATTCAATTGGAAATTTCCAGATTTGTTGGTTCTGCTTAGTGGTCCATGTTACTCCTCAGTTTTTAGAGCTGGAGAAATCTGGTGGATGTGTGATTGATGCAGATTGAAAACCATGACTGATTCAACATCACATGATTTCAACAAGGGATTTATACCCCTCAAATAAACTCATAGGCACATTGTTTATTTTTTATTTTTTTATTGGATATTTTATTTACATTTCAGATGTTACCCTCTTTTCCCATTTCCCTGCCCACCCAGGAACCCCATATTCAATCCCCCCTCCTCCTGCTTCTATGAGGATGTGCCTCCACCCACCCACCTACTTCCAACTCCTCACCCTCAAATTTTCTCATACTGAGGCATCCAGCCTTCTCGGGACCAAGGACCTCCTCTCCCACCTATGACCAACAAGGCCATTCTCACCTATGTATACAGCTGGAACCATGGGTCCCTCTCCGTGTGCTCCCAGGCTGGTAGTGTAGACCCTGGGGAGCTCTGGTTGGTTGGTATTGTTGCTCTCCCTATGGGGTTGGAAACCCTTTCATTTCTTTCAGTCTTCTCTCTAACTCCTCCATTGGGCACCCCATGATCAGTTCAATGGTTAGCTGTGAGCATCTGCCTCTGAATATATCAGACTCTGGCAGACCACTAAGGAGACAGCTATATCAGGCTCCTGTCAGCATGTACTTCCTGGCATCCACATCAGCGACTACCTTTAGTGACTGCACATGGGATAGATACCCAGGTGGAATAGTCTCCAGGCCCCCTTCTTCAGCTTCTGTCCCATACTTTGTCTTTATATTTGCTCCCATGAGTATTTTGTCACTCCTTCTAAGAAGGAACGCAGCAACCACACTTGATCTTCCTTCTTCATGAGCTTTATGTGGTCTGTGAGTTGTATCTTGGATATTGAAAGCTTTTGGGCTAATATCTAGTTATCACTGAATCAGTGAGTTCATACCATGTGTGTCCTTTTGTGATTGGGTTACCTCACTCAGGATAATATTTTCTAGTTCCATCCATTTGCTTAAGAATTTTATGAATTCCTTGTTTTTAATAGCTTAGTAATACTCCATTGTGCCCAGGAGTGGTATAGTTGGGTCCTCAAATAATGCTATCTCCAACTTTCTGAGGAACCACCAGACTGATTTCCAGAGTGGTTGTACCAGCTTGCAATCCCACCAACAATGGAGGAGTGTTCCTCTTTCTCCACAGCCTCGACAGCACCTGCTATGACCTGAATTTTTGATCTTGGCTGGTGTGAGGTGGAATCTCAAGGTTGTTTTGACTTGCATTTCCCTGATGACTAACGATATTGAACATTTCTTTAGGTACTTCTCAGCTATTCTAGTTTCCTCACTTGAGAATTCTTTATTTAGCTCTGTACCCCATTTTTTTTAACAGGGTTATTTGATTGTCTGGAGTCTAATTTCTTGAGTTCTTTGTATATATTGGATATTAGCCCTCTATCAGATGTAGGATTGGTAAAGATCTTTTCCCAACCTGTTGGTTGCCATTTTGTCTTATTGACAGTGTCCTTTGCCTTAAAGAAGCTTTGCAATTTTATGAGTTCCCATTTGTCAATTCTTGATCTTAGAGCATAAGCCATTGCTGTTCTGTTCAGGAACTTTTTCCCTGTGCCTAAGTATTCGAGGGTCTTCCCTACCTTCTCTTCTAGTAGTTTCAGTATATCTTATCTCCTTGTACAAAGCTTAAGTACAAGTGGATAAAGGACCTTCACATAAAAACAGACATATTGAAATGTAGGCACATTCTTAAGTGAGGCTGTGTTTGACTAATCTATATTATATTCCTCAATATATAGGCCATGGTATCATTATAATGGTAATCTGATCTTTGGTTGAATTCAGCAAGAACTACATAAATTTTTCTAAGCTTTTCCATGGATAGAAATGTCTGGCCATATATATGTGTGTGTGTATATATATATATATGTGTGTGTGTGTGTGTGTGTGTGTGTGTGCATGTGTGTGTATCTATACATACATATACACATATGTGTATTTGCATCTATACATATATTTATATATTAATTATATATAAAATATATAATTTGAAATAAAGTTATGCTTTGATTAATATTACAACAATATATGTTTCCATCATATTTACCCTCATATTCAAAAATACCTATAGTTTTAATATAATTTTTAATAATAATAGTTTGCTTTTGGTGTCAAGAGGAAAAAAAAAACAGACTTGACTACTGAAAAGATTGGTTATGAGGGAAACCTTTCAACACAATGTGCTACTGAAACACAATGACAACATTTTGTTACTCTTTATGATTCAGATTCTGGAAATCTCAATCCTTCTGAAGTCAATGACAACATTTAAGATACTTTCTTAATGCTGAGACCCTTTAATACAGTTCCTAATGATCCCCAACCATAAAATTATTTTCATTGCTATTTTATAACTATAAATTTGCTACTGTTATGTTTAATGTAAATAACCTGTTTTCCAAAGGTCTTAGGGGACCCCATGGCTTGAGAAATGCTGATCTAGGATCTACACAAATGTTTGGGTATGGAACAGACAGTATTGTCTTCTCATTATGACAACTGAATCATCAGCATTAGGCTAAACCTCAGTTTGGAGATTTGATTAACTCTATTATATAATTGTGAAAACATCTGAGAACTTAATATTAGGAAATAATAAAACAACAACAAAACCCTACTGAACTTTTTAACCTAGCATCCATTTAAGAAAACATTTCTTCAAAATATGTTGATCAAATGTGTGACTACCAGGATATAAGGAAAATTTCATTTTTCATTTTTGGGAAAGTCTGTATGGTCCGAATTCCATACTTCTTTTCACATCTTACTCTAAGAACCATGTTTTCACATGTTACATAAAGACTTGTCTAATGCAGACTATGCAACTACAATTCCCACTGAAACCCCAGTAAGTGAAGAAAAGCTTTTGAGTGTAAAACTTGCTGATCCTGAGAGATGATTTGGAAGACATTTTTGTCTTAATAGCTTTCTGCCTTGCCAAGCTGTAATTTGCCAGTATTTCTGCCAACAGCTTCATCTGGATGAGTGTTTGACTTTCTTGGGCGTGACATGATATCAGCTTCCCTTGCATGCAAAGTTGCTATGTGAACCCTTCAGTGTGGGAGAACGGAAGCTTTTAGGTAACTGCTATGAAGACTGATGTTAGAGAACACGGTCCTCTTGTCATAATAAACAGTTTTCACTTCTTAGGAAACTTCTGTTATGAATTAGATAGGACAATAAAATTGACCCCAAACATCAGAAAGTGTGATAATTCACTGAAATACTTTCTTTTCTTCTTTCTTTCTTTCTTTCTTTCTTTCTTTCTTTCTTTCTTTCTTGGTTGTTGTTTTTGTCTGTTTTCCTAAGCATTAGAAGCTGAATTTAGTAATTAAATTCTAGTATATATTCAAGGTCAACAAAGTGAAATTATTAAGATAGGAAGTCCATAAAAGCTGTTAGATTGTTGTCTACTTTTGACTTCAAAACAATACAGAAGATATCAGTTATGTCTTAAATAATATGTATTTCCAAAAATAAAAGAAGTGTTTTCCTTACTTCAGCAGAGAGCAAATGTAAGTTAATTGATATTAGAACTTTTATAGTTATATACAAAAGACTTTAAAAACATACATGCATGTAGAAATATATGTATATGTGTGTGTACTGATTTGTATAATATTTAGTGTGTGCCAGTTCCAGTAGAACACTCTGGAACATGGATTATAGAATTTGTAAAGCATTGACAGAAAGAATTCTATATGGGCATATGTTTAAATTTATGTGTGTATATGCATATGAATATATGCCTATATATTTATTTATATGTGCATTTGGTATATTACAAAGACACACACACACACACACACTAAATCTCAAACAAACAACAAAAACGAACGAACAAGCTAGCAACAAACAAATTTGTGTGTTAATTTAAAGGAAAAAATGATTGCCAGATAGCTATTAGAACATATGATGAAGAACAAAGTACTTAGAGCAATCTTAGATAATTCTTTAGGGTTGAGAACGGTCGTCTATTTGGAACTTGGAAATCGTTTTTCAAACTCAGGTAGAGATGTCTTGGTTGCAACAATTTATGTTTCTTGTTGACAGTTTTAACATCTTCATTTTTCTCTTTCCCTTAAAGAGTTATTTTCAGGAAGAGCTCAGCCCTTGCTTTAGAGGACCACAGGGGGATATAAAGCACTCTTTGGACTAAAAGAGAGAACGTAACTGAAGAGCAGATGTTGAGGGGAGGGAATGCCTGTTGTCAACGATTTATAGAAATTACAATGAACTTATGAGAGCCAGGGGAGAAATGACAGATCTAGGACACCACAAGCTGCTGCTACCAATTGTACTACAATCCACAAAACACGAGGAAAGCCAGTTAGGGTACTTTCCCATAAAAAGTGTCTTCTATAGTTCACCATGCCTGTGCACTTAAGAGCAGAATGTTTCCACAGGGTTTTCCAAGTCACAGAACCCGAGGCAGAGATTCAGGCGCTTGTATTGTATTGAAGAAGAAACAAGGCATCCAAAGTAAGGCTGTGCACACAGCTTGGGGAAGAGGCAGTTTAAATATGAATACAATGTGTGCCAGATCCAGCAGCCAGCATTGAGATGGAACTGCAGAGTTTATGTAGTTTTGATGCAAGGGGCAATTGTTCACCTTCCTGAGTCAGTCAGTTGGTGGTGTTAGGTTTTTGTGGCTGTGGCTATAGGAAGAAATAGAGAGGAGGGCACCACCATCTTCCTAGCAAGATGTCTCTACTGACAAGTAAATTCTTCAGAGAAAGGTGCAGCAGTGAACTGGTGCTAGCCAACAGTGGAAATGGGACCAAGGCTGGGTATTACAAGTACTTACTACAGCTTTCCTTAATGAGCCTTGATATTTCTCATGGAGGAAAACAACCAGATGTTTATCTTATTTTGTCCTAAATGTCATGAAAAAACTTAAAAAATATCTCATGTAAACCTACTACTGTAGAACTCTTCATCTCTCTTTCCTTTCTCTCTCTCTCTCCCTCTCTCTCTCTCTCTGTATACATATATATATATATATTCATATACATACATATACATACATACACACATATATGTATACATACATACACACATATATGTATACACACATAACATATATATATACGCACAGATATATACATACAAATAAAAATACACACACACACATAGACACACACACACACACACACACACACACATATATATATATATTATATATATATATGGAATTTAAATGAAACTACATATATATAATATATATGCACACATATATAAATACACTCATACATATATACATATATTATATATATATATATATATATACATATCGAATTTAAATGAAACTACTCTATAACATAGTAACAAGAACAATGACCCCTGCCCAGATACCATAAACTAACAAATCAAACACCTAGTGCCAGAGTTCAGTTTGTTGGTCAGTGGTGCCTCACATAATAATTTTTTATCCTTAAATTTTATAGTTTCTTTTTCATATTATGATGTTTATGATAACATCACTCTTCATAGAAACTGAGAATCATAATTCTCATGGGAGATTAATTTGAATATATATATATATATATATTCTCTTCTTTAGAACACAAGGGTCTTCCCCCTAAACCATCTGCCTTAAATAAACAAATATTGTAATTTATGAAAGGAAGAAATTTATACTAGTTTAAGTTTTCTCTGTTAGGTTTTGTCTATACAAGTCACTTGGCATTTTAATTGTAGTTAACATTTGATGAAGAGTTGTGTGGTGGGCCAGAGTGCTGCTCCTCTCTGGACCATGAAACCCAAGAGCAAATCCCAACTGAAGAACAAAACATACAAAGGAAAGGATAGGTACTGTTGCCCAGACTTGTCATTCCTTCAGTTTTCATGTTTGCTTATCAGTATTCTTGTACTTTCTAGTTTCTTTATTTAACTGTTTTCATTATCTGCCTGCATCACTAGATCAGAGCATGTGATTTATTGATCCTGTTCTCTGTTGTACCTCAACTTTACATAAGAGTGATGTGTAATACCAGGTGATCACTGTTTTCTGATATCTCATCGGCTCAAAAACTGTGCTCTTAGCCCAAGCCCAAGTGAAAACTAACTCCTGAAGTGTATGATAAAACTACCCAGCTGCATATTTGTGAAAGTTTTCACTTTCAAAGAATAGTTGGAGAAATGATTCAGCCAGAATGGTGGTTCATGATGCAAGCAGTGACATTGCAGAAGGACAAGGAGACTAAAGAAAAAGTTAAGCAAACCATGGAACCCTACAAGAAATGGGGCAGTCTTTTCTTTTCTTTTCTTCTTTTCTTTTCTTTTCTTTCCTTTTCTTTTCTATGTGTGTGTGTGTGTGTATATTTTTATTGGCTATTTTATTAATTTACATTTCAGATGTCATCCCCTTTCCCCATTTCCCCATTTCCCCTCCCTAGAAATACTCTATCCCATCCCCACTCCTCCTTTTTGCTTTTATACCATTTTAATTACATGCAAGTATTAAGGTCAGTTCTAGGTTGAGGAACTAGCAATACAATAGATGCAAATAGTCAAGGAACAAGCAAGACAATAAACAAAATTCGGAGAACACTCTCGTGATCACTATTTCTAAGGGCTTATCAGGATGACCAAAATATCTGAGCCAACTTCTCTGTCCTGGCCCAAAGCCATTTTCATGTCCGAAGCCTACTTCCTTGTTCTAGCCTAAATATTTAGATTCCTTGTCGCTTCTCTATCCAACCAGCAGACAGGAATCGACACAACTCGGAGTTCTTGTCAACGCAGTTTATTCAGGAACCCTTTACAATCTTCTCCCTGGAAGCCCCAAGGAGAGGCGCTCGAAACTCTTCAGGCGCCATTTTAGCTGGCTGCGCTGTCGCACCCACTCCTCACAATTCCTGCCTGAAATTACTTCTTTGTTCTAGCCTAATGTCAGATTCCAGCCTGAAGCCTACTTCCTTGTCCTTGGCTAATGTCATATTCCTGCCAAGCAGCCCATTTCCTTGTCCTTGGCCCATGTCAGATTCTTTTCCATCCTAAATCAAACAGAGTGCATTCTGGATACTTTAGGCTTTTGGCATCTTGGCCTGAGATGCCTATCTTGATTGTAGCTCCTCTCACGATCTTAGTCCACTGGCCAAGTTCAGTTTAGACTCTTCCCTCTGCCTGCCTTCTCCCTTATACCTACAATAAAAATCTCCATGCTTTGAAAAAAATCAAATAAAGTGACATACAGACAAACTATCTTTCATTTTAGAGTTTATATCATTAGATAATTTCTTTTTTTGTGATAGACAATATGCTCTTTATTAGACAGGGGTGAACATAGATGTGCTGGTTAATTTTTTATTTTTTATCAACTTCACCTGAGCTAGAGACACCTGGAGAGAGGGAACCTCAGCTAGAGAATTACCTCCTTCAGAATAGTCTGTGGACATGAATGGAGGAGCACTTATTTTAAAATTGGAGAATGATGTGGGAGAACCCAATTCATAGTGTCAGAGGCCACTCCTAGGCAGGTTGTCCTGAGTTAAGAAAGCCAGATGTGCACGTCACGGAAAGTAATCCAGTAATCTGCAGTCCTCCATAGTCTCTGCTTTATTTTCTGCCTCCATGTTCCTGCCTTGTCCTGTCTGACTTCCCTCAGTGGTGAACTATAGCATGTAAATGAAATAAAGCCCTTTCTCGTCCAAGTTACATTTTGTTGGTGTTTTGTCACAGCAACTGAAATCAAAGAAGACTATTATATCTGTAAGTCTTCCTGAAGGGCTAATGGAACCCCATACTTTCCCTAATTACTCTTTTGACCAGTGGGGGTTTTTTTGTTTGTTTTGTCTTGTTTTTGTAATTGTTTATTTTTGCACAGAAAAGCTTCTTTAAAGGAGGGTACAAGCTACATTAATTTGTGGGTATAAGGATATATATTTAGAACAAAGTTAGATCTTATGCTGGATAAGTAGAGTGACAATAGGAACTTCATTTTTAAGGTCTGTAACCTCACCAGGTCTAGATAGTTGGCTAGATTTCTAGTACTGGGCATGATTCCTCCCACTCCCCCTGAGCAGGCCTCCAGCATTAGGTACTGTCAAAATATGAGTGCCATTATTATATATTTAAGTTTATCATGCCATGGTGGTCATTGTTGTGATTCATAGGCATCTACTAAATTGAACTCTCAATTGCTTCCGTCCTTTGACTGCTTTCATATTACTTTCTGGTAGGAGGCTTTCAGGTCAGACCCACCTCCAATTCTCTAATTATAGAACTTACCCTCAACCCCTGGAAGGCAACCAAGGACAGCAGAAGTAGTCTCCTCTGACTAACACCTGAAAGGATGTTTCTTATGCCTAGTAGTGGGGTTTTTGTTAGTCTATGGATGTTGGCTGTATATATTGCCAGCCCAAGTGATATAACTTTATTTAATGTGTGTGAGATCTTACATTTAGATGATTATTTAATGTAATTTGATGGTGGATTTGAAGTCCATGGCTGATTCATTATCAGATGGCTTTTACCAAGGCACTTATACCCCTCCCCTCAGTAAACACATTCTTAAGTGGCACTCTACTTGACTAATTTATCTTATATTCCCCAATACATAGGCCGTGGTACCACAAAAATATTCTCTGTTCTTCTAATTCAGGAAGTACTCCAGAGATTTTCTAAAAGCAAAGTCATCTAACCTAACTCTTTTTATCTTTTAAAATTTTGGATAGGTCAACTTTTGGAAAATAAATGAAGTATTGTCATCTGATCTGGAGAACATTGCCATTTTTCATTTATATCATCATTTCTATGTCTATGTTTACACTGTACTTTTAAATGCCTCTGTCTAACATCCATGCAATGTTTAATGAATTATTCAGATGAGTTCATTAACAGGCCATTTAGACACCAAATCAGCTCAATAAAGCCGTGTGCTCCATAGCTTCAATTTCTGTATTATTCCATTTACTTGTTCTTGCATACACAGTGCTGATGTCAGCCTTTCTTCAGAGAATTGTAAGTGGTTCAAACAGGCAAATACGTCTGCACTGTGTGCACATTAGCAGAGCCAACTCCAGACATATGAAGTACCTGACGGCTGATGTTCGTTCCAGAAAGACTTAATGTTCTTCTTACAGTTCAATCAGATGAATGAAAAGTCTTTTGCATAAATGCCAGTGGGTGTCAGGATAAAGTAGTAGTTTGTACTGACTACTGTTCTCTTCACAAAGCCAAGAAACAAGTTACGATTAAACTTAACTCTTTTATAAAACAGTGATGTCAGCAATACCTAGTCCAAAGACTTGTTGAAAAGATTAGACATATTCATAATTAATTATTAAGTTTTCAGAATGGTAGCGGGCACAGCTGCGCTGTGTATTTATTGCTGTCTTTATTGTTTTTGGTTATTTTTAAAGTACTAGCCACAAAACATTCAACCTACATATGTGTTTTACCTCCTAGATGTCCTGGGGTAATGATGGAGTTGAACTTGTGGCAGTGGCCAATCAATGACTGGTCCAACTTTAGGCTCACACCTCAAGAGTAATTCCAATGCCTAGTTCAATGGCCATCACAGAGGCTTCATCCAGCAACTAATGAGAGCAAATGCAGAGACCTACAGCCAAACACTAGGCAGAGACAGGAGAACTCCACAGAAAGGGTTGGGAAGTAAGGATTGAAGAAGCCAGGTGGGTAAAGGACACCATGAGAACACAATCCATAGAATCAATTAAGCAGGGCTCATAGGGGATCAGAGTCTGAAGTAATAATTATGAGAGCTAGATTCTTTGCATATAAATTATAGTTGCTCTTAGTGGTTTTCTTGAGACTCCTGTCAGTGGAAATGGGGGTATCTCTGACTCTTAAGCCTGCTCTTGGGACCCTTTTTCTCATACTGAGTTGTCTTATCCAGTCTTGATATGAGAGTTTGTGCTTAGTCTTATTGTAATTTGTGCCCTTCCTGAAGCCTTGAGCAGGCCTGAAAGACCTTGTTTACCACAATAGACCAAATAATAGGACTTAGGTGGAGTTATCCACCTTGGCTGCGCATGCAGCCTGCTACAGGAACTTAGAAGAATAACTGCCCACTGAGCTTGCCTTGAGATATCTCTGGCAGTGACCAAGGATGGGTTCCCCCACCCATCTCCAGCTGAAACAAGAAAAGGTCTTGGTGGAGCTTTTCCTTTAAATTGAGAGCTGAATATAAAACTTCGAGCCTTGATTGGAGAGAACGTTGACTTGGCTTCATCTTTTCTCGTTTTCCACCCCTTTCTTCGTTTCCAGTCCCCCTTTCAGGTGAACCCAGTTGATTCGTGGTCGCAGGTGGCTACAGTAATTTTTGTTATGCTGTATTTGATTGATATTCCTGGGACATCTGCTTTTTTAATGAACGGAAACAGAGGGGGAGTAGATCTGTGGGAGAGGGTAAGTGGGGAAGAGTTTGGGAGGAGTGGAGGGAAGGGAAACTGCAGTTGGGATATAATGTGTGGAGAAGACTAAAAGAAGAAACCTCAACAAAGCAAAACAAAAGCAACTTTCACCAAACAAACGAACAAACAAATACAAGATAAAGTACCATAGATTATACTGAGTCATATCCTGTCATTGACTTTTCCACCTAGGAGAAGCTCTAACACCCAACCTGATTGTATATGGACGTAGAAACACAGGAAAGTCAATAAGGGGCTAAGTGAGTTCTTAGGACTGGGCCTCAATTTGTTACAGTTAGGACCTTAATAACAAGAGCAAAGGTAGCAATCAATATACACACATGTGGCTGTGTGTAGACAGACGGTTGTACTTATATGATTACTTTATATATGATTACGTTATTCCTGTGATATCTATATGTTAGTCAGTAAGGGAACCCTCACAAGATGCCAAAGTTGCAGAACCTTTTATTTGGACTTTTAGAACTGTGAGAAAATATATTGCTGGTGATTAAAGTGAGCATGTGGATCTTTTTCTATCTCACTCTAATCAACATACCCAGTCTGTTTTGAAGGTTAATGCTTTCTTGTACACAAATATAGAATTTTCTTTCAGAAATGTTATTTCTAAGTGCAAAAATTTAAAATATGCACTAATAAAATTCCTACCATGACTCAATATGCATGTTCTATCACCTAAGTTCTACTTTCTCAAATAGTCATAGTAGACAATTAGGTTATTAAAAGTTAGGATTATTTCACAGAGATAATTGATCTGGTATAGTTACTCAAGTAGTTTGTGAAGGTATAGTATAACTTAATGGATTTCAGGGACATAGGATGTGTAGAGTGAAAAATTATAAAGACCATTTTATAAAATATGTACAGGCTTTTTCTTCACCCCTAGACCTGGGCAAAAGAATGCAGGTTCCAGAAAGTGGAACTGAATGTAAGATTTCAGGACTTCACTGCCCCTGCCCTGTGATACATTCCTGGAAGAGTACATTATCCCTGAGTCAGAGAACACTTGCTAGATTAATATTCCTCAAGTGTCAGGGAAGAGAACCCACCTGTGGGTGGGGAAGGCCCAAAGCAGGAAGACACATTCCTGACCACAAAGAGAAATGCAAGTCATCTAGGTGAGACTGAGAAATAGTTGAGCTAGTGACAGGGCAAGACCACATTTTGAGTATACAGAGTGTTTTCCACATGACCCTGACTCACTTAGGTTGCGTTCCTCTGGAATTCTCCGCTATTTTTATGTTATATTTCCTTAGCAACCTTTCACCCCCTCCTCACTCTCCAGGTTTGTAGTTTCCCTCTTTAAAAACCCTTCTCAGACTAACTGGCTTTGTCAAACTCTACTCCTGCACGAGTGAGCTGTTTGACTGTTGGCTGCCAGCTCTCCTCCCTAATAAACCTCTGCTGATTGCATCCAGGTACAGTGTCTTGAAAGTTTGTGGGTGGCTGTGACTTCCCAAGACTTGAGTAAGGGTCTCCCGAGTTTGGGGGTCTTCAGATGTAGCATTTAAAAAGAAGCCTATTATTCCAACTGCTATATTTTATTGCAGATTTTGTTTATATTAATGTTTTACTTAATTAAAATATAATTACATTATTTTCTCCACTATCTCCTTATCCTATCCCTGTCACATCTACCTTTGTGACTCTGTTCTTTTCTAAACTCATGATGTTATCTTCTTTAGACATTTTTGTAGCTCTTATATATATTAAGTAATCATATAAGTACAACCTCCTGAATATGTTCAATGTTATAGTGGAAATAATGACAGGGGTGGAGTTGGAGGGTGTGTGATGGTAAGAGGATGAGTCTCAAAGAGCCAGACAGAGAACAATTGGTTTTTTTTTTTTTGAGATGACTAATAAAGCACAAAAAAAATGACAACATATAAAATGCATTGCCTAGTCTCAAACTACAGAGGGCAATTTTTACATGTTCTTCCTGTGTCTACGTATCATCAAGTATGTGTATGTGCTATATGTTTCCAGAAGGCCCCTTCTAATTATATTTAGGAGACACAAATAAGATGAGTAAAATAGATAACTTTATTTGATAAGATAGTTAAACTGCTTACAGAGACTATAAAGCTCAAACTTTGAGAGTACGTACAGGAATTTTGCCTGAAGATTTTTAAATTAATTAATTATTTTATTTATTCACATTTCACATGTTGCCTACCCTACTGGTCCCCCCTTGAAGAGTTCTTCACCCTATCACTTCTCCCCTTCACCTCTGAGAGGGTGCTCCCCTCCCATATTCCTCACCTTGGGGCATCAAGTCTCTACAGGATTAGGTACATCCTCTCCACTGAGGTCAGACAAGGCAGCCTTCTGGTACATATTTATGTACCAGTGGCCTCAGACCAGCCCATGTATGCTTTTGGTTGGTAGCTTAGTCTTTGGGAGCTCCCAGGTTCCAGATTAGTTAACACTGTTGGTCTTCCTAAGGGGTTGCCATTTCCTTCAGTTCCTTCTCTCCTTCCCCTAACTCTTCCATCCCAGACCCATATCCAATGATTAGCTGTTAAGTATTTGCATCTGTCTCAACTAGCTGCTGAGTAGATCCTCTCAGAGGACAGCCATGCTAGGCTCTTGTCCGCAAGCACAACATAGCATCAATAATGGTGACAGAGAATGGTGCTTATCCATGTTCCCTGAAGATTTTATTTGCTGTCTTAGGAAAGTCACAATTGTCTTTGAAAATATTTGCTATATTTGAATCACTGCTATATTTGAAATCTTTATTGCTATTTGAGTGCAAAAGTATTTTCTGTTTTGTTTTAAACCATTCAGTGATAAATTCCAAGTATATATATTGATAATACATAAAAGAAACAATTGATAAAAAATACATGCATAATGGTCAAAAATTATTTTTAAGGTTTTTCTGTGCTTTAACTGTTGTAAAAAACCCGAGCTGCCCCACCTTAGGGGCCAAGCTGTAAAGGACCACTCTGGCCCACGTTTGAGGGCCAAACTATAGTGGCCCACTCTGTTCTGCAGGTCAGGGTCTAGCAAGAGAGAGAGTGGGGGGAAAAAGGGGAAGAGACACAAAGAATAGAGACAAGCCAGAGGATCTGTAGTAAAGTCTTCTTTACTGTCTCCACCATACACACACCACTACACCTACTACTACTACATCCCCCATTCACACTACAACAAGGAAATCCTGGGTATTTATAGGCTTTTGCCACATGCCTTGTAGGCGTGTGGATACCACGTGCCTTGCAGGTGTGGATATGACATAAGCCTTACAGGCGTGGACAGCATGTGCGCCTTACAGGCATGTATGGCATGGATAGCATGTGGATAACACGTGCACCGCATGCCTTGTAGATGTGGATACCACGTGCTCCTTGCAGCTGGGGGCACTAAACAGCAAAACAAGCTATGTGGGATATCAGAGTGTGCTCCAGCTGTTGTAGGCTGTTGAAAACCAAGTCTCATGTCAGGGTATATGGCTCAAGATGGCTGCAAAGCTGATAGCTGCTTTCTAGCTGCTTTCTGCTTAAAGTCGGCTCCCAACAAACTGTGTGGAATTTTACCTCAAATTCTATGTAAATGTAACTTTACCTGATGTAATTGTTGTCTTGGAGGTTTACTGTTGGATAAGTTCATCCTTTCTAGTTTATTCTGAACTCTGACTGCCTGGTTCTGGCTCAAACTTCTGTCTGAACTGACTGATTCAGTGTGGCTTCTAGTGCCTTCTCACTGAATTGTTCTGCTTAGCATCAGACTAACTTTGGCAATTTGTTCTAGTCTTCTGGATCCTTCTTATTTTCTGGCTTCAAGTGCCTCTACTGACCTCTACTGAACTGCATGAACTCATGAACAAACTCAACTCCACTGCACTGCACTCACTGCACTGACTCCCAACTGCTTGACCAAACTCCACTACACTGATCCCAACCAACTGAACAGAACTGACTCCTACCTGACTCCCAGACTCTCTCAGAACCTGACTGACAGAACCAACTGTCTCTTCCTGCACTGATCTTAAATATCCTTTCCTGCCCTACTGAGAGTTGGGTATATCCTATCTCTCTGACTTTTTCTGTCAAATCTTTCTCTGATTCTTCACTTTGTATTCACCTCATATTGGGGATTGAAGGTGTATACTAAGGTCATGTTGATATTCCAGACAGAAAGATCAAAGGTGTATGGTGTGTCTGTATTACAACCGGATCACACAGACCTAGAGGTCTTTGGTTGTAACCACAGCAGCCATGTTGTTGGAATAAATTCCTGTACAAGTCTATGCCTACTTTGATATAGTCTAAAATGAGAAGGGTTAGAAAATGATCAAACCAAACCCTAACTCACACAATGATCCGGTAATTCCACTTCAAGTCACAGTACGTTATTTCAAACGGTATCTTAACAGTAATGTATATATGGGAAAAGACACTGTATGCATGTGATATTTGAGTATTTTACAAACACAGACACAAAATGAATATTTAGGCACTTGCAAGTATCAGGATAGGTGAATTATAAGTCTATGTTTTTGTTGCTGGAAGCTGAGTAATATGTTAAAAATAAAGAGGCTTACTTAGCTCTCAGGTTTATAGGCTGAACATTCAAGCATATGTTCACTCACATAAACAGTCTTTGCTACAGGTCTGTGGATGCCACCACCATTTCTACAGCAGCTGTAGAAATCAGCAGGACTTGGCTGTAGGAGATACTTAAGTATTTTTTTGAGTCATTTCTTGAAGTTCTGAAAACATGACAGAGTGTATACTTAGAAGTAATTGATAGAATTCAATTCTTCGTGCTCAGTTGTGGACATATTATTATAATTACTTCAAAGATGACTGACTCAACTGAAGGTTCCTACAATACTAAGATGGGAACATTGCCATTTCAGTGATTATAGACCAAAAGAGTAATGCCATCCTACTGGTCTTGCCTTTTGAAACAGGTTTCCCTCAAATATTTACTTTCTGACTTTAACTCGCCCTGAAGTTTTCAGAAACACAAGAAGCCATCATTGACTCTGCTTTCTTTGATCTCCCACACCAAGTCACAATCCAAACTTGTGACCTCCACCCCTAAAACCTCAGAATGCACATTGGGTCTCAGTATATTTCAATCTTAGCTTCATTGTTACTAGCCATGATGACACAGGTCACTGCTGTGTCTCTCAGTGTTATTTTCTTAACTGAAGTCTGAAATAGGAATTTTACACCTGGTTACTTTTTATCCTGTTATTCACGGCTCTTCATTGCATTCTTTATTGTGCTTGTTACAATCTTAAATATGTCATGTTGTGTAATAGGTATTCGAAATGCAGCATCAAAATGAATAAATGTTCAGGTAAGACAATTCCGACAATCAGAGAAAGATTTTGAGATCATTTGAGTGGAAGGATGATAGATCAAATAACTCAGCTTTGATGGAACATTCATGCAGTAATAGAATTGGAGATGTTTGGAGAATTTTGCAATGATGCACACAAGGAAATGACGAACTGCTAAAGTAAAGATGTGTCAATGTATGCACTGAGGTGAGTCAGTGTGAGATGTTTATTAGGTAAGGTTGTTTGACTAACTGATTAGATGCAGATTGATTAAAAAGAAGGAAGAAACTGAGAAATTCAATGTCTTGGCTTAGGAGCTGAATAGGACTTTATATTATGAGAAGGAAGACAAGACAATGAGTATTAAGGGTGGGAATACTGAATAAGGTCATTAATCTGGGAAATACGTCTAGACTATCCAGTTAAAGATATTTGAAAACCTATTGGAAATAGTAGTTTGAACATAATGAGAATAGCACCAGAGTGCTTCTTGTTGAAATTTGCATATCAAATCTGGTCAGCCAAGAGAATCAGAAAGGAATAAAACGTGAAATCTTGAAAACTTTCTTTTTAAGAAGTGGGATGAGGGTGAAGGCTTAGAGAAGGATACTGGACTTATGCTTTCTCCTTATTCTTTTCCAAACACACGTGGTTCATTCACCTTGAACACTGCTCAACATGTCTTGTATTTTCCTCACATCATAGCTATTTACAATCTTTCTTCTGCTGAGGATGGATGGTTTCTTGCTATTCCTATTCAACAGATAGTGTCTATTCTTTATTATACTTTGTGAATATTTTCTTATAAATCTTTCAAATTGCTCAAACAGACTTTTTTTTTTTTAAAAAAAATATTGTACATTCTCTGAGGAAAAAAGCACGTTTTGGGGGTGTATTGCAAACTTTCAATTAATATTGAATGAGTTGGCCTATGATAGATGCATAGGTATAACCCATCCTTCACACTTCTTTGTATTCTTACTGTGTATCCTGTAGTGCTCTCCCCATCATATCTAGGGTTCAATCATGTGGCTCTTCTTGGTCTGTATTGGGTGGAAGAATTTTTTGTGCCTAATTCTCCAGAGAGACTGAAGATTTCTTTTTGCCTCTTTCTTTGTTCTCTTTTGCTTCTGCAACCCTTCTGAGAATGACATGCTTGAGTTTGCCTGCTAATGGCAGAAAAATGTTGTAGAAAAAATTGTGAACCATTCCAGTACATCTAATCTAGAAATTGTAGCTTCAAGTATGATCATTGTATGATACTAATTTTGTTTTGCAATGTTTTAATGACAACAAATTTATCTTCTGAACATATAGTAAGTTAGTCTCAGTGATATTTCAGAATACTCTCTAAAACACAAAGCAAAATGAGCTAAGCAATGTTCTTTGGTATGAAAAGTGACTTTTTCGTATTTGATGAAATTTTAAACTTGTTTTTTTGTTTGTCTGTCTATATATGGACCTTATTCTCAACAGTTTTACAATTATAAAATTGTGATTAAAAATAGCATATATACAATATATCATATTCTCATACCCTTGTTTTCTTGTAAAACTACCATTCTATAAGTGACATTTGGTAGCATTTGTCTTTCTATACCTAGACTTTATGCACTTAGCTTATTAGTGTTGTTGTATATGATAGAATTTCTGTATTTGATTAGGCTGAAAGTATAGGCATTTACTTTATCCACTCATCTCCCAATGTATATTTAAATGTTTCTGCCTCTTGACTTTCATAAATAATGCCATACCAAATGTATATTTGTAAATATAATTTCAAGAATTAAACTTAATTTTGTTTTGATTTATAGTAAGCCCTGTATCTTCCTTCGAAGATTGGTTGCAGGACATCCTGAAGTCCCAATAGATATTCAAGTCCCTTCCACAAAATGGCATACTATGTGATGCATGGGACCTGCAACATACACACTATCTTTCATATAGCTTGAATCATTCTATATTACTCATAACACCTAGCACATAATAAATGATAGATAAGTGGAAGTCATGTAATTTATGGGAGAATGGTGGGAGCTCTTTCAGTTCATTGATATTCAGTGCTAATCACATCTGGAGATTCATACTTGCTGATGCCTAGAAGTTTGTACTCTAGGCATCCTTTTAAGCAGTCAAGTTGGTACTCGAAACTGCATCAGGAGTGGGTTGCAAATCAAATAGCAATGAGACTTCACTTCATACTTGTTAAGATTATATTGGAAATAAGACAAGAATATCAATGACAAAAGACAATAGGTGCTGCTGAAGATATGAAAAAAGGAAGCAATTTATATTGCTGATGGGGATAGAAGATGGCCCAACCGCCTTATAAAAGTTTGTACAGGCAATGACTTTGGCACAATGGTATTATGGCCATACCTAACTGACATAATTTCAAGATCTCTCTTTCTAAAAAATAGAAAATGAAAGGAAGGAACTCTTAAATTGTAGGAAAGAAAGAGATAAACTTATTTAGTGACAAAGGATGGATTTACATCATTTAGCACCATAGGAACAAAATTTTATTTACTCTTATTAGTCCTATAATGTATTTCAACCATATTCATGACTTTCCCCGACTGTTTCCTGATCCATTCTACATCTCTTCCTTCTCAATTTTATGTTCACTTTAAAAGGAATATTTACCACGTACAGCAGATGCTGGCCATACTCAGATGTGTGGTCTTCAGCTTAAGTTTGAGTCTTCAACTCACCAGGGACCACACCTTTGAAGAAAACTGACTCCTCCATCAGCATCTATCGATCGCCAATAGTGACTTAGCTAGGGTTGTGTCTTCATACCCAGCCCTTCTCTTTATTCTAGGTGTTCTGTCTTGCCTGAGCTTGTCCAGGTCTTGTATGTGCTGTTTCAACTTCTGTTTAGCTATGGAGATAACTCTCATTCAGCTACATGGTGAAAGTTGGTAGTGAATAAAGTCTTCAGAGAAAGAACTAAAAATCTCAGAGTGTCAGAGAATCCTCTTTAGATTTGTGGCCAGTTTCTAAAAAGGAAAAAAAAATCTAGAGAAGAAGAAAAAAAGAAGTTATGGTTTCTGAGCTAAACCTGGAAAAAATGCACAGGGTTAATTTACAGGTTTCTTAAGTGACTGCATATGGGTAAGGGAAATATTTGGTATTGATTTAAGATAATATTTATTCTTTCCATCTTCTTAGTCTGCTCTTTCATGAGTCAATTTTTCTGTGATGATCTCATAACCAGGTAATTGAGAGTCAAGAGAGATTGTCTTCATCTAGGACTAATTTCATTCTTTAAACAGGAATCCTAAAGGGTGGCATTGGTAATATCTTCTTTTGTCTTGTTAAGGCAATGAAGATGGATTTCAAAGCTGACAAAAGGGTAGCATTCACCTTAATAGGCTCTAACCCTCCTGATGTCACCAGTCTAGCCAACAAGAGCACCTAATTATACTCACCAGCTCCTTCCCTGACCTATGGTCCGTTTTCTACAAGGGTGTCCTCGGTCCTTTGATCTCAGTAGGGTTCAGTTCAGTGTCTTTTCCCTTTTGCCGTGGTCCTTAAAGTTTTTCTTTCCTGTTTAAGGCTGGCTGGTGCAATTTCTTTGCAAATGATAAAAACAATTTCAATCAGAGGTTAATTAGAAACTAATCAAACCCTGGATGTATACTTGTTTTTAAAATTATTGTAATCAAATCCAATATGAAGAGAAAAATGGAAACAACTTCATGCAAATTCTGGTCTGAGAGACTTTTTGAAGTCAGTCTCCATTGCTCTTGTTTTTTTAGAGGATTTTATGTTTAGCCATCTCTTAACATAACTAAATTGGCACTTTAGAATTTTGAAGGGAGTGCTATTTTAAAGAATTAGTTTTCTTTTTTTTCAGTTAAGCCTTAGAAATTTTACTAATATTGGAGTAAGATTAGTTCATAAAGACTGACTGTATTAAAACGTTAGAGTGATTTTCTTCAATTTCTTTGACATAAAGGATTTTCTAAAAATCCCCTTCTTTTGGCCCTTCTGTTCCTCCTCCTCCATTGTCATTAGGAAATCAAAAAAAAAAAAAATGATCTTTGCTAACTTTTGGAAATATTGAGTTTGGTGAAAAAAACTTTGGGATCTTCAAAAACCTTTCAACTGATTTTATTATTTTAACTCAGTGCTAGTCTCAATTTCTATAGGTTTCTAAATAGTTGCCTTTTTGGAGGCCAGTTACTGTTTTCTTATGCAAGAAGGAATACTAAGCACATTTTTTGGAGTGTGTTTAGAGTGGAGTAGAAGTAAATAAAGCTGAAAGAGAGTCTGTCTTCCTGAGATAGAAAGGATATTTATATTTGGTGGTACTAGCTCTTTTTAGGCTAAAAATTCCACAAAGAATGCTTTCTTTCTTATGAGCAAACCAACTATGATAGCATCCCCCAGTCCTTGAGAACCCGTGTTTTGAATATACTTATTACATCTTGTTCATTGATTACTAGGCTGTGTCTGTCACATTGATCCTAGTTCTGATTTGGCATAGAATGAAATAGTATTCTTCACAATTACAAATATGTGCTAATGCACTTGTACAGGTATAGAGTATTTTGTGTTGAAACAGGTTTTAAAATCTCTTCCCTGTGGTGTAGTGAGCCAAGCTGAAGGTACTTTTAAGAGTATCATAAACATAAGAATTATGTTGCTTGAATTGCTAGAAGTTGGAGAGGAGTCAGGACTCGGAAAAACTGATTACTCAGCAGTAAAATTTTAATGAAAATACCTAGGTGGAAAGCAGCCAAGTGAAGACCACTTTGCTAACTTTTCTGAAATAGCTTCAGCAGGTGGCGCTAGTGTGCTTTTAATGCCTTTTTTTTTTTTTTCTTTAAATGAACGTTAAGAAATAACTGGGCTAGAGTTTTTCTGTTTTCTTTAACATCCCAGAGCACTGGCAGTTCTGTAGGAAACTAAGGCACATACCCATCTATGTATATGTATAGACACATGGATATATAGATAGCATTTTAATCATGAAAGAATTCATGTATTACTTCTAAAGAAACTGCCTAACAACAACAAAAAATGTATTTGAAATTATCCAGCATAACATTAAAATGCTTCAGTTTTCCAAGATTTTGGTTAAGTTCTGGATTAATTCAACTGACAACAACTACATTGTTTTGCCAGTGGAACACTGAGAAAATTGGTAGTCTGCGACAGAGCAGTGTGTCTTGTACAACATGAATTTAATTCTGCTTAATGGAGCAGGGCCTGGGAATCTGAATTTCTCACAGGTTTCCTGATGTTAGTATAGACCGCTCTCGTGTTAAAATCTGGGGAGGACTCCATATCTGAGCTACCTTCAAGTCCAGTTATGTTTTCTTAACTGTGTGACATTGGCAAAGCCATTTCATGACTTTGATAATACAGTTATGAACCCAGGAGAAAAACAAGGTATCATGAGATTTGTGGATTTGTGTACAGTAACCATCTTAAGAGCCTTTCATATACAGAGGCAGATGCTCACAGTTAACCATTGAACTGATCATGGGGTTCCCAATGGAGGAGTTAGAGAGAAGACTGAAAGAGCTGAAAGAGTTTCCAACCCCATGGGGAGAGCAACAATACAACCAACCAGAGCTCCCAGGGTCTGAACCACTAGCCTTGGAGCACACGGGGAGGGACCCATGGCTCCAGCTGTATATTTAGAGGGGGGATCCCTTGTTGGGCCTAGGTGGGAGAGGAGATCCTTGGTCCTGTGAAGGCTGGATGCCCAAGTGTGGGGAAATTTGAGGACTGGGAAGTGGAAGAGGGTGTGTGTGTGGGGGGGTGGGTGCACATCCTCGTAAAAGGAGGAGGGGGGATGGGTTTTTCTGGGTAGGGAGGGGCATGGGGAAAGAGGATAACATCTGGAATGTCAATAAAATATCCAAACAAAAAAGATCCTACAAATTCTGAATTGTCTGTTAATTTTACTTTACAAATATTTTAATTATGGGCTGGAAAGATGGTTCCTTGGTTAAGCATGCTTACTGCTCTTACAAGGACACAAGATCAGTTCCTCTAGGTGCAGCAGGTGTCAGCATCCTGTAATGCTCCAGGTGATTTGATATCTCTGCCCTCTGTGGCCCTGTATACTTGTGCACACTGATTGGCAATTAATACCTCTTCATGCTCCAACTTAGACATAATTAAAATAAAAAATATTATGTTTAGCATGTTTCAGATGATTTTTAAATTGAACCCACTGACTTCCAAATTTTTAGCAGTGATTTGCATACGAAGAAACATTTTATTTCATTTAGAGTTTAGCTTATGGCTTGACTTTTAGCCCCAAAGTGAACCCTGAAGTGAATAGAATGCTGGGTCTCTAAACCTCAGAACAGACAACAAATCTACAATCTGGTGCAAATATTTCATGAAGAGAAAGAAGGAGGAAAAAGTTCTAAATCACTTAATTACGCAACAGCGACTGAACAAATACCAGGGAGAATTGAGAGTGCAGTTGTGAATCATTTAATTCTGTGACCTTAAACTAAATTAATGTTCTAAGGGTATATGGTAGGCCACTTAGCCCCTCTTACTTCCAGTGGGACTAGCCTCAATTAACATCGGCCCTTCTCAGGTCTAAGACCTTGCTGATATATCATTTCTTGTTGACCTCAGTAAAACTCTGCAACCACAGTCTGTCCATCTGTATCTCAGCAGGGCACAACAACTTACAGCAGTTTACTGGGTTGGGTGATTGCCACTTTAGTAATTAATGCTTGAGTGTGCAGCAGCTGAGTAGTCTGAATAAATGACTTTTTAGATGTGCATGCGAACTGAAGCAGGGTGAAAGATTATCCTGAAAAGGTGACGCCTTGACTTTTCAAGTCAATCAAGTAAATGAGCGCTCTTCTTTTAGTGCCAATTTGAAAATCCCACCATCTCTTGTCTTACTTCAGTTCCAGAGTTCAAAGGAGAGTGCGGGTGAGTCAGTTAAGCTTTTGGAGTTTTGGTGTCTTCACTAGTAAAGTGAAGGTCTCATGGAACCTCCTATTAGAGGCCCCTGAGACATAAGGATTAATACATGGAAAGACAGATGGGGACTACACTAAATCACTAACGCATGCGCCTGAATGTACCCCGCGCAATCTTCTCCAGCAAGAACGCACGCAGGCACACAGGATTCTTCCGCAGCACGTGTTTTATTCCCAAGCATGGAGGAAGAGAGAGAGAATTGAACATGGCGCCACCTTATATACCCCTTGGGGTGGACATATCTGATTGGCTGCTTGCTCAAATTCCCATGTTCCCCTGCCACTGTACATGCGCAGTTTTACTAGTCCAGTGGCGGATGTGACATCCCAAGCTGGGTGGTGACTAGGCGTTCCTTTGCCACTACGCATGTGCGGTTTTGTTATCTCACGCTCGTCAGGTGTCAGCAAGATCAGCTTCCCACACCTGAAGCCTTCTATGTTTTGATCTGTTTTTGTTTGTTGTTTGTTTGTTTTAAGGAAAGTTATTCTGGATGGAAGAAATGGTTTCTAGATTGTTCCCTGAACTCTCTAGTTGTTACTTTGTGATTTCCTGAGAACAAACTTTCAATTCAATTATCAGTGAAATTTTACTTCCTTCAAAATAATAGTTCCCTATAGTAAAATTTTGGGGAAGCCTTTTTTTTTTTCCTTTTGGTTATCAATGTGAGTGATTTTAACTGATTATTCTAACTCTTAGGGAAATTTTATAAATATTTAAATATCTTGGATAATTAGTGGTACTAACAACTTGCAATTTTCTTACAAAAGCAGCAACCATCTCTTAAATTTTTCCCATTAACTTTAAAAATGACAGGCTGAGGCACTCTAAAGATGCATTATCCCAAGAGAGAACGAAAATGTCCCACTTCAGTCACAGGAGGAGGGTCTGTGCATATTCTGTGCTTTGCGAATGGTGTCTTCACTGACTTGCAGCCATTGCATTGCATAGATCTCTGATGTCCCCGGATTTTCCTCTGTGAAGAATTAAAGTGCTTACAAAGTTCCATTTTACATCCATACAACTTGCATGTAGCAGACAGGAGTTTCAACTCTAGATCTTGCTCCTGAGAATCTAGCACTCTTCAAATCCAGGAGAGGCAGCTGTGAGGCCTGGGAATGTGCTGAGAAAGAGAACGAAGAACAACCACATGAGGAAGATTTGATACTGTGAAGCTCCCAAGATGTACAAAAGCACGCTTCTCATGCTTTGGTTGACAAAAATTCTGTCAAAAATATATTTCCTGATAAAATTGTCTATGCGTTAGGAAGCACTACTTCATACTGTTGCCAACACAGCTTCCAGCCAGTATGCTGACCCTTATGACTACATAGAGAAGACACTAAAGTTGGAACCAATCTGATCACCTCATTAGGCTAACACTGATTATTTCCCATGTTCCTGTTATGCAAAAAGAGAACATAGGGGATGTAGATAGATATGTAAGTTGCAAAATCCACTGGGTAGCAAGAATTTCAAGTTATAAATATTTATAAGGAGAAGGAAATAGTGGGGAACCAGCCTGTTGGCAGAAATGGCAAATTGGAGGTGAATGGATGCAAGATGGTTAGAAGATAACTTTCAGCGTTCTTGCTTCTCAGATTAGAATACACGATATCAACAGAGACAAGAGCTTGCAAAGACTGCTTAGCTAGGAGCTGGGCAAGGCAATTCACGGACCATGAACTATCTGTGAAGACGTTGGAGACCTTGAACTTCTGATAGTCATGTCTCTGCTTCTGTGAGATCTGAGATTATAGATATCCACTACCACTCTTGGTTTATGTAATGCAATACAGACAAGGACTGTATGAACTAAAGTATATTCACAGTCTGAACAAAATCTCTCTATGTGATATCCTCTTACATAGTCTAATATCTAAAAAGAATTGAATAACTATTATTCACACATGTATATATAATTGTAACCTATGCATTACAGATAGGAAAGAAAATAATTTATACTTAAGTAAATTAAGTTAAGATTGAGTAGTGGAAACTTTCTAAAATATGTGAAAGCAAACTGAAATGAAGTCTTCCAATAATGTGGGAAATGGATTCCCAACTGGTCATATCTTGTAACCTAACGAAGATTACAGGACTTGGTCTTGGTTTCATCCTCTTGAATTGTTAGTCAAAGGTGTTCCATGTAAATACACAAACAACACAGGCACTTGCCAAGATAATAGGTTGCTCTCTGCAAATGGCCAGCAAGGTCCAATTGCTAAAGAGAACATTGACTTAACTCATTAAACATGGAGTGATTAGGCTGGTGGCTACATAGAACCTTTACCCTTATCTTTTAGTATCTTTGGTAGAGAAAGGTATTTTGCAGTATTTTACCAAAAGAAAAATGTAAACACAAACTCAGCCACAAAATCTTTGATCTACAATCTGTCCTGCCGATAAACCATGAAGGAAAAAGGTGGCACAAAACTTGGGAGAGTATCTAGTGAATGTCTAATTTGACTGAACACCCACTCTGTGAGATGGAACTCATACTCTACAATGTGTAGATGACCAAGAACCAGATACAAGATAGCTCAGAGATCTAGGGTAAAACTAAACACAAAGTGGTCTAGAAAGAAAGTAACAATAAAATGACTTCTAATGCTATTCTACTATACTCGCAAATCCGTTCCTTATTCAACCATCATCAGAGAAGCTTCCTCTTGGAGCAAGACCTACACAAAAGACATCAGAAAACACAGCTCAAAGTTAGATGTCTCCATCAAATCCCTCACCTTAGAGCTCACGGAAATCTGAGGAAGAGAGGGTTTTGAGAGTGTAAGAGTCAGACAAGATGGAGGACACCAGGACAAGAAGACGCTCTGAATCAGTTTAGTAAAACCTATATGAACTCACAGAGACTGAAGCGACATGTGCAGGGAGTTTATGGATCTGCACCGGGTCCTGTGTGTACATATTATGGCTTTCAATTTAGTATTTCTATGAGATTCCTGAGTATGTGAACGAGTGTGTCTCTGATTCTCTCAGGGCTCTTTTCCTTTTTTTTGGTTTCTTTGTCTAACTTCAATATGATTTTTTTGTTTTATCTTATTATCTTTTTTGTTAAAACATTTGAGGCTACAATGAAAATAAAGTTTTCTTGCCTTGAAGTTGATTTATCTATTATATGTTAGCAACATGTGATACATAATGCATTTGCTTATATAATAAATATTTACTTCCAGAAAAGAACCTAAATACTTAAAAGTTGAGTAGAGTATTTAAGAATGTTATGCTGAAATGAGTCTTTGTGTGTGTGTGTGTGTGTGTGTGTGTGTGTGTGTGTGTGTGTAAATATATGGGCATTGGTAGCCATGAATTCTATGATTGTAGTGTTAATAAACCATGGATTAAAAGTTTTGAGCAATATTGAATCTGTACCAGCATGTGCTGATATCATGCTATATTTTTTAAACAATGGAATCTGGCCACTATTTAATAGGATCTGTATTGTATTAAGTCCCATAAGTACTTTAAAGATGTTTTAGAGTATGTGATAAGATGCAGGTAAGTAGTACAGATACTATGACATTTTATATAAGGGACTTGAGAACTTTATATTGATATTTGAAAAGTATCATGGAACAAAAATATGACAAGAAAGATACAAATGCCTATATTTGCTTCACATATACACACACATACATACATACATACATATGCAGAGAAAGAGAGAATATTATATATATATATATATATATATATATATATATATATATATATATATCACTAAGTAGATGTCAGCTACATAAAACCAGAACCTGTTGATTTGACATGGCGTTAGGAGTAAGTTAAATCAGAAGTCACAGTTTATGGGTGTGGTGCCTGTGAAGTGACCTGCAGAGAAGATAGCCACGAAGAAGTTTATCAGACAGACAGGGGATCTTGGGTTTATATCTCTCTTTGACACTGCCAACAAATTGTAACATCCACAGAACCTCATTGCAGCAAGCAAAATCTGAGCAGAAAACAAAATTCATCTCAGAATAACTGGGCAAAGAAGTATTAAAAATGGACGATTTACAAAGATGTGGATGTGGTTAGTGGAAGTAAGAGGAATTGTTCAGACTAGTAAGAAGAGGAAGGTATTTCTACTTTTAAGCACAACACCACACAACTAAAGGGACCATCGTGAAGGTCTGTGAGTTTGGAGCCACCTAGACATGAGTCCAAAAGATTTAATTTGAAGATGTAGTTGAGATCCTAAGAAATGAAATGTCAAAAAGAAAAGTCATTGAAATGACGCCTGATGATATTCTGCTGTATCATAGGTGTGTGTCTAGCTCAACTGTCATCGAGAGGCTTCAAGAAGCAACTGATGAAACAGATGCAAGACCCACAGCCAAACATTAGATAGAGCTGGGGAAGAGGACTAAGAATTATAGGAGACAAAGAGGTCAAGGACACTACAAGAAACCCATAGAATCTACTAACCTGGGCTCATAGGGGCTCACTGAGACTGAACTGCCAACCAAAGCGCCTTCATGGGACTGACCTAAGCCTTCTGCACATATGTTACAGTTGTGTAGCCTATTCTTCTTATGGTCTTCTAACAGTGGGAACAGCAGCTGTCTACTACTCTTTTATGGATTTGGTTGCCTTGTCCAGTTTTAATACTAGAGGAGGTGCCTATTCTTAAGGCAACTTTATACGCCATGGCCATGTTTTGTTGTATCTATGGGAGGCCTATTCTTTTTCTGAATAGAAATGAAGTGGATGGGGAGGGGGTGGGGAGGGTGCAGAGGGTGGGGAGGAGAGGGAGACTGAGAAAAGAGAAGGGAGAGGAAATTGGAATAAAGATGTAAAAAAAATTCATAAAGGGAAAAAAAATAAAAGAAATGAAATACCAATGTAGAAAAGAAGGGAGTAGGGGAGATTTCTAACTCCTTTTCACTTCAGATCGCCATTCTATTCAAGGTATTCACTCTGGTGGAATTTACCCTGGAAGGAAATATCCTTATTTTGCCATGAAAAACAGCCTCCCTGTGTTCCTCTGCTGGGGGAATGTGGCAAGTGGAGAACAACCAGCAGAATGATTTTGGTGATATTTAAGTAACTAAACATAAAATCTGCAACATTTTTTTTTCTGAAAATGATACTCACACTTTGCATAGCTTAATTTAATAGTTAGAAGTGACATTAAATAATTTAGTATTAAGAATTAATCTTATGTTAATTTTCATTCCTAACTTGGCTAAAAGTACTAAAATCCCTTCAAATGTGAGAGCTATTCAAAGGTATGTGTACTATCGGCTTTGCTTTTTTGGGGTCAATGAAGTATTTTCCTACATTACCACTTTTCAGTGGAAGTAAATCACATTTTCTGTTTCCTAGAATAATAAGGTTTATTAACAATGTTTCTACTTTTAGAGAAAGACAGCAGAATTATTATCTTTTTTTCTCATTTTGTTGCAAAAATATTGGTACTAGATCCTTCATCCTTCCTCCTTGGAAATATAAGAGATGTGATTGTACATGAAATCATAAATCATCTGGCTTACTAAATCTCCCAAGAGTGCTCTGTAAAAACAATAAAAAAGCAATATTTATAGTACTCAGCTCAGTAAAAAATTTCATTTCTATCTAATCAGTGTTCTTCAGGGTCTGATCCATGTCTCCTACACTAGGCAATAATCCAAGTGCTAAAGCAATATCTGTTTAACACCCTAGTAAATGATGTTGTTATATTATACACTCTTGTTAGCCCATATAAATTGTGTGTTATGTTCAGTTTCCCCTGAACTTATCTTGACTTTACCCAGCTTTAGAAGCACCTAGAAAACGCAGTTCTCTAATCCTGCATCTAGAGAGGCAAGTGTTTGCTAGATTTAATAACAAAAATTTGTTTTTAAAATTTAGCAGAACATGAATGAATTTCCAGAGGTTTCTTTTCTGTAACAACCTAACTGCCGAATGGAGCATGAGCCACTGAAAGGCTGGGAATGAGAAAGATTTAGCAAAACTATCCTAAGGTCATATATGAGTTGGTTTGAGGTATATTTTTATTTTAATATGTTTTTACCACTATATTCATTATAATATATAAAAACAGGAACTACGTGCACCCATTGGTTGTGGTTGTGTTGGATTCTCTCCTTGGTACTCCATTCAGTACAAGGAATGATTTTCTACATCTGTGTTTGTTAATTTGCTGAACATTACATAGTCGATAGCGTTTGCCTAGTGCTACTATAAATTGAAATTTATATAATAATAAACAATTATTTAGTACTTTCTTGGGCATATTATTGTCTTTTAAGACTAAAGCAGGAGATACTGCGACTAATGATTGGTAGAACTTGATTGCGGAATGTATTCAGAGTGGTACATTACTGTCAGGAAGAAGAATCATTAACTAGAAGATGACAGCACCAGAATGTCAAGAAAGAAGAATATCATGTTTGAGAGATCCAATGACAAAGCAGAGATGGGATAGGAAAGAGTGTAATTTGGTTTGGGGACAAATTTGATGTGTGTTGGTGGAAACGGGTTTTCTGAAGGGAGAAACCAAGAGCCCACAAAATCAGGCACTTCTTTACCTATGTATATTTAATCAAAGATATAAATATTCTGGCCACTGTGAATCTCTTCTCTCTCTCTCTCTCTCTCTCTCTCTCTCTCTCTCTCTCTCTCTCTGTTTGTGTGTGTATGTGTGTATGTGTGTGTGTGTCCCAAAAAGTGATGTATAAATATGTTCTCTTTGCATCAGGAAATGGACTAAAGATCTTCAGCAAATGAGCCTGCGGAGAGGGAGCCTGAGGACTTGATTACTATACATTAATGTCTTTGTGAAATTAGTGAGAATTCATTCTCATATACTTACTTTACACACACACACACACACACACACACACACACACACACACACACGTACACATATGGGTTCTTAAATGCTAGTCACACTATCAGGTTCTATAATAGACACAGAAATTTAGGAAAGAATAGTCTTCTTCCTCATAGATCACACAGTCCAGTTCAGGAGAGGAGACACACTACTACAGTAAAACAGGGAAGAGCATGACTATGTAATTCTTTATGTATTTCAAAAAAAGAACATTTATAGTTAGTTATGGCACTGATGCCTCACATCCATGTTCTGTGCTTTGAAGGCAAGGAAATGAGACAATGAGAAGCTAAGTAAACACACCACTGCTAAAGGCCCAGCCCAGGATGTCATCTTTCTTGCTTTTTTTTTTTAAACTAGTGACATTTCTGGCATGCTGGAAATAGGCAAAGTAGAGGAGGACTGATGTGAGCTTTCAAAGAGAAACAGAGATATTTCTGGTCAATGAGAAGTATAAGCAAGATTCCAATGTATGGAGTAGGATGTCCATGGGAGCATGACTCAGCAGAACTGCACCCAAGGTTTTCAAAAGCTAGCATTGCTGGGTTCAGAACTATAAAGTATGTAGGCAGACAACAGGGGATTATGCATTATTCTGAACATCCTAACATGAGGCATTTCTGTGGTCGGGCTAAGCTCAGTCAGCAAAGTATCACACAGGATACTTATCCAACACTTATGTGAAGAATTGGCTTTAATATATTTACACTGTTTTGGTGAACATCATCTGGGCTGATAGTGATGCTTTCAAGAGCCCAAGAACACATAAAAATATTCCAATACCATACATCAGAAGCCTTCTCATGATTTATAGATCAGGTCTATACCAGAGACTCCCCAGACATACAGTCTACTGCTATTGTTCTGGTTACTCCTCCTCTCCCCGCCAGAAGTATAAGCTAAGTCTCTATCACTAAAGACACCATTTACTTCAGAAATAGAGCCCAGAGATCACTGAGCTGGAACTGACATGAAAGCCCTCTCACTGCAGTCTTGCTTTCATAGTAGCAGAAGATACCATGCTGTAGTGGGAAGTATTTGAAAAAGCAACAGCATGGCTCTGTTCTGGCTAGCTCTCTGGCTGCCGCCATGTTCCCACTCTATGTTCCCATACTAAGGGAGGCTGAGGAGCCAGCCTGGGAGCACCGGTCCTGGGTCCACAAGATGTTAGCGTGGTGGCTACCTCCACTTTTCAGGTTTGTGGAGTCCATGCCCCCAAACCCAGGGAATAACCACCATCCCCATGCAGTAGACATAACAATTCTAGTACACTGTAGAAATAAGACTCTTAATGCTTAAAGATTATCCAATGGATTTATATATCAGCAAATACTCAATACAAAATATGACCACACAATCAGAATTGTTACTCAATATCTAGCCTTTTCACATGACTCCTTTTCATAAGACTCCTAGAGACACAGACATCTGCCTCCATCTTGCTTCTCTTCCTCCTTATCCTCTCTCCTCTTTCCTTCTTCCTCCTCCCAAATCCCAGCTCCACCTACCTCTTCTATTGCCCAATCACCAAGCTCCACTTCAAATACAATGGGCAGGAAAATTTCTGCCACATCATGCAAACTTCCAAAGGAGAGATGTGACCAACAGTCCTACCCAGATATGATGATTATGAACCACACCAACCAGCATAGCATGAGAAACCTAACTGTACAGTTGTGGAACACACATCTTGTTGGTAACTATCAGCTCCCTAATTGGAGCTGCTCAACAAGAGGAAGACCTTGTCTAGTACTGTAAAGGTAGCTAATTGCTCAGTGATAGTGAAGTCATGCTATTTGAAGGAAAATCTACAATAACTAATTTATTAAACCAGCATAATTTCTAACAACAACCTATAACATTTGTCATTATAACCATGGATAAGTCTAGTTCTCACCCCTCATCAAGGAAATTTCTCTTTGCAATAGATGGAGACCAAGACAGAAAACCACTACCAATCAAAATGCAGAGTTGTGGAGACCAGTTTCAGTGGATACAGCCATTCAATGGATACAAAACATTCCCACACCTAAGGCTCAGGAAACATTGGGGAAGAAGGGGTAGAAAAAAGGTAAGGCTAGATGATCATGAGTTTGTTGAGAAGTCTTTTCTCCTAATAATATCAGAAGCTACATAAATAGACTTTCAACAACATAACTGTCAACAAAGATGACACAAAAAGACATGCCAAAGTGAACAGAGAGACCACCTAAGCCCCAATCCTACACATAGAACTGTAGGCAACCAAGGAAACCTGGGAATGGGAGACACAAACTTGCCTGGGGAACAGCATATCAATTAGTTGATCAGTGTCAAAATATCTGCCATGAAAACATATATAAAGGTATCAATGTACAGACTGAACAGGTTATGTTAAGGACTACATATGCATGTATATATTCGCATGTAAAAATGATTGGTTTAAAAACTATCATGAGCTTTGCACAGTGGCAGTATCATAGCCAATGAGGTTTATCTGAGGCACGGTTATTGCTAACTGAAAAAAGATATGAATTTGAATACAGTGGATAGGGGTGTATGAGACAGTTGGGAGGGAGGAAAGGAAGGAAGAAATGCTGTAATTAAATTACAATCTCAAAAATAAATGGAAGAAAATATCTGGGCATCATGGTACATGTTTGAAATTCCTGTGTTGAGGAAGCAGAGACACAAGCATCTCTGGGGTTTGACAACTAGCTAGCTTATCCACCTGTGGAGCCTAGGTCTAAGAGAGAGACCCTGTTATAAAAAATGGTAGATGAAGAAAGAAGGCTGACCTCTGCCCTTCCTACAGAGACATGCATACTCATTCCCTACTTGTGGTCATGCATGCATCCACATGCATGCAACACACACACACACACACACACACACACACACACACACACACACACACTGAGGTATTTAGGAAAAGGAGACTTACTTCAGTGAGAAAATAAGATATGTTTTGATTTTTGCCTTGCTTCCACTGTGTAGACTTGGGCTTGTGGTATAAAGACATGAGGAAGCATTTCAGAGATCTGTCAATGTGGACACGAACCAGCGTTAGTTCTGTAAGAGAGAAGTAGAAGTTGAGGTGCTGAGGAGATGAATTAACTGATAACAGTAAGAGGGTTATGGAGAGAACAGAAGGACTACTTACAGAGTAAGACTTATAAGTGGAAGAAATCAGACCGAATTATGTTTCATGATTGGGGATCTTTAGTCTCAATCAAATTATGGAATATGAAGAAAATGTTTTAGGGGAGGAATAGAGAGTTAGAGGGTGAGAAGAATTAGATTTTAGCTTTGGATGTGTCACGGATGGCTGAAATACAACAAATCCTATGCTCACATGATAATGTATACACGCGAATGTTCATGGCAGATATCTGTAATGCAATCATATTTATCACCAGAGCAGGAAAACACATTTCCTTAAAAACAATGTCTAAGTCCTGTGTGTTTAACTTATGGAGAAGAAAAGTGTCAAAAGTTTGTACATCACTGTATTTACTTACCATGCTAAATCAATATAGTAGTTACTCCATGTGTGAGATAACGCTGGTGCAATTGTAAATGAAATTAATGCTCAAGAATGCACATACATGACTGAAAAGAATATATGGTGAAGTAATAAGAGGCTAATAATAATGAAACAACTTAAGGGGTTCTGATGTGGTGGCTCACGACTCATTCCCAGTATTAGGGAAGCAGAGACTTGCAGATCTCTGTGAGTTTAAGAACACTCTTGTCTTCATACTGAGTTTCTGGCCAGCCAGGGCTTCATAGAGAGACCCTGTCTCAAAAGTTAAAACAAACAGAAGAAGAAAAGCAAGGAAATAAAGCCTAGGTTCAGGCACAAGGACCTGAGATTGGATGATGGCAGAGGAACTTTATTGGTCATGGAATTTAAAAAAATTAAATTTAAATATTTTTTCTGACTTATTTGGTTTATTTTTTCTGAATTGATATTTTCTTGGGTAGGATAGTCTACCCCCACACAAAGACTCTGTTTAGAAAACAGGAATCAGATGTATACATTTCCAACTAATTCATTAAAAGAAAAAAAATAACTTCTTTGGGGAAAAAAGATTATTTTAAAAATATTAAATAGTACATTCTATATCCTCTTCCTAAACATAGAGATCTCTTGAGGGGAAAAATGATCACGAAATGGAGATTTTTATCTCTCTGTGTAGTGTTGTTAAAGCAGAAAAGAAATTCATTTCATGAGGCTGTGTTGCATAACAAATGAGGCTTCTGTAACGCACATGTTCGCTGGCCTTCCCAGTTTATGACTACCACACATCATCACGAGCAATTTTAAATATCTGCATTACCAAGGTGTCATCTCTGTGTGCTTGAATGACAGAAATTAGCATTTCTCAACATGTCCCTCAGCTATTTCTAAGAGCTCCACTGTAAGCTGCCACATGGGTGCTCAGAGATAAGTCTCATCATTGTGCTTCAGCCCCAGACACTGCCGTAATACAGCCGCTGCAGATGTTGTGTGCTGTGACACTGCACTGGGCTTCGTACTGCTGCCCTTCAATAGTGAAGACTTTTGACTCTTATGACCTCTACTCTGCCCTTGAGAAGGAGGACGTAGGGCTCTGCTTGCTTGCTTGCTTTCTTTCTTTCTTTCTTTCTTTCTTTCTTTCTTTCTTTCTTTCTTTCTTCCTCTCTTTCTTTCTCTCTCTCTTTCTTTCTTTCTCTCTCTTTCTTTCTTTCTTTCTTTTTCTCTTTCTTTCTTTCTTTCTTTCTTCTTTCTTTCTTTCTTTCTTCTCTCTTTCTTTCTTTCTTTCTTTCTTCTTTCTTTCTTTCTCTCTTTCTTTCTCTCTCTCTCTTTCTTTCTTTCTTTCTTTCTTTCTTTCTTTCTTTCTCCTCCCTCTCTCCTCTCCCTCCCTGCCTTCCTCCCTCCTTCCTTCATTCCTTTATCCTTCCTCCTCTGCCTCCTTCTTCATAAATAACTAAAGATGAGAAGTTTGTACTTTCATGTAGAATAAGAAAAAAACCCCATGCTTTAACTTTCAACTTGATTTCACTGAATATTCAAAAAAGTAGGCATGTTGCGCAATGTACCATGACTACATGTGGATGTACTGCGAGTCTATGAGCATATTCCTTTTCGAGAAAATGTTACTAATCTACTGATACTTGATTTTATTTCTCACCACCCCCAACAGATTCTAGATTTAGGTCTGAATTATGCATCCTCTTTCAATATTACATATTTAACATTGCATAGAGGCCATTACAAGTCCAAGTTGTGTCCTGTTTTAACAAATTCATTTTCTTTTTTTTGCATAGCAATCTTTCTTGCAGGGGAAAGGAACTTGTCTTTTGGTACCTTCCCCTTCTTGGTGTTCCATTTATCTAGAAATACTCTTTAAACAGACACATTTACTTTGATAAGAGCATGCACTATTGGGCAGACATAGAGAACAAACTATATATAGTAAAGAAGCATTTCCTTAAAATGATGGTTAACAGACTATCAGGATATATAGGGTGTCCATGGCTACAATGTTGAAGTTATGTCTTATATTTCCGCTTCAGTAAGAGTTATAGGAGGGTGTTTAAAAGGTGAAAGCAAAAACGCCAAATGATACCAAACATAACTTTTTTAGATGCAGTAAACAATTAAAATTGAAACTCCAGTTCTACTCTCAGGCAAGATATCCAACTATATCTAGTTTGGAAATAAGCTCAAATTTTAATGATATTATTGTTATTTAAAGATATAAATAATATAAGAGGATATATGTATATGAAGAAAGAGTGGTTTTTTAATGGAAGACTCATATTCTTCCCTCAGAGATGTCATTGCCACTAGAATAGTAGCATTTTTCTTAAAATAAAGTCTGAATAGTGCACTTTAACATAAATGTAATCAAAACAAATATGAACAAGAGTTAAATTTAAATATTCACTATTAACGTTACAATTTTTATGGTTAATTAGAGTATGCCTTCTAAATATTTGATATAATCTAACATAACCAAGTAAAATATTACTCACTTATTGTGTAAATAAATATCTTATTAAAAGGCAATGTAAATCTTTTAATGCTTTTGAGTGAGGAGAGAGTTTCTAAAATGTTTCTTCTTTTTGATTCTTATAACCACATACAGGATCAAAAGGCCGAAGTCATGTTATGTATGACATAATGGGAGAGAGAAAACAATTAATACTAAGGCTGGCTAGAGTTCTAAATGTCAGACTGAATTCTCCAAATCAGTACCCAAAGCATCACCTGTTGACTGCCATCTCAGCCATGTAAAATATTGATGAGCATCCTGCCAGGTTTTAATCTTGGCAGGTTTGTCCAACATTGAGGCAGCAATTTCCAGAATTGTCTGCTTTATTGGTGCCAAATTCAGTACCATTATACAGTCAGATGGGCTCAGGCGGAGCGGAGGTCTACCCTACTCTTCTCAATTTCCTAGTATTAGGCTGGCTGAACTTCAAAGGTGTGCTTCATCATCCACAGCTTAATTTGCGCTTCTGTGTGGGTCCCCTGCACCTGATTGTGCATGAGCAGTCTCAGGGTGCTGAGGACCTAGGGTGCAGGGTCTCTAGTGGTGGTGAGTACAGCGGGCATAAATGACCCAGGAGAAAGTGTCGGAGGGCAGCCCATTTATTGAAATAGGGAGACTAGTCTGCATTGTTCCAGTCAGTGGAGAGGGGAGGAAAAATGACAAGGGAGGAAGTGCAACAGATGGGGGGGGGGCTCTTCTGAGCACAGGAGCTAGATTAGCAGATTTTGGGTTCTAGTCACATGATCTCCGGTGAGGAAACAGGCTTTACCATGAGGTAGCCTTTTATCTGTGGAGTTGAGTAGGCGTAAACCTTATTTGAGCAGGGAGTGGTTGTGATCTCTGACTTCTGAGAGCTATTGGGATATGGGAAACACTCTGTAGTCCCTCAAATTGTTTGCCATCCCACATTTCTGAACCTAGTTTGGTCTACTTTCTGAAGTCTGGAGTCGGGGGGAAACCAACCATGATGCATGTTATATATTTACTGTGTTGTTATAGTCTATTGCCACAGCATTTGCCGTTTTGATTTGTAAATTTGTGACAAGTCACTATGTGTTCTAGCCTAAATGCTCTCCTTTCTTCTTCTTCTTCCTGGGGCTTGATGGAGCCCTAAATCCTGCTATGTTACATTGCAGCTGATAGGACCATTTCAGTTCATGTTTGTATGAGTAGATGTGTTTTTAATTATATTTTTTGAGAATTTCATAAACATGGCAATGTATTTTGATAATATCTAGCCATCCCTCAGCCCTCCAATGCCTCCCAGTTCCGTAAGCTTCTACTCAAACACATGTCCTTTTCTTAGATTACACTGCTTATAGTGAGAGAGCCTTTTAGATTCAAGGCTCAGTACTTGACTATCTAGTTATTAATAGAAGGTGAACTTTATGATTCACTTTATTCAGAACGTGAGTAAAGAAGAGGGAGAATATGTCGTAATTAGTAATTGTACTACTCTTCAACATATTAGCCTAACATACAATCTTGTAATGTCAGATCCTTCCATCTCTCCCTCTGAATCACCTCCTTATCTTCCTCTGCACAATTGCTTTGAAACACTGATACTCTGGGGTTGTAGTGAGAGTCTCTAGGTGAAGTCTGACAAAAAGGATTGCCAACAAGAGAACAAAGGGAAGTGACAGAAGTCAGTCAGGCAGGGTATTTATTTCCCAGTTGCCTTCCATTATGTGGTCTGCAGCTGGCTCTATTTCTTGATTGAAAATAAATTGAGAGACACAGCTTGTTTCTCTTAAGGCATCTAAGTCACCTTGATTTTCTGTAATTTCATGTTCAGTAACTATTCCTTTTCCTTTTGAGTGTAAGTTAGTAAGAGCTTTTTACTACTTGACATGATCTTAATGTCTCTTGTGGATCTTCGATAGTTCCATCTTGGTAAGTGTCCTTTTAGTTTATAAGACTTTGTTGTACTAATCTGTTTTGTATGCACTGTGGTTCTTCTTGAGAGGGATACTTGTCTATGTGTGTACACATACCCATCTGTATACTTATGTATTGTAGAATATTCATTCATTCATTCACTCATTCATGCACTATTCATGAATTTAAGAAACTGATTTCGTTTTATGTCCTTATCATTAGAAGCATGGAAAGAAATATGATCTCTGCCTCTGAGAACCTCATAGTCTAAGAATGAGGTAACGCACACAGGTCAGTATCCCACATAAAAGAAGATAAGTACTATAGCAATTGAGAGAAGTGGTGTGAATGTAGTAATATCTGCCTAGAAATGCCATCAGAAACGTTGTAAATATGCTTTTCTTTGATTTTTAGTATGGAAGGATGAAGAAAACTTTTCTCTCTGGGTAAGGAGGTGAAGACTGAACAATATTTGAGTTTAAAAGGTTAAACTTAAATTGTAAAAAACGTATGTTGAGAGTCCAATATTACCTTATTGGACTTAGAAAGTAAAAATGTAAAAAAAAAAAAAAAAAAAAAAAAAAAAAACAACCTACAATTTATTTATTCAGTCAAAAGCAAAATTATTTGTTTTGCTTTTTTAAAAAGCATGGTGACTTTCTTTTCACATGTAGCACAAGTTTAACATGGTACACTTGGATATATTGTTTTGGATTCTCATTGAATTTTCTAATTCTACATGTTTACTTGCATAGATTACACAGCTTACAGTCTGTATGCAATCTGAGCATTATAAAAAACTACTGTTATCTAGAATAGTATGTTTAAAAATACCATTCATGTCAACCTTAAGATCATTGACAAATGAGTTACTTGCCAGTATTTAACATATAGTAAATATAGAGTGATATAATTTTCTAACACACTTCTTGAAGCTGCAGATAATGGACTAAGCACAAAATACTTTTAAAAGAAACAAGGATAAAATAAACACTGTGGTTTTAAAAGTTTAGCCATGGAACTTTCCAGCTTACATTACCTTAGACATGCTGATCAATGGCCCTACATTGACAGAGTAAATTCAGCAGTATAATGATAGCTACATGCTTTCCATAATTACCTTGGGATTGAGGGACCTCTGTAGAGCTTCATACATCATTTGATCCTATGAGGATAAAAAATAACACATTGTGCTCATCAATCAGTTATGGGATGGAAGGCATAACCTGCAAATTCTTACATTGAAGCCCCAACCCCTAGGTGTGGTTGCTTTGGAGACAGGGCTTCTGCAGAGGTGACTGGGGTTGCTGTACAAGAGGAAGTTTGGACATCAAGTGCATAACTAGAAGGACATGTGGAGACAGAACAGAGAGGACACCTGCAGGGAAAGAGACCACAGAACTCTGACAAGACGACATCTTGATCTCTAGACGTGTGTCTCTGTTGTTTAAGGTACCTGTCTATGGCTCTTTGCTATAGCAGCCCTAACTGCTAGACCCAGAGATTCTGCCTTGCTACTGTGCCTAGAGTCTGTACAAGTTCCTTTCTAGGATATGCCATGATTTCCATCATTGTCTAGGGAAGTTTGCACACAGATCAAGAGGTATTTATACTTGTAAGCTATCCTGAGAGCTGATGGAAACAGGAGACTAAAGAAAAGTCCTCTAAAGTGTCTAAACACTCCAAGAAACTGCCAGGATGGCTCCCATATGACTGTTCCACTCTGTACAGCACAATGTATAAGACCTGGAGCATCTCACATCCTCACCTCCCTTGCTGTGGTCAGTCTTTCAAAGTTCTGTCAATGTAGCAGGTATGTAATGGACGTTCACTGATGCCACATGAACATTTTCAGTGTCACGGGGCAATTCTGCTCTTACCTATTTATCCCAAAGAAAAACATGTGATATGTTTATGTAACCAGTCCTCAAGAGTTTCTATAAAATCCAATTATGTTAAATATATTTTTAGGGTATGAAAAAAATTTTAAACATGTAGGAAAATTTTGTCTGGAAGTGGCAAAACACTCCCCTAACACGTTTGGGTCCTGGGTTTAATACTTAATACCAACGACCCCACCAAAACAACAACAAAAACCCTACATGTATGTTAGAAGACAAAAGGCTCTCCTGCGGTGTCCTCTGCATATACTTAGACACTAAAACCCACTACCGTCTTCTCCTCTTACATAAACAGTACCGCACCCCATGCATGATTCTTACTCTTTTGTGTAACAACGTTTGGAAGATACTATTCAATCTCTACAAAAGTTTTCTCGCAACTCACTCTATGAGAGTCAGTCTTTGGCTGTTGTTTTTCAGGAAATGCTCCAAGGAATTAAATAAGTTTATACCTTCAGGTACACTTCTAAGGATAAATTAACAGCGCAGTATTTTAAAAGTCACATCTCATGAGATTGTAGTTTGGGCACACATGCTAACCAACCCAGGGCTTCCTTGTACCATAGGCAGAACACAGCAGCCTTGGAGCTTTTGACAATTGAGAGGTTAAGAAACCAATCTTAGCTGCTGATCTTATCAGAAACTACACTCTCCTTGTCTACTTACAGCTTACAAGCTTGTTTCCCTTTCTGCTAACTTCATTCAGACTCTTATCCTTCTGTTTTGTTTGGGACTCGCTTCTCACTATGTGGACTCATTTGGCCTTTAACTCTTTAACTCTCAAATATCCTTCTGCCTTTGCCTCTGGAGTGCTGTGATTAAAGGCTTATGGTATAAATAAATAAATAAATAAATAAATAAATAGAAAGAAAGAAAACCAATGTGATAAAGTATGGCTATTGTTCAATTGTTCAATGTTTCCTTGTTGAACTGATAAAAGTATAGAGTAAGTTATGTCATTCACATCTTTTTAAAGTACAGCAAGATGATAATAATGTTAAATAATCAAGAAGATGACAGATTCACACAGTTAAAATAAAATTATATGTTTAGCAAGACAAACCTATGAAATACTTAAACATAATTATGATAGGACCTGATTATTTTGATTCTTCAGTTCCATTTATTTAAATAATGATTTTCTTCCCTTTGTTCTTTTGAGACAGGGTTTCTCTGTCTAGTTCTGGTTGTCTTGGAATTCACTCTGTAGATCAGGTTGGCCTGTTAACTTAGGGAACCACCTGCCACTGACTTCCCAGTGCTCAGATTAAAAGCATGCACCATTATGCTGGCTTTGGACAATGATTTTATAGACTTCACTGAAGATTATATATTATTGTGTTAGAAAGCAGTATCTTTTTTTCTTTATATTTTCAGGAACTGAGACTTCAGTTATGTTCAAAAAAACAATTGCTGAATATCAGATATTTGATTACACTAACAAAATAAGGCAAATAAAATGTTTTTACACAGAAGACTTTGTAATAACATTAGAAAGTATATTATTCCTAATGTTTATACTTTGATAGAATGAAGATAAACTCATTCTAATTTAATAATAACGATTGTAATCTATCATGAAATAGAGATCTGCTAATCAGCCCTAAATACTATAATTTTGGAGTTCTTTAAAGTACAAGGAATGATGAAAGATTAACAGAAACAAGTTACAAAGGATATATGCATCTCCAGTGAAAAGAATCCTTTCATGGCTTCCTTGTGAAATTGCATTTTCCAGCTTCACAGCCTGTTTCCTAATGAGACAAGTGGCATGTTATAAACAACTGACATGAAAGAAATACAGCTAGAATCTGACCCTGTGGGAGAATGTTCTAAATCACTGTTGATCAAATAAATGCAAATTAAACCAACAAGAGTGATATTGTATGTTAAATTTATCATACTTGAATAGTTACGAAATTCATCAAAATTGCAAGGGAAAATGAAGTAAAACTTGCATTCTCTTCATATAGATGGAATTGTACATGGGTCTAGTCTTTTGAATCTTTAAGAGAAAAAAATGTGTCAAATACCTTTAAGCATTCATAATTTTTGCTACAGTAATATGTGAAAATACTCAATGGGAAAAAATCAGTATGGGCCAAACACAACTCTACTGGTAGATATTTATGAGTGAAATATTGAAGACAACCTTAACATTCACCATCAACAATAAAATTCAAGAACTTTTTTATTAATAATGCATGTTCATTAAAATATACTCACATATAGTTTTTATTTAATGCAGTAGAAAACTTTTCTTAAAACCATGGTAGTGGCAAGATTCATTCCACAAGAAGATCTAACTTAGACCTAGTAATCCTTTTTGGTGTTCAGGAATAACTTGGTAAATTTTGTTTCTGTACATTTTCCCATTATCTTCTTATGTTTCTGTGTCTGGAATAAAAAGAAAATTCACAGATTAGTAATAATCCTAGAGTTAGGAAGAAAATAAAATTTATCCAGGACCACAAATATTACACCAATAAACAAATAGCTTATTTGGAAGATTAAACAGGTGAATGGAAACCAAAGGTGTCCTAGAGATGTGCAATAGTTTTAGATGACTTTGGAGAGACTCAGCTCAACAGAACCATGGACTGGGGCTAGGAAGGTGGTTTAGCGAGTAAAGCACTTGCTGTGAAGTTCATAAAGACCAGAGACCAAACCTTCAGAATCCATGTAAAATCTTAACAAAGATTTGTTAAGTACTGTGGGTCTGTAATGCCAGCACTCCCTTGTATGCTAAGATGGGAGGTGAAGACAGGAGAGTGCCCAGGAAGTTTCAGGCAAGGCAGCCTCATACGTGATGGTAAACAGCAAAGAGACTTTTCTAAAACTAGATGCTAGGTAAGACAGATACCCAAGGTTGCTCTCTGATCCTTTACATATGCATCCTCACTCACATACATGAATGTGCAATCACAGACAGGTACACATCAGTTATATACATAGAATACACACAAAGAAATGACATGTGAAATTAGGGTGGGTCATAAGAGACATCATTGGGAGAGAACACATATAACAATACCTTCACATTGCTTACCTGAGACAAACTTCTACAAAGTCTATGAAAGACAAATTAACAAGAGAAAAACAAGCAAGTTTATTAATCCAGACAGTGTGCATCATAAGGGAGCAAGGCAGTTCAAGGCTATATTTTAGGAGTCACCTTTAAATAGCACTTTAACAATGGACAGTCAATTTTAATAGATGACAAGTCAGAGGAAAAGTGATGCCAGGTTTCTGACCAGAGGAAATGATGGGCAGATAAATTATAGGACTCTAAGGTGAAAAACCAGCACTATAAAGACAACTTAAAATCCCAGCTGACTCACAGTGGAAAGGAGGTAGAAGTCTGGCAGAAACACATTTGCCTTTGTGAACTCTTGTTCTGACTTTAGACAATCAAAAAGAGGCAGAGATTGTTGTTTTTATTTTGATTGTTTTGTAACTCACAAACTTTCAAACTTTGGGAACAAATATTTTGGTTTCTTCCAATCACCTGTGTGTTCTTTAAAATACAACAGAAAGATTACATTTCCTATATGTGGTGGCTTGAATGAGAACGGTCCCCATAGATTCATATACTTGAATTCTTAGTAGAATTTTGGTGTGTGGTCTTGTTGTAATATATGTGGTCTTGCTTGAGAAAGTGTGTCACTGGGGGTGGGTTTTGAGGTTTCAGAAGACAATGTGCTGCCCAGTCTCTCTTTCTCTCTCTTTCTATGCTGCCTATAGATCAAGATAGAAAGCTCTCAGCTCCAGAACTATGCCTGTCTTGTGCTGCCACACTCCTCACCAAGATGACAATAGACTAATCCTCCAAAATTTTAAGCACTCCCCAATTAAACACTTGCCTTTATAAAGAGTTGCCTTGGCTATGGCATCTCTTCAGAGCAACTAAGACATCATACAACCAACATTTGCTCTGGGAAATTTCCTTAGTAGGTGATAGGTCAGGCAGCTTTCAGATGGGTATAGACTTTGACTCTAAGTATACACTGAAAGATACTCACTGACAAAATTCTCAGTCACTGATGGGGATGAAGATAAAAGGAAAGTGATGGCAGGAGGGGAGAAAAACACAAAAGGGAAAAGACTCAGAAAAGACAAGATACAAGAGCACATTGAGAATAATTAAACTAAGTAAATGGGAAATAACTCACTGGTTCAAAATTCTACTAAGTCTCCAAGATCTGCAGTCTCAATAATGACTGTGTCTTTGGCAGGCTATAGAATGTCCCACATTCTTTTTCTCTGCTTTGTTTTGAGACAGGGTCTTACTGTGTAGTCTACACTGTCCTTGAACTAGGATGCTCCTACCTCACCCTCTCCAGTGCACTATGATGCCAGATTTTTGCCTTCATTTTGTCAGACATTTTTTATCGTATTTTCCATATTTAGAGGGTATATATGATCAGTTTGGGGAAATTTTTAGTAAATATTACAACTGTTACATTTTCTTTGTTTCTTACGTTAAATGCACATTTTTGACAAAGAACTTATTGCTATGCTAATTATGAACACAGAGATTTATGGATAGTGAAAGGAGAAATTTCACCAAAGTCAATTTAATTATACTATTTATAAGAAATACGTTGACTTTTTACGGGGTGTTTGGTTTCACAGATGCCTTTACCTTTTTGTGATACAACACAGCAGAAGTCTGTCTAGTGTTCAGTTTGATTTGTTGTGATTTCATGCTTTTGACACCCTTTCAGCTCCTCACAGTGTAAGACATCAGGATGCTGTTGTGCTCAATTTGAACATGAACGAGTCAATGTTTCAGAAAAATATGCTGTATAATGAAACGATACCAGTGAAGAAATGCTTGTGAAGTCAAAATGCCTTCCCTCTCTCAGAGCTCAGGGTCTGAACAATTTCTCACATCGAACACAGTAATGCATAGTGGGCATTTTCTGCTATGAAACCCATTTAGTATTTTATTCTATTTTACAATCATGAAGTTAAAAAAGGTTACACCAGTTGCTGAAATAAACTTTTTTTTTTACCAGTTTGTAGCTATTTCATTGAACTCATATTATGCCATTTTTAAAAAAATCATCCTCCCCCACCCATCCATTCCTCCTATTCCTTTGATCCGCCCTTTGTCCCAGGACCCACTCCTCTCTATTTCTCTTCAGAAAAGAACAGGTGTCCCAGGGATATCAATTATTTGGAAACGAGGCACTTTGTGAACTGTTAACTGTTAAACTTGGTTATCTGTTCTTTCAAGAGAATATTGGTTTGGTCCCTCTGTCCAGCAGCTGATGGGAGCAGACTGCAGTGACTCAGAAACCAAAGTAAGGTAGAACTCTGGGGAACCCCACAGAGAGGGAGGGAGGATTGTAGGAGCCAGAGACTTAACAAAGTTCAATGAGACTAGGCACAAATCCTCATATTAAGGCTGGAAAAGGCAACCCAGTAGGAGAAAAAGATTCCTGTGAGCTGGCAAAAGAAACAGACACCTCTACTCCCACTGTTAGGAGTCCCACAAGAAGACCAAGCTACATATCTGTAACATATACACAGGGGACCCAGTTCAGACCTGTGGAGGCTCCATAATTGCTGTTTCAGTCTCTGGGAGCCTCTAGGAACCTCTAGGAGCTTCTGGGAGCTCAGGTTAGTTCATTTTGCGGGGTGTGTTCTTGTGGTATCCTTGACCCTCTGGCTCCTACAATCCTCCCTCCTTCTCTGAAGGGTTTCCCAGAGCTCCACCTTATGTTTGGTTTCCAGTCACTGCAGTTTGCTCCCATCAGCTGCTGGAGGGAAGGACCAAACCAATATTCTCCTGAAATTACAGTTAGCCCATTATTCACAAAGTGCCTAATTTCCAATACCTTCTACTGTTTGTGTCTCCATTGAGTTTCCATTACATAGTTAATGTTGTCACAGATACAAGAAAATGAATCCTTTAAAGTTTCACTAAATTGTCATAATCACATACCTATGGTTTCTTTAAATGATTTTATGCTTAAATGAAGTAACATGTTTCAATTATTATTAAAAAAAACCACTAAATAATCTATTCTTTAGATTTATATAAAATCAGCTAGTTTACGCATCATCTAGGGTGTTTTCTTCAGGTCTCATAAAATATAGCTAAATATGGTTGATAAATAAATCAGTTTACAAACATGCCTCTAAGAAATATCAGAAGAGAGGATTTTTGTGTGGGTAATTTTATTTTTTTGTAAATAACATATAACCTCCAGGAAAAACGTAGTGGTGGGATTTTAACTTTATTATTATGCTGAATATAGACTGTTCACAAGTTTTATTACCCTAGTTTAAATATTTCCACAATTAGAAGGGTTCCAAGGGGGATTTAATCACAAATAATATGTGATATTACTGGTTAGTATTGTTTTTGTGAACGGAGAAAACATTATTCCTGAGGGGATGAGGTCAGTTTAAGCACTCAAAGAACACGAAAGCTCACGTTCCTCAGATGGAATTTTATTGCATGAGTGGCAATTTCATAAGGACCAGGTCTTTGTGTAAAGAAATGGTGTGATAATAAAAGAAACAGATGATAATAAATTCTGAACTTTCTACCTTGTTTCATAGCTGAGTTATGATCTTGAAACATGATCCCTGGATTGATTATAAACCCATGAATCTGGGTTAATATGATTTTTGTCGTTACTGGGATTGTAATTTTATTTTCCTTTGAATGTTTTACCAGTTAATTATTTATTTGTACTGAGAAACATGGAGGCTGAGTAACACAATGACTTAGATAATACAGTGTGATGAGTTTTTTGCCCTTTATTTTTCGCATACCTCAATCTATACCATTTATCACTAGTTTTTTGCAGTGGCTTCCAACCTGTCTGAATGTTGGTTATTTGATTCTTTTGGAGGATGGAATTAGGAGGAGCTGACTATTGGCCAGTCTAAGCCAAAGCATCAGGAAGCTGTGTTTGTTTGCTCTCTGATAGCGATTTTTGCTACCAACATGAGCAAAATGTGTGTCTGCAAATTTACCAGTTCCAAGCAGAAGATGAGACAAATGAAATAGAGTCATCATGAGCAACTCTGAGCCAAGATCAGGTATCTCCTATCCTGCAGTATAGACATGAGGGAATCTAACTTAGATCTAGCTCAGTGAAATTCTCACACTACCTGTGTATGTGTGAGCTAAACAAATGCTTGTCTTTTAAATCTCTTAATATGCTTTAATATTTGATATGTAGAGATTTTGTAACATAGTTAACTGTTACAATGCATCTCTTTTGAAATAAACCATGAATAGACTAGATATTGTGTATATATATTAATATTGATTAATATGACATTAAAGAAGTCATAACATTGACCAAAAAGCTTCTCAAAGTCATATTTCTTTAATTACATTAGGAATCAATCATTATTACCATAAATATACTGTGGTATAGAGAATATCAAATTTTATTGATACAAATAATTTGTAAAGTAAAAAATACATTAAAAAAGGATTTTAAAGGGAATGATAATTCCAATTTTACTAAAGACTGACATTTCTATATCAAAATGTCTGCAAACATACCCTTTACTAAAATATAAAGTTCTTGGAAATTGCTTCAAATTCTCCTTGGAAACAAACTCTCGGAGCATAAAGATATTAAAAAGTTACATTTCTGCAAGCATGTTTTGTCTTTTATTATGTTCTAGGGAACCAGAGAAATGGGGGATTTACTTACTTGTATTGAAATATGTTTATTAAAGTCATAATAATTTTAAATAAATTTCAAGGTCAAATAACTTATAATAAAAACAATAAATTGTAGTCCCAACAAAGTACAAATTTTTTTATGAAGTTTATTTATTATTTGAAGTGTATACATTAATTTAAACTAGATATAGAGAAAGGAACTCTAAGATCACATTATTAGGGGTGCCTTTTCTCTCATTCTATATAAGTTTGGCTATTTTGTGATGTGTTGACAAGTGCAGCAAATACTGGAACAGAATTCATTCACATATAAAATAAGTTAGCCCAGGGGATGCTGTTTTGTAGGCAGCATGCTAATTTTGGAGGAAACAAAATCATACTGAAATGTATTTTCTTAACACATGCTGTACTCCAAGCAAAGAATTTAGCATTTAACATCTTTGTGCTCATTTACATATTTTATTATTTATTAATTAATTTATTTAATGTGCATGCACACATGCATATGCACATAACATACATGCATATGTAAATGCACATGTATGTGTATTTATGTATGTGGGTATGCATATCGTGGTGTGTGGAGGCCAGAGGACAACCAGTGAACATTTATTCTCTTCTTCCATCTCATGGGTCCTGGGATTCAGCTCAGGTTGCTGATTAGGTGGCAGGTACCTTCATCTACTGAACTGTTCTCTTAGGCCCTTTCAAGATCATTTTAGTCTCATAAATATTTGAGTTGGGATCTATAATTATATCCTGGCCACTTTGGAAAAGTCCATGTTTTGGTGTAAATAGGTAAATAACTCTTGACTGAAATAAAATCTAGAGTCAATAAAATATCCACTGAATCATATAATGAAGACTGGGATAGAATAACAATCATAGACTAGGGTCTAACTTAGAGATGAGGGCTGAATATATAATATGTGGACCTAGCACAAAACTATGGAGACTATTTGATAAATTATTAAAAAATTTAAACCAATGGCGGAAGAACATTAAATCAAGCCCAAGACCCTGGTAAGGGCAGGCTCTGTGTGACTCCATTGTTGGAATGGCCGTATCTACTGTCATAATGCTATAACAAGAAAAAAACAAGAGGGGCACTTTAAACAAGAAAGCTTATTTTCTACATGACTTAAGAGTAGCATGTGTGAGATCTGTAGCAGAATGATGTGGGTTCTATCAAGACTTTCCTTCCGGGGTTATAAACAACAGGCTCCTTGGTGTGTCTATGTGGCAGAGTACATAGAATAAATAATCTCATTATTTTTCCCAAGGTCTCTACTCTCCTGACTTAATTGCTTCCAAAAATTAGACTTACAAATATCAACCTATTTGTGATTAGCATTTCAGTGTATGTGGATTTGGTGTGGGGTGACGAGAAGTATGTTACTTAAAGTATCAATGTGGATAGACATTTTTCAGATATTAGGAAGGAAGCTGGATGACTTGACTTTAAAGTCCTCTTTGTGAACCTGCTGGGATGTTGTTAACATCACTGTTTAAATAGATTGGAAATGTAGAAGACATCATGTAGTTTTCCCAGAGTTTAGATGGTGGCCATATCATCATGATTGTGTATGTAGGACCTAGCAGATAGTTTACAAACTCTAGGAAATGTCAGAACAAACCCCCGATCTCCAGAAGTCTAGTTCAGGATTTAGTCTATGGTATCAGGCTGATTTTATAAATATAAAAAAATTGCCAAAGTATGCTGCTTCTGGTAGAGATCACAAATAGGGCCAAAGGGGAATTAACAAGTTACCTGGAGATCGTTTGACAAATGCTACACTCTGAGCATAACTTTACAACTGCTAAACATGCAAAAGTGGAAAGGCTGCACGAGAAACCAAGTATTTTCATTTTCTTTTGAAAAAAAAAAAGTTCATTTCGGATGCGTGTTCTTTCCTACATGAGAGCAGGTAACAGCGTGACACCTGGGGTCTTCCGATTCACTCTACCCCTTACCAACCAAGACGATGAGTCCTCACTGGTAGGTCGCCCCCTTGAACTTCTTCAAGGTTTTGTTGTTTTAGTAGTAGTTTTTTTTTCAACTCTGTTTTCTCATTATGTTATTTGTCTGATTCGTGTATCAAATAGTGCTTTAGATATCTAGCTAAATTATTAAATCTTCACTAGTATAGTAGCTGAGTTTGTACCTCTCAGGTTTTTTTTTTTTGTTTTTTGTTGTTGTTGTTGTTGTTTTCCACAAACAGAAAGTGAAAGGTTTCCTTTGCACTCAGGTCTATAAAGTGAAATGATTCTTTTGATGGAATAGTTATTTGCAATTAGATATAGCGTTGAAGTAATCACATGATGCTTGGTAATTGCACTGTCATAAAACCAGGAGTGATACCAACTTCTGCCATGTGAGACCGTATCGTGGCTGCCTATGTTTATAGTTTACCTGGCTTTTGGAGATTATCTGCAAACTTCTCTTTTGAATAATAACTGGAAGTAGGGATTGGGCCACAATAATTTTGGATTTTTGCATATGCCCTTGCTCCTCTCTCCTCACCCATTCCCTGTTGAGAATGAGGACATAGAGGTACTAATTGAATGCCTGGGCACATTCTTGTTTACACTGATGCACAAGTCCCACTGGTCTGTCTCTAACACTGTCCTGCAAGTAGCACATATTTAGCAGCGGCATATCCGGACTCCTGCTGTAATCAACCCTCTAGAGAAATTTAATTTTTAATTAAGTGAAGCACAGTGTTTACTTTTGCTCTAGAGCTGATTAATCAGAACTTTACTATTTGTGTTGTAAAAAAAAAATGGAGATAAATTAACTATACCTTTAATTAGACAAGGGGGAATTTATTTCTCTGTCTCATGTCTACCCAAAGCAAAAACACTTCCCTGAAACTAAGAGAGAGGGTGATTAAAATAGCCACAGCAAATGGAGCAGGGTTTGGGTTTCTGAGTACTAATACATTGAGTTGTGTATTCTGGATGTTATATTCATCAAACTCATTATTTTGTAAGGATTGTTTATTTCTTTTATTATTTTAATAATTAGAACTGTTTTTTAAGCAATTATTTATTTCTATTTTATTTTAAAGCAAATATAAGTGTAGTACATAATTCTGTGGTAAAGCATAATGGGTAATGTATATACTCAATAATGATGAAATAAGGACAATTGGCAGAACCATCATCTCAAATATTTGTTATTATTTGTGATGAGAACATTTAAAATCTCCCACATTAGCTATACATTACCTTTCACTATATTTACTCTTTTTTTTCTTATTCTTCCTATCTTACCATAGTTATTTACTGGTTGAGTTGTATCTCCCCATGTTTTCTACTCTTCATGCATTCCCACTTCTGAGACTCAATCATTATTTGATTCTACATTTCTGTGAGATTAAAATTTTAATATCATGTTGTAATATTCAATATTAATGAAGTTACCACTTTATTTTCTTTCTTGTCCTGAGTTATTTCATTAAGCATACACAATTCACCTACATCCTCCAAAGGCAAAAAGTTCAGTATTTTTATGTCTAAATAGAGTCTCTCTCTCTATGTATTCTTTTCTTTGACTATCTGTCTGTCTCTCTCTTTCTCTCCCTCCCTCATCCCTCCATCTGTATGTGTGTGTGTGTGTGTGTGTGTGTGTGTGTGTTTAATCCCCTTATTATCTATTGACAGCCATTTAGTCTGATTCTATATGCTGGCCATTGTGAATGGAAGTACATAGATATTCTGTACATGGATGTTTCTTAGACAGACTGATGATATTCCTTGGGCTTCTTGAATTGTTAGTCCTGTCTTAAATTTTTGAGAAACATGTGTAGAGTTTGTATCATAGTAGCACTAACTTAGACTTTCATTTCTGCTAATCATGTATGAAGGTTTTTCTTTTACCCACATCCTTGCCTACTTTGTTTCTCTTCTTGTCCTGGTGACACTATTGTCATAATAGTGAAGTGTGATGCCTTACCATGTTTTTGCTTTGTATTTCTCCAATAATTCATTTTTTTATTTTTCACATATTTGTTGGTAATTTGTATGCCTTTTTGAGATGTATGCCTCTTGTTCTTTTTTTGGTTAAGTAACTAGGTTTATTTGCATCTCGGTGACTTATAGTGCAAGCTCTGAATGCTATTTTTTATTTTTAGTTCCATCCATTCTTAAAAGGGCTAATTTGAGGTAAGCAACAATGAGGAGAATGTTGTGAACAAGAAAGTTTCGGCAACTGAGCTTGACGTCTTTAACTACCAGTCTCTACTGAGCAGTACCTAAGCTCAATTAAAAGTTGGTGAGTTTGTCTTTGGCTCTCAGAGTGTTCAGCATTTTTCCCTAAATGACAAAATAATAACTTGGGATGAATACCACAGTGAGGTGAGTATCTTTGAAGTCTGTACCATGTTCTGTTCTCAGAACGGAATTCCTTAGAGAAGACGGTTGTCAGAAGTCATCAACTTTTGGCCTAAGAAGAGCAAAGAGACTTAATTACCAAAAATCATAAGCTTCTGGGCCCCGGAACAGTAAGAGACAATTAATGGGCAGGGGTTATTAGCCTTTGGCCTTCATCTATCTCTGTGTCCCACCTTAGTACTGACCATTGGTGTAGGACCTCAGCAAGTTGCCTCTTTCCTGTCTATTCTTAATGAGAGTTTGATGTATCCTATTTCTGACTCACTCTGTCAAATCTTTCTCTGATTCATCACTTGGTCTGCCCCTCAATTAGAAGTTAGTTTCAAACACTGGTGCTTCCTGCTACAAACTAATTTTACCTTCTTTGTTTGAGATTTAAGATGTGCTAAGGGCTGAGCCATATCACAACTGGTAAAGTTTTGTTTTCTCAGTAAATAACATAATCTCAGGTTACACAGTGTGATTAAATATCACGGGCAGATATGTCTGGATTTGAATTTTAAATCTATATGCACATTGATCCTTTTATTGTTAAAACTTTTCACCCTGAATATTTCAGTGATGTGATAAAAAGAGGTGATACATAGTCATGGGGAATATTATGGTCTCAAAGAGACCTGATAAATTTTCTTCAGTGGACAACACTGAACTATATCAACCACATCAAGGCATATCTTGTGTTCAGGAGTAGTTTGGCAGCATATATATATATATATATATATATATATATATATATATATATATATATGTATATATATGTATATATATGTATATATATGTATATATATATGTATATATGTATGTATATATGTATATGTATACATATATACATATATATACATATATATACATATATATACATATATATATACATATGTATATATATATATTGGTTTATTTGGTTACTGTAGTTTGGTTAGTTTTATTTGTTTTTCTTTTGGGGCTGTTGTATTTTAATTTTAGATTTTAGTTGACTGTTGTTTTATAGGGCCTCTTGTTCTTTTAAAAATATATCACTGTATTGTGTTGAGTTGTTTGAGTTCCTTTTACATTCTAGACATTAACCCATCATCAGATGTATATTTTGAGAATAGAATATTATTCCAATTCTCTGGTCAACATTTTTTTGTTGATTACTTTCCTGTCATGTAGTGATGATATGTTCATGATATGATCTAAATATATCTGTTATTTGTGCCTGTACTTTTGAGGTCTTTCCTAAATCATTCATTTCTAGAGCAACAGCAGAAAGTACTTTCCCTATTTTTTCCTGTAGTGTTTTATAATTTTGGATTTTTTAAAAAAATATTTTATTGGATATTTTATTTACATTTCAGATGTTATCCCCTTATACCATTTACCCCATGCCCAGGAACCCCCTATCCCATCCCCCCTCCTCCTGTTTCTATGAGGATGTACCCCCACCCAGTTCCCCACTCCTACCTCCCCACCCTCGAATTCCTCAACATCAGCATCCAGCCTTCATGGGACCAAGGATCTCCTCTCTCACCTATGCCCAACAAGGCTATTCTAACCTACATATACAGCTGGAGCCATGGGTCCCTCCCTATGTGCTCCCAGGCTGATGGTTTAGACCCTGGGAACTCTGGTTGGTTGGTATTGTTGCTTTCCTAATGGGGCCACAGACCCCTTCAGCTCCCTCAGCTCATTCTCTCTAACTCCTCCATTGGAAACCCCTTGATCAGCTCAATGTTTAACTGTGACCATCCGCTTCTGAATATGTCAGACTTTGGCAGACCTCTAAGGAGACAGCTATACCAGGTTCCTGTCAGCATGCACTTCCTGACATCCACATCCATGTCTATCTTTGGTGACTGCACATGGGATGGATACCCAGGTGGAATGGTCTTTAGATGGCCCTTCCTTTAGTTTCTTAACAATTTTTAAAAATTTCATTAGTTAATTAGAGCTAGCCTCACTCCGACAAAATACAAACTGTTTAGCTATAAATACAAACATTTAATTTCACACAGTTTGGAGTCCCAGGATATTGGCAGATGCAGTCCCTGCCATCAATTGAATGCTTATATTTAGTGTGCCCTTGTATGGTAGAGAGAGAGCAAGTTCTCTTCTATAAACACAGATTCTGTTGAGTTCAGGCTTCATGGCTTCATTTCATCATAGTAATCTCTTCAAATGTGTTCATATTGAATGCTTGGGTTTCAGCATTTCATTTCAGAAGGTTTATGAATCATGTAAGACTCTTTATTTCTTATAAGTCATTATATTTATCTACCTTTAAAGGCTAGAGAGTTTAAAGTGGATGGAGAGTTTCCAGATAAACATAAGATGGTTTTTCTATCACAATGTGTTGAATTTTGAGAGATGACCTGGGACCTTTTCTCTGCTAACCCAGACCCTGTTAAAGCTGTCTGTTTTCTAGGCCTTCTTAAATGTCTACCTTTTAGTTTTCCTTAATTGTGACAGAACTATCAGGAGCCCAGTAGACATCTGTCATCTGACAATACAGTTAAGCCAGGAACAGTGAGGAATAAACTAAATTTGTATCACAAAGAAACTTTCTTACTCTATATGAGGTATTTGGAATTCTGAACATGAAGATTCAGGAAAACATAGTCTCATAAACCAGGTGCTATTTTTCATGATAATGTTTAAAAATCCTTTTCTTTAGACATAAATATATTTCCCTGGGAATATTTTTTTTTTTTTAACAATGAGAGTATCTCATTGTAGGAAATAGGCACAGAAAATGAATATGTGGCACACACACACACACACACACACACACACACACACACACACTCACTCACATTAAACATGCATGCACAATATTTTTGTATTTATACAACACCCTCTGATTTCTCTGCTACTTTATCCATATGATTTTGGCAGATAAAATCACAATACATACAGAAGTACTGTCTTTCCAAATTTACAAACATTTTAAAGTAAAAGATCAGATCCCTCATGATGGACCCCATGCTGAAGGAAGTATTTAAGATACTCTTCAGCTGCTGATAGTTTGTCCTCTATGTGAAAACCAATGCCAAGTCTGGTCTGAATAAACTTTGAAAAGCTCCACATCGGCTTTTTCACCTAAAAGTTCTTATATTTATATTTTTATTTTGTGGTAATTCATTTTACTTGTATTTTTGTAAAAATAACATAAAAATTTAACATTTACTCTATCATGTGTGTGAGTGTGTTTATGTTATATATATGTGTGTGTATGTGTTTGTATGTGTCCATGTACATACACATGCACACAGGTGTGTGGTTGTGTGTGTTCTTCACAGTGTGCTTGTGAGAGAAAAATATTTCAAGAATCAGTTTTTCCCACTCTGTGGATCCTGGGATTGAACTCAGATCTTTATGTCTGTTAATGGTTGTGCCAACCCAGAACGTTTTTGAAGTATTAGTTGAAATTTTTCTTGTAAACTGAAGATATTAAATTTAAAAGTCCAATGTTTTACCTTTATCAATTCAGAGCAAATTGTGTTTCATGTAGCTACAAAAATCTGTTGGATAATAGAGCATGTGTTTTGTGTAAAAAAGAGACAAAGAAGTTGAAAGTTAAACCATATGTGTATTTATTGTAGATATAAAGTTTAAGCTTATATGAAAAAATTTAAGATATTAGGAAGAGTAGTAGTTTTCATATGTCATATACTGCTAGTTTATGTCCTTCACCCAACAGCTCTCTATTGAACAGTCCACTTTGGGTTGAGTGCTGCGGCCTCAGTGTTGCTTGTGAAATGACAAACGATGAACTACGCACAAGGTACAGATGGCAAAAAGAGAGAACTATGAGTTATTGTGTCTATAACAGAGGTATTTGACCTAGGTAAGAAGGTGGGGGTGGGGATAAGATTTTTAACTGAAAAATAAAATCAGTGGTGTTAATGACCAAAGAAAAGGAGGTATATGGTAGAAAAGGGGAAGTTTCACATTTCAGTTGTTCCTACTTTGACCTGTCCATCATCAGAGAAAGGAAAGTCATCAGAAGCAGGAGACATGACCATTATGTTTGCAAATGTTTTTCTAGTTGTTAAAGGTAACGTCTCCTTTATAGCAATCGAAATGAGAGGAGAAGGTAGAAGGCAGCAGCCAGTCATTCATGCACATGTTAAAAATCACTTAAAATATCACTTTCAGGAACCTAGCTTTGAAAAGTTGGCAAGATATATACACACATACACGTACACACAAACATATACACATATGCACACATGTACACACATACACATAAACATACACTTATACACATACACGTAGACACACACATACACACACATATCACATATTTTAATGTATGTTCACAAATACACACATTTAAGTGGTCAAAAATTTGTTTTCTATTTTGAAACAGGCTCTTTGTTTTGATGTCTAAGAATCAAACCTAGAACTAAGCAAGTGCTATATTTCCAGCCCTTTAAGAATATTTCAATCTTTTCAAAAGTATTTTTAGACTTCTACAAATACTCAGATATACTCTATTTGCCTTAAAATAGATTTACTACAGTAGTAGTGATGTCATAGTGCTGTCTGTATATCTTATTGTGGTCTGATCTGCTGTTTCATTCATGACCTTTATCTGACCACATTGCATCTGGTTTCCTGTCACATCCATCTCCTGGTCCTCAGTTTTCTTTGCCCTTCTTGATCTTAGCAAATTTTGAGTAGTATTGTCTCATTATTTTGTAGTACGGTACTCTATTCTAGTGTTTGACATTTTCCTCCTGCACTCATATTAAGATGTACTTGAAATTATGGCTGGGATTTTGTGCCCCTCTTGGAGCCTTGTTTCGGGAGGTAAAGATCACAAATGTCCTGCTGAAGATGCTAATTTTAAGCATATCATATATTTTTTCTGTCTTCTTTTTTATTGGATATTTTATTTACATTTCAGATGCCAATTCCTTTCCCCATTTCCCCTCCCCAGAAAACCCCTATCCTGTGCCCCCCTCTTTTCCATTTGGCTTTTATACAATTTTTTAAATGTTAATCAAGGGCTTTGTAAATGTGGTAATGCTCAATCAGAAGTGTAAGCTAATACCCAACCTAGCTATGTAAACTATCTTTGACTGGTGGAGACATGTGAACTTCTGCCTCCATGCCCTTTCTCTCTTTCTCTTTTTCTCTCTCATTACCGAGCTTCTCATCTACTTCATCTTCTCTCCTTACTCCATCTTTTCCTCTCGGAAAAAGAGCTCCTTTCCCCTTAACTCCTCCTACATATTGCCCTTCCTGTTAAAATAAAGCTTTTCTCTCAGAATACAATTAAAGCATAATTATTCCTATTTGTACCAGTGAGGTACAAGATAGTCTTAATACCCAGTCCATCCTTTTGTTGACTAGCCAGAACCTCTGCTGTCTCTCTTGACTAGAACACTTAGTTTTGAACCTGGCTTTTTCTTGACTTTAGAATGAATGTCAGCTGAGAATCCTCCACTCAGATCTTTTCTCTCCAGGTAAATAGCCTGGATTGGCTATGAGTCTATAGGTCTTCAATGCCGTCAGAAATCCAGAATGACTAAATTAACTGAATTTATGGGAAGCACAAAGCATAGCTTCTAAAACTTAGCCAATTTATAGAGACTGCTGAACCAAAACAATCATTTAGAAACAACATGCATAGTTACATTATAAATATTCTCTCATAATTTTGCTCACTACATTTGTATTTGTTATCTTGCCTAAGACAATTATGAGTGCTGTGATTCTAAAACTGATCATTGCATATCTGACTTACCCCCCCCCCCCACTTATTAACTAGGATTTTATGGTAAATATAGCATTCTATTTCATCTTGTTTACTTGTTCAATTATAGTCTTAGCGTAAACACAGAAACAGAGTCCTACTCTGTGTACATTGTTACTACCATTATTTTGTCCTCTATTTTGTGCAAAATTTGGACATTAAGAGTTGCTTCAATGATTCCTGTATCTTATGTCTCCATGATCCATTATCATTCAGTATTAAATTCAGTACTCTGTATCTGGCAAAACCTGATAGTCATAAGTTATGGTGTACTTCTCCTAGCCATGTCCTTTAGTCAGTCACATAGTTTGGCTTGAAGAATTTAGAACTGCAAGTAGTTGACCAGCACATTGATTCCCAAAGGGAGCTTTCAGGATGAGAATGTGAACTTGCTAATGGTCACATACTGACTGAAGCATAAGAGTTATTTTTATGATCAATCCCTCCAAGATTTGAATTGAGGGCGTCCACAAGACCCAAAAACTTGGGACTCAGATTTGAAACAGGTGGAGTTCATCACTGGTTGCTGGCCTGCCTTTGCCCAGGTCCACACATTAAGGTCCATGCAATACAGAAGGTCTTTTATAGAACATCACGTGCATAAGTGCATGGACGACATAGATCATCAGGACAGAATAGAAAGCATCAGTACAGGAGGAAACAACGGTATAGAGCTCCAAGATGTAATGGATGTGGGAAGGTGAAGGCACAACCATGTGCATACACATCAACTTTCATCAGACAGGCACTTCAGAAAAAGAAGGAAGGTGAACTTAAACAAAACTTCCTTTCATGTAAAGTTCAGAGACAGTATTATAATTATTTTAGAGACTTTTTAAATATAAAACACTTTTCTGACCCATGTTTTTGAGATAGTTTATTTGTTGAGAAGCAATGAAAGAGCAAGGAAGAACAGGTAGCTTGAACTTTCTTCAGGGGTAGTAAGCTTGCATGCTTCTTTTGCACACTGGCGAGTTGAATGAAGAAGACTGTAGAGAGAATATCTGATATGGATGCGTCATCTATCGATAAAAAAAAAAAAACATGTGGCCAATAGAAAAGGTTAGAATAGAAGGTAGGACATCTGGTAGGCAGAAGAATTCTGGGATGTAGCCAGGCACCAGAGTATTCACTCCAGGACATGAAGGAGGACAGACCCATGAAAGCTGAGAAGAGGGAACCAGCCACATTGTAGAACTTAGATTAGAATAAACGTGATGTTAATTTATGAGCTAGTCATAAAGAAAGCCCAGCTATATGGGCTAGGTATCTGTAAATATATTTGAGTCTCAGAGTCATTATTCTGGGAGCTTTGGGCCAGGAAGAAAAACATGCACCTTACAGAAAATACCTTTCAGCAGAAGACCATGACTGAAAAGCCTGTTTTCTATATAAAAGGAGGACCCTTTAGTCTTTTGTAACAAGTTATCAGAGATTCTGTCTATTTAATTGCATATCAGTCTTGCTGTAAGACACAACTATAGTTCTTCATGTAAAATGTGCTTCTTTATACTTCAGAAGCATCCAACTTGATTGACAGCAGAAGTAATATTTTATAAAAGAGAGAATGAAGAAATATAGCAATTTAAAAACATTTTAATGAGTACTTGGTAGAAAAAATTTCTATTAAAATTGATATTTAAATGATAAAAGTACTGTATATTTGTATTTATCCATATTGAAAGATGATAGTATATGACATTTGTGTTTAATTTAGACAAAGCTAATTTTGAACATTAATTTCATTTTCCACTAGTTATATCCAGTTTTCTGTTAGAGTCAAGTTTCTATTATTCATGTACAGGGTACAAATCTTGGTCTAACATATTTGTCAGTATTATTTATCAGAGACCATGTTATGAATAAACAGATAATAGTAAATGTATTTTATAATTATTCTACATTAAAGAAACTAAGGATGGTAAACTTTTCATAAAAGTATGAATGGTAGAAATTATACAAAAAATAGTTATTCCAAAGTACAGTAGATATCTGCTGTCTTGGATAATTTTTGTCTTTGTCTTTGGCTATTAATAATTTGATGGAGAGTATTAGCTTTATCAGGAGGCAACTATACAGCAGAATAGTATATTGAATAATGTTTTACTTCTTGAAGATGTTGATCCAGGCATCTAGCCATGAAGAAACATTGGTCATAATTGCTTGATGATTTGAAAGAGGGAGCACTTGTTAAAGGTGGGGTGTGTGTAGCTTCACAAGTATAGACAGAGCTCTAGTCAGAAATAAACCAATTTTAGCTCTTACTTCTCATTCTTCTTTCCTCACCTTTAAATATAATACATGTTTAGTGGAAATACTGTTAATAATACATGTTGATTGTTAGTCGAGGCAGAAGTCACATCAAGTCCTCATTTGAGGACTTTTGAGTGACAGATGTAGTTCAAATGCCTGCGAATCTAAATTGAGTCTGTAATATAATTGTTGGAAGATCAAAAATGAAGATAATGATTTATGTTCATATGCAACTTGTTTCAATTCCATGTCCATCATTTCAGTGAGATAGAAATGCGCGAAAAGTTGTCAAATAGATGTTGGCACTTTCCTATGTTATGCAACTCTTATGACTTTGGTAGGAATATTTTATATTATCTAGTAAGAATACTGAATTTTGAATATCCCTATTTCTGGTAAAATGATAGTACTGATAAAAATATAACCATAAATCAAAATAACAAGAAGTTTCTAGCCACACCCTACCATAGACATTAATATTTATGTCCCTAGATAGCAAATATTCTCTGTGCACATTAATGTTTTGCTTCTAATTTAAGAAGCAGCATTTGCAAGCTTTGTTGGCATGCATCTGTCCCCTGGGAGCACTAACTAGATCAGATCTGCAGATGGACAAATTGAGGATCAAGTAGGAATTGCATCCCTTGTAACATGTGATGCCTCTTTACATCACTCAAAGTAATTGTCTAATAACCTAAAGCAAAAAGAATATTGGGATATTAGTGCACTAAAATAAAGATGTGTGGCTGTGAGAAATTTGGATCCCCCTGATTCAGAAATGAAACTGGTGCTTTGTTCTTGACTGCTATTATGCACCCTGACAGAATCCTCATGAGACTGAAAGAACTGTGTGCCCAGACTCAGAAATAAGATGGGTTCTTTCCTCACTACTGTTACTTTGCATCCTTGTGGAATCCTCATGAGACTACTTCTCGACAGAAACAGATTGTTTCAAGTGGTGGTTATTGACACAGAACACCTTTGTGGGTTCATCACATTAAGAGCTACAGAAAACTTCATTACTACTGTAATAGCTGCTGGGAGAATATATTTCTGAATCCATGGAATTTTTTTTTTTTTTAATTCTGTGTAGTACTAGATTAAGGGTGAAATTCCAGAATACATCAGGCCCCATTATAAGAACACTAATATTAGATAATAGGATAGTGGTAAATTCATAACATTTACTTAACTCAATGTGTATATTTCTAAATAGTTCTCTTACACCCAATGGGATGAAAGCATTTGTTACATATCCAATATAAGGAGTGGTTATGATGTGTTACATGAATGGCATTCCTTGACAATTCTTGGTCCTTGAAGGATCTGTATGTGGTGAGAATTATGTTCTGCAACTTGAGTATATTTTTTATATTTTATTATCAATTTTGGAAGGAAAATATACATAGATATGTATGCTAGTAACATAGAATGACCATCAAGTGGTGTTCTGCAGGCATTATATTTCTTACTTGGTGTGCATGTTGTTTCCTGGTGGTTCTATTATGTGTGATGCCATTGCTGTTACTCCTCCCACTTAGGAAAAAAATCTAACTGAGGGATAATCATCTCTTCTCTTCCATGAAGCTATTGGTCCATGAGGTATGAAGATAAAATGCTGAAACAAAAGAAGTGTCCACCTTAGTTGAGACCTTGATGACTCAAAAAAAAAAAAAAAAAAAAAAGAGCCCTGTTGGTAGTTATTATGTATGGTGGTCACAAATGCAATTATCTTTGTGTTAAGTTTTCAAATGAACAAAGATATCTACAGAAGAATAATCATAACCTGCTACTAGTACGGAGAAGCAAAATTGGCACCAAATTTCTTGATCCAAATTCATGTTAGAATTATTAATTTCAAAGTTTTCATGTAGCTACGTGAGTACTGTGGCTTGAGTCTGAAATATCAAAGGCTCAGGAGTCGAGTCACAAGCTGATAAGATATGTGAATTGACTGAATAGGGTGCATTCTAATTTCACTGACGAATTATTAGGAGGAATGACTGAGACTATGTGTTGCCTAGGTGGAAGAAGTCTCTCTCTGTCTCTCTCCCTCTCTCCCTCCTTCTCCCTCCCTTCCCCCATCTCTCTCCCTCTCTCCTTCCCTCCCTCCTTCCATTTAGCACATATCTGCACAATTATTTTACCCCTATTGTTTCCACATCATAGCGTTGCTGGGCCTCATGATAGATCCACAGCAATGAGGTCAGGTCCACATAAACTGCACTGAAACCATCAGCCACAATAAAACCTTCCATCACTTTAAGTTGCTTACTCAAATCTTTTGCCAGAGCCATAGAAATATATTTAATGCAGTTGGATTTTCTTTATGATTATGATTATACTTTGGAAATAATTGTAAAAATGACCAAGGTTTATGTCTCCATGCGTGGTGATGTGTGCATGAATGCAGGTGCTTGTAGAGTTCAGAGGTGTTGGATCTCCTTCTGGAACCAGAATTATAGGCAGTTGTCAGGTGCCTAGTGTGGATGCTGGGAATTATACTGGGGTGCTGAGCAATTGCAGTATATATTCTTATCCACTGAGACATCTTTCGAGACCATAATAACCATTTTGAAGTGAGTATAGTATTTAATAATTAATTCTCATTGTAAGTCATCTGGCCCCAAGCACAGAAAATGTTCAGTAGGTAGGTAATTGGTTATCTCCAGCTAATTTTATTACTTCCTGGGGGAGATAGCACAGACTTTTCCACTGTCATTCACTGTAGGTAGAGAATAATAATGGGCTGGGGCTGCTAAAGCAGAAGGTGCGACAGATCTATGACATCATATACCCAAAACTTTAAGTATTATACTATTTGTGTTTAAATATATCCTAAGTTCATGTTTCTGGAAGTATTTAATATCTAATCTACAATACGGAAGTAAACTTAAAAATATGTATAGTAAATACCAGCAGAAACTCTGTGACAAATTTATCATTTATATAAATTATTATTTGAGGTTTATATTATGATTTAGGGAAATGAACATAGTTATAATTTACACCAAAAGCGTAGTAGATTATTTTGCAGTATTTTTTTCATAATATCATAAATAGTTGGAGAACTTGCTTATGAGTTACATAGTCCCAATTTTCAGAATATTAGCATCCAAATGAAAATGTTCAGGTCTATTAAAATATTCCAATTTTAAGACCTAAACCTCTGGATGAAAATTTATTTTTGGGCCGTCCATTCATTCTACATGAATATTTATTGAGTGCCTGAACTCTTTACAATGCAGAGGAAATGAGTTCCCAGGTCCACAGCTGTAGTTTACAGAGCCTCCAAATTGTCTCCCCACCGAAAGCAGAACTTGTATAGCTAGCTAGGAATGTGGCTTTGAAGGATGGAAGTGGTGTGTGCTCTTACATGATTGGCCTTGTCCAACTTTCCAACTACACTGGTGTGCCATTTTTTGCCGTTGACCTCAGTGATGGAGATACGGCATGTCTTCAAGACAGCTCTGCTATAGCTAATGCAGTGCGAGTAAAACTTGTAGCCTCTCTTATGAAACTTACTTCTTCCTTGAACCTTTGCATACTCTTCTAATGGGCACTTGTCCGAATAATGTTTCTCTGTTTATATGAAAATCCTCTTTTCATTCCCATGGTTCAGATACAGCTTAACTCTGTTTCTGAAGTCTATGTATTGGGATGTTAGGACTATTTTGGTGTTATTGGGAGGAGAGATTTGTAACAGTTGGGGCCTAAAGGGAGCCCTATAGGTTAGTTGGTAGAGTGTTCTTGGAATGGATTGTGACTCCCAGTGCCTCTCTTTTATTGTTTTGCAATGTGACATTTTTTTTTCACATGAAGTTTTTCACATAGCGTCATGTAGTCAAGACCAGAGCTGGCCAATTCTTGCATGGCATTTATAGTTCCAAACTGTGATCCTGCTTCAGGTATTACACTGTGACACTCACAAAGAACTAATAGCACGTTCTTAACATCTGCATTCTAACTCCAAATCCCAGGCTCACTTGCATAGAGTAAATAGGCTTACTAGAAGATGCCCTGAACCCACTGCAATGAAAGATATCATCTTTGCTTCTAAGGACTTTGAGTGGTGCTTGACATTTGGTTATCACTAAATAAAATAATTGATTCCTGTTGTTTGATGACAGTGGTGGCTGCTATAGAAGTTTTCCAGTGTTTGGAAGGCCACATACTTTACCAAGGTGGCATTTATGGCCATGGGCATATCTCTGTTCATGAGGGGATCCAAGAAGATCTTCAGATAGTTATGGGTCTGCTTTTCTGTGTGGTTTGGGGGTGTTGTCCTAAAAGCATTGAGTCAGAGCTTACCTTTGTATTCATCTTGGTAATGTGGTCAAAGGGTGTGACCTTAGCTGTGACTCACTACATTGAACATGTAAAACCTGAAGGGGCCACCTCCTATAACCAGACAGAAGTCCCAGTGGAGTGATACAGACACCAAACAACCCACAAATCTTTCAACTGCAAATTATCCCATTTACAAAAAATGTAGACACGGGTTGGGGCAGAGACTGAGGGAATGGCCAACTTGAGACCAATCCCATAGTTAAGCACCAATTCTTAACACTGTTAATTATATTCTCTTATGCTTGCAGACAGGACTGTGTTGTCCTCTGAGAGGCTCTACCCAGGAGCTGATACAGACAGATGCAGACACCTGCAGCCAAACAGTGGATGGAGCTTGGGGACTCCTATGGAAGATGAGAAGAAAGGATTGTGATCCTGAAGGGGAAAGGAACTCCACAGGAAGACCAACAGAATCAACTAACATGGACCCTTAAGGCTCGCAGAGAGTGAACCATCAACCAAAGAGCATACATAGGGTGGACCTAGACCTTCCTTCACATAAGCAGTAGATTTGAAGCTTGGCCACCATGTTGGTTCTGAACAACTAGAACAGGAGCTATCCTAAAATCTGTTGCCTGTCTGTGGGATATGTACTAACTGGGCTGCCTTGTCTGGCCTCAGTGGGAGAGGAAGTGCCTAGCTTCACAGAGATCTGAAGTGCCAGGATGGGTGGGAGGGATGTGCAGGAGAGGGGTGTATCTGCTCAGTGGAAAAGGGGAGGGAAAATGGGGACTGATTCTGGGAGTGGATGACTGAGAGGGGGGCAATGAACAGGATGTAAAGTGAATAAAGTAAAAAAATAAAATTGAATTAAAAGAAATATCCTTTTCTTTATACCCTCCTTGAGCACTAATATTAAGTCATTCTCTTTCTTAAGACACCTTTCCTACTTTCTCAGCTACCTCTAATGAGACTGACTTGAGGCTTTGACCTTCCTTCCCTATATACACTAATACTCTTATGTGTACATGCTCTCTGGGGAACAAAGAAGTACTACAGTATGGAAGCTAACTGCATCATAAAAAGAAATGAGGTATCAGTTCTCTTAATTCTCAGGTTTTCCATCATCACAGAATTGATTTGCATCTGTGCCTGATATGCAAGCATTGTAGGCAGAAATCTATGTATTGTTTAAAACTCTGGAATAAGCATACCTCCTGTGGGGGGGGTCTACCTGAGTTTTCTTAAGTTAAAATAATAAATATAAGCAGGAATCAGCATATTAACATTTTGTGAATGTCTGGGGTTTTGTTTTAAGGAGTTCTGGCTGTTCTTGCCTTGTGTTCCGTTGACTGATAATGCAGTAGATAATGAGATGATGCTATGTTCCTGCATCAATTTAGTGTAAGAGATAAAGGATATATATCTCTATCTCTGTCTCTGTCTCTGTCTCTGTCTCTGTCTCTGCCTCTGCCTCTGCCTCTATCTATCTATCTATCTATCTATCTATCTATCTATCTATCTATCTATC
>JANHMN010000007.1:7916954-7963669 GCA_030674055.1 Rhabdomys pumilio
ATCTATCTATCTATCTATCTATCTATCTATCTATCTATCTATCTATCCATCCATCCAGGTTGGAAATATTTAATCTTAGGTTCTCCACTTTAGCTTATTCCCTTGTATTTTCAAACTGCATTTGATAAGTCTGAGTTCAAATATAAAGGTGTGCCTTAGAAGATGTACTTCAGCACCTTTGACACTTTACCGAAGAATTTTCTATGTGATTGAAAGGCAGAGTGAAAAGGTACAAGGATGACAGTAATTATGCCAGTTGCTTCCAAAATATACTACTGCTTATTATGGAAAAATCTAAGCTCAATAAAAATAAATATTGAATAAAATGATGGTTTTACTTATTCAGAAATTATGACAACTGGGTAATATGGGTCACAAATTTAAAACATTACTTTAGAGTTAAAATATCTTAAGCTTGGATCTTGAATTTTCATTTATATGATGAATAATCTATGTATACAGACATCTATTCACTCTGGTAATGACGACAGAACCAAAAAAGTTTCTACTCAGGTCTAGCTTGGTGATCCAATAATCTTGTTGGGGGTGACTAACAGGAGTGCCAGTGACTCAAATGCAGCTGTATCAGGAACACCTACCCCAGGATGGGCCATACTCATGAAAGTTGCCACTTCCAGAGCCTTGGAAGTTTATTGAGCTTCCGAGCTATTATATTTCTGTCTCTCCTTGGATGCTAGGTGCTTTAGTCTCACTAAAGCACAGAAGAGGATACTTCATCTCAGAAGAAATAATGACATAACATGAATAATTTATGATTATGATGTTGACATGTCTCTGTCTTCTAACCTCTAATAGTCATAAATATATGATAATATATATGATTTTGGTCATCCTGTTTATCTGCCTGACTGTCTGCCTGACTTTCTGTCTATATGTCTGTCATCTGTCTATTTGTTATCTATCTAACAGTCATCTGTATGTTATCTATGATCTATTCTCTCTCTCTCCCTCCCTCCTTCTGTTTCTTTGTAACTAAGTAATATAGTCTTCTCTAGGATACAAATTGGTTATCCAGTACCAAATGGTCTAACCTGAAAACACATATATAGTATTATACAGACAGAGCATGTTTTACTTATGTATTTAGAAATATATACTATATATGTATGAAACAACAATTAATGAATAAATGAGGCCATGAATTTAAAGAGAGTATGGACATCATGTGACAAGATTTTGAAGAAAAGAAAGGAGGAAATTATGTAATTATAATTTCAACACATAAAAATGTTTAAAAGAAGTACTTTTTAAAACTCTCACAGCATTTTTTTTTTTTTACAAAATATTTATTTCAAAATACACAGTCATAATTAGAAACATCCTTCCTTTTTGAATCTACACCTCATTTTTCATATATCTGCCAGGTATTTATTTCTGCTGGAGGCAAACCAATTATTATGTGCTGTGAATTACAAAAGAGAAATCTTAAAATCAGCAACATAAATATAGAAGCGGGGTATAGTTTAGAAAGTGCAATATCTTGTATTACTCTTTTAAAATTTAATATATTTCAAATTTTTATCTGGATGATTTATTTTAGCACTCCTTCTGCCTATGCTGTAAATGAAACAGGAAGGAAAATGCCTGATTGAGTGATTACAACCCCTATTTCTAGACAAGTGTACCCCCTCACCGCTCCTAGCACACAGAGGTGTGAGCATTCATGCCTAATCACCAAAAAGCCATTTCACACTAGAGCAGCAAATGTTGAGTTTGTAAAAAATATGTGTATTTCTCCAGTGACCTCAGGCAGGTCATGGTATTGTTTTTCTCTTGGACTCTACAGTGTGAAATGATTAAGTAAGCAAGGCCAACCAGGAAAATGGAGCTACCAAGCTAGAATTTACTCTAGTATGTAAAGTGTACCGACAATGTATGCTTTTATCATTCTTTCTCTGAAACCCAGTACTGATAGGGAATTCATGGAATGAAGAGAGGAAAGAACATACTTATGAACACATAGAAACTTTTGACTTCCAAATGATATGTGTTATATCACGTGAACTCAGTCCTTTTTGTGTGCGTTCATTAAAACCCTTGAAGTTCTCTACTAAGCTAATTGACTATATTGTGTGAGAGAAAAGTATGTGTGCTTGTGAATAACGACTTTTTATATCCCAGGGCCTGGATTACTTTCTTTCTCTTTAAGCCTTCACCGAACACTCTGTAATTATTCTATGAAGAATTGAGTCAACTGAGTTACTCAGCTTGTAATGGGAGAGTTTCTCTTAAGTCAACTAGAGTTTTGCCCTAATGTTATTCCGGAGTCTTCAGACATTGTCTCTGGACCGTTGAGCTATACCAAGCTCTGGGATGTACTTCTGTTTAACCAAGAGGTTATTGGTTCAATATTTATTTTATTCCTCTTCTAGAAATTTTTATTTTGTCTAAATAACCTTCATGAAGGTATAATATAATGAAATAAAAATCATGTAATTAAGTAAATATGAAAGGCTTACCTTACTCTAGTGAGGCTAATATTTGAAAGACTTGTAAAAAGGATCTTATGGAATAACAACTAGGAAAGTTTTCAAATCCTCTACTGAGTGAGTCCTAACACTGCCTCGTAGTTCTTCATGCCGTCCGTAATCATTGCTATCACTGTATTGTGAAATAACCTGACTTTTTGGGCTTGAGATGTGTTCTTGGTCATCACTGGTTGGAAAGCATGAACAAAATCTTGCTTGATATGTGGCTATACAGAAGCTAATTCTGTGAAGGCGTTATTTAAAATGTGAGGTGCAAATAAGAGAAACCCACATAGACTAGCTTACGGGTAATGAAAAAGTCTGCTATCGTCACTATATAGTTTTCAATGTGTCCTAAATTACAAAATACTTAAGTAGCACAAAGCGTGGGTTAACTGAAATGCTGAAATGCAAGAAGGTCTTGAGGATTTACTACAAAGAGAAGAAGTCTTCAGTAGTTTGGAAACATTTTCTCTCTCCCTCTCTCCCTCTCTCCCTCTCTCCCTCTCTCCCTCTCTCCCTCTCTTCCTCTCCTGTCTCTCTCCCGTCTCTCTCTTTCTCTCTGTCTTTCTGTGTTTGTCTGCTTCTCTCTCCTTTTATATACTGATATTTTCATGTGGTGTTAAATTTTTGTTCCTTGCAAAAATGATTTAGTCTGTGGTCTCTGTGATAGATTTATAGTCGTGTTAAAATCAATAAATAGTCATGAAGAGCATCTCCCTAATCGCTTCAACGAATATCATCCCATTAATATGTAACACGTTCTGGGATAAAAAGTGCAAAGTGTGTTAAGGGAATTCTCTATACAATTTCTCTGTTTCATATTTGCAGTACATTAAAAATGTATTGAGACCCAGCGGCAAAGGAATCGGTTCAACATTGTTTAACTTGGTATTTCAAAAGTTCCTATAGCTGCAAAACTATCAAGTCCAGAGTATTTATTTGAAAAAAAGTCATTAAAAGGAAAATCAATTTTTCTCTTTGGCAATTTTTCCAAGAATAACAATACTTCTTTGTATGAGGAAGAATAATATGTGCATACAGATATAAATGAGGAAATAAAGGAGATTAATGAGTTGATGTCCAGAACATTATTTGTTAATGTTAAGCTTTATTTTATATGGACATATCTAATTTGGGATGCCTTTTCCCCCAGATATTAAAGTTCTAGAAAGTTTCCCTTTTTCAGTTTATGGAAAAAAATCAGTTCACTAGCAGCTATTGATTGCCCACTTCTAAGTGGTATGAAGGATTCAGAAGTAGCTACACATTCATCTCTGTCAAACAGAATTTCCCTTATGGGAAATCACATATAAATTCATGTGTGCACCTTCATATTCAGGTCACTCTCACACACATACAACGCTACTAACACATACTCATGTCTCCAAGGCAAACTGTGAAACATGCTAGAGATAGGGTCAAATGCTTATAACAAAGAAATTACAGTAAGCAGGAGACACAAGCTTGAAAATGTAGGTCAAAAACAAGGTTTAACATGTAACCTGGACTTAGAACGATAAAATGAAACTTAAGAGGCTGGTTTTGAATGGAGATTTTGCAGAGCAAAGTTTCTTTATGGTCAGGAAAGCAGAAATTTCCTTCTATCTTTCAGAATTGCAAATCCATTTGACACAATGTATAAGGAATATGATAGTATTATTTTTTAGAGTGGATACTTACCTTTATTTAACTTCTTCTGCATTTTTATTGGATATTTTATTTATTGACATTTCAAATGTTATCCCATTTCCTGGTTTCCCCTTTGGAGATGCCTTTATCTCATTCCTCCTAGCCCTGATTCAATGAGTGTGCTCCCCCACCCACCCTCCCTTTTCCACCTCCCTGCCCTGGCATTTGTCTACACTGGACAAAGGGCCTCTCATCCCATTGATGTCCTTCAAGGCCATCCTCTGCTACATATGAGGCTGGAACCACGGGTCCCTCCATGTGTACTCTTTGGTTGATGGTTTAGTCCCTGGAAGCTCTGGGCAGTCTGGTTGGTTGATATTATTGTTCTTCCTATGGGGTTGCAAACCCCTTCAGCTCCTTCAGTCCTTTATTTTTTAAATAGTTAATGTCATTAAGGAATCAGGAGGTGTGAACTTTTGGAGGTGTTAGGTTATGGGTATAGATATTAAGAAAGTCATGCATATACATAAATCCCTGGGAAAATGTCCTACTTCTTTCACAGTGTGCAAGTACGGTAAGAAGTGGTAAGCACATACAAAAGTATTTTGGTGTCTTGACCTTATAGTTACAAAACTCTAGAACTATAAGAAATGAAGTTTGAGTTGCTATGGCAGGCATTATATTAGAACTAAGTAACCAACAAGGCATAGGATACATTCTGTAGTTCTAGAGTTCCATAACACACACACACACACACACACACACACAGACACACACACACACACAGACACACAGACACACACACACACACACACACACACACACACACACAGAAAAGAGAGAGAGAGAGAGAGAGAGAGAGAGAGAGGCAAAGACAGAGAGACAGAGAGACAGAGAGACAGAGAGAGTTACATGTCTAAGTGAAGGCATCATTTAATTTTCAGTGGGGGTTTATGGAGAATAAACTCTCTAGGAGTTCAGAGAAGATATAAGAGACAGGTGAGATTTAAAAATCTTGTTTAATGATTTGAAAGTTGAGTTGTTTTCTCAAGAAGGGCAGGACTTGCTAAGTAAGGAGGAGTGAATGGGGGCATGTATGGAAAACAATGTGAATACAGACAAGAAGCTGCTTTCTGTGTTAGCCCATTGTTAGATAATCAATTCCTTCACTAAAGTTAAAACTGCATGCTTATATGATAGACAAATGCTGCAGAGAAGGTACAAAATCAAATCAGAAATACTTGATTGCTATAATGATTTACATTCAACTTTTACCTGCTAGGCATTTGTCAAAAGAATCAGATACAGTCTTGCTTACTCCTCCAGATCATGTTTCAGTTTCTCACACCATTTATGGAATTGTCCAAGCAAGGCAGTGAAATCCCTCTGAGGGGACTAGGAGGACCTTTCACTTATATAACCAAATATGTTTGGTTATACCCTCCACTCTGTTTTTAATGTAACTTCCACGTGGACATCTCTGATGCAGTGTGCTTGTAATTAGTAAACTTCTGTAAGTCATGTTTATCCACTGTTCAGCTTTATGTCTTTAGCCACGACTATCATCCTAAGTCAGAAATATTTCCCTTGACAACAGGATTCTCTGAATCATCTCATGATTTTAAACAAAATCCTAAAGAATGTGCCCCCTGTGTTTGATGGAGAAACACCCTGACAAATGTCAGTCTATTCTAGCAGAATTTTCCATTGTTTACTGTGAACACTTTCTTGTGTTCTCCAAAAGTGATGAAAGAGTATAAACCCTTCCGTATTTTTATACAGAATAAATTTCATTCTAAATGAAGCTATTTTTCTTCATTATACCAAATACAATTAGGCTTATGATGACCCTTACAAAGTCATTACCAGGTGCTTTTAAATAACATCATAAAACAAATCCTGAATGCTGAGACAGGCAGGATGAATCCGATTGTATATTTAATCATTTGTGAGCTGTAAAACATTACAAGAGTGTAATATGTCATTTTTATTTCGGTCAGTGATTTTTAAACTAAGCTGAAAAGCCATAGGGGTTTCTCATAGCATCATGGGGGTTTCTAGGGAGGGCAGGTGTTAACGAGAGATAAGGATTGAGAGATTTCTGCCCCAGTGTCTGTTTTTCCTCCCCTCTCCTCCTATGTTATTCATAGCAATTTTTCTCATCAATAACACATACAGATAAACACACAAAATACGATTAGAAGAAAAGACCGTGCTACAAAAAATTTTTCAAAATCAGCAATCTTATATATCTTCCACACACTACTTATAACGTGAATATTCTATATTGAGAAAAGAGAAAATCAGGCAACAGCTGATTTTAGTGCTACAAATCCATGTGGAAGGCAACCAGTTAATAGGAATGCCATAACACTGTTACTCCAAAGAGAACAACAAGAAAGTAGAAATATTTATTTTTACTATCTTTATTTCTCTATTTGAAGATAGACATAACTATAATCAGACATCTCTGGGTAGGTTTAGAATCTGAAACTTTGCAGTCAAGCATGAATTCAATAACTCTTGTCAACAGTAGTATTTTAGGGTGACCCTGGATGTTATTAGAAAGTCTCCTTTTTTCCCGAAACTCCTTTGTCTTATTTAGCCATAAATGGAAACAACTAATTGTAATCCTCATTCTGAGAGAACTTTTTTGTAAAAAAAATAAAAAATGCCCCTAAAATCCCCCAAACCCATAAACAAACCTCCACAAAACAAATAAAAAACAACAGCAGCAACAAGAACAAAACTTTCTATAGTTATTTCTTTTCTAAAACTAAACCCTTGCTTTTAACCTTTCTACAAGGCTCTTATTTTTATACCTTCTTCATTCTTCGGATCTTCTGAACAGTTCCAAGGTGTTAAGAGTGTCATTGATAAATTCTTCACCAAATGCATGGTATTCGATATATCAAGGGGTGCTTACTACATGAGACAACATACTTTTTTGTTGTTGTAGACATAATAAAGAAGGCTGTTTTACTAGGGGGCAATATTTTATTACTGAAATAAAAGTTCGTTAGAATCAGATTCTAACTACAGATGTTGTCTAAATGTCCTCCTGTTCTTATATTTTGTAATAAAAATAACACCAAGTTACTAAAAGGCACAATGACTAAGTATTCTAAATCAAAACACATCACAAATCCAAGACAAATCAAATATTTTTCTAGCACATTTTTTTCTCAACTTTCTTTTAATAGATTCTTTAGGTATTTTACATCATATACCTCTATCACATTGGTTTCCCAGGTCTTTCCTATCCATCCCTCATCCTTCTGAGCTATCCCACTCCTTGAATAAAAGGTCCAATTTGTGTTATCTCTGTACTCACTGGAGGATGGTCAAACCCTCTGTAACCTGCCCCTTAAATGGAGCCAAGTCATTCCCCTTCCCCACACCTGCTGAAAGACATTTATTGTGGAGAGTGGCACTTCAGCTTTCTATCAGTTTTTAAGAGTTCTCTTTGATGAATTCCTGTTTAGGCTGATACTATTCTGGGGGGTAGAGGGTTAGGGTAGAGGTAGGGTTGTCACAGAAGTCAGAGGGTTTGGGTGGAGGTAGGGGTTGTCATACATGTCTTCCATGCTCCTCTTACTTAACTGTGCATCTTTAGTTATGGATACGATATACAACTGCCAAAGCTGCTTATTTGCTCTTTGTGATCAATGGGAGCATGGATCACAGGCTTCCACATTGTTTCCTGCAATAACACATACCAAATACAAGTTCTTATTTGCAATGGACCTGGGTCTGGCTCTCTAATGCATCTGGGATCACAGACATCATCATGGCTTAAAACTGAAGCATATACTATGGGCATCTGCATGGTCTTCGGTGGCAATACTGGCCACAGACATTAACTGAAATAAGACCACAAACCCAGAAAGCACAGCATGGACATCACCATGGACCCACTGGTAGCTCAGGTCATCCACATCAGTGGAAAGAGGAGGAGGAGAGATTATAAACTCATAGGCAGTACATGACTCAAAGGCAATAATTTCTTCTAGACATAGCAGGGTAATTGCATAGAAAAATTTACAGAAGTTAGGAAATCATGCATAGAGCTTGTATAGTCTCAGGGCAGTCTAAATTTCAGCACACAGAGAGGAAGTGGACTTTGATTCTCATACCTACATGAGCAGTTGATTGCTGATGAGAGGAGAAGAGATTTTCTTTAAGGACATAATCCATTTTGGGTTAAACCTCTTCCAGTGAAGATCATATATACTACTGTATACACAGACAGTGCCAGCTGTCCTTGATATTTTGGGGGTATGGGACATGAAGTCGAATGTGCGGAAGGGGTGACAGATATAGGGAAAGTTGGGGGAGGGGAGAATATGATCAAATTGCATTATATAAAATTCTCCAGGAATTAGTAAAATAGAGAAATTTTGCCATGATAATGACCTAACCTCTCAGTATCTTTAAACACTACAAGCACTGGGCGTGTGAGAGGACTCAGTGGTAAAGTCGCTTGTCATCAAGCCTGGCAACCTGGGTCTTATCGCTGGGTCTTATGTAGTGGAAGAAAAAATTGAGTTCTGCAAATTGTTTTTGACTTGGACCTAGATGCTGTTATACCTCAAACAAAAAAAACAAAACAAAACAAAAAAAGAATGAATGACTGAATTAATTAATTAATACAGAAACACATTAAAAATAGAAAGCTTTCAAAATTCACAGGGCTATGGCAGGATTATCAACATAAGTTGGATTTCTTCATAGTAACTCTTGAAGTTCTGTTTCCTCTCTACAGGTGTCCTGAAGCATGATCTCACCTTCATAAACATGTTTGATTTATTTTATAATGCTACGTTTTTTTCTGCTTAATATAATCTGGAAGATACCTCTTCTACTTGGTTTGGGTTAGCCTTTTTTTTTTTTCTCTACTCTTCTCATTTACAAATGCAATTTTCTGCTGTGTGTGAAGTGGCTCATTTTCCTGATATTTTTCAGGCAAAAAGTTCTAGCTTGCATGTGATAATCCAGCCTTGAGGGTCATTGATACCTGCCAACACCTGCCCTTGGTAAAATACACTTTGTCTGAACCATTTGGAACCAATGGCACAGAACTAGGCCTTTTCTTTCTTTTGCAGTCAATGCTCATTTGTTAGCTTTGTGGTTTTGTTGCTTTTCTGTTAACATAATCCTTTCTTTACAGAGTCTTTTTCCTGTGGCTCAAGATAGCTTCCAAACAAACAGGGCTATCAGAATGTCTGATTGCTAGATATTTCACTGTAAGAAGGAGAAACATTGTCTATATTCAAACCCTCTGTGTTTACTTTTACTTGAGAAACATAGTGAGCTCCTCATAGACCCCCCAAGTGCTCAAGTTGCTCTGTCACATACTTTATTAGATACATCTCAATCCTACCTAAGTTTCAGCCTAAGGTAGATAATTTCTGTTTCATTAGTCCAGTTACTCATAAGACTATTATCGTCTGCAAACACCTACTCCAGTCTCAAAGAATCCTTGAGTAAACATTTTAATACTAGTAGGGGTGCCTTCTGGGAAGATGCTGCCTAAAACTGTTAGCACTAAAGGGGTGCCTTAAGTCAACTTTAGCTTTTCAGCTGTTTATTCTGCCTTTTTAAATTGGAATTAGCAGCATGTGCAGTTCTGTCTATAAATACAAAAATCTCTCGATGTGTTACCTCCCCTTCCCCTGTAAAGTGTAGCTTTATGTTCCCAGAAAACATAAATTAATTCATCCTTGCTTCTGGATCCAGGCTCCAGGATAACTGTTGGAAACACACTGTGTGGGGCATAGGCTGAACCTTAGCACCTTTCCTTATTAAAGTTTGTCAGAAATCATATCTACCATTATGGTTTAGGATACTGGGCTGATGAATCTTGAAGCTGAGAAATCCCAGAAAAGAGCATGTAAAAGTTAGGAATTCAAGTTTTTAGTATCATATAAGCAAATAATTCCATTCCAAGGTCAAAAATCTGAGCACCACAAGGAGTAGCATTGGTTCATGTCTTGCAGTGTAATAGTTTGATATTCTGGAATTCTGATGTCTAATGTAGAGAGAAGGGTGACCTTACTTCAGGAGAAGCAACTCAATTTCTTCTTCTTTCTGTTTTTAATCTTCCTTATTACTCTCCAACTGGTTGAATGGTGCTTGTTTCTAGGGAGGGCAAAAATTTATCACTTAGTTCACCACTCATATGCCAGTTTCTTTCAGAAACGACATACAGTCACTCCCTGAAGTAGCCCATTACTCAGGATAATTCTATATACCCAGTTAAGCTGGCAAATACAATTAATGGTTAAACTTCAATCAGTGCAAGAAGATTTGAACGTGGCAAGGGAGTAGTGAGTGTCACAGTTTCCATACCTATTGTGGCATAGTCTCAGCCTTATTTCACATGGCTGCATCATTCCGTTGGCATTGAACACATTTTCACATAAGTCTCCCCACTCATTCATGAGAAGGTTATTGTCTTTCTTCTTTTCTCTCTTGTACAACTTCTTTATATATATATTTCTAGTCAGGCTACAAAGAGTCACACCCTTGACTAAAGAGCATTCCAAAAAAACCCACAACTAACTCATGCTCTTACCCCATCTTTATTATCCCAGGCAACTGAGAGCTGTGGGTTATCTCATTCATATCTAAATCAACAGTATGGTACAATGAATTAATATAAATTATATTATTTTATCCTGTTGTCTACATATTCTTTAAATTCAGTTTTTGTTCATGATGAATAATTGAAACATTTTACAAGATAAATGGCAATTCTAATATTTTAATAATTTTATGTCTGTGTAATATGTCTATATTATTATTATTATTATTATTATTCACATGTCTCCTACTGTCTAATCTTATTGAAACTTTAAATACCATAGGATCTTAACATGCCTTGGATGGGAGGAGATAGTGAATATGTGGTGATTTAGAAACTTTCTCAATGAATTAATACTTTAGTTACTTTCTGTGGTAATTTGAATAAACTGACCCAGGGAGTGGCATTATTAGGAGGTATGACCTTGTTGGAGGAAGTGTGTCACTGGGGGGGGCTTTCAGACCCTCCCCACACCATATGAAAGACAGTCTGCTCCAGGATTACTTTGGATGAAGATGTAGAATTCTCAGCTCCTCCAGAGCCTAGACACTGCCGTGCTTCCTTCCTTGATGGTAATAGACTGAAACTCTGAACCTGTAAGTGAGCCCCAATTAATTGCTGTGTTTTGTAAGACTTGCTTTGGTCATGGTGTTTGTTCACAACAGTAAAACCCTAAGACACTTTCTCTTCACAACCTGCCTGAGTAGTAGGAAATTGTGGCTCACATACACTCCCTCTAGGTCTGTCTTTGTAAGGTGTCTATGGGGTGTGATCTAAAATGGTTGAAAAGTATTACTTGTATCTTCGGTGTTGCCCAAAATGTTTTATAGATTTCTAGTGCAATATTGAAATGACTTCCATGAACCATGGCGTGAAGCAGTTTCAATTCTATTATTTTTAATCACTTACAGCACATTTAAATTTCATGGTATGCAATTGACTTGCTCCTTGTTCTGCTTATTTCTTCTCTGCTGCAGACCTAGGATGGGTTTCTATTTCTGTGTGTAAATGTTTCAGTTCTTGCTATTTCAAGTGCAATTCCATTTTCATTTGTGTTGAAGGCAAACACATTGAGTCAAAATTATTTTCTCTATTCTGAGATTTTATTTGTCCCTTAAAGTTCAACCAACACAGTGCAACATTTCAAAACAATGCTGTGACATTTCTCAACAAGTCTCAACAAGCTCAGTCTAAAGAAAGAAAGTTTAAAAAATAAAAATACAAATATTAAGGAATGGTAAAAACTTAGATTTGTTATCATGTTATCTTATTCATTTGTGTTCTTTTGTAATTCTTAAAATATAATAATTTCTGCCAGTTACTAAAAAATTTGAGCCAGACTATAGTCATAATCTGTATTTTTTATTTATTTATTCTTTTAACATTAATTTTTAAAATATTAACAGAATTACCAGAAAGTAGATTGTTTCTTTGGAGTTGGTATATGAGCATGCATTGGTAGACATCTTCCTTATTGCTGATTGTATTTGGGTATCCTACACCAAAGACTTCTTTGTCAACAAGGACCAATCACCTTTGCAAGAATCTTTTCTGTTTCTTTCTCAGAATCTGCTTCCTTTGACTTAAAACCACTACTCTGCCACTTTTATCAAAGGAAAGAATTCCTGCTCTTTGCTGAATTCTCTTTCTTTCCTTGGGAAGCTTGAATCAGGTTATCTCATGTTTATAAAAGAACTCACACTACTCCAGATATTTGGCTCTAGTATGGGTGCTAGCTACTCCAGTTCTTAAAACGAAATCTCAGTTGGATAAGAAGAACCAACAGAAGGAAAGGAACATTTGCTTTGTCCAGGGGAGTGGCACTGGGTATACGAACTACTGCAGGGCATGTCTGTATTCAGGGGAAGTTGAGCAACATATAATGGACACCATTTTTTTAAAAGTGCTTCAATTTGGATAGAGGTTGCTGTATTTTGAGAGAGTTGCGGTGATACGGTTGTTTTTCTTTGTTGTTGTTTTGTTGTATTGTATTTTAATTTGTTTCTTGAGAAAGAACTTAAAGTTGGGTGGGTAGGGAGGGGGAGATGGGAAGAGGATCTGTAAGGACTTAGGGAGAGGAAAAAATATAGTCAAACTATACTTAAACTTAAAATTATTTTGAACAATAAAAATATGCAAAAGGAAACAGCTCTTTGTCTCAGTACTTTGGGTAGGTTTCAGTCTGTTTTGTGAGAAGAACAAAGCCATGCTCAGGATACCAGATAAAGTAACAAGGGTGGAGCGATGCAGCAACTTTCATGAAGTACACCGCCTTTGTCAAGGTCAGTGGGGGCGGGGGGAGGATCTGCCACAGGTGTGTTTCTCATAGCACAACAGGTAATGAAGCTTGAAATTTCTTAGTGAGGCACTGGAGTGGAATAAACTGTTTTGTACAGACTTGCAAAACAAGCATTGAAACGTTCGCCCCTACTGTGGCAATCTAGTCTAATTCTTCTTGCATTGTGTCACACATATTTTTTATTGGTTTTGAGTCAAGTGAAATAAATAGATCTCCGAAAAGCTTGGAATGCTTGTTTTTCTCTCTATAAATTTTATCGTGAACATTTTCTTCTGCTACCTCTCAGTTTACCAGTTATAAGAAATTACAATTTAAGTTTCAAGCTGGAGTGACTTCTCCTTCTGTGGTTAGAAGGTTTAAGAGGACTTTTAATTATCATTTAAACTAACCCAAGGTAAACCAGATCAGCTAGTCTTATTTTCTTAAGATTTTACAGAGCATGTGAGCTTTTCTCTACCAACAATTGCATGTATATTGATGTCACCCTTGTTACTCTCATGTTGACCACATTTGTGAGACTTCATGGATATAGCTTCTGACATTAGTCAATCTTCCAGAAAACTCTTTGTTCTTCTGTATCTTATATACATACATGTGAAATATATAGACTGAGCACGTCATGTGTGCATATATACACACATGTATATATGCACATGTATTCGGGAATCAACAAACACACACACATACATGTATATATAATGTTTATTCCTTTGGTTTAATGAACTTTTCACCTGAAGACCTTCATAGTTCTGCTTATATAGCTTTGATTTTAAAAGTGAATGTACCAGATTCTCAGCACATTTTCAATTTGCTTTGTTGAAAAGTGTTTTCAGTATATTTAATCTATAATGTTGCAGGATGTGGAATTTTCTATGCTTAAAAGAGGCATGTGTTTCTTCTGAAAGTTCAGCTGAGTGCACATATTGATGGGCAATGATATTTACATATTATTATTGATTGAATATGCTTATTTACACTTTATTAATATGGCAGGGATTAAATTAAGTGATAAAAATGAATGGTGTGACAGTGCCAATCATGTTGCTGCAGCGTTCTTGGTTCGTATTTTACTTCCATGTGTTTCAGACTTGGATTGAATCCAGAATGTTACACTTTTAGTATATGCCTTTCTCTTTTTCCATTTCATAGTCCAGTAGTACTTAGATTTTACTCTGACAATATTTCATTTCACTCTGCCTTTCCTTCTGACCTTTCCCTTGCATGTGTATAAATAAATATTTATAGAAACAACACATTCCACGTGTAGAATATTTCTTACTAGCCACTTTCAATATAAGTGTCAGAAACCACAGAGGGCTGTGTTCTTTCTCTCTGTGTATGAGCTAGGTTATAACACTTTGAAGATTTGTGATCTTCTGAGTTCTTACCGGCTCTGAGGTGATTTCACATAATAGAGAGGGTAGGAGTTATGAGTTCTCGAGAGGTGAATATTGAGATGAATCAAAGGCTTTAGCCTCTTGTTTCCACTTGACTTTTCTGCTCCTTTCCCCTCTAGCCTCCTCTTCAACATATGATATGAATGAAAATAAGTTACGGAATCACAGTCTACTGACAAGTTCTCTGTAATACAGTTTGTGTGGGCTACCTCTTGCAGTCTTTTCAGAAACTAACTCAAGTTCAATACCTCTGGGACAAAGCTCAGAGCTGTGTATTTCTATAAATGTTCAGGTGCCGCAGCTGTGAGTCCTCATCTGCAACACTCCTTAGTTTCAGAACTTAGTTTTCAAACTGCTAACTTACTCTTAAGACTTTTTACATAGACACTCTGAACCTTTAATCCACAGAAATAAAAGGGTTACATATATTATATATGACAAGAGAACAGATTTTCTGGATAACCTCCACGAAATATTCACAGTTGCCATGTGGAAAGCAACAACTTGTACTGACTTAAATAATTTGCGTCTTTAAATATTAGCAATCTATACAAAAATTCAAATTATATTGTTATTCCGCAGAGAGTGAAGGTTTTGTCATGTCAGTTTTATTTTTAAGAAGTATTAGACAAGTGTCTTTTAACTATTTTAATGTATCCTGCATACACTTCGAATAACTTAGTTATATAAACACATAAGCACATTTTGTGATTTTGTTGGTTAATAAAACACTATATTAAGGTGATTTGTTATTGGGTTACAATTTTAACATAATATTCTCTGATCTTTATTTACTTAATTGTCCATGGAATGGCCATATTTCCAGTGGCTTAACAGATAAACTGTTCTATAGCAATTAATCATTTCTGAAAAATTGAAAGTTGGTGGTGGGAATGTAGCTGAGGTAGTACAGTGTTTGTGTTGAGGCTCTGAATTCGACGCCCAGCACTACAAATCTAGGCCTATTGTCTCAGGCCTAGAATCCTAGAAGCTTGGCATGTGGAAGCAGAAAGACCAGAAGGTCAAGATATCATTGGCTTTATTTTGCCAAGAGTGAGAACGAGAGACATTTAGGCTAATTCCAAGTTTTGTTTACCAAAATAACTATACCCTTTGTCGTATTGTTCTTTCTGGTGCTATGATAAGTATCTGTACAAAGAGCAGCTTGGAAAGGAAAGTGTTTATTATTACAGATTAGAGCTCATCATTAAGGGAAAACAGGATAGGAACCTGGAAGCAGGAACTGAGATTGTTGAGGTATGCCACTTTACTTTCATGGCTTTCTCAGGCTACCTGTCTAACATTACCCCAAATCACTTGCCCAGGAATGGTGCCTAAATGTTTACATGTATGTTTATATATGTAGATATATGCCTAAATATACAAATACATCTTGCTCAGTCTTTGTAATGTACATGACTGTCTAAAAGGAAGGTGAACAAGGACAAGAAAAATACATATACTAACATGGATAGGGAAAAGCCAAGGAGGTCTCAACCCTGTACAAAGAATTATAGACAACTAAGGAATGTGGAGAGTGGGAGAAACTGTCTTCCTCAGGTGAGCACACCTTTTGGTTAACCAATACCCAATGGTCAGCCCAAATTACTGATTCTTTAATAACCACAGCTTGCAAACACCATATCGGCTATCAGCTTCTTACTGTCTGAAAGGAGGAAAATACACTTTTAGTCTCATGACTAATAAGAAATTGTTTTAAAAAAAACAGGCATGTGTAAAATGTAAGAAAATGGGACAGGTTAAAATGAAATGCATAATACTTCCTATTTTTTTTAAGTGACTGATACATGCTCTATGTGCATAACCCAGCCGTATATTTTTAAGCCACACTGAATTAACATCTTCAAATAAATTTTTTGGTGTTGGATAAATAGTCCACAGTGTACAAAAAAGAGATGACATGTTTATTCTAGTTTATAAAAAGTCATTTTAGAGATACAAATTGGATATGGGTCTTGAGAGTTATGAGACTTCCTGACTTATAAAATAAACATAGCTAGTTTCCATATATTTAAAAGAATCCATCTGCAGTGCCTTAAGTCTAGACTTGAAAGGAAGAAAAATCATTTCCTCTAATGTATATTTAATAAACAAAACTGTCTACACAGAATTACTAATAGAAATTGCTTGGCCTACCACACATACTCTGATCTAAGAGATCATTATAAGACGTTCTTGTAATATTTTGAGAGGAAATTAGATGTCTTTTGTCTTAATTGACAAACTCTTTTCAGAGATAGGTGTAATGAAAAAAATCTCTTTCTGTTGTGTTTCTTTCATAAAGACCTTGAACTCATGCCAATCCCAAGAGAAGCATTTACTAGTAAGACATTATAAATCTTTGAAATGCAGTATCTCTAGCCTCCTTTATTGTCTATAGATTTACCAGTCACCTTCATCTCCAACTCATAAGGAAATGTGTTTTTGATGTACTCCCAAAACAAGCATCACTTCTACATTCCGTTTTACGGCTATATGTGTGTATACATATGTGTAATGTGTATTTGTGTGTGTGTGTATGTGTGTTTGTGTGTGTGTATGTGTGTGTGTGTGTGTGTCTGCCTGCCTGTCTGCCTGCCTGCCTGTCTTTTCTCATTTCTCATAAGCTCCCAGAAGACTAGAATTACAGCAAAATTTGTGTTTGTATTTCCATAGTAGCTACATATTTTTCTTAAATATCAACTCTGCCTTCTAAAATGTCTGGAGTTGAGTGTGGTATGCACTATCAACAATGTCTTCAATTGACTCAGTTTTGTAACACTAAAATTTCTTTGGTTTCACAGTGGAATTTGAAGTTTTGTGTTGTTTTAGGACTATTTAGGGTTGCAGGCAGATTTGACTTAAACTACCAGCATTTATGATTGCTAAACAAGACACCGGAGATTGCACAGATTTGGAATTTTCACTGTTCCTGGTATTTGTCAGCACATTATTAGATTGAAACTGGTTTTATCTTAAATTTAATTTACTTTTCTTTTTTCCCCATGCAATATGTTTTCTTAAGTGTTAATATATACAACACAGATTTATTGCTTACATGATTGGTCTTAAAATCTATGTAATTATTCGGGTTGCTTACCTATGCTTCTAAAAGCAAATGCAGTTGAACTGCATTGCCTGATTTATTTTTAAGAAATTGAAGAGTTAATCCAACTTGCCAGAAAGAATATGTCACATTCCACCTTCTTTTTTTTCAATGTGAAGATTTACAAGTATAATCAGTGTGTCTTTGCATTCCATCTGATTACAGCGGGGCACTAAAACTGAACTCAGAAGGTGGGTTGGGCATGCTTCGGTATTACTGCTTTAAAACTTCCAAAACTGCAGAATAAGCTTTCATTTCCAATCTGAATAGTATCCATAAGTTGTGAGTTTGGAGGAATGATTCTCTACTATGGCCCAGAAGTGTATGAGTGGCAAAATTCTTGGTCTTGTTATTGTAGATTCACTGTAATAAAAAGAAAACATAATATTGAATGGATAATATCAGAAATGTCAGTATAATACAAAATAGACTGCCACAATTACTCCTATATGTTGTGATACTTAAATTGTTTTGGTCACTATCTGCTATATATAAACGAAAGCTTTACTAGAGAGAATATTCAAAGGAAAATCTACAGAGGCACCTAGCAAGTAGTAAGTCTAGATATTTGTGAGTTTTAATGGTATACACTTCCCACGCCCAAAATTCCTATGACCTTTTTGTAAATCTGTTGTGATGTGTAGTGCCAAATACCTGTCTAGTTTCTATAGCAGCTGGAATGAAAAATCTAAAGTAAGACTAGTTTTTCATAATTCATTAGTGAAATATTCAAGTGATTTGGATTTAAAGAGATAAGCCACAGTAGGAAACAGATGAGGTATCAGTTAATATTACATTTAAAAGTTTGCTTGAGGTGTGAATGAAGAAAGTGACTAAGGAGATTTGCAGTACACAAGCAGGAAGGGCCCAGAGAGATGGAGAACAGGCTGATCAATTCTGCCTGCACTGAAGAAATTCAGATTTGAGGAGATTCTTGAAATGGAGAGACAGAAGAATCACACTAGACTAACCTGCAAAAAGCTCTGAGAAGGTTTCAGAACAAAGCTTCATTTTAAGGATAAAGAAGAAACTGTCAGAAGTGACCCCACCTGTCAGAAGGAGCAATCTAGTGTCATTCATGGCAAAGAGCACTGCTGCCCAGAGACAAAGTCATTGCCAATCCCATGTTCAAAACTAAAGAACCACAATGTTGTTTGTTGCTTTATTGTGATCTGTGTGTTCAAAATGCATTTTGAAATATAACCCCCGAGTAAAGGAGATATTCAGCATTATTGTTTGTCAGAGTGTTCTGTGATGAAGATCACTTTTGACAGTGGTTTTCTACAATAGAACCATGGAGCTTTGGGTATGGGTCATGTCACTAAGAGACTGAAATTTTAATATTACCATCAGGAAGTTTGGGGAGAATAGAGGAAATATTCTTTATTTTGGTTGTGATGGTGGTGATAAATATATTGTGTGCATCTCAAATATATATACATGTATCATATATATATGTATATATATATATATATATATATATGTGTGTGTGTGTGTGTGTGTGTGTATACATATATTACATTATGTAATATATATCATGTGCGTATATGATACACATATATTCAGCACAAATATATATAATTTCAAGATACCTTTTACTGTATACTTATAGTAGACATGCTTTATTTGAATAGTGTAATGAATTTGAAAAAAATACCAGCTACAAGTATCCAGGAGCTTTACTGAGTCATTGAATTAGAGTATTAATCAGTTGAGGAGGGAAGCACCTTATATAATATAACTTTTCTTTTTAAGCTAAGACAGAAAGCTAGGATGGATGGGTAGTTACTGTGAAAAAGGCATTTTAAAGATACGAAGGCTCATTGCTTCATTTTGTGATGTTATTGTTCCAACTTAAAGTTATGGAAGGGTCAATCAAAGCATTGAGGAACTGAAGTTCTATGGCTGCGTCTAAGATTTTGCTCTATGATCAAAACTGAATCTTTTGCTCGTTGAATATTCAGACCCATCTGAGCATTTTGTAATTATCACAAAAGTGGGCTTCAAACTTCCTCCGCCTGTATATGTAATAGAAATTGTCTGCCCTACAAGGTTATAATTTGAGAGGACTGAAGCCTATGGGCACCCTGAGGTTACAGAGTGCTGAAGGATGTCTTCTGACTTCATTTTTCCAGTTGGGCACTGACAGGGACATCGATCAGTGGTTCTCTGTGCTTGACAGGTGATTTCTACACAGTATTAAATGAAACTTAGAGGAAGATTTACAGATTAATTATTGACTGGAATTAATCAGTTTCTCTACTTCATGGAAATAATTGAAGCCTAATATATTCATTTTAAGGTTTCTCTTTTACTATCATTTCATTTCTCTTAATTCTTGATAACAATTTTAATTCCCCCTTTACCTCTGTTATCACAAATGTAAAGGTTACACATTGGATGCCTAATGGATCATACAGAAATTATTAATAAATGTTGAAGAACTAAATAAGTGAATACTTGGCACTTAGATTCTTTACTTTTTAAACTGATAAATGAAGTGTTGTTGAAATTGTCCCTGACCTTCATACCATAGAAATGAATTTGTTAAAGTTTTTGAATCAGAGTCTTATTACTGGCTTAAAACATCAGCATCTCTTTATTAAGACATCTGTGTCCTCCATCTGCAAATGGTGTAATGAAAAAATTATAAAAGACATTATTAAGACATTCATTTCTATTTAGTAAACGAACTACAAAATATACCTACATATAACCTTGTATGCTTATGCAGTTCTCTTGAAAAGATTTGCCATAATAAATTGCCAAAGCAAGAAAATTGCAGTGATAATTCTATAAAAATAAAATGTAAGTATATTATTAAAAGTTATAACAACATAGTACTAAAAAATTTCGATTCTGGAATCCTTAGACAGAATGGAGAGTTTACAACAGATGATGAGTGAATATTTATTTATTTTTGATTAACAGAAAAGTTTTAACCTTTTATATTTGGTGTGTGTGTGTGTGTGTGTTTGTGTGTGTGTGTGTGTGCACGTGCACCTCTGTACACATTTAGAGGTCAGAGAGGAACATATAGGATTCTGTTCTCTTTTTCCACCATATGATATTCAGATGCTTTTCTTGTTTAGTATATGAAACAAATAGATTCTAGGAGGCTGCTCCACAGGACTGCTAACCATTCCTAAAAGGAAAATCACACTGAAATATTTAAAAAAATAATATGCATCTGCATCTGGGAGCTAAGCCTGTTCCACAGCCCTCCTCACACAAATCCTGCCAGGAGAGAGCTGGTCTCCCAGGAGTGCCCTCACTCCTAATCTTAGAGGTTAGATTACCACTTTTGCTCCAACAACTGTCTATAGTGGGTTCTGCCAGGAGCACACAGGGCACAGAAATAGTGCAGCAACTGGGAACAAGATCCTCTGTCTCCATGTGCACTCAGGAGCTAAGGCTGTCCAACAGCCCTCAGTACCCAAGCCCCACCCAGAAGGGAGCTGGTCTCCCCAGGAATGTTGACACATCTAAGATCACAGGCTTACAGGCCCACAGGAGGGGCAAGCTCCAGTCAGAGACAGCAAGACCAACTAACACCAGAGATAACCAGATAGTGAGAGGTGAGCACAACAACCTTACCAAGAGAAACCAACACTACTTGGCATCATCATAACTCAGTTCTCCCATTACAGCAGGTACTGGATACCCCAACACACTGGAAAAGCAAAATTCAGATTTAAAATTACATCTCATGATGATGATAGAGGACTTTAAGAAGGACATAAATAAGTCCCTTAAACAAATACAGGAGAACACAGGTAAGTAGGTAAAAGCCCTTAAAGAGGAAACACAAAAACCCCTTAAAGAATTACAGGAAAACGCAAACAAACAGGTGAAGGAATTGAACAAAACTATCTAGGATCTAAAAATGGAAATAGAAACATAAGAGAAATCACAAAGGGAGACAACTCTGGAGATAGAAAACCTAGGAAAGAGATCAGGAGTTATAGATGCAAACATCACCAACAGAATACAAAAGATAGAGAGAGAATCTCAGGTGTAAACGACATCATAGGAAACACTTACACAACTGTCAAAGAAAAGGCAAAATGCAAAAAGCTCCTAACCCAAAACATCGAGGAAATCCAGGACACAATGAGAAGACCAAACCGAAGGATAATAGGTATAGATGAGAGTGAAGATTTTCAACTTAAAGGGCCAGTAAATATCTTCAACAAAATTACAGAGGAAAACTTTTCTAATCTAAATAAAGAGATGCCCATGAACATACAAGAAGCCTACAGACCACCAAATAGACTGAACCATAAAAGAAATTTCCCCTCTCACATAATAATCAAAATACCCAAACAAAGAAAGAATATTAAACACAGTAAGGGGAAAAAAGTCAAGTAACTTATAAAGGCAAACCTATCAGAATTATGCCAGACTTCTCATCAGAGACTATAAAAGCCAGAAGATCTGGGGCAGATGTCAAATAGACCATAAAAGAACACAAATGCCAGCCCAGGCTACTATACCCAGCAAAACTCTCAGTTACCATAGATGGAGAACCAAGATATTCTATGACAAAACCAAATTTGCACAATATCTTTTCACAAATCCAGCCATATAAAGGATAATAAATGGAAAACTCCAACACAGGGCGGGAAATTATATCCTAGAAAAAGCAAGAAAATAATCTTCTTTTAACAAACCAAAAAGAAGATAGCCACATAAACATAATTCTGCCTCTAACAACAAAAATAACAGAAAGCAACAATCACTTTTCCTTAATATCTCTTAACATCAATGGACTCAATTCCCCAATAAAAAGACATAGACTAATGAACTGGATACATAAACAGGACCCAGCATTTTGCTGCATACAGGAAATACACCTCAGTGACAAAGACATACACTACCTCTGAATAAAAGGCAGGAAAACAATTTCTTCAAGCAAATAGCCCCAAGAAACAAGCTGGAGTAGCCATTCTAATATCGAATAAAATAGACTTTCAACCAAAAGTTCTCAAAAAGGATCAGGAAGGACACTTCATACTCATCAAATAAAAAATTTACCAAGATAAACTCTCAATTCTGAACCTCTATGCTCCAAATGCAAATCACCCACATTCAAAAAAAAAAAAAAAACTTTACTAAAGCTCAAAGTACACACTGCACCTCACACAGTAATAGTTGGAGACTTCAACACTCTACTCTCAGTAATGGACAGATCATGGAAACAGAAACTAAACAGACACAGTAAAACTAACAGAAGTTATGAACCAAATGGATTTAACAGATGTCTATTGAACATTTCATCCTAAAACAAGAGAATATACCTTCTTCTGAGAACCTTATGGTACCTTCTCCAAAATTGACTACATAATCAGTCACAAAACAAGACTCAACAGATACAAGAAGACTGAAATAATCCATTCATCCTATCAGATGGACTAAGGCTGGTCTTCAATAACAACAAAAACAATAGAAGGCCCACGTACACATGGCACCTGAACAATGCTCTACTCAATGATAACTTGGTCAAGGAAGAAATAAAGAAAGAAATTAAAAACTTTTTAGAGTTCACTGAAAATGACGACTTTTCTACATGACAAGAGTAAGAGGCTGAAAAGTGATGAGGCTATAATAGGATATCTGTGTACACTGTCTCCTCACAAAATTTGAGTCTCATCACAGAAAAACATTAGAAAAATTGTAAGAGTCAGAGTTAGCAGAGGACTAATGTAAAGCAATGTTTCCCCAACATGACAGGGAAGTTACACAAATGAATTCATAGAGAACAACATCCTATTGCTGAACAAACTATCTACTTTGGATAGGCAATATAGAAAAATTAAGCTGGAACTTAGCTAGAAATTTCTTCTTTGCTAGTTACATTTTATAGTGCTGGAAAATTTTGTCAAGACGGCTTGGGTGGGAACAAAATACATGACCTTACATAGCTTTGAACCCTATGAACTTCATTACCAACCTATACAGCAACATAAGATTACTTAGGCAATAATGGCACAACTGTTATAGAGGTAGCAAACCAAACTCTGATTAGATTCAGGGTTGCCCCCATATAAGGCAAACCATGGAAGGTACTGTAAAACTGATCGAAAAAGTTGTTGCCACTTATTGGGAACTAACATGGTCTTTTAAAAAATTATTCTTCATATATAATCAATACCTCTTCTTTACCCTGAATCCACTTCTTCTTAGATTCTTTTTAGAAAAGTGCAGGCTTCCCTGAGATCTCAAATAAACCTGGCATATGAAGTTGCAGTGAGACTAGGCACCTCACTTCATAATAAGGTTGGAGGAGGCAACAGTGCAGGAGAAAAGGATCCTAAAAGCATGTAAGAAAGTCAGACACAGTCCCTGCTCCCACTGTTATTTTTCCCCATAAGAGGATGAGGTTACACAACCATAACATATAAGCAGAGGGTTTACATCAGATTCGTGCAGACTATCTGATTGTCAGTTCAGTCTCTGAAAGCCCCTGTGATCCAGGTTAGTTGATTCTGTGGGGTTTTGTGTTGTCCTTGACCCCTCTGGTTCCAACACTCTTTTTCTTCTTCATCTTGCACAAGATTGCCTGAACTCAGCTTGATGTTTGGCTGTGGGTCTATTCATGTGTTTCCATCAGTTGGTGAATGAAGCTTTGTGATGACAATCATGCTAACCTCGATATACAAATATAGCAGAATATCATTAGGAATCATTTCACTGATGATTTTTTAAATCAGTCATGTTTGGTTCTATCCTAGGTGTCTGGACTGTCCAACCTCTGGTTCCTGCCTCTCAGGCAGTGTAAAGGCTAGACTCCCTCATGTGGCCTGAGTCTCAAGCTGGACCTGGGATTCTAGATACTGTCACTGTCCAGTAGAGCAGGGGAATAACATGGTCTTTTTGTTGTCAATTCTCTAAAAATAACTAATAAAATTTAGTTGGAAGGATTTTTCCAACACCAAATTTTAAAAGATGTCTTCACTTTCTCAAGTTGCTTTAATAGATTAGCAATGATAAGACATTAAAATGTACCTAATCATAAAGTTACTTCAATAAGAATAATTGTTTATATTTTTAAATTCTATGATTTATCAGAAAAATGCTTATGTATATATCTGATATATTATTTATATTTTATATAACCAGTCGACATTTTTGATGATTCAAATATTCTCTTGTACCTAAATATTGATATATCAACCACCTATTGGAAATAAATTAGACATAATGCTATAACTATTAAAAATATGTACTAGTTAAAATTCAGAGAGAAAGAAAGACAGAAAGACAAGACAGAAAGAAAACCTCCCTATATTAAGAATACTTCTTTTGATGGATACTTTAGAACTGGACATTTAATGCCTGAGCACACTGATTCACTACTTTTGAGACATCAATACGTAACAGAAACTTGTCACTAGCTTTAGATACATTAATTTTAAAATGGGGTATAGTGAAGATATAGTTTATGGTTATTGTTGTTGTGTAAGCAATCTACCCCTAAAGTATCAAACTACTCTTGTGTAAACAGACCTGTGTCCCCTTTTGTAATATTGTGTTACCTTATAAAGTTCAGATTCCCCCAATCCTGTGGGGCTGATTTCACCACACACGTAGCAGCTTCACAGCTACGTGTGACACTTTCTATTGATTTGCATCTGTGTTGTTGTACGTGAGGTTGGTTCAATCTGGGTTTTATCTGCTCGAGTTGCTGGTCTCAGGCTCCAAACAGCCTGGTGCTTCCTGGAACTTGTTCGTGTGCTTGCTCATAATTGCCGGTTCTATTATTAGAAATTAGTCAGTGCACACCTGGCTCTTTACTCAGCAGTAGGAAGACTTAGCTACTGCAATGTGGTTGCATTCTTTCTTTCTCTCTTGAATACCTTATTTGGTGTTTGTATACTGCCAGAACCCTTATCACTGTTGCCTGGAAGGTATTTTTTTTTTAGTCTGACCTAAAACAACAACAAAACAAAACAAAAACATCCACACTTGTTCTTTTACTGCTTTGCACATCAATTCATTATCTAGAGAAAATTGCATTGCCTGCTGGTATGAAGTACTGAAGATAAATACAAAACTAACCATGACTTCTATACTTAAAAATACACAATATGTTAGGCCTTTGTAGAAGACAACTAGTAATCTGAAATTTAAAATGTCTTAAGGTAGAGGTCATGGAAGACGAAGCTGTTTTAATTTGAAACAGGAGAGGAAAATACAGGTGAAATAGCTGCATAAAGGAGTCACAGTGGCAAGGACAAACAGGAGCAATAGAGCAGGACTTGTATGCGATATGAACAGAATCCAGTCATCACGGAAATTAGGATTGCCTTGGGAAGAGATTTTCCTTCTACAATTACACTTCTATAAGAGTTTAAGAGCACACACTAGAAAGTACTGTGCTCTAAGCAACACTAGAGAAGTTTCTAGCTCCATAAAGCATAAGTCTGTGGAACCATTTTTAATTTCTCATGAAGAGAATGGTCTGGTATATAGTGAGGTACTACAAAAACCATCAAGTAGATGCAAATGAATACAAGAAGCCAGGACTCTACGGGGAGAATCTGAGACATGAAAACTCCACAGAGGAAGCACTCTTATTATTCCAATAACATCTGCCTTCCACTGACAGGGCACATCTAGAGAAGCCTAGTGAAATAGGAGTGCAGGAAGGGTCATGCTGTTGGAGCAGGGTGGAGGGTAGAAATGCGATCTAGAGTGGCAATGAACGAAAGATGGCAAGGTAAGGTGAATAGTAATGAGTGGGCAATGAATTGTTTTTACTGTTAAATACAGTTTTATTTTTAAGCAAAGGAAAGCAAGACTTGAACATGGATTTAAGGGAGAAACACCAAGGAGCAACATCTTATGAATAACTGGCTTGTTCTCAAAAGTGTCAAAATCACCAAAAAATCAAGAACAAACTGAAGCCATTCCTGAACCCACGGAAACTGGAGAGATATGAAAAATCCATATGACATGATCATGAATAACTGTGTGTTGTTATTGTTTTTTTTCCTATTGGGCCGTTTTTACTGAGGTCACTGATGGAGAATGAAACGTTCTGAGGACTAGAAGAACTTGCTATATAAGGAACACTTCTTGTAAAGACGTATGTTGTCAAGCATGCACATCATTAGGACATCAGGAAAACCCATTATTCTCAAAGAATTCAGTGATATTTCTTTTACTCTATCTGCAATTTACAATAGTCTATAAGTTTGACATTGTTTGAAAAGTATTGAAATTATTTGTTTCTGCTATAATAACATAATCACATATCTGTATGGCACAGTATCATTACCCAAACAGTGTTGTGCTTAATTAAGAAGCCCATGGAGCATAAATGTGTTGGAACTAGCTGCAGCACATAAATTATTTATAGTCAGGCTTTTTAAAATGCTGTGATAGGCAATCAACCAAGTTTTTTGCTGGGGCTATTGAATTTTACATGTATTGTCATATATAATAAGGGTGAGAATTTCTAAATGGCACTGTGAGAATGTGTTGGCCTGGGATGTCACCTGAAAGCTGACCCCACCAATCCCCGGCTTGGCATGCTCCCCCTTTCTCCTTCCTATCCTTGTTTCCTTATTTTTAATTATGCCTTCCTACAGAAGACCTTAGTTTAACCATGGCTTTGGGAGGACTCAGCCCTATACAGAAGGTAATTAGAACTGAGAGTCAATTTGCAGCCTTGGGAACACCATGCCCTTGGCATTTGATTCTCAATGTGTTCTGGCTCAGTTTTGAGCCTTGGGGCTTTCTCACTTCTGTTTCAGAATAGCCCTCTATGGACTAGTCACTGCTATTTGGAAGCTGTCTCAGGTTCAAGGAGAGTATGCTGTTCTGGATTGTTATTCTCTCTTCCTTACAGTGGTTGCAGTTTTTGCTTCATATAAGACCCAGTGACATAACAAGAAAGGACAAATCAAATAATCCTGCACAAGAGCAAGCTAGGGAATGCAAGTGGGGGAGACACCTATTCAGTTTCTGGAAATTTTTTTTTCCCAGTGGCAAAGTCTTGTCAGAGTCATTTTGGTTATATGGCAGCTGACAGTCAGTTCTTTCCAAGGAAGTGTCACCTTACCCCTGGTGTCAGTTCTTCAAGGAGATATTAGAGCTGACCAGTTCTTTTCTTCCTGGGAAGAGGATGTTTATGAAGATAGAATTTTCTTACATCCTGTCATCGGCATGTTTTAAAATGGAATCTAAACAAGACTTTATTTCTCATCTCAGACATTGTTTGGATATTGTTGTTAAAGAAAAATCAATTGTCACAGCTCATCCCAGTACTCATACTCTGACTCTTCATCCCTTTTTAAACGATCATTGTCTACCTTTTCTGTACAAAGTAACATGGTTTAGTCATGGCTGGCACATTGCTCTTGCCTTCACTTATGTTCATATTTAAAGGGACGTTTTCTCATATATGGTCCTCCCAGACCAAGTCTTTTCCTTCTGTTACTCATTCAGTAGGCCTTCTTCTAATCATCAGTACACAACAATATTCTGTACATAGAAATGGATGAATTCCGTAGTAGAGATTGACAGATTTCTTCAATTGGTTGTAAACTTGACTATATTCTTTAAAAAATATCTTACACTTACTCAACCAATTATGCAAGTTAAAATGAGCAGATAATGTTTCCCTATTATAATAATCCTAGTGAGGAGATACTTTTATGGTAATTTGAGATCCATTAATTCGTTCCTATTGTGTTCCTTTGTGTGTGTGTATGTGTGTGTGTTTGTGTGTATGTGTGTGCATGCCTGTTTATTGAAGGGTGGAAAAGGTATAAAGGTGAAATACAAAAATGAAAAAATAATTGTATAAGATAAAATCATATGTCATGTTTATCTAATGATTTGGTGCTAAACATCAAAACTATTAAAATTCAAGTTTTCATTGTGAGTCATAAATTGAGTTTTATAATCTTTTTTGTAAATTCTTGGTTCTACAAGGGAGACAAAAATGTCTCCATGGTTCTTCCCAAAGAGAATCAACCTTACAAATAAGCACAGAGTCATATTCACTGGTGTGATATACACCAATGAATTACTGCAATCTACTTATGATTACACCTATTCCCTTACCAGAGGGAAGGTTCTGATGAAGAAAGAGAAACTTTATAATTTGATTATGCATCATTTTTAGTTCAAACCCTGAGTCAAGTATGTTGTGGAGGATTTTTTTTTCATAGCTGGTCACATTAAATTCATTGCTTATGTGATGACTTTCAAAAAGGTGCATATATGTTTGTTCATTGTTTTCATAGTTTTTGACAAGTCTCTCTTCTCCCTTCAGATGTTTCTAGTTCCCACCTATGCTATAAGCATTCTTGACCTCAGTAGCCTGGGCTGAGCTTCTCCCTCTTGTTCAGGTTTTGTCCTGTGAACAACTTACAATGAAATTCAGCTCACCAAAGTTTATCATTAAGTTCATTATCTCTCCATAGAGTTGAAATGTCTTGAGGTGGAGGAGTTTCACAATGCCACTTGTTTGTCATACCAACATATATTTATCAATTATTCAATATTTAGTATCATGCTTATGTTTGTCTTATGAAAAGTTGCAAAATGTATTGACTTAGAACAATAATTATTTTATTTGATCAGTAGTCTGTATCCTGTTTTGGAGATAGATGTTAATCTTACCTGGGTTAAATGTAGCTGGTGAATCAGGTAGATATTTGACCCCGTTAGAATATTGAATGGAAAAGCTCTCTGTCTCCCTCTATAATATGGAATAGCATAATCTCAGAGCTTTCCCTCTTGCTTTGCACATACTGTCTCAATCCTTACTTTTGGCTAGCTGGGCTTCTTTTATGGCATCTAAGAAGCATAATCCATATGAAGCTAAAACTGCTGAAACAAGGAGATGGAATTTGTGCAATGTTCCCCTTATTGTAGAGGAATGATCAAAGAATCTGCCTAGATTCAATGGAGAGTACTTGAAAAAGAGTATAAACACAAGACCCATTTCTAAAACTGACTACCGCTAACTACTGCTTGGCCAATCTCTGCTTCTTCATCATTAAAAGTGCTCTCATCTGCAAGTCAAATCTCCTAAGAGTCTCATGATATTTTGGCCTATGACTTAGCCTCAAAAATCTATGTCTACATTTCCACATTAGGTTCTAGGAATGAGGCTTCATGAGTACTTTTGCTAGGTCATGATGCCTCTAGACTGAAACTAGATTTTTGCTGGAAATACTATGGAATTTGATGGAACTTGTAATATGCTTCTGCTTCATAAAATATTATGTGAAAATTAGAAAGATGCTGCACTTTATGTAGATAATCAAGAGAAATCACACACATGTATCTTCTTCTGTGTTCATTAGCATTTGGAAACAGTAACCTTGTTGTAGGAAGAAATGCATCTAGAAAAAGGAGCGAAATAATACAGAATAGCAGAGCTGAGTATGAATCTTAAAATAAAACTGAAATGTGGGTTGACTTAGATTATAAAGGGCACAAAAATCAGTGTAAAAGCTGTAATTTAGTTAAGTTTTCCAGTAGATTTAAAACATGCTCTGGGCAGCATGAGGGACTTAGTAATGGTCCCTTCTGTTATGAAAAGGGCACAGAATGTAAAATCAGATGACATGGTGCCCTCTCGATGGGAGGACAGTATCCAATTATCTTTCTTCCATTACTCAGAGGCTGGTGTAAAATATTACAAGGTGAGGTGGTGGCTGGCAAGCTCCAAAGTGACAGCCCTGTCACACTACCATTGTCCTTCCAGCAAGCACTCAGATATTGTGAGAAGTCAGGAATAGCTGAATTTTTTTTAAGGCTGATGGCAGTGCTCTCTAGTGGATGGGAAACAAGGGCGCACTGTATGCTAAGCCTATTCTTTGTGCTAAAATGTCATTTGAAATGTGTTACCTGTGTGAACTGGCCTCATTTTCTTGTTTTATCTTTTATAATTTCTATAGAATCATTTTTCTTTTTCATAGACATATTTGGATCTTTTAAAGCTGATCTGGAAAGGAGCATCCCAGAACTCAATATAAATATCGCCTTTTCTAAATAGTGGAGGGAACTTGAAATTAAACCATACAAAGTCTAGAAGTCTATGGCACAACACTGGAGCTTGGTATACTAGATCTACCTACTGGAGTGTCTTCCTTACTGCATCTGACTCAGACCTTGCAAATCTGTGTCACAGACTTTTGTAAATTCAGTGTGAGTTCAGTGACCTACTTGTTCAGTGATCAGAATATGCTTTTTTCTTTTTGTGGTTTCTTGCTATTGAGGATGTTACTCCTACTAGTATATCCAGAATATGTTCACTAAAGTGACAGAAGAGAAAGAATAGTTTGGATAAAGATGCTTGTTTGTACCTGGCTAACCATTGTTGGTCATCTTTTCAGATCTGATGGAGACTTTTGCATTTCAGATATTGTCTAGCATGATTGTCATAATTATCGTTTATGAATTCCTGGCTTGGCCTGTCCTTTCACCTGACTTCCAATGATTCTTTATAGAGACACACCCACCTATATGTTACTGGTACATCTAAATGTCCTATTTGAAATTAAAATCACATCCTCTGGCAGTTAATTTCCTTGCCCTATACAATTTTCTTTACTTCATATTCTGTCCTAGAATGGCAAAAAATATGAATAGTCTATTACTTTCAGCACTTAATTTAGGTACTGAAATTTAATTTAATTTTGGTATTGCCAGGATCCTGATTGAGCACCAGTTCTCTGGCTAGCAGTTGTGGGGGTGGACTCAAAACTTAGTCTTGTGAAACAAGAAGTTACTTACTATTAAATAAGGTTTTCATTTTTTGACTCTACATTACTCTGAGGCAAGAAGCCTCAGACCTATGTTGATTTACTTCCAATTGTTAAACAGTGGAGGAGATTAAGTATATAATTTCTTTGCCCTCCCCACCATGGGTCCTTGCAGGGGAACTGGCTAGAGGCTGGAATTGCACTCACTCCTTATCAGCTAGAGAAAGTTATACTAGAGAGAGAAACACTCACTTTGAAAAGAGACTATTTATTTCTAAGAGGAAAGGGGGAACTAACTTTCTGTTGTTGTTGTTGTTGTTTTTTTTTTTTTTTTGTTGTTGTTAAAAGACCTGTACCTCTCTAGTCATTTAAGAAAAAAACCTGTCCTTGTCAGTAGGAAGAAGCCTTTCTGTTAGAAAGAACCTGTCTTATGGTAAGAAAAGCTTGCCTGCTGTTCTGTGCTCTGCATCTATTCTGTTTTGCATCTCTTCTGCTCTGCTTCTGTTCTGATTCTACTCTCCCTGCTCTCTCTCCTCTGCTCTGTTACAGTTATCATTCCTAGCTGTATTTTTCCAGGAGAATAGATTACATGGTATTTCAAGCATCACTTTTTTTTTCAAAAGTTCTCAAGTTCAAATATACATTCAAATCATAAAGTGAATAAGGAATTACAACAGAGATCTTTACATGTGTTTCCATTGTGACTAGTTATCTAACTAAACATTCATTATCTGTCAGTAGCTTTGCAGGTTTATTAGAAGTTTAAAACAATATTTCTTATGTGTAAGTTAGCATGGTATTTAAAAAATAGCAAATCATCCATCTAGTGTCTCATTTGGCTTGAGGTTTTGTATAGATACACCAGATCTTATCTAGTTTTTGTTCTTGCACCTACAATAATTGTTCATACCCAGATTTATGACTTATAGTTATCTGATAATGGTTTCACAGCTAGCCTAGAAAGAATGTTTTCCCTGATTGTAGATCTGTTTTGTGCCTGCTTTCTATCTTAGTGCAATTAGCCTGTGACACATAAAGGTTTACAGAGCCCTAATTGCAGCCTTTATATTATAAAAAAGCTCAAAATTTATTTGTATTTATTTAGAAATTCTACAGAATCATTATTAGGAATTATGAAATCATCAATTTATCTACATAGCATTGCTACAAGAAAGTGCATCTTCATTGATCTGCAAAAAATTTGCCCAAAAGAATGGGCAAGTGCCCAGGGATTATTATATTTAGTAATGATTAGCAAAGCCACATCAGCTGCAAGAAAAATTCTGAGGTTTCTGAAAACCTTGCATTATGAATTATCCATTGCAGACCATGCAATATGACGTGCCATCTCCAGAATGTCACTTGTATGTCACCTCAGCCTTTCCTAGATGGCTCCTGACAAGGTATGATTTCAGGTTTCATATTTAATATACAGTTTTGAATGTTCTAATAGCCATTAATAACCATGAATTTTAATTGTAATTTAATTTTTTCAACTGAACACTGACTACCTAGAGTGACATAATCAAATGGGCTTATTTTCTAATTGGGTGTTTCCTGTTATTGATAAAGAAATAATCAGTAGAAAAAATCCTCCTTATAAGTCTTATGACAAGAAATATTTATAGGTAAGTGTTGTTTCTTCCATCGTTATCCCAAGGTGGTTGACAAGTAAGATGCGTAAACATGTTCTGTATATTGACAATCAGTCAACTCTTAACTGTTATAAGAAAAATAAATAAATAAAAGAACCCACCCAAGTCACTTAACGTATTCAACCAACCCCTCCTCTTCCTATGATGCTTGACTATAGACTTTGCCTGCTGGTGACTGAAGATTTATTTAAACAGAGCAGGCGTGAATGCAGTTTTCAGTCATCTAAAACCACATCTTCAGTAGCAAGTCTTTTTATACCCAATCAAGAAGCAAAATCTCTTCTCTTTGAGTCTAGGTAGACATTTTAAAAGATTTCCCAAAGTGAATCAGGCTTATGACACCATCTGTCTTATGATGGCATCAGCTGTTTCTTATGGTTCTTTCTTTCCATGAAAAATCCTTAAGACAACTTTCATGCTATGAAGAAGAACAGGAAACCTCTAGACACCATGTAAAGTACTTCAGTTCAAAAACCCTAGCCAATGTTCCTAGCTACTGCCAGGATCACTTTCTATCAGTTTGGGCAGGTGGAGTTTTTTGATCATAAGCACCTTAATTCCATCAATAGATTAGTCCATTGGTGGATTCATAATTAATGTGATGTTGAAGATGTAAGAACTTGGAGATTAATAGTAGAGATGTGAAAGAAATAGTCTTTAGGGTTATGCCTTTGAAGAGTGGATCATTTGTACCCTCTACTTCTCCCTCTCTCTTCCACTCTCTTATTCAATCCTGGACAATTTGTAGGAATCATTCTCCACTGCATGCATGCACAACTATGATGTTGTATTTCATCACAGACTTGAAAACAAATTGCAGAAAAGTAATTGTGAAATTAAACTTTAGAAACCATGAGGTAAAGTAGACCACTCCTCTTATGTGTTCAAGGTATCTACTATTTTATCATAGCAGTGAACCTGAACCCAGTAAACCCCTGACCAACACAGAGTCTTCATAATAAGTGTAACAGCCTATCGCTTTGTAAAGGAGTATCATTTGTCTTAGCATTTACTCTGATATTTGCATAATATTAAATATGCAAACGATCAAGCTATAATTTTTTTCATTTCCTTTATACAGAGTGAGGGGTGAATGTTCTTTTCATTTTCAGTTCTGTGTTCTGTGTTTTGTATTGCCATTTGGAAGGTTTAACTCATGCTGAGATTGATAAATCAGTTTCATAATATGCTCATATTTCTTCAAGGAAAATTAAAAATTTGTATAATTAACTGTAGGCAAAATTTAAAGCATTTTATAGAAGGTCAGTCTTTTGGATTGATAGAGCTTCTGTAATCAATACAACAATGATCTGATAGAAAACTAGTAGCAGGTAAATCTAGAAAGCTCACAAAAAAGAAAACTCTATTCTGGTCCTGTGGAAGTTTGATGCTTCAGTGTAGGGGGATGCTGGAGAGGTGAGGCAGCAATGGGTGAATGGGTGGAGGAGCACCCTCATAGAGACAAAGGGGAGGGAGAGATAGGGGATGGGATGAGGAGTTATGGAGGGATAACTGGGAAGGGAGATATCATTTGAAATGTAAGTGAATAAAGTGATTAATTAAAAGAAGAGAGAAAGAATGATTTTAGAATGAAGAGATCTACTCTCACTCTAAAATTAAAATGCACAGGAAACTCTGATATTGATATATTATATTATATTGCCCCTAAGATAACATTTGACAACTCATCTATGTTATCAAAAGATAAAGAGGCATACTTTTTTAGTTCACTCAGATTAGAGCAATTTTAAACCACAACTGTGCATATACAAAATGTGCAAATACATAAAAAGTATGTATAACATTATTTAAGTAGCATTGTTTATAATGGACAAAGATTGGGAACAACCAAAATATTTTGCATTTGGGTGTTGGTTATATAAATAATGTTGAATCCTCAAGATGTAATAGTGTATTTGCAAAGTTAAAAACAAAATTCTTCATATAATAATCATGTGATGTATGAGACATTAGAAATAATATTAGTATAAAATACCTATATTTCAGATTACTTGGTTAATTCTTTTTTATGTTTCTATATTTATACCTGGAAGGGTATACAAGACCTGTTTGCACTGGTTTCTTCTACAGAGAACTAAACAGGTAAGAGAAAAGGTAGAAAACATTTTGACTATTTTATCTTTCTATGCATTTATAATATATGAATAAAACTATTTTAAAATAAGTTGTTAAAATTCAAGTATTCTGAATCGAACTATATGATGCATGATTTTCTATGGATCTGCAACTTTCAGACAGACCTCTCTAAACAGGAGGACACAAGCAATGTCTTCTTGTCAGGTTCCTAAAGGTAAAATTTTAAAGGAATTTTGGGTACTATTCTAGGATGGTCTGCTTTATACTGGTTCTTCTCAGCAAGATAAAGTTGCATGGAGGTTCAGGACAATGGTACTACAGTTAAAGTAACGAAACGTTACTTAAACAACAGAAATTCTCAACCTATGGGCCACAACCCCTTCTGTATTAAGTGCCCCCTTTCTGGGTTAAGTGTTCCCTTTCTGGGTTGAGTGTCCCTTTATAGGATGTCATCTAAAACCTCCAGAAAGCACAAAAATTTCCACTACAATTCACAACACCAGCAAAACTACAGTTATGAAGTAGCAATGAAGTAGATTTATTGGGGGTTACGACAACATAAAGAACTGTATTAGGTACCGGCATTAGGAAAGTTGAGGACCACTGCTTTAGAACTTTGAATAGAATGGAGTGACTCAGGAGATATGCTAGAAGGAAGAAGATAACATCAGTTAAAAGAGTGAGAACATCTTTAGTCTTACAGTGCTTGGTGTGTTTTAATGATTTATGTCTAATTGATTCAGGCAGTAGCTGCTTATTTAATTCTTGATCACTTCACTAACCAAGCCAACATATGTGGCCTGCATGATATATGGTAGCTGCTTAGAGTAGGGCAATTTTCCTCCAAGAAACATTTTTTAATGCTATAGTGCAGATCTAAAAACCATTCTGTTGGGCTCTGAGGATAAAAAATGGATATATTCATCTGGTAGTTTTAAATAGATAAATTAAGTTTGCATTTACATTTTAAAAAGACATCTCTCTTATATACATAGAAATTAGCATTTATAATGTTAACATCTGGTGTTTATACAATGTAGACAATTCCTCACGTTGGTGTTGTCACCCTAAAGATAATTTGTGAATTTATTTTCCCAGAGAAATAATAGTGTGAATGATTTCCAGACCATCATCCAGATTTAAAAATAATTTTATGCATAGTGAAGTTGAAGATTTATTTTTATTATTTATTTACTTTCTCTCTCAGTACTGAGGAATTAACCCAGGCCTTGTACACGCTATCTAACAATTCTGCCCTGGAGCTGTATTCTCAGAAGATATCTGAAGTTTTAGAAGCAGAATTTCCTTTAACATGAAAATCACTATTATGCATCATTTTCTATGCCTGCCTGAGAAAATCTACTCCAACAACTTGAGTTTACTTTTTCTTATTAAATAGCAGCCTGTGGTGACAATACTGAACAATAAGCATGGACATCTCAACCCTCTGTTATTTCTGACTCTTTACCTACGCATATTAAATACTCAACTGTCATATAGTATACTCCAGGTATTCAGATGTCTAACTAAGAGCAACTTACCCTGGGTGTATATCCTGAAACATGTGTAGCTGAGTGTAACTCTGTCTCTGCAACTGACTGGACTATATTTTTTGGTATAATTATTAAATTCTACTGATAAATTTTAGGATAAATTTTGTTAATATGTAGGTATTTTAGGCAGGCTGCTTTGGTTTAGGTATTTCAGTTGTATGATTTTACATGGTTGCCCCTGGGTTAGTAATCTCATTCAGTGGCTCCTATACGGTATTACATTATAGAATCACTTTAGATATTAAAATTATTCATGCACAGGGCATGGTGGCTCATGCCTTCAATCCCAGCACTTGAGAGGCAGAGGCAGGTGAATCTCTTAGTTCAAAGCTGTACTGGTCTACCAAGTGTGTTCCAGGACAGCCAGAGATACTAAGGGAAACAAACTGTCTCCAAAACTTAAAGAGAAAGAGAGAGAGAGAGAGAGAGAGAGAGAGAGAGAGAGAGAGAGAGAGAGAGAGAGAGGAAGGAAGGAAGGAAGAAAGAGGGAGGAAGGAAGGGAGGGAGGGAGGGAGGGAGGGAGGGAGAGAGGGAAGGAGGGAGGGAGGGAGGGAGGGAGGGAGGGAGGGAAGAAGGAAGGAAGGAAGACATGCTGATGCACAGTCCTAACTCCACATAAGCTAAATGTAAAAAGTGACAGATAATGTGAAGATACTCACAGTTTCTTACCACCATCCCCATCTGGGAATTCCAATGTAAAGCCAAGTCTACACCTTTGCTTACCTTTTAATAAAATGGGAAGATTAAGAGAAATAAAGACCCATGCAAAACACTCAGCATTGTGCTTGGTTCAGGGTCAGCAGCCCAAGTAGCTTTGCTCTTTTATTTTCTAAAAAAAATATTACTACGATAGTGAATTTGTCTCACATATTTGTTCCTTTTAGAATACTGAGTGACAATGTAGTTTTATGGTTTCTTCTGTGCTTCATTTTTTATTTCTCGTGCCTTGAGTCATCTGCTGTAGATCTATTGTACAATTAAATTGTAGTGTGAAGGAAAAATGGACACCTGGCTCTCAAAACTAGACCTACCACTGAGTACCTTTTTATACTGGTAATATACTAAATTTACCCATTACAACATCCTCTCTCAATTTCTCACAGAACTGAGGACACTCAATGCCTGTATACTTGAGAAAAAAATGAAGGCACAGTGAGTTATGAAGCCTGGACAAAGACTTCCAGAGCCCTGGGCTCCTCTTCATCCTCATGGTGATGACTGATGTTGTGGGAGAAAGTTGAGGGGGATTTAGAAAAAGGAATATATTCTGGTATTTATTCTTTATGTTCCTCTTTCCAAGACAGAACCAGTGGAAATAAATCTTTAATTTTTAGTATTGAAAATTGAGATACCAACCAGAGAGCTAGATGAAATATTAGACCTCTTAATTGTGACATATGATGGTATGTGTCTGTACTTCTAGTAGACTAAGAAAGGAAGATTGACAGTTTAAGGACAACTTGGGTTACACAGCCAAATACTGTCTCAGAGGACTAACAGAGGAAAAAAAATAACAGAATTCTGTTCTGCTGAGAAGAGACTTTAAAAGATAGTCTTAGATAAGTGCTTAGTAACGCAGTTGGGGTTAGAACTTGTTTGTGGTTTTATTGTACCTCTTCAAGAGGTCTCAGGAAGCAGAAAACCCACACACATTATTGAAAGCAGAAAGTAAGTCAACACATCCTTCTGTTAAAATAATTGAATTTGTGTAATTTCATTCTATATCTACATAGTTGAGAAGATATGAAGGCACAGTGAGTTAGGGAGCCAGAACAAATATTTCCAGAACCCCGGGCTCTCTCACATCCTTATGGTAATGGCTGATGTCACTGGCGGAAGTTGAGGGAGAGATAGGTATTGAGAGATAAAGAGGTGACTCTAACCCAGTTTTATCTCACTTCTTGGGCTAGTGGAAAAGGAGGATGGGCAACCAAGTTATGCTCTTTCTAAAGTTATTAATCTTCATTCATTGTTATATATTTACACATATATGTTTTATACAGGCATAACATGAAATACAGATTTTTTTTTCTGTATGATATTAATCACAGGTTGTTTTTCAAATTAAGTTTTATGGTAAAATTTCTGGATAACTTCTGTTAAGTTTAAAGAGATTAACAAGTTTAGGGGAACCTAGTTTAGTCACAAACCTATTTTCTATATGTGAAGGGCAAAATAAGCTGAACTTTAAACATCTTCAACCTTTCAGAATTAGCCTATTCCAATTCCCTATCCTCCTTTTTTAAAAATCTCTCCTGAATTACTATCATTAAGAAGGCTTTCTTAAGTGTCTTTCTCCAGAGTGCATTTGAAATAAAGCCTTGACAGGAGCTCACATCCATTTGTCTGAGAATTGTTATAACATCTTCCTTATCGCTTTGCACCCAGGTGGTTCCAGCTGTGGCAAACTTTTTCTGTTCCAGAGTACCGAATGCAAAGTCAGAGATTAAACGCATGTATCGGTGCAGCCTCTCATCAGCATTTAATCTAGGAAAGGTTTAATGGGGTTTTCCAAGTCACATGTTTTCCAGTTAATTAACTTCGTTGAAGCCCTGATTTATTAGGAAGACACGTCTTAGAATTAAATGTCTTCTCAAGTTTCAGAAAAGGTTTGCATCTTCTGTCACAAAAGCTCCCAGTTATTAATAATTGTAAGTCACAATCAACCTTTTGTGAATATTTCCCCAGATACCTTTCATTTAGCGTCTCAGCTCAGGAAAAAAAGAAAAAGGTGGTAAAATTAAATATGCAGGCTGATAGGAGCAAGCTAAGTACTTAGGGACGTTTGGCTGGTTTATAGACACTGCTGAGGGTGGCAATTGCTTTACACCCCACCCCCTTTAATATTGCTCCTTTCATTTAACAAGTATTTGATGCACACTGTGTGCTTGACAGTAGACTAAGCATTGCACTAATCAACTGAGAAGTTGAACCAGCTCCATCTCTGTGACCATTCTTGTGCCAGACAAATTCTGGATGAGTAATTACTTAAAGGAGAACCATAGGGTAGACTGAGGATTCCACAGATGTGTCTATGACACTGGTTTAGACACAGGCGTGGCAGTGAGCTGGTGGTGACTGTGTAGAGTCAGGGAGTGAAACAATTGCCCATATGAGCGGCTCAGGCAGTCCTTAGCTGTCTAGTTGGGAGTGGGAAGCAAATCCCTAAGCTACAGAGCAAAACTCAGCCATGTTTCTCATCCTTGGTTTCAAAAAGGCACAGCTACTCAGATATTGATCCTTGGCGTCAGACCTACTTTGAGAGTCTGAGCTACAGAGAGTGGGTTTCTGATATTATAACAGTAAACTTTATTCATTTTGATAAAAGTATTGTTCCCTGAGACTGTATAAGAATGTCTCAGACAGAAATACCTTAGGGTATATTAATTTATTACTGCATAGAGAGACAATTATGGCTAAAACTGTAAATGTATAGGTCTGATAAACAGGGATTGATTATGTGTTGAATAGTCACAACACAGTATGACTGTGAGCTTTGTTGAAGAAAGGGTTTGTTTAAGATGATTTGTTTCTATAATAAAATATGGTATATAAACTGAATTTTGCAAGAGATAGTGTATATACTCAGAAATGCTAATTACTATGAGGTCATACTTGATGTTTTTAATATGAAATAGTTACTTAGTATGCAGTTGAAGTTAAAAGGAGAACAAGTATGTAAGGAAATACACCATACTAACTGTCAAAATATGAGGTTTGCCATTAGGAGTTAGTAAGTAGAGCCGCTAGCGTTGAGAAGACCACTGCAGTATGGCATACGGAAGCATGAGTTTGGAATCGGCATTTATAAGCTCAACTGGGAGTGACAAACTCAACTGGGGAGTGGAAAAAGAAAATACTTTCAATATGGTCTTTCCAAGGAAGTCTTTCTTAACCTTCTCAAACAATTGCTTTTGAATGATCATCATAAGCCATATATTCTAACTCTCTGTGGTCTAAAGTTACATAGCTGAATACTGGAATTAAGAATCTGGTAGGGGCAAGTGTTTGTTCGATAATTTTCTTTCAATGTTTGCTATTACATTAATTCCAAGAACTCAAATATTTAGTATAAAAAAATCTGTGCTATTGAAATACCATTCGGTCTGAAACATGGCAGTCATAATCTCCACCCACAAATTCAATTATCTAACTGGCTTTACATCTGGGCTCATCTGCACTATCTTACTTTCATTTTATTTGTTTGCACCAACTTAAAATATATTTTTCTACATATGTCATAGAGCTTCAGTTTCTACATTTGCTGATTTATTTCTAACAAATCTTCAGATGGAATGTAAAATATGTTTTTACATGAGAAAGAGTAATAAATTCAGGCATTATAAATTGTTAAATTCTTCCATGAATTTGTTTATTCTGTATATTGTTATTATTTGGCAACTGACTGCATAGTCATCATTAAGATGAATCATATTGCTGTCTTGTTGATACTCTGTCCTAAATTCTATTAAAATCCCCATCTTTGCTCTCCTGATTGCCCAGATGTTCTTTTATCTGTTCAATATCTTTCCAGTTTAGCACCTAGTCTTCACTCCAGAGTATTCAAACTTCTGCTTAGCTAAGATTGTCTTGGGGTGCTCTTATAAAAAACTGACTCATGTGTGGGTGATTCCTGCCCAGCATGCTGCTTCTAACAGACCATTCTCTCCATTCTGGTTAAATGGTGAGTTCATTATCAGTCTATAATTCCTTCTCCAATATCATACAACTGTAGTGACTGAACACTAATATCCTACAAGGGTATCCTTGTATCCTAATATCCTTCAAAGAAACAGGAACACACACACAGACACACACACACACACACACACACACACACACACACACAGAGAGAGAGAGAGAGAGAGAGAGAGAGAGAGAGAGGAAGAGGATGACACACACAGACAATCCCACACAGATAGACAAACACACACAGATTCACACACAGCAACACTCACAGATGTACACATACACATGTACAAAGCACACACATGCACAAACACATACACAAATAGGAGACACACACACACACACACACATATGTATATATATATATATATATATATATATATATATATAGAGAGAGAGAGAGAGAGAGAGAGAGAGAGAGTCAGAGACAGAGATAGAGACAGAGAGAGACAGACAGAGAGAGAGAGAATGAATCAGGAATCCCACTTTTGAAAAATCCTGTTATCTAGATCATTGAGTTGAGGCTGGAGAATGGGAATATACATTTTCACAAGTTTCAGGCTAACTCTGAAAACAATCGTACATGCATTCTCAACCATCATGACAATTCCTCTTATCAGTTCCTACTGATTTTATTTTTATTCCATAGTTCTGATTATTTACCACAACATATGCATCAGGGTTACTGTTAAACTGGGTTTTGCTCATAGGAAAGTGTGCTTGATTCACCTTCAGCCTGTGCCCTAACCTAACTCACTCATGAGTTTTCAAAACTATAAGCTGGGAAAACAGTAGAGATTCAGTAAAAAGTCTACTTTGAAATTTGCTCTTTTACAGATCATTGGCATATTCACAATAATAACAAAATCATGGGGAAAAAAACGTGGTAGTCTGTCCTGGACTGCAGTTGAGGAGTCTGATGTTCAATAGTTTATGTGTATCCAAATTTTTTTCAACTCACAATAGGCCTGTTTGGATATGACTACATCCCAAGCATATAAAGAGTCACTCAATAAATACTTTATGAATGAGTGAGTGATTAGGCAGACAGCTCAAGGAATTGGTTACTCTGTATTGTCAGCACATCGTTTCTTATGTCACAGAATTAACTTTTAGGACACTTTTGGTCTTATTGTTATCACCCTGGGAACTTTTGTCTGTACCACTTTAGGGCAAATGCATATGCCTTCGAACAATGTAAGAGATTTACATAAACCAGCTCTACAACTTTCATATAGTTGCATAAAAATTTCTATCTCCAACATCCTGTCTTACTACCTACAAATTCTTTGAAAGCTCCTAGGCTTTGTTTTAATATCCATGTCTTGACTCATGCTACTTTCTTGCCTAGAATGTCCTTCTTCTATTTTCTTTAATTTCTTCTTCAATATTACACATGACAATTTTTCCTTATCTGACATAATCCATCTCTGCATTTGCTTACTGTAATTTATTTTATTCAAGTGTTCCAATAACTTCCCTTTAAGTCTAGAAGACATTTTCTATAATATTTTGTGTCTTTGATACCTATATCCAAGTGTTAAGTTAATGTCTCACACATGATATATACTTAATAAGTAATTATTGAAGTAAGATTTCTGTAAATATATTATAACCACTGCAGAAGAAGCTGACAGTAGAAAAATTCAGACAATTTAAGTTTCCAAATATAGAATCTCATAATTAATTTTGGGTGTATGGGAAACTAAAAGAGAAGAAAGGACCTTATAATGTCACAAAGTTTCTAGACAAATACAATTCTTTTATCATTTTAGTACAGTGCCTGGACATTTTGGCATTACATATTGTTTTGTTTTCTTAGTGTCCTTAATCCCATTTTGTCAGTAAGCACCGTACCAGGTGTTTCTTTTTGTGATTCACCCAGGTGATGAATTAAAAGGCATAAGGAGAAGTAACCACTTGAGTTTCATTATGCCTATGACATGGCAGACCCAGTGGATCTATGAAACCTGATATGGGTGGTAAGTATCATAATTGGCCTAATTAATTTCTAGAAGTCAGTCTATCACAAAACTCATCACAGACCATTTAAACATCCATTGATCTTTCACTGTTTAAGTAATTTTCTACAAATATAAACAAAGGATAAAGATCATGACTTTCCTCAGAAACAGAGGCATCAAAAATATCTAATGATGGGTGGAAAGTTTGCTTATCAATTGATAGGTAGTATACTAGATGAAAAATTATATAGCAGATGCATGACATATCAGAGGAAAGTATCAGTTTATCAAGGACAGTGTTAATAAAATAACCAAGATTTTGCTTCATGTTTCTTGATTTTCACTACTTTTAAAATTTTTATATATATTTTTACTTTTTTTTAGAATAGAGAAGTGATCTGTCAATCTCTGTGAAGGCTTTTTGTTGTGTGGAAAGTGGGGTTTGAGAAGAAAGAGAATATTTAATCCTAACCCCAAACATCTTATTTGTGGACTCCAGAATAATGTCTCTGTAGTTTATTAAACATTTTGGGAAAGACGCCTGTTGTTGAGTATTATGAAATCATGCATTTTCATTCCAAGAATTTACTCCCAAAATGTTTTCAATATCATAAAAATTTCCAAGGAGGGGTTAAGTTTTAAACATCTTTGATTTAAAGAACCCTTGTTCGGAAACTAATCACACACCTTACAAAATGACCCGTTTCTTCCGGTCTCTGATAGGATGCGTAATAGAAATATGAAAAAAGGAATGTTGAAACAAGGTAAAGATAGAGATGAATTAACAACTACAATGCCCATGTATAAATTCCAGCTCTAGAGTGTTTTGTTTGTTGAAAATTTCTGTGAGGCAAAGGGGACAAAATTACTGCTAAGGTGAATGTAGGTCTTTAAAATTTCTTATAACTGAGCATACTAATTACAGTAAGTACTCCTACCCATGAGTCTCAGATGTATAGTCTAACCAAGTGTAGATTGAAATGTTTGAACAAAAGCACACAGATGTAACATGAAAGAACTTTATACTTCATGGTATACTCTAAGGAATAGAGTAGCTGTCTCCATAACATTTATATTGTGTGAGTTAGAAGAAGAGATATATCGGCAATCAAAGCATACGAGAGGACTTTGCATGTATACTATGAAAATATTAAATACAAAATGTCTTGTAGGCATTCTTTCATGATTTATACTTAAACAAGAAGAGAAATCTATAGATGAACAAAGAAAGTGTCCTGTTGAAGACCGTGACCATAGTGAGTTGGGTGGATATTAAGAAAGAGATACAGGGCTGAACAGAGATGAGTAAAACAATACAGAAGCTCACGCCTGTGGGAAGAAACAAACACTACAAAACCAAAGAAACAAATGAAAGCAGAAATCTACCCCCTCAAAATAAAAACAAGCAATCAACCCCAATTAACCAAACCAAACCTCCGAAATGAGGTCTAAATGGAAACTAACTTAGAGAATTAAGGAATGAAAACTAAGACTCTGGAAGCTTAAAATAATTATGGCTGAAGAAAGAAGGATTTAATAGAGGGTGTAAAGATAAGTTGGTAAGACAATGCCCAGAATAAAAATAAAGAAAAGGAAGAGAGAAAGGTATGGGGATAGAGTGGAGAGGAAGGAAGAGAGAAAGGGAGAGGGAGTGGGAGAGGGAGAGGGAGAGGGAGAGGGAGAGGGAGAGGGAGAGGGAGAGGGAAGGGGCGGTTTCTAGGAAGTAATACCAGACAGAAGAGACCCTCAGGTGGTAGAGGCAATGGAACAAGCACAAACCTGCTCATTATGAAATGTCTGGTCCTATTCTACAGAAAGCATTAAGGGTTTCCAGGAATAAAAATACACACAAATTCTCCTGTTCCCAGGAAGGTGTAGTACTGTACACCCCATCAAAACAAAAGAATCAAGATGACAGAAGGACCAGGCATTGAAAGGTTTTTCAGGAAGCAGCACAGGGAATCCCTTGCAGTCACTTGAAAGCCCCTGCCCGTCTGTTCTCCATTCTTGCCGTGAAATCTTGATGACAACAGTGGTGTGAAATCTCTATTAAAAAGCAATACCTAGAGGGTGCCTTTTAATTAGATTTCTATAAAGATTCTCAAACATCATAAATTCTCTCCTATTAAATAAAAACTATTTTGAATATATAAGCATAATTTATTGTTAGGTGAGAATAACTTTTATCTTTGGGGCTGTTTTATGTCTTCATTTTCTATCTGCTGAGATGGACATATCCTAAGGTATGAGATTTGTCATGGAATTTTCTACTTAGAAATTCTGCTCTATTTTGTAAGTTCAGTTTCCACAAGAGACCCAGATGACTGCATGTATGTATGTATGTATGTATGTATGTATGTATGTATGTATATATACACACACATATATACATACATATGACTACACACACACACACACACACACACACATACACACACACACACACACACGTATGGGGGAGGGGGCAGAGAGGAAGGAAGAGGGAGTAGGAGGGGGAAGATGGCATTCTCAGGAAGTAACACCAAACAGAAAAGACCTGCAGGTGGCAGAGGCAATAATGGAGCACACACATCTGATCTTATATGATGCAATTTTGACCTCCTTGGGGGTTCCTACCTTCAGCTGTGACACAGCTGGTTTGTTAAACCTATTAATTTAAACTTTACAAAGCTTGAATGTCTTTGTGAATCAAGGATATGAAGCTTATATTCTTTCTATCATAGGAATTTTTGTGAAATTAGAGGACAATGTAAAATTCATTTAATGGGTTACTGTCCTCAGAGTGTTCAGTCTAGCATCTATTTAGTACACACCATTGCATTTAGTGCTATGGGAACCTATTATAAATTCTAAAGTACGCAGGACATAGTTTCTAACCTGGCTGAATTCCTTTGTGAGACAAAGTATATAAACAGAAAACAGAAGTGTTCGATTAAATATCTAAATATGTGAGACAGACCACAGATAGCAAGAGAAGAGACAAGAGACTAATGTGTGATTTTACAAAGGAGTGATGGCTGTGTCTGTGTTACAAAATGATATTGATTCAAGCTGGCAACGAGGTTTGCGGATGGTGTCTGCCCAGGCAGTTGCATCATGCAGAGAACCATATGTCAAAGTGAGACCTGTGTAAGGAATGCTCTGGCTGTCTGCAGTAAGCCTTTGTCATAGACAAGGATGTTTTCAAGATAATACTAGAGTTTAAAACCTATTTTGTTTATTATTTTCACAAGACTTTTAAACTAGTGTCTTATATCTATCACCTTGTTCAACTTTAGCACCAGTTTAAAAGTCATTTTAAGTTTTAGTGAATAAGGAAAACAAAGGTAGGGAAAGACAATTGAATTCTGAGTGTCCAGAGACACTGATCTTCAAATAAGACTGAAAGGATTTGGACAGTCTGTGCTTTATGCTTCTCAGAATTGATAATTGATATGGAGAACAAATACACACACACACACACACACACACACACAGAGAGAGAGAGAGAGAGAGAGAGAGAGAGAGAGAGAGAGAGA
>JANHMN010000007.1:7968145-8158180 GCA_030674055.1 Rhabdomys pumilio
TATCTATCTATCTATCTATCTATCTATCTATCTATCTATCTATCTATCTATATATCTATATATCTATATATCGTGATGTAAAACCATGACCTACCTAGCTTTAAGATATACTGGGGTAAATGTTCGAGGAGTAACAAACCACTTTTTAATTTTAATTGCATTTATAGCCCACGCCATGAAATGGAGCCCATCCTTAACACATCATCTAAAGTGATCAAGAGCCTATGATCAAATAAGTCACTAGGTAATACTACTATTCTGCTGAAGGAAGAACGTACCATCTAAATGACTCCCTAATGACCCAGTGCTACACTTGTAGATCAGAGCATCATTCACCCATCATCAGGGTTTCGTCCTGCAGCAGTTAGTAAGTACTAGAGATCTACAACTAGAGAATCTGCAGTCAGTGAAAGTCTTTGAAGCATTCTGTACAGTAGCAATAGTTCTGATGTACATAAGAGAATGGGGGCATGCCCATGAGCTGTATAAGTTCAAACCAGACAAAATTCCAACATAGAAAAGAATGAACACAAATGCCCAACCCTAACTAAGAAACTATTTACAATTTATACCCACTGGGAGATGGACAAGTCAGACTTCCCACGTTGGGTGTCAACAACAAAATGTTGTTGGGTGTATCAACAACATTTCTGGGTGCTCCCTAACAATGTCCAAGAATTGGCCAATAAAACTGACTCTATGTTTTTGTTTTTGGGTTTCTTTTGTTGTTTTAATAGGTAGGATTTTATTGTCTCATTATTTATTTGTTACTTATTAGATTTAGCCTGTTTTGAAAGAGAGAGATATATTGTGATTTTTGGTAAGTAGGATCTTGAAGGAGTGGGGACATAGGAAAATATGATCAAAATATATTTTATATAAAAGATTAAAAACTGTGAAAATTAATAAATCCTATAAAAATGAAGAAGCAAAGTTTTAACATCTTTCCTGTAAATTGTAGTGCTGAAGTCATTTTAAGACAATGTATTTTAAGACATATAGCAACTGAGCATTTTGTAAGATACACACACACACACACACACACACACACACACACACACTGTATATCCCACTCTTTCTCACCTTAAACCAACACTTCCTTTTTTAATACATTTACATTCCAGGGAAAGACAAATGATGACAGGATTGATTAATAATATGTTGGCGGCTGCTTCTACCTTCCTGGAGTCTCACCGGGCACCATAAGTGACAGCGGATTCTCCACATCAACTACTGCTAAAACAAAAGGGCACAGTAAGTAGGAACACTTAGAGAAATTATGAATTTGTAAATCATCTCAGAAGTAATTTCATTTCAAGCATTTTTTTAAACCATTCATTTATGTCTCCAAGGAACTTTCTACTCTCTGTTTGTGGTTTGACAGCCTTCTAAGCTGGCTCCAGGCCAGAGTTGTTGCCTGATGCTGTTTTTGCTATTTATATTCTGTGGAGACTTTCACTGGACTCTTGCTTTTCACTTGGTTTTAATAGTTCTTGAGTGATCCAACTGGATCAATGGCCTCATCTTACTCAGGTTCTCAGGGAAGAAAACCAGGTTTTCAGGTCCAAGTGTGAGTTAGTCAGCAGCCTGTGCTTTTTACCCAGGAGTTCTAGCTTTCTCCTGACGCACCCTTCTCTCCTAATTTGTTCTTCAAAGATGATATTTGTTTTCCCCAGAGCTTGTGTAACTTTGGCTTATAAGAAACACTACTCTTACATGATTTTTTTATTAACATTTTGGTTATATTAGCCACAGCCATTTATAGCTGTTTTTAAAACAAACTTTTGTATTGATTCTTTGTGAGTTTCACATCATATACCCCAGTCCTGCTCATTTTCCTGCCCCCTTATATCTTCCCTTTCCTCTTGCAACACCCCCCAGTTAAAAAACACACATAAACAAACATTATCATCATCAACAACAATAACAGCAAACCAAAACATCTCATGGTAGAAGCTGTAGTGTGTCATAGTACATCCCTCGGTCCAGACGTCCTCACTTACAAATGTTCATTGGAATGAGTCATTGGTCTGGTTCAAGATTTCTGGCTTCTGTGATACCATCAAGATTGGATTTCACGGGAACTCCTCCCAGTTATCCTGTTGTTTTCCTGTGTCATGGAGATCCTTTAGCTTTGGAACAGCAGGACTGGCCCCTTCATATACCCCAACCAATTGCAGATGATACAGATTTGGGGATTGGCCATCTCAATTCCCTGGGTTTGGAGCTGAGTGATAGCTGAGCTGGTTGGCACCACCAGGGTGAGCTCTCCAGCACTGCTCTGGCTAGGCCACCCAACAGCAGAAGGCAGGGGTCAGCTCTCCTGCTCTCATTCCCTGGGAGCCTGCTCATCTGCACACACTCCTTCCGAGGCAGCTCTACAGTGCTGCCAAGGTTCAGGGTCTACACTCCTAGGTATTGCAGCATGTGAGGATCTGGGCGAGCTCTCATGCTCTCACACTATTGGAAGTGGCCCACCTGTGCCTTTGCCATCAGTGTCAGCTTCATTGTGTTGCCCAGGTGAGGCCCAGGGTCCACTCTCCTGAGTGATATAGCCAGTGAGGGGCATGGATAGTTCTCTAGCTCTCATGCCCTGGGGGCCAGCTTTCTTGACTGCTGCTGGTGGTTAGCGACAAGAGGGGCATCACTTCTGCACCCAGGTCACCTTTCCCAAGCTTATGACCCTGCAGGATTTCCTGACTGCCAGACATGGTGAGGAGCCAGTAGTGGGGCATCACCTCTGCACACATGCCACCCATGGAAGATGGGTGATAAGGTCATCTCTCCCACTCTAATATCCTTTGGGGGCAGCTCACCTTCTGATCCCCTTGCTGTCAGGGCCAGTTCCACTGTGTTGACTGAGTGAGACATAGGGCCTTCTCCTCCAAGGGCTTCCAGTAGTGAGAGATGAGGTCAGCTCTCCAGAATACTGCATCCAATGAGGGGCAGGGGCAGTTCTGCACAGCCCCTGGACATCCAAGTGGTGCTGGGGAGCTACCCTAACCAGGGACATCCCCATGTTCTTTAGTGGTTCTTTACTGACCCGTGTCACTGTGTAGGAGCATGCCTCAGGCATGCCCTAAAGTGGCAACTTGGTTTGGGACCTCAGCATGGCCTCAGGTTGCAAGACTAGCTACATACAACAGACTACATTTTTATACCCCCCAAGTCCCCAGATTCATCTTTCTTCATAATGGTTAAGCTACCCCACTTCCCTTTCTCTCCCAGTTGACCACCATATTCTCATACACTGTGGTGGCTGGTACCACAGCTCACAGGCCACTGGGTGATATCATCCATCCATGCTGGTGGGCTGTTGGCAAGCAAGTGTCTATGGTCCACCTGTGCCTCGCACTGGATGGCAGCTCTGTGGGTCACATGGTGGTCCACAAGTATCTGTCTGTCTTCATTCTTCCACACTGTGCTGCCTGTATTTGATTTGATTTTTATAAGTCCTAGGCATAAAACACCTTTGGCCACAAAGCCAGGCATCAAACTTGGATGAACAAAGGACTGTCATCTCTCTGCCTCTGACTGATATAAGAACACCACTACCAACAAGACATCTTCTTTGCCCATTGCCAGGGCATATATATTAGTGTTTTATTTATAGTGTTCTATTAAAAATTTTCAATGTGATATTTTCTCTGGCTGCCTAAAGTTGATTGTTTAGTATCTTTGGTTATCAGTCTTTCTTCCAATTATAGGAAGATATATATTTATTCTATTTTTTTCTTTTCAATTACAAGAAATTAAGGGCCTAATACAAGCAGCAATTGTTAATTTTTTTCCTTGAAAACTGAAACCTCTCACCAACTCCTTTAGACTTACAGATAGCTATTACCATGTCTCAAATGACAGTGTCATGAATAATTGACAGTCGTTAGTAATAATTGCACAGACTTTCCCTCCAAACTTAGAATATCAGGTCTTCGCACCAAATGAACTTATAATTACTGTAATAAAATAGAAAACAATGAGAGGCTCTACCTGCTCATTTATCTTTGATAGGTCTGTGCTATTTCATATGGACTTGCTCAGAAGAAGATGAATGTACCTGACAAAGTAAAAGACAGGAGCCTGATAACTGGTGTCTCCGTGTTCATTTCTGCACATTGATATCAGTTCAGGAAAATATTCAAACCCAAGGAAAGTCTATAAATAGCTGCTAAACTTGTGGTTAGAAAGAAAAGATAAGTGCAATGGGATTATGATAGCAATAATGGAGAGAATATACGAGAGAATATTTGGGAAAGCAAAGCAAAGTGTTAAGGATTCTTTCCCTCTTTTGGGAGGTGGGGTGGTCAAGGTTTTACTTTATATCCCTGACTAAACTACTACTTGTAATCCTCTTGCCTTATGCTGAGACTACAGTAGTCTTTCAGCACAATCAACTTCTATGAGTTGAAAAGGCTAAAAAACAACATTCAAATAAACATGTTCATAGGTTCTTTAAAAATCAGTTCACTGTATTGCAGCGCTAATTATCCCTAGACTTAATATTTATTTATCCTTGATTCTTATAATGTATGGAGTAGATTACATACAATATTTCTAATATGTGTATAATTGTATTTAGACTTAATTACAAATAATTTGGAAATAGTAACATTAAAAAATTACTGTGTCTAATTATAGTTGAATTCTAATAATTTAACATTGATTTTCTCTTTTTTGTTCTTGCATTTATTGTGTTCATTTAAAATTCAGAGTGTCTTATAATAATCTTTTTTATTCTGTTTTTATAGCATTGTTGTATTTTTTGTAAGTTAACAGTTCTTGAATATAGAAGAGAACATGTGAGTGTATTTATGAATATGTCAATTTGCTTGAGAATGTGTAGATGTATATGTGTGAACATGTATACATGTAAGGTTGTGTGAATGAGTGTACATGGGTGTGTGTGTGTGAGAACGTGTGTGAGTATGAATGAATGCATGTATGAGTGGGTTTGAGTGTGTGGGAGAATACATATCAGTGTGGATAAGTGTATGTGAGTTTGTGTGTTTGATCATGTGTAAATGTTTTTGGGTGTGTGTCTTTGAAAAGCTTGTATTTTTGAGAGTGTGTGTGAGTTAGTGTGTAAATGTGTATGAGTGTATGAGTGTGTTTTTGATATTATCTATAAGTGAATATGTATAATGCTAAAATTAATATTTTCACTGGAGACTAATTAAATCTATGAATAAAAATTTTGATTCAAACTTGAAATTATATAGCAAATGTGATGTAATTTACACAAAAAGCATAGTAAATATTCTCACATACACTGATTTTTGTCTTAGATTGGAACTCAAGAATCATAATAATGTTCTGCTTGCAAAAACATTTCTAATAGTGTATTAAGTCAGATCTTTATAAATTTGACAGAACTGTTAATATTTGATAAAATGATAACCAGTAGGAGCCGTGATGTAGAACAAAGCTGTTCTTGAATTCATTAGCTTCCCTTTACTGTGGGGACTCATGAAAGTCACAAGTTAATCCTAAGATATAAAATAAGGATGATAAAGGTACCTAGTTCATTTACTCTGCTTATTAAATGAAATATTTGATTTTAAAAACTACTTGTCAAACACAATGCGTGCAATACTCTGTTCTTGCATATGTACCAGAGTAATAATAAGCCTGTTTGTATAAATGGGCTTAGTGGGAAAGGGATTTGCCTTGCAAGCACCTGAATTTGAATGTCCTAAACCCATGTTAACCATGGGACAGAACACTTCTGTAATCTTGGTGCTCCTGGGAGAGATGGAAGCTATGTATAGAATCTCTGGAGGTCAGATAGCTTGACATAAGCAGAAGCAAAAACCAGACTCTTTCAATAACTACACACACACACACACACACACACACACACACACACACACACACGCACACGCACACACACACACCTCTGTGTGAGCTGCAGTCACACATAAGCATGCATAGCCATTACAAAAAATGTTCACTTAGGAGTCTAAATTGAAGAGATAAAACATATGCATACATAATGGTGTAGAAACAACAGATTACATAGAATATTTACCATCTATTTCTATATGCATTATTCATTATCCTCTTTCCAGATATCACTGCAACTTAAAAAAGATTATTAGTAGTAGTATCCATGCCTTATTCAGAATTCTGAATTTGATTATGATATCTTCCTGTGTGGACACTGTCTACTTTGCTCATTTTCACACAGACACACATCCACCATAAAACTTAATCCATGAGGTTTGAATGGTATTTGACTTTTTTGTCCTTCCTGTGATCCTACTAGTCTCCGTCACTGCCCCAGGTCTGAGGAACAGTCAGAGTACAGCCTAGGGATTACAGTTAACAAAATGAGTGCACACTGAGAGACAATAGTGTAGGGTTCGCTGAGTTTTCTGACTGCATTTCACTGTCGCAATCCTTAATTTTAATTATGATGTAAGCACATGGGTTCTACAACTTCAGTAGAGATGTTGTTTGCACAGCAATGAAGTAAAAACGAAGAGAACAATGTTACAGGATGGAGAAAAAAAGTGTGAGAAGGGTGAAGGGTCGAAGGAAGAGGGCATAGTCATGTAAGCAGGCGAGTATGCAGAGCGAGCACACCTATATGTAAACAAGTTTGAGTTGAGCGCCTTCATTTCTTGACAAGAGTCCTTTATAATACCTAAGAATTAATAACAGCCACAGGAGATTTAGAAGCAACGTAGTTCAAAACATTCCAATGTTAAAGGGAACTTCATCCGAAGACGTTGCACTTAAATAATAATAAAGGTTCAATATCTCTAGGATGTTAAGTTTTAATTCATTGTATTTAGAAAAGGAAAACTATGTTAGAGTTTCAAGTGTACCTTAATAAGACAGATTTTCTCTCATGTTATGTCTGCATATAAACCTCACAAGGTTTTCCATTATTACTTCATTGGTTCTTCTAAACACTACTCAAAAAGTCTTGACCTGACTTGGTCTGAATTAACAGTTTCTACCTGGTTTCCCAGTGAGGTACATATAATGTTATATGAATACTTGTCTGTCTGTACCTACAACAAATTCTGCTGTACATGATTGCATCAAATCTGCTGAATTTCAATTATCATGAACTAAACAAGGTAGTGATAGTGTCCATCATCAATTTTTTTAAAAAATATTTGTGTGTGTGTGTGTGAATGAATGTTTGCCTCCTATATGCATATGCAGCATGTGTGTGCCTGGTACCCACGGAAGCCAGAAGTGGTATTGTGTCACCTGAACTGGAGGTACAGAAGGATATCAGTCACCATGTGGGTGATAGGGACTAAACCAGGGTTCTCAGTGTCATAATTGCTGATCCATCTCTCCAGACCCCCATCAAGCACTTTAGTTATTTAGATAAAATACATCAGAAACCAGGTGAATTAATTTGTTAAGGCTGAAATATCAGAGTCCCACAGGACAGGTGTCTTACCCTTGGCTTGTCCCGATTGGCTTCAAGTTTTGTCATCTGTGCTGATTATGCCTACGTCTAAATTTCTATCCTTAAAAGGATACATATTAGGATAGACTAGGCCCCATTTTAACATGATTACCACTTTCGGATCCTCAAGCACAATTCCACTCGAAGGTCCTGGGTAGTTAGGCCTCCCTATCTGAGGAGGTGACAATGCAGTTGATCACATGGTGAAGATGTGCAGGTTAATCAATACTCTTAGGGCAGATCCTGTTTCGAAGTTCAGCACAGTCAAAGCGTAAAGCTTAGTTGATTCTCTGGCTCATCCTTTCTCTGTTCAGGTTTTCCTCAGTTTTGAGCACGTTGCTTCATCCCAGACATCTTCACGTGGCACTTTCTGCTTGCTTTTGAACATTACAACCTTTCCTCCTTCTATTCTATGTGTTTTCCTTATCATTCACCATTCCATACAAGCATGCCTTCTGTTCCCCCTTACTGTGTCTTTCTTCCTGCCTCAGGTAGAATGAATTAGCCCATCTTTTTTTTTTTTTTTTTTTAAAAAACTATTCAAGTGTCCTATTTGACATGGAGAAGTGGCAAATTTTGGATCTGAACTTAAAGGAGAATCAATTTGTGATCTAGATCTGGTCCTAAAATCTGCTGAGACTCACAATGGATCAACTAGCCTTGATATATGACATCCTAGAGTGTGCACTGATTGTATTCAAAAGACCACACAGGAAACACACAGAATTAGTTTGTTAAATGTTCATTGCTGTGACTCAATACTGAAAGAGTCAACTGAGAGGAAGGATCTCTTTTGATTCAGTTTCAAATGTTTCAGTCCACAGTTGTCAGAATCAATTCTTGTGGTCCTAAAAAATAACAAAATATTTCAGTAGGTGTGTGTGTCTCCTGACACCAGGAAGCAGAGAGAGATAGGATGAGACAAAGGACAAAGAATTTTTCAAAGACAGTCCAAAGTGAACAATTTGTTCTAACCAGTCCACACATTGTAAAGTTTCCATCACTCTCCAGAATCTTATAACTATTTATGAATCAAGGCTTCCATCTGTGAACTTGTGAAGTTGCTTCATGCAGCATGTGTGTACCTGGTTTTCCAATCATAACCAAATAGGCCATAGTTGAGGCTGCCATTGTTTTGTAATATATTTTAAGCATTCTGTTTGTGCCATCAATTACTGAGATAAAGGTGTACTCAACTCACAGAATAAGCCTAACCTTGATGGAAAAGTTACTGTATTTAAGTTGACAGGCAGTTGAATCGACAGGATTAATTTTATTACAAGTTACAGCAAAATTACTTCAGAATTCTAAAGATTGGTGACATAAAATATTAGGAACATATTTCTTAAGTGTATTTTGTTTATATGTCATTATTTTGAAAATTTGATTTTTCTTTAGGTTTTATAGTCCTTAAAAATATCACTGAATTTCATTCTAGTGGGAGAGTACCTGGCTAATGATGGTAGCATGCATAACAGCAATAGTGCTGACTTTCACTATGCTCATGTGTTATGCAGTGTATGCAGTCCTTTCAACAGGTGCTCTTATTTGAGGTTATAATTATGAAGATTAATTATGTTAATTGATCCTCATTTTATGAGTAAAGAAACTAAACTATTACTCTTGAGATTAATAATGGACTCAAGTTCAAACTGGTAGCACCCTCAGAAGCTGAATTTTTCACATAATTTTTGACTCTAGAGTCAGTGCTCTTAGCACTGTAATAGAAACTGTCGGGCAAATTACAGAACACTTTCTACAATATTAAATTGGACTTAAGCAGCCCGCAGTAAACAGATGCGAGAAAAGACTCCCCTGACTTTCCCTGATTCCTCTTTATATCAGGATTGGTTCAGGGTAGAAATTACTATGTACTCCTGAGGATGTAGGGCATGGCCTCAGTTAATGACTGGTTTCTGTCAATATGCTAGAGGGTTTGAAGCACCTGGACTCCACTTAAATCATTAATAGCCTCCAACAGTCATAAACCCTGGTAGCTCTGATTAACCTTTTCATTACAGTTTCATATGCGGGATACAATGCCAACTTCAGGGAAGCCGCTTAGCGTGGTAATATATTATGCCAACAGGAGAGATACAGCAACTTTCATAATAAATTATTTCACGAGCAGTCAAGTTTTCCTGCCTGAAGATTGCTTTAAGCTCAATATCCCATCAGTAATTCTGCACCCATCTCTTCTGCTTGTAAGAAGCTGAGTGTAATGGGTTATGGCTTCTACTTCTTTCCAGGGGAGTCTACTGGTAAGTAAGAATTCTGCAACCAATGTACTATTGATTGGTAGAGAGGTAGATATACATCATGGTAGATGCCTGTTGACGCACACACAAGCACAGACTCGCACGTGCGCACACACACACACACACACACACACACACACACACACACACACGTATACTATAGATGCTTGGTTGCATGGTGTGTGTTTATATATTTACTCATCTATAGGAAATGGTGTACCTAAACAATAATGCATTTAGAATATATATTAAAAATGTCCTTTGAAATTTATTTTGAGGACGTGTTTCAAAGTTGTTGATGTTTGGTTTGTTACTGTGTATTGTAATGCTAAATTCCATACCTGAAGGGCTAGACCTATGAGTGACTTCTCACATTTACCAGCTTTTACTGTGCAGAGTTTTACTGTGCAAGGTTAGCACTTTCTTTGATTTAAAACTGTTGGTTAAATAAAACTGGCTACAACCAATTACTGGAAGGATTAGAAGTAGGTGGGTTTGGAGTGACCTGATTGGAGGAGGAGACACCAAATGAAAAGAGGAGGAATCAAAAAGGAGAGGGAAGCTGCCATGAGGAGAGAGGAACCATGAACACTTGGCTAGGAAAAACAGCAAATATCTGGGGTACACCACCGGGGAGGTAGCCAAGCCTGCAATTAGATTAGATTGGAGTGACCCCCAATAATTGTCAAAGCCAAATAAAATAACCATAGTCTGAGTCTCACTTATTTGTAAGCTAGTTGGGGATAATCTTAAATTGTTTGCCCTACACAAAAATCTTTAAAGTAATCACTAACTTCAATGCTAAAATATATAGAAAAAGAGCAAGTAAGCATACCTATGAGGAAACAGTAGTTTGTCATTGTATAGAGCTCAAAAAAATGAATATATTAAAAATATGGGAAAAGCATCAGACACTGAAAGCCAAGATATTGTGGTTTCATCTTCATCTTTTCTTCAGTTCTTTTGTTGTCTCTGTTTAACTGTTCTTCATTTTGGTTCTAAGTTCTGGTTTTCTCACAAAAGGTAAAAATGTAAAGAAGTAGAGTTCCACTCCTCCTGGCACACAAGTCCATGCATGGTCTGCATAACAATGTGTGGTCCTTCCCTTGCAGTCCCATGTGGACTCTTCTGCAGTCACTTTTTGCTTTCAGTGCAGTTCACTAACATAGCCTAAAGAAACTACTGGAAGAAGTCGAACTCTTATTTTACTATTCACAGCAAGATTATTAACCCTGAAGAAAATGCTAGACCAGATACTAGCTACTTGTAATTTTTTCCAGTGCGTGTAATCTAGTTCCACAGCCAGTTTTCAGATGGGTAAATTCTGAATATTTTATTGTCTCAATATGTGAATATGTGTGTAAAGTCTATTTTTTTCTCTTACTGAGCTGATTATATGATTATTTCTGGACCTAATGATTGGAAGATATTGCTCACTTTTTATTTTAAGTTTATTGAGATGTCACATCATGAGCTTACATGCTCTTTGTTCCAGCAACCAGGTAGTGAAAACAGATATTAACTGCCCAGTGTACTCTGCCAATAAAACTTTACAGATATCTCAGAGAGGAATTTATGATCTATCATTAAGATGAGGAACTTTCCTGTAGCTCAAACAAGTAAACATTTTTTTTTACAACATACAAACAAACCAACCAACAAACAATCCCAAACATGTTGATTGACAGGTAATAACACATTTTTATATAGGTCTGTAACTACATGATCTGAAGCTTAGACAATAGGATATGTGTAAAGAGATTCACATGCTCCAAAGAATTTGTTGGGAATTGGGCCAGCCAAATTCTGCCACTGAAGACATGGGCTCAGGAAAATATCACGAATAGTCTTGATGTTCAGGCTGAAAACCAAGTTCTCTGCTTTCTTATTTTTCTGCACAATATAACACTTAATTCTGTGATTCAGAAAAAGTCTAGCCATAGGTTTAGGTAGCCTAAGTCTATAATATTTGAATGACCCTTTACTAATATCCTAGAACTCAGGACATCATAAAAACATTATCTACAACAAAGTGGCAAATGAATAGGTAAAAAGAACATGTGCAACACTAAGAAGCAATTTCTCACTCACAGCAGCAGCTAAGCAGATAGTCAGGATCCTGTGGGAAAGAACAAATCCTCAGTCTCATGCTGGGTTATAACTTCATGCATTATTCACCCGGCGATGTCTAGATGACATCATTGTTTGCAGGATTCTACTGCTACCTGTATCCCATGATTTTGCCTCTTTCCTCTACTTCATCAGCCTCATACTGCTCCCTGTAAAGATATTAGCAAGTTTGGAAGAATACTGGTCATTAAAACAGGTATACAGAGTTAACATTACACTTAGTGCTAGAGAAAATTGCCAGTTTTTGAGAGTAGAGTCTCATGGAACACTTTGCCTTACTGAAGTCAACACAAGTTTATACATGCTGAGAGTTCTACAAACCAATGCAGAGCAGTGATGCAAACAAGCAAAAAACATGCAAAGATTTGGGTTAATTTTCATTTTGTTTAAAGATGTAATTAAATAGTATTGCATTCTTCAGTACATATAGGGTGTGACAGCATGAACGAAAACAGTCCCCAGTGGCTCATATGTTTGAAAACTTTGTCCCTAATCAGTGGAACTGCTTAGGGTTAGGAAATGTGTCCTTGCTGGGAGAGGTATGTCACTTGTGATAGGCTTTCAGGTTCTAAATATGCCATTCTCAGCATTTTCTCTGCCTCCTATTTGTGTATTCCTTAGTTGCTTCTAGTTCTTTGTGTAGCATTGCGGATTCTTGACCTTTTTCTCATCCATGTTAGCATGTCTGGTGGTGTTGTCCGTGTCCAGCTTACATTAAATAGTCATATTGATGAAACTTTATAGGTATAGCTTCTGACATTACTAGGAGAGACACAGTCTCACATCAAATTCCCTGTTCCTCTAGTTCTTAGAGTCTTCCTGCCCTCCTTTCTGCAACTATCCCTGAGTTTGGGATATGGGAGCTATATTATACATGTATCTATTGAAGTGGCTCCAGACTCTGCACTTGGACAGATGTATTTCTCAGCAATTGTCTCTGTCTGCTTCAAAGAGAACATTCATAGATGAGAGGGAGGATTACACTTATCTGTAGGTATCAGAACAAATATTTAAAATGTAGCTAGGTGTTATGCTGTTTAGGTAAGTGGTGGATATAGGTTCTCTTCCATGATCCCTGACTCACTAGGCCTAGGTGGTTGTCTAGGTTTCCAATACCAGCAATGATTTTCTTCTTGTTGTGTAGGTCTTAAGTTCAATTATAAGCCCTTTGGTTACCACTATGGCTACTATTGCACCCTTAGGGTTACTGTGACGTGATAGTTATTATTGTGGTTCATAGGTATCATAGCTGGGTAAACATTCAGGCAGTCTCCACTCAGGGGCATCCGGGCCCTGTGTCTGAAGTGCACAGTGGCAAATATCTTCTAACTGCTGTTGCTCTTTCTGTTCTCTATGAGTACTGAGATTATTATATTTCTTGCTTTAGGAAAAATTTACTCTGTTTTTTTTTATCATGCTCTTAAAAAAAGCGAGTATCCTAAGTCTTTGCTAAAAAAGAGTTGGGAGGGGTGGTTATAGTCAAAATACATTGTATGATTCCTCAAAAAACTAATATAAACAGAAACTATGAGAAGAGAATATGAGGCAGGGAGGGTAGCATGGTGCTTTTAGGTTAGCAAGAGGTGTCCAAATATGTTAACTAACTTATTCTATGCCAGTCACTTTCCAAACACTTTACAATCATAATTGTACTTAACCAATGTTATAAGTTACACACACACACACACACACACACACACACACACACACCCCACATGGACATCCACATGCACACACATTCTTATTTCAAAGTAAGGGATGTTTTGATGTTGGTCTGTTTGCCTTACGGTATATAGTAAAATAATGATATATCTGAGGCTCTCCCATGGTATAAGGAAAAAGGGCATATTTAATATGTTATCTAGAAGGTTTGGATCTAAAAGACTTTATCATATTCTTCCAAAGTGCACAAGTTGTTACACAATATGAGAGAGGGTCGATATGTGTGTGTGCAGTTCTCTCTTTTTTATAAAATTTTTACATAGGTAACATTATCTCATCTTAATCACTTCTAAAAGATCTTGTATCCAAATACCACATCCAAATGAACTTTCCAAGTTTAATATTTTACAACAGAGAAATGCATAATCTTTGGGGGACACTTAATCTCAATCTCTGCCATATCAGTGATTAGTATTTTAACATATTTTTTCTCAGATTCATTGCATAAAGAGAAAATTACTTAAATATAGGATATGTATTTATCATATCATAGTCATGTCACATTTATCAACTGTGTCATTTAATTCCAATCATATAAAACAGGTGATGTCCCTTACCTTGTGGGGTTTGTGTTGCTTTGCTTTACCTTAAGTTAGGCTACGATAAAAAAAAATCAAGGGAAGGAAAGCTGGTATGAGTCAGCAAACTCCCATTAAATAGTAAAATGGCATTTTTTTTTTTAAAAAAAATATCTGTTAGTCATGAAGTGAATAGGTAGGGAGGAAGTAGAATTTATCACTACATACAAATACACACATGCAATCATATGTATAAAGCTGTCTGTGCATGTACATTGTATTTATACATGTAAATGTATAGCACATGTGTATTACTCAGGCATAGTATAAACATATTAAAAATATTTACAAGAAAACTGTCACATATGCACATATGTACTGAAGATTATGAGACATTGTTCTTTGTCATTATTCTCTTTCCCCAATACAGTAAATAGTCATTCTTGCTATGTTGTGCATCTTATTAAAGGAATTACATGGTTACTACAAATACAGCGTCACGTGCCATTTTATACAATAGATTTGTTTATCAGTTGATTTTGGCATCCTCAACAAGGGGAGAAAGATACTGAAATAAATTTCCTGTGGATGATAAGGTGTAACTCTCCATGCTTTTTAATTATTGCAGAACTACAAATGCCTTCTCATTATAAAACCGTTGAGTGAAAGAAACCATAGTTACATTAATAAAAGCACTATAAATAATATAAGTACTGTAAAGATATTGATACCCTGCTAGAAGTGTTGTGTTCTTTTGGTCATAGTCATTTTAACTGGAATGATTGTGTCTCATAGGTATTTTTATTTTATTTTCTCTGATGATTAGTGGTTTTAAGCACACATTGCTGTAAAAGCCACATGTTTAGAACATTAGAATAATATCTGACTTCTCACAAATTTCATGACCCAGAAGGCTAAGCTCCACTTGGCTGATTCTTCTGATCAGGGATTCACAAAATCAAAGAGAATTTATTATTTACATACATGACATCATCTCATCTATAGATTAAAGATCGGTTCTTCTTTCCTGTAGTTCAAGAGCACATCTAAAGCAACGAAGACCCTTTTGTAGGCGTCTGTCTTTTGAATGCGTGCCATACAGACTGTGCTACTCCAGCTTTGCCAGCCCCTCCCCTGGGCTCATCTCCTGGCTTGGAGGGAACTGGATAGAAAAGTGCTGAGCTGGGTGATCAGCACAGCTGCTATTGCAGCTTCAGGTCCTTAATACAGCAATTTCACAGCAGTGTGTCTCAGCACTTCTTAATTGTCAGCTATAAAGTTCTGCAGCTGCTGCGGTCAAATTTGTCCACTCACTCACAGAATTTCTTGGGAGGCTGGCTGGCTAAGAAACCATACACATTTTTGACTTGTCCCTGTAGCTCTGCTTCATTTGAGCTAAAGGCCAACAGTACTTTTAAGTCTCCTTGGGGTTCTCCATGCATCTGCTCTTCCTCAAGGACATGGCTACACTTTGGAACCGTCCACGACTCCTCTCTTTTGCTTAACAATACACATGGAAGCTTATTAAAAGTAGGATTTAAAGATCTAAGATTTCTCCATAGGACTGATAATCTCTCGAAAAGATCGGCATTGTCAATGGTATTGTAAGAATTTATTTTATTTTAAAATTATTTATTGGATATTTTATTTATTTACATTTCAAATATTGTCTCCCTTCCCGGTTTCCCCTCTGCATCCCCCACCCCACCCCATCCCTTTTGCCTCTATGAGGGTGCTTCCCAACTTACCCACCCACTCCCACCTCTCTGCTCTAGCATCCCCCTATGCTGGGGCATCAAGCCTCCACAGGACCAAGGGCTTTCCATTGATGTCAGATAAGGCAATCCTCTATGTAGCTGGAGCCATGTATACTCTTTGGTTGGTGGTTTAGTCCCTGGGAGCTCTGGGTGGTCTGGTTAGTTGATATTGTTGTTATTCCTATGGGATGGCAATCCTCTTCAGCTCCTTCAGTCGTTCCTCTGACTCTTCCATTGGGGTCCCTGTGCTCAGTTTGATGATTGGCTGAAAGCATCTGAATCTCTATTGGTCAGGTGCTGGCAGAGCCTCTCAGGACAGCTATACCAGGCTCCTGTCAGCAAGTGCTTCTTGGTATCAGGAACATATCAGCGGGTTTGGTGTTTGCAGATGGAATGGATCCCTAGGTGAGGTGCTCCATTTTTTTTTTGTCCTTGAATTTCCTTTAGACAGAAGCAATTCTAGGTCAAAAATTTTGAGATGGGTGGGTGCCCCCATCCCTCAACTAAAGGCTCTGCTTATATATTGGAGGTGGTCTCTACAGGTTCTATCTCCTCTTTGTTCGATATTTCGGCTAATGTAAACCCTGTTGGGTCCTAAGAATCTCTTGCTCCTCTGGTATCTGGGACTTTCTAGTGGTTACCCCAGTTCTCCATGCCTCACTGCTATATATTTCTGTTCAATGTTTTGACCTTCTGTACTTCTCTCCTGTGTCTTCTCATACTTAATCTTGCTCCTCTTTTTTCCCCTCTCCTTTCTCTCTCCCTCCCAGACCTCTGCCTCCCTCTACCTCCCATTATTATTTTGTTCCTCTTTCTAAGTAGGATTGAAGAATCCACACTAAATGGACTGAATCTGTATGATGACCCTGGCCTTTAAGAAGACAGTAGCAGAGTGATAAACTCTTAGCTAATCCCTACACTAAATCGACTTTTTAAAAAGACCACAAACTATATGAGGGAGGTCCTATTATCAAGGATTTCTTGCTACTACAGTTTCACAAATACTAATTGATTTTTTGGGATCTCCAGAGGAAAGTAGATCTGAAGCTCCTATGTAAACAGCATGTGCTTTCAGTCATTGATGAGTTTTATGTGGCTTATATATTTACCAAAAGACTACAGTTCATATGTTGTTCCCACATCTTTGATTTGTTTGTTTGTTTTCTGGAGACAGACTTTTCTATCTAGTCTCACGTCACAAATTCAGTTTTTTCTCCCTTTCTCTTAAGGGCCAATAGCAGTATTACTGCTTCTTCGCAGTGTGGGAGATCCAGGGACAGTCATGTTGAAGATGTGTTTGCTAAGTGAAGCTGTCTGCTCAGAGCCTAAAGTGCATCTATTTGTTGGCCTGCTGCATTTAGGATGATGAGAGTGTGTCTGCCTGCCTGTCTGTTACTGCCTTAAAAATAATTGGCTGTAGAGAATATCTACAGCAAAGTTACATTTCCCTAAAATGATCCTGGTCCTACAGACGACAATGTAGTAGCACATTTAGAGAGTTGTAAGGAAATATTAGGTTGCTGATTTGTTTGTTGTTGTTGTTTTAAGGTAAATGATCTCAATGTCTTTCTCCTCTTATTATTTATTTATTTATCATTTTGTTTCTTCTGGAATAGGTTTTTCTTTCTGAGTGAATATTCTAGATGCAGATATTTTTGCTTCTCTCTCACAATTAAAATTAATTAATTAGTTGTGTGTATGTGCATTATTATAATTATTAGTTGTGTGTAAGTGCCTGCTTGTAATATTGAGTTCCAACTGTCAAGAGTGGGTTTCTTTTTGCCAGTTTATGGGATTCAGAAAATGAACTAGGATTATTAGGCTTGCATTCAAGTGCCTGTACCTGCTGAGCCATCTTACTAACCTGAGACTTCGATTCTCTTATCTGTGAGCTCCCTTCTGTTCTCTTCTTTTAAATAAATGCTGCTGCTGGTTCCTTCCTAAGTCTGTCTTACACATTTCTCTGAGGATATATTTTATGTCATGTCATAATTATATTAGTATATCAGCAGGTTATCACATGTATAGTATGTGGGAAAAGTTGAAAAGAGACAGAGTCAGTAGAAACATCTGGAAACACGAACTTTATTATATATAAAATGAGATTAACAACGACATTATCCTTAGCACAAAAGCTTGGAGGATTAAGGTACGGAATCTTCATACTGCAAAGAGGAGCACATGCTAAGTTTATCAATGTTTATTATGCTTAAATATGAATTATAATATAACAAAAATGATAATGTTTAATATAGCTGATGATTTTAAACAGAAATCTTAAGAATGAGATTTTGTTTTCCAAAGTTATAATAGTCAATTTTAAATTACACTTATTTATTTTCTGTATGTTTTTTTTTTTTTTTTTTTTTTTTTTTTGGTCAGGACAAATGATGCCAACACACCCATATATCAATCAGAGAACAAACTGTAGAAGTGAGTTTTCCCTTTTTTACCATTTGTGTCCCAGAGAGTTGATTCAGTTCCTCAAGCTGGGAGGCAAGCACCTTTACCCTCTGAGCCATGCAGCCTGAAATAGTCAAATTTTTAAAAGGTTATGTTTATTAAGTTATAAATGATATAAATGCAATATTAATATATAAAATCAAAAAATGAGTTCACAAAAGCAATTTATTTTACTGGGTATTTTGTTCCTGGTCTTGCTATGAACTTACTCCTCAGTACTCAAAGCAATCCATCAAGAAAGAAAGACAATCCTTGAGCTTAGGAACCTGAGACTCAGAGAGTTTTACCCAGATTTGCATAGTAACAGGTGATGAAGGAAGCTAGTGTGTTCTGCTTTTTCATTTGTATCTTTGAGTTGCTTCTTTAGTGGTTAAAATGATGTGTTTCAGTAAACTCTAAGACCCCTTTCATTCCTAACATTCACTGATGTCCTTCTATAAACCAGTGATTCTCAACATTCCTGATGCTGAGACTCTTTAATACAATTCCCCATATTGTGGTGACACCCACCCATGAAATTATTTTGTTGCCTCTTTGTAATTGTAATTTTTCTACTGTTAGAAATAATAATGTAAGTATCTGATATACAGGATATCTGATATGTGACCCTTGTGAAAGACCTGTTTGACCCCTAAAGGCACCATGACCTATCAGTAGAGAAACATTACTCTAAACCAAAGTATTTTAAAATTCCAAGTAGAAAGGATCATTTAGAATGAAGTAACCAAATTTCAAAAAGTCAAACATGGTATATATTCACTTATAATTGGGTATTACTCATAATGTACGGATAACCATGCCAAAACCACAGACTCAAAGACACTAAATAACAAGGATGACTCAAGGCATGGGGGAGGGAGGAATGCCTAAATATTACTGAGAAAGGAAAATAGAGATCACGGGTGGGTGAGAAGAGGGGACTGTGTAGGGTAGGGGTGGGGATTAGAACAGGAAGGATGAGGTTGGAGGAAGGAAGGAGGGAGAGGAGTGGAAGAGACAACTGGATTGTGGGGGCATCTCTGTGATGAGCTAAAATCCTAGGGCAATGGAAGCTACCAGGTGAGGGGATGTAGTGCCTATGTATGGGAGTACGTCCTGTTGGGATGTGTTGTGTCTTCTGCCCCAGGAGGCTGGAACTAAGGCTCCAGGGAGCAGAAGTGCAGGATTTTGACTGAGTTCACTCCACTCCTCGGTGCTGGGTAGACGCTGGGCTGAGAAGCCATGGGGCTCCTCCTGGGCGTGGAGAGATCTCAGCCTGAAGTCCTGCTGGGGCAGAGCTCCTGAGAGGGGGTCTCTGGGCTGAAGCGGCTGACCAGGAGACTGGTTGTCACTGTCCTTGGGTACCCAGACACCACTGGGAGCTATGGAAGAACTGAGACAGAGTGAATACTATCTGGACTGGCCTGCAGCTGAGAGGGGCGAGGGAGAGAAGCTCCGGCAGTGCCCTGAGGGTAGGAGACTCTTGGTTATGGCACTTGCTTGGCTTGGTCGGCTAGCTTGCTTGAGTTGGCAGGCCTCCATGGCAGGAACACAGAGAGGTCCTCCACGGGAGGTTAGATGACAGCTTGATAGTTGAAGACCATCTCCACAGTTCTCCACAGAGGGTCCCAAGAACATGAGGAAGTTCATGGTTTTAAAAGATTTATTTTCATGGCAGAAAGGGGATGTGGCTGTATTCCCCCAACCCCTTCCATTTCTCAAGGCAGGCCTGAGTTAAATACTATTTGCAAGGAGGAGGTGTGGGGAGCCAACAGAACGTGGCTATCATCCTTGCAGCCATCTTGAGCCATATACCCTGACAAGAGATTTGATTACAATAGCCTACAACAGCTGAGCACACTCTGATAACATCTTGATTTAGATACTCAGGATCTTCCCTTGGGTGTGTGAGACTTAAAGGTGTGATTTAGAGCTGAGACTTAAGGGTGTGACTTAAGGTGTGGTTTAGAGATAAGACCTAAGGGCATGACCTAAGGGCATGACTTAAGGGCGTGACTTAGAAGTGAGACATATAAAAGGTGAGAGGCAGACAGAAGAAATTACCAGACAACAGATTACTTGATACAGTACAACTTGGAACAGAGAATTAGGTATTAGACACAGGCATTAGGAAGAAGACACTTGAACAGAGGAGTTAGTAGTTATTAGGCATTAGGTAGAAGACACTTGAGAGTATTAGACACTCAATAGAGTACAACTTGGAACAGAGAGTTCTTAGAGGAAGAACTTAGAATTAGACAGTACAACTTGGAGTAGGAATTAGGAGTAGGAATTAGGCATTAGGTAGAAGACACTTGGACTAGAGAACTCGAAACTCAAAACAGGCATTAGGTAATAGGCACTTAGCACTTGGAGAAAGAACTTGGAACTTGGAGGCACTAGGGACTAGGAACTAGGAACTAGGAACTCAAGACTTGGGACTTGGAATAGGAAGAGAGACTGAAGAATAAACAGGATTGAATCACACTCTGTCTGGTCTCAATTCTTCGCATCTGTCCTCATTCTCTCTCTTGCTGAACCCCCGACCTGCAGACTAGAGCATCTTGGGGCAGTGCGGGATCTAACAAGTTAGCCCCCAAAGCTTTTGACAGTGTGTCCTGCAACATTTTGGCCCCCAAACCTGGGGTAGCTCGGGCCACAACAAGGAGGGTCTGGGAAGGAATGCTTAATTGGCTACACCCTCTGGCCTTTAGGTATCTCATTAATCTGAAGATCTCCTGAGGCTCTGAGGCCTGTAGTCACACCCTCTACCTGTGCTAGGTGACACAATCCTCTCTTTGGGAGGGACTGTAGGGGCATTGCCCTGTGTGACTGAAAGGCGCAGAACAATGGAGGTCTTTCACTTCATGTCAGAATCCTGGAGTCTGGGAGCAAGGCCGAACACGTACTGTCCCATTAGGGTCCAGGGTTTGAAGCCTGTGCTTGATCAGTAACCAAGCTACCCTTTCACGGTCCCACAACCAGGAATCTATGAGGGTGACCTGAAGCTGACAGTTCTTGATATGTCAGGTGATACAGAGTCACATGGTGTTTTGCTAAGGCAAAGCACATGGAAGGATAGGTGATGTTTGGAGAGGGTATAAATAGGACACTGACACTGCACTTGCATAGCTAGTTTTGCAATGCTTCATTGGTCTTGAGTCTTCATCCTCACTTACCTTTGCTTCACTGAGAGAGGCAGGGCAAAGAACTTCTCCTAGTAGCTGGCTGTTTCTGCTGGATCATGCCACCACTGCTGATTCTTGCTTCATACCCTGATACTACTGAACTAGACTGCTAGTATCCTGACAAACAGAGATTGGAATCTCCCCAAGGAACAACTTCTAAACAGATTCACATCCCCTTGTTCTCTTTACCATCTTTTTTCTTCCACCTTTAGATTGTGGACTAGAAGTATTTGAGAACACTTATTAAAAACACATTTGCACAGGGGAAATTTTCCTAAACAGAAATCAATGACTTATGCTCTAAGATCAAGAATTGACAAACGAGACTTCACAAAATAGCAAAGACAAAGGACACTGTCAATAAGACAGAATGGCAACCAACAGATTGGAAAAATTTCATACCAATCCTATATCCGATAGAGGGCTAATATCCAATATATCCAAAGAACCCAAGAAATTATACTCCACAAAGTCAAATAATCTTATTAAAAATGAGGTACAAAGCTAAACAAAGAATTCTCAACAGAGAAATATGGAATGGCTGAGAAGCTCAGAATACCAAAGATACAATTCACAGACCACTTGCAGCTCAAGAAGAAAGAAAATAAAAATGTGGATGCTTTGGTTCTTCTTAGAAGGAGGAACAAAAATACTGGAGCAAATACAGAGACAAAGTGCAGAGTAGCATAGACTGAAGGAAAGGCCATCCAGAGAATTCCCCACCTGGGGATCCATCCCATATACAGTCACCAAACCCAGACACTATTGCTGATGCCAAGAAGTGCATGCTGATGGGAGCCTGATATAGCTATCTCCTGAGAGGCTCTGCCAGAGCCTGACAAATACAGAGGCAGATGCTTGAAACCAACCATGGGACTGATCACTGGGTCTCCAATGGAGAAGACAGAGAAACAACTATGTGAGCTGAAGGGATTTGCAACCCCTTAGGAAGAACAACAATATCAACCAGCCAGATGCCTAGAGCTCCCTGGGACTAACCCACCAACCAAAGAGTAAACATGGAGGGACCAGTGGCTCCAGCTGCATATGTAGCAAAGGATGGCCATATCAGGCATCAATGGGAGGAGAGGCCCTTGGTCCTGTGAAGGCTTGATGCCCCAGTGTAGTGTAATGCCATGGCAGGGAGATGGGAGTGGGTAGGTGGGTAGGGAAACACTCTCATAGAAGCAGGTGGGGGGATGGGATGGAGGATTCTAGGGGGAACTGGTTTATTTACATTTGAAATGTAAATAAAGAAAATATCTAATAAAAGCAAAGCAAAACAAAACAAACAAACAAGCAAAAAAAGCATCGAGTGGTAATCGGGAAGGAGGATATCATTTGAGATGTAAATGAATGGCATGATTAATTTTTTAAAAAGATTAAAAATGTGTACGTATATATAAAAAAGTAGGTTTAAAAAATATAAGCATACAGTGACTCTAGTTAGACTTCTAGCAATGGGGGATCTGGAACCTGAACATACCATCTACTGAAACACGGAAAGACTACCAATGGAGGCATTGGGACACCTACCCAGCCACAAATTTGGAGCAAAATTTGAGGGAAGGGCCAACCAAGTATTGGGCCATTTGAGATCCATGCCTTGAGAGGGAGCCCATCCTTGATGCTATTATTGCTATTCTGCTATCCTTGCAGACTAGAGCCTAGTGTAACTGTCATCAGAGAGGCTTTACCCAGTAACTGATGGAAACAAATGAAGACACCCACAGTCAAACATTAAGTGGAGCTTGGGGAATCATGTGAAAGAGGAGTAGAAAGGATTAAAGGAGCTAGAGTCGTAAAGACAAACAACATACAGAATCAATTAAACTGGGCCCATAGTGGCTCCTAGAGACTGGACTGCCAACTAAAGAGCATTCATGGGGTGAACCTAGGATCTCTCCACATATATAAAAGTATTGCTACTGGGTCATCATGTGGGACTCCTAAACCAGAAGAAGGACCTGTCTTTGGCTACATTGCCTGCCATTGGATCTCTTGTCCCTAACTGAACTGCCTCCTCAAGCCTCAATAGAGTAGATGCACCTAGTCTTATTGCAAAATAAGATGCCAAGGCTGATTGATATCCGTGGGAGGACTCACCTTTCCTGAGGAGAAGAGGAGGAGTGGTAGATAGTGGAGATGTGAGGAGAGAAGTAGGGACTGGCAGGAGAGGAAGGTAAGCTTGGAGGGGAAGCTGTGATCAAAATATAAAATAAAAAAATAAGTTAATAAAAATAAAAGTTTTTAAGAAATAATAATAGAAGAAAACCACTCATATTTGTTTATTTAGAAATCTACTCTTTTTTTGCCAACTTTTTTTCTCAGGAGGATCTTAAGCACAATATGGTTCTGTTCGTTATTTTTTAAACAGAACTCTTGAACAAATTGTGTTTTCTTCATTCTCAAGTACCAAAAATGACATTTGCTGAATTTTGGAAAACAGACCTAGCTTAGTGTTAAGACAGGTATTATTCTGCATCTTGCTTTGCTCCTTGAGTTATGAGTTCAGCTCAGAGTTTTGCTGACAGCTGTGGTGAAAATAGAACAATTAGATACAATTTGTCAAAAGTTAACTTTGAGTTATTACACGGCTTCCCATTTCTTGTATGAAATATAGACCCCAGGAATGAACTTATTTTGGTTGTTTCCTTTGCATTTCAGCATTTTGGACATGAATAATACTGGGAATCCCTCTGCTTTTGTGTCTGTGTATAGGTAGAGATAATAGTCTCATCTGAGCACATGGTCCTCTAACTTCTCCCATGCTAGATATTTCTAATTCATCACATGGTTTCTAGGGGATCAAGGGACAGGCAAGAGTGACAATGAGGTGTTTGAAAGGTTATTTGTGCTATTTCTTTACATGTTACTGATTTTTAAATGTGAGTAAGCTCTTTATAATCCCAAATTTTAACATATTGCCAAGAAGAACTAATGTGAACCAAGAGTTCATTTTTCCCCAGAAAAGAATTATACCTCAGTGAATTATTGATATCTTATGGCATTATAATTTCAATCTTTCCATTTCCCTGCTCTCTTTACCCTTCAATCACTGACATTGCCAATTTTTAAGCTGTGCCTATTCAGCATTTTTCCCCTTCCTGATGTTTACCTTTTTAGAGGTGAAAATTTTAAATCCAATTCTCATTTGACTCAATGCACTCATTTCTCAGAAAGCATGTTTTCCTGCTCCGAATATCCACAGAGCAGAATGCCTGAATGTTATTTCCCTTGAATTTCAAAGGTAGCAGTTTCTCAGGTAAAAAGTTATTTCAAATGAATAGACAGCATTTCTCCTCATTCTTCAAGTAATATATTAATGCTGTTTCTGTTTAACAATTTTTTAGATCTTATGAACCAGGTCATTATTATAGAAGGCTATTAGTTGTTTCTCTTCTGTGTTGCATTTTAAATATTAGTCTTACTAAATAATGGTAACTTTGTTAACTGATCTTAATTCAATACTTTTTTTTTAATCCCAAGGTTATAAAAACGTTATCATTTAAGTATACATACCACACTGCGTGTTTCAACAATTCATTCCAAAGTAGCAAAATATGTTGGTGTTGAAAAACTCTGAGATTTGTAATAATGAAAAAGGAGAAGGGAAGTGAATAGAAAAAGATAGAATGAGAAAGAAAAGAGGAAAAATAAAAGAGGAAGAAGGAATAATTGACACTAGCGGAGACATCATGGGATGAGTCTGTCTCCTGGGAGAGACACTGTGTTTGCTTCTTTTCTAGTAGCAATGTGGAGAGTGGTCAGTCTGTCCCATGACACATGACAGTGTAATGCTTACCGTGTGAAGGCTTGAGAGTATCCTGGGATATTTTGGATTCATTTCACTTATTTTCAATTACAAATAATTTTATAGGGAACGAACAGTCAATGAATTTAAAGAGAGGATGGGGGCTCAAATTTAATTGATAACTTTCTAGGTTTGTAATTTTATAGATACATTTTCCTAAGTACATTATAACCCTGTATAATTGCAATTATACAGTTATTATACAATTATACAATATCTATAGTTGATACTTGAAGAGATGAAGCCCTTGAAAGAATAAATACCTCTCAAATTTTAAAAATAAAGGATAAAAATTTTGGTATAGCTCAGTAGACTTTATTGATGTTAGGTTCTCTGAGCATTACACTCTGAGATACAGATATATATATATATATATATATATATATATGTATTCAATATATATATATTTAAATAAAGGTATTTATATATATATATATACATATACATATACATATACATATATATATATATATATATATATATATATAAAGGTATTCAACAGCAATATTTATAGAAGTGAGAGAGATGAGTAAGTAGGAGGATGTTTTGAACTCAATACTGTTGCAATAAAAAGCCAACCTCAATGTTCATGTGTTGGAACAGTAAGTCTACATGCCTAATAATGTCACTCCATATCCTGGGCCCAATAGTCTTGAAATACCACAATATTATTTATTAAACATTTTAAAAATGAAGTTAATTCTATCACTTGACCTTTTTAAAGAAGGTACTGAGAAAAGCATTATAATGTTTATTGAAGTGTCCTTCCTCCTTGGGGCTTAGAAAGCTTTATTTTGCTCATTAGATCCCAAATCTGGCCTAAGTGTCAGTTAAGGAGTGGAAGGGCAGAAAGTAAAAGTAATTATATCTTTTATTGAGAGGCAAGTTTCTTTTTGACTCTGACTCTGATTCTGCCATTCTAGACACTACAGAGATAGATGTCTTCCTCTCTATTTTTCTTGTTCTCATAATATAGTTGATATTCCTCAGTTGGCCTGGCCTTCTCATTTCCATTTTGGTGGCCATTTTGACAAATAACTCATTTACTTTTCTGAGTCTTAAGCACTCATACCAATCTAAATTGTTTTGGGAGCCCTTTTATATTTGTCATTAGATGGGACCCAATTGTGACACATTTTTTTCAACTACGAATCATAGGTCATAAAAGAGGGACATCACTGACATTGGTTATGGATGTGAGACTGCCCCTCATCGCACTCCAATGTTATTGCCTATGTCCATAATGTATCCTCTTGGCCTTCTCATTGGACACTGTCTTCTTGTGTGTTTTCTGATCTTCTGTTATGTCAGTAACTTTCTGCTGATGTAACAAAATGTATATGATAAAAGCCCATATATTACAAACAGAGGGCATTTTCTTAGGTTCTCACTGTTAGAAGTTCATTCAGTGATCAGTTCACTTATATTTGGTGTTGTGATCATATGGCAGAACAAAACTTCTCTCTTAAAAGGCATAAAGAAAAAGGACAAGAAGGGATATATGCTCCATTCTCCCTCATACTTTCTACCACCTTCCAATAGTCTTTTGGGACATTCAACATCCAACCTATGGCATTCACATTAACATGGACATTGAGATTTTTTTTCTGAGTTATCTTTCTATTCCATCATCCTTCATGGTAGTTGGAGATTTTTTTTTTTATTTCTTGTGGTCTAATGCTTTGTTCACACTTTTAAGAGCAATATTTCAGGAAGCACTATATCTAGATTATTTATTTGTGTGTTAAATTTTGTGTCATAGGAGAGAGCTCCTATATCAATGTGTTTTGCTATATGTAGGAGTTTTAGTTTTCTTTAGTGATTGGCTGTGCCCTCTGTCATGTTCCTGGGCAGGCCTTGTCTTGCTTTGACAACCCACTGCAAGATATAATGATAATAATCCTTTTGAATTTTAATGGTAGTTCCTAATAATCTCTTAATAATGAAAGGTTTTGTGTTAAATGTGTTTGAGGGTATACACTAAGCTTAGCAATAGCCATACAGGTGTTACTATTCCATATTTTCCCCCAAACTGATAATATACCCATTCACTTTTTAAACCTTTGTGTGTGTATATATGTGTGTGTCTGTGTGTGTCTGTGTGTGTCTGTGTGTATATGTGTGTGTGTTTGTGTGTGTATGTGTATGTGTGTGTTTGTGTATGTGTGTGTTTGTGTGTGTGTCTGTGTGTGTCTGTGTGTGTCTGTGTGTGTGCGTTTGTGTGTGTGTGTCTGTGTGTGTCTTTGTATAGAGATGCATGGATATGTACTTCTGTGCATGCAATTGTGGTGAAGATAGGACAACCTTTGGCACCATTCTTGGGAATGGAACTCAACTTTTTTGAGACAGGATTTCTTATTTACCTGGAAATAACCCATTAGTCTAGGTTGATTGGCCAGTGAACCTTGGGGAATCTTCCTATTTCTATGTCCTTAACACTGGAATTAAAGACTCATATTGCCTTGTCTAGCATTTTCTTATCAATTCTGAGAATCAACTCAGGTCTTCCTTTTGTGAGCCCAATGTGTTGCTGACTAAACCATATTCACCCAGAGAATTCTAATAGTTGCCATGCTACCATATTCAAAACTTGTTCTATGTCACGCCTATCTGATGCATGGGATACTTAGCTTCAAAACTTCAGATATTAAATGCTGAAAAGGAAAAGGTGCAGGTAACATAGAAAGGCAATCCTAGCACAATTATACCAGATACCTCAACAGAGACTCTAAAGGGGCCTAGATATCTCTTGCAACCTCTAAAAAACACAGATGCCAACTTCAACTACTATTCCCAGAAAAACTCTCAATCACCATAGATGGAGAAAACAAGATATTTCAAGACAAATTAAAATTTAAACAATACTTATACACAAACCCAACCCTATAGAAGTTGACACTTCATACTCATCAAAGGAAAATTCTACCAAGGTAATATCTCAGTTCTGAAAATCTATGCTCCAAAAACAAGGTCACCCACATTGGTAAAAGAAACATTGCTGGAACTTAGACTTCACATTGAACTTTACACATTAATAGTGGCTGACTTCAACGCCCCACTCTCACCAACTGAAAAGTCATCCAGGCAAAAACTCAATAAAGAAGTAATGAATATTATGAATCAAATGTATGTAACTGACATCTACCTAAACACAAAAGAATATTTTATCCAAACACAAAGGAATATACCTTCTTCTCAGCACATCATGGATTCTTCTCCAAAATTGACCATGTAGTCAGTCACAAAACAAGCCTCAACATATACAAGAAAATTGAAATAATGCCTTGTATCTTATCAGACCACCATGGATTATAATTGGACTTCAACAATAGCAGAAACACCAGAAGCCTACACACTCCTAGAAATTAAACAACTCTTAACTCAGTGATCTCTGGATCAAGGAAGAAATAAAGAAAGGAATTAGAGAATTCTAGAAATCAATGAAAACGAAAGCACAATTTAGTCAAATTTGTGGGACACAATGAAAGCAGTGCTAGGGGGAAAGTTTATAGCACTAACTGCTTCCATAAAGAAATTAGAAATTCTCATACTGTTAACTTAAAAGTACACCTGAAAGCTCTAGAACAAAAAGAAGTAAGCACACCAAAGAGGAGTAGAAGGTAGGAAATAATGAAAATCAGGGCTAAAATCAATCAATGAGAAACAAAGAAAACAGTACAAAGAATCAATGAAACCAAGAGCTGGTTCTTTGAGAAAATCAATAAGATAGATAAACCCTTAGCCAAATTAAGCAAAGGACAGAGAAACAGTATCCAAATAAACAGAATCATAAATGAAATGGGATATATAAAAACAGACACTGAGGAAATTCAGAATCATGAGGTTTTACTTTAAAAACTGGTACTCTATAAAATTGGAAAATCTTAATTAAATGAACAATTTTTTTAGGCAGATATCATTTACCAAAGTTAAATCAAGATCATGTAAACTATTTAAACAGGTAAGTAAGTAGAAGGAGTAATCAAAAGTTTCCAAAACAAAAAAGCCCAGGGCCAGATGGTTTTCATGCATAATTCTAGACCTTTAAAAAGAGCTAATACTAATATTCCTTAACATATTCCACAAGATAGAAATAGAAGGAACACTGCCATACTCTTTCTATGACATCATAGTCGCTCTGATACATAAACTACACAAAGACTCAACAACAAAAGAGAATTTCTGACCAATCTCTCTCTTATGTACATTGATGCAGAAATATCCAATAAAATACTTGTAAACCAAACCAGAAACACATCAAAAACATCATCCACCATCATCAAGTAGGCGTCATCCCAGAAACGCAAACATCATACAGTCAACTCATTAGATGCTGAAAAGCCTTTAATAAAATCCAACACCCCTTCATGTTAAAAGTCTTAGAGATCAGGGATATAAGGCACTTACCAAAACATAATAAAAACAATTAGACAGCAAGCAAATAGCCAACAATAAACTAAATGGAGAGAAACTTAAAGGAATTCCACTAAAATCAGGAATGAGACAAGGCTGCCCCCTCTCCCCCTACCTATTCAATTATAGTACTTGACTCTCCCCGTTTCTATTCAATTATAGTACTTGAAGTTGTAGCCAGAGCAATAAAACAGTTAAAGGAGATCAAAGTGCTACAAATTGGAAAGGAAGAAGTCAAAGTATTGATGTTGGCAGATGATATGATAGTATATAAGCAACTCCAAAAATTCCAGAGAACTCCTATAGCTGATAAACACCTTCAACAAAGTGTCTGGATACAAAATTAACTAAACTAAACAATCAGTAGCCTTCTTTTATACAAATGATAAAGGGTCTGAGAAAGAAATTAAGGAAACACCACCCTTTACACTAGCCTTTACAATATGAAATATTTTGGTGTAACTCTAACCAAACAAGGGAAAGGCCTATATGAAAAGAATTTCAAGTCACCAAAGAAAGAAGAGGATTATATCAGAAGATGGAAACATGTTTATGGATTGGTAGGACTAACATACTGAAAATGGCCATCTTATCAAACAATTTACAGATTCAAAGCAATTCCCATTAAAATTCCAACACAATTATTTACAGACCTTGTCAGAGCAATTTCTAACTTCATGTGGAAAAAAAGCATTAAAAAACTCAGGATAACTAAAAGAATTCTGAACAGTAAAAGAACATCTGGAGGTATCACCGTCCTTGACATCAAGCTGTAATATGGAGCAATAATAATAAAAACTGCATGGTATTGGTATAGGAACACACAGGTTGATCAATGAAAAAGAATTGATGACCCCAAAATAAACCCATACACCTATGGACACTTAAAATTTGACATAGAAGCAAAAATATGTAATGAAAAAAAAAACCAGCATCTTCAACCAGTAGCGCTGATCTATCTGGATGTCTGTGTGTAGAAGAATGTGAATAGATTCATATTTATCAACCTGCACAAAACTCGTCTAAGTGTTTCAAAGACCTCAATGTAAAACCAGATACACTAAATCTAATATACTAATAAGTGGGGAATTGGTACAGGAAACAACTTCCTAAATAGCACACTAATAGCTCAGAGTCTAAGATCAACAATTGATAAGTGGGGTCTCATAAAACTGAGTAGCTTATGTAAGGCAAAGGACACTGTCAACCACAGCCTACAGATTGGGGAAGGATCTTCACCAAAACTACGTCTGATAGAGGACTAATATCCAAGATTTATAAATAACTGAAGAAGTTGGATACCAACAAGCCAAATAACCCAATTAAAAATAGGGTATAGTGCTAATCATTCAACAGAGAAATCTCAAATGGCTGTGTAGTGCCTAAAAAACGTTCAAGGTCTTTAGTAATCATGGAAATGCAAATCAAAATGACCCTGATATTTCATCTTAGACGACTCAGAATGGCTAAGATAAAAAACTCAAGTGATACACAATGCTGTGGAGGATGTGGAGTAAGAGGAACACTCCTAAACTGCTGGTGCAATTTCAAACTGGCACAACCACTTTGGAAATCAATTTGTCAACCCTTGGTCATACACCCAAAAGATGCTCCACCATCCCACAAGTGCACCTACTCAACTGTGTTTATAGCAGCTTTATTCGTAATACACAGAAACTCAAAAAAAATCTCTAGATGCCCTTCAACTAAAGAGTGAATAAAAAAATCATTTACACAATGGAATACCACTTAGCTAATAAAAACAAAGACATCATGAATTTTGCAGTCAAATGGATGGAACAATGGAATATCATCCTGAGTGAGGTGACTCAGATCCAAAAGGATCTGCATAGTGTGTATTTACTTTTAAAGTGGATATCAGCCATAAAATACAGGATATCTGTGCTACACTCTACAGACCCAAAGGGACTAAATAAGAAGGAAGGCCCAAACAAGGATGCTGGGCTCTTACTTAGAAGGAGGATATAAAAATTCAGGATCAAGCCAGGCGGTGATGGCGCACGCCTTTAGTCCCAGCACTTGGGAGGCAGAGGCAGGCGGATTTCTGAGTTCGAGGCCAGCCTGGTCTACAGAGTGAGTTCCAGGACAGCCAAGACTACACAGAGAAACCCTATCTCAAAAAACAAAACAAACAAACAAACAAAAACAAAAACAAGACAAAAAACTCAACAACAACAACAAAAAAAACAACAAAAAAATTCAGGATCAGGTTTGGGGAGCGACAGGAGAGATGACTAGATAGCTTAGAGAATGAATGGAAATCTGCAACTGACTGGCTTGGGGAGGTTGGGGGAATCTCAAGGATGTGCACAGACCTGGGATAGGGGAGGGACCTAAGAATCAATGAGAATGGCCATAGCTGTGATTCAGAGCCTTGGGACTATGAAACCTAAAGAGGCTACCTCCTGTAGCCAGGCAGGAACCCCAGTGGTGCCACCAGGCACCACCCACAAGACCTTCAACCCAAAATTTACCTTGTCTACAAGAAGTGCAGTGACAAGGCATGGAGCAGAGACTTAGAGAATAACCAAGCAATAACTGGCCCAACTAGAGAACCATCCCATGGGCAAGTTCCAATCCCTGACACTATTAATGATATTCTGTCTTGCTTGCAGACAGGAATCTACATTGACTATCCTCTGAGAGGATTCATGAGCAGCTAACTCAGAGGAATTCAGAGAACCACAGTCAAACAGTGAATGGCGCTTGAGGACTCTTATGAAAGAGTTAGGGGAATGATTGAGAGGCCCCAAAGTGGATAGCAAATCCATAGAAAGACCAACAGAGTCAACTAATCTGGAACCTTGGCTGTGGGAGACTAAACTACCAACCAAAGAGCATACACAGACTGGACCTATTTCCTCTCCCCACACATATGTAGCGTATATGCAGCTCTGTCTTCATGTGGATCCTGTTCTGGGGTGGGAGCTATATCTAAACTCTTGCCTGTCTATGGTATATGTTCTTCTAACTGGGCTGCCTTATCTGACCTCAGTGGGGAAGGATGCACCTAGCTTCCAGAGACTTGATGTGCCAGGGTTGGGGCATAATCTCTCAGAGAATGGGAAGGAGATGGGGGAGATATTGTGGCAGGGAGGCAGTTATTGAGATGTAAAGTGGAAAAAAACATAAATTTCTTGAAGTTTCTTTGCATTAATTGCTTTAGGCTGTGTTCTTCTTGGAAACATTACATGAAATGAAGTTGGAGGACAGGACCAAAAGACTGGGCAGAAAGAGAAACTAATCTCTAACCCTTGAAGAGGTGCAGGTAAGCTAAGATTTAAGCTTTTACAATTGTTCATAATAGTCTGTTAACAGCTATATCCTTCTCTTAAAACTGTATGTTGATTTCAGTGTGGGGGAAATGGTGGCTGGGGAGGTGGGATTGGGAGGGTGAGTGGGGGCATGTCCTCATAAAAGCAGAAGGAGCAGGAATGGAATAAAAGGTTCCTTTGAGGGAAGGGGATTACATCTGAAATGTAAATTAAAATATCCAATAAAAAACAAGCAAAGAAACAAACATGCAAACAAAAAAACTCCAAAACTATATGTTGAGCTCAGCAATGGCCAACCAGTTACATCATTCTTATAGTTGCTTACATTGGGGTCGTAGAATTAGAACTTTATATACCTGTGCTGTTCAAGTATTGCCTATACACATCATGTGAAGGAAGCATGACCTTGGGCAATGTCATTTTCTTGAAATGAGGCAGTTGAAATAGAGATTCTCATCCTTGGCAGTACTCATAGCACATAAGAAGTTGATCCTTGTGATGACATTTCTGCTAGCTATCTGGTAACATTTCATTCCAGGAGCCCAATCACTATCTCCACACTTTCTGTTATAGTCTGGAAACTACCCTTTATTCTCCAACTTTCCTAATTCCCACCTCAGAAAGACAGCAATAAGACACTTAAATACCCTGCCCTTTTGATTGTTGGGCTCAGGGGGATTCCCTCATTTCTGTCTTTGAACTTGATCAATACATGTACCCTTTTCTCTCTTAAGTAGCAGAAGGTATGAGTGGAGACACTGCTCAGATCCACACAGAAAGAGGAACATGTCTCTCATTTGGTGATTCACTTATATCATGCTACAGAGTTATATATTTTGTTTGCTGTACTTTTGTAAAATATGGAACTTTTCCCATTAAAAATTCTTGAAGTCAGAAACTTACTCATATTTGCATTTCACAAGCAATAATGATTTTAATACAAATTACGATAATTTTATTCTTTCTTCCCCTTCATAGTGTTGTTGGCCCACAGGGAGAGTCTCAAGATGTAACACTAATAAAACTTGTACTATAATAGTCAAAGCTCCATAAATATAAGCTGAACTTGACTGTGAGTCTCAGATAAAGATAACAAAGATACACAAAGCAGTGATTAGACAGGATTTTACAATTACTATTCCATGATGGTTTATGGAAGGGTCATGAGCAGGAGTGAAATTCGTAAGGGTATGGAGGGTAGAAGAAGACTCATTTAGTAGAAAGAATGAGTTAAGTTGTGGTCCTCTAACTCAGATGTTAGAGTACTAACAACTAGAAGTAGCCTCAGATCTCTTATAAAACGTGTGTCTGCACATCAGATGTTGGTGTAGTGGCCATAGTAATGTGGATGCAGAAGATTCCTAGCCATGCTTGTAGCAGCAGCCATCGGAGTGAATTACTGCAAAGTCCTTCCAGTTACCTTTCCCAGGTTTACTCTCTTTAGCTCCATTGTTTCGTCTTTTCCTTTCACATACTACCAGGAAGTCCATGTGTCTAATGAATAAAAAAAAATGGCACACAGAAACTGAAATCCAACCAAAGGGAATACAGAGACAGAACTGGCTAAGAAGGTAGAGAGGAGGCTTAAACAAAGGGAGTATAATCTGACAGGAACCATTACCAAGGAAGACTTTAGAATGAACGCAACAATAGAGGGGCAATGTCACAGGGACCTCAACAAGAATAAAGAGCTGAATCAATGAGTAATGAGCTTGGCAATTATTTATCATTTCCCACTAACAAAAGTTTCTGTGCTTTGTTTTACACCTTGTGACAGTTACATGGAGATAAAACAGTAAACAAGAAGGGACCTGTTTTAGTTTCAGTGCAAGTGGGTTTCTCATAAGGAAAATGGTTTATTTCGAGAGCAGAGAGTCTAAAGGACAAAGCTGGTAGTAACAGCAGCAGCTTATGTTAGGTGCTGCAGCTGTCATTCCCACTGTTTTCCCACCAAAGCTCCACTGGCTTCTTTCCCTTTTCAGATGCTACACAGTAATGTGCATGTATTTAATGAATGAGAAGAAGTCACAGAGAAATGAAAGTGGTATCAGAGTCCTACATGGGATTTGTGACTACAAAACTGGTCACATTTCTTATATTTTTGTTGGATTTTTACCAGTTAAATATGAATATATTTTTGGATTCTGAGACAATTAATTATATCTGATAAATAAGGAGTTTATTTTTTAATAAGGGTATTGTCAAGATTTCTTTGTTTCCATCCATTCAGGGTGCTGAGTAATGAGAACAAGAGATGAGCAGATGAAATCAGTACCTACCTGACTGAGTGTACAGTGAGCATGGGAGACATTTTAGAATTATCCCATAATATAATAGAAGCTCTCCTAAGACTGGTGAAGGAAAAATACACATAGCTCTTTGTCATTTGTTTTTGCCATTTGTTCATTTTACACAAATATCTGCTGATCCAGGCTGACTTTAACTCACAGCACATTAAACAAAGTGTTGATTTCTAGATGATAAGGCTAATTAACATTTGTCTACTGGTTATTTACTTTGAGGCAGATAAAACAATACACAATCCTTTATCTTTATGTGCTTTACATCATAAGACTTCAAACTAATAACAGATTTCATTTCCAAAACTCTTTCTCTTCATCCAGAAAACTTAATTTCACATTTCAGTACAGAGATCTTCAAGCATATATGGTCACTCCTTGATTGGGATTGGATAGAGAATACTTTCCCTATATATAGTAAAGTGATTGTCTTTATACTATGTGAATAAAGTTTTGATTAATACAAACAGATTTATTGGGTCATTTATAATATATTCAAATTCTACCTGACATTTTGTCAAAAACTTTTGAGTACTAAGGAACACAAAGATGGCGTTTGGGGATTTCTTTATTGAATGCTTCTTAGCCTTAAGAATATCAAAATATGGTATAAATTTTAGAAGAGTATGCTTCATGGAAAACTTAAATCTCTATTAAGAGAATATAATTGATTCAGGTGACAAAACTCCTAGAACTTTTTTTTTCTAAAATGAGCAATTTCTTGATAAGTGAATTTCATGATAAATTTTACATGATTTGATTAAGCAGTACTGACTGTTTTTTTCTAACAATCTTCGGTAAATATGGGTATAATGTACCAAGTTTGTAAGAACATACTGAGTTATACAGTTGTTTGTACATTACATAGTAATTCTATTCTGTTTAATCCTTGGTTTATTTTCTTTCCCCAAACTTCTGTTCTTTTTTCATTATCTTCTCTTGATCTTTAATAGGGAGAGAAACACAGATAGAGGGAGTCATTCACATTAATCACGTACTCTTATGACTATGGCAACTTATATTTGTGACTATGGTAGCTTTAGGTTTCTGACTAATTTTGCCACTATGAGTATAGTCATTCCTCGATTAATGGTATTTATTAGTTACTTTACCCAGAAAATATATTTTTGGCATTTTTGCATACAAATGTAATGCTTCCCACTGCATTTCAGCAGAGAACATGTGTTTTATATTAGTTGCTCATCTCTACACCAAGTTAATTCAAGTTTGAGGGTTTTACTCATAGAGTCATAAATTATGGATTACTTTACTAAGGTTCCAATAGCTTAAGTCAGTTTCAGTCAAGCTAAATTCTAAGCAAAAATTTTTAATTATTGATCGAATCGAGTAACATCCAACAAGTGTTAGCAGGGTGATAACCTTGTCTTTTAATTAAACAAAACAAACAAACAAATGAACAAGACAATAGAGCCCCTTGCTCAAATCCATCTTAACTATGATTCTTAGAGATATCAAACAAGAGTCTGCTGAGCTTGGAGCAGAAGGAACTAGAATATAAAATTTTGAATTCTTGAGATCTATGGCTCCATCCTGTCCCTAGTGTTTATCATTCACTTGTAATAAAGGCTCTTGGCAAACTGGCTAGTTGAGGAAGTAAAGATGACACATCTAGCCTAGTGTTTCCATCTAACAATTCTATACCTGACAGTGCATGCTAAAATACATAACCTTGTGAGTGATAAATAATTTGTACAATGTCACATATTATCTGGACTTCTCTGTCAGAGATTGATACCTCTACATTCTCTGAAATCCTAATAATAATTGCTCTTAGTGTACCTCTATCATCATAACAAGGGTAAACCTTTCTCTAGAAATTATTCTTCACACAAATTTACATACACATAGAGAAACACAATATATCTTTAATAAAAGAAGTATTTCAGTCACAGATATTTTGCTTAATATATTTATAGTGAGCATTGAGTATTGAGGATTAACCATTTACTGTGGCTAGCTGAGAATATTCTTAAGTGGTTTCAGAAAAGTAGAAAGGCTAATTATTATATTACCAGAAAGATGTTGATGGTCTTATAATTCATTTTTGGTAAGGAACTAAATTGCACTAAAATTTTGTACTTGTAGGAATAGAAAAGGAAGTGAAGCATTTCTTGACATAGATTACAGTGAACTGCTTTGACGATTCCATAATGATGCTAAACTCAGGTCCTATTGAGAAGAGCCTAAAGAAGACACCCTACATTTAGATACTGAATTGAACATGCTTAGAGATATACTCCAAAGCATTCTGTAAACACACAAGCATGTATATGGACACACACACACACACACACACACACACACACACACACACACACACATACACACACATTAAATATCACCAAAGCATGGCCTTCCTTTTGCTTAATCTGCAGTAGCAACACATTTTTTAATATTATAGAGAAAAAATTTCATTTTGACTTCATTGATTTAGTGCCACAATTAAATATTGATTAATCTGACAAAATAAATCTTTTTCAGATGAAGAGACTCCACGTTTTCCTGGTTTCAGGGCCTAGTTACAGATTTATAGTGGAGAGGAGATTATTGCTTCTATTATTTTTATTATCTCCTGTCATAAGTATATTAATGAAAGCAATATTTAATTAAGACATGCTGTAGGTTAGAACTGAGTGCAAACTTTTAATTCCAACGTTGTGATATACACAGGGGTTTAGTGCTAAACAGAAGAGGTGAGAAAAGTTTCTCATGTACAACATGCATCCTGGTAGCAAATTATAGTTTCTTTGTCACATGAGATTTGAAGGAATAGGTTTTTCTGACTTCATATAAAATTTCCCAAAAGCTGAATTTTGGAAAACATTAATGAAACTCTTAATAAATAAAGAGAAGAAAACTTCATTAAATAGTTTTTCCCAATTGTACAGATGCCAAATAAATAAATGAAAAAGAAAGAATGAAAACAAACAAAACATGATATTCCTCAGTAATTCTAAACCAAAAAAATCAGAGGCAGGTAAGTATAATTTAGCAACCTGGGATTCCTTTTTGTTTTGGATAGTTGCACACTTTTCTTCCAACTTTGTACATGTCAGCCTAAGATCAATAATGCATGAATTATGCATTCATATTGCACTCTAAAGATGTATCTAATAATAGTGTTGTTGACCTGGAACTCCAGCTTCACAGTGATAGAAACATATCATTCTCTGAACAACAGAATGCGTTTCTCTGCCTCTCAATGACTATATCAAACTCAGATTTTCTTCAGTGACACTCTGGATATATCTGATACACAAGAGGAGGCAATCTGATCCAGACTGCTTTGGGGTAGACTCTTAATGAGGCAAATTATGTCCTCTAAATGACTTCTTAAGGATAACCTATCATTTAAAATCTTACATGTAACTGGATAAGCAAATGATTAAAATGCAATATGTCATGAAAAGTGATGTGCACAGTAGAGCAATAGTTTTATAACTTAAAACTGTCTGTCCAAAATAGTGCCACCTAAATTATTCCCCTAGTAATCAAGCCTGAAGCCTTTTCTTCCTTTAGAGCCCACTAAAGAAGCCAATGGCGATGAGCTGGGACTCTGAGTGCTCTTTCACTTGTGAGCTCTCTTGTCATTCTCGACCTCGAATCTGACCTGTTCTTTTGCTTTGCTTAGCTAAAAACTACCTCGTATATTTTAAAATGTGCACACTTTTATTTTATCTTGAACAAGTCACAAAGTCTTGAAAATCAGTCTCTGACCTATGAGAACAAGACTAAGCTTTGGCTTTCTCCTGCTTTTCAAACTTAGACTCTAAGGCTTTTATTTGTATGTTCAGAATACATTCTTAAGTATGGCTATGGTAGTATATAAACGATAAACAATTCCTCCGTTTCTAAAGCCTAAGGACAGACTAGAGCTTAGAGAAGCTCATACTTAAAGAGATAATGGTTTTAGGTCTCTATGCTCTTATATATGATATATACATACATACATACATACATACATACATACATACATACATATGCATATATATATTCTTTTGATAATGCTTTTTTTCTAATAATGAATATAATTTTTTCTGTTATATATATATATATACATATATATGTGTGTGTGTGTGTGTGTGTGTGTGTGTGTGTGTGTGTGTGTATTTTGAAGACACTTGGTTGTTGGTGGAAAATGTTTGTTTTAGGATGGTAACCATCATTAAGACTTTACCACAACAGATACAGGAAGCACAGCAAAAAACAGGGGTTTTTTTTTGTTTGTTTGTTTGTTTTCAGGGTTTTTTTTTTTTTTTGTTCCTTTGGTGTGTTGACATAGTTTGTGTTTTCATGTAGATCACTGGGAGAGATTTAAAAACATGTTTCTGGAACTATAGAAGCCAGATCACAGGAAATAGGCTCTCAGATCAGATCCAGCTCTTGTCATATGAGCCCTGTATTCTGAGTGTATGGTGTCTTCCACAACAGAGGTCCAACCTTCATCCTAGGGAGGCAACCAAAGGCTAATACACACTCATATGTAGCCCCTGCCCCTTATCAAATAAGCTTTTTCTTACAACAGATGGAACCCATCACAGAAAATCACAATGGGTTAACAAGCCGAGACCAATAGTTTCTGAATTAGAAAACCATAATGGGATAAAGTGTGGACACCAATGGGTTTCTGAATTCAAGATCAAAAGTTTCCAGTTTTTGAGAAGTATTCATCTGTGTATCCAAGAACAACAACCTCTAAATAGGTTAAAATCAAATGTTTTTTCATAAAGACATATTACATGATGACTTAAAAGAAAACAGGCACAGAATATATTCAGTTACATATGTACTACAATCACTTATATCTTTCCACCCAGAGTTAAGATTTTCAAGCCAGGATCTTCATGTTGCCTGGGGAAATAATCATATTATTAAATTTTGTCTTACTAAAGTAAGGTTTTATCTTAAGTTGTATCTTAAGAAAGCTGAGTAATTCAGCACAGGCATAGTACTTATGAGTTTAGTGTCTTTACTCTCACTTGAATTTCACCTCACCAAGATTTAAACACTTCTAACAGCCCTATTTACAGGCATTGCAATAAAATGCTTTCACTGGTTAAATATATTGAAGAATAGTACAGAGCTTGTAAAATGTGAACCTGAAATCCTTGTAAAACCCTTTTCTTAACTTTAAAAGTTCAGAGCTTTGGAAGCTCTACTAAATGAAAGGCAGGGTTTATGACATAAGTAATTGCTGTGAATGAGGTTGGGCAGTGAGGTAATAGAGCCCACCATTAATTAATTACTCCACCATTCACTAATTAACTAACTAATTAATGACTAGATGCTGTTTACAACAAATGTTTCTAGATGCTAATGAGAATGGTTGGAACACAGTCATTGTGCTTTTAGTTTGGTCACAGAGGTGATCAGCTAACGAGAACATGCAAGAAACTTTTAGTCTTTAGAAATAATCCACTGACAGTATTTTAAATATTAAAAGGAGGATAAAGCCAAACAGGTGTAATGATGGCATTTGAATATGTGAACATGAAATGTAGTGAAATTTAAAAAGAAAAAACAAACATTTTTATATATTCTGTGACAACGTATCTTGAGCAGATACATTTCAGTTGTCCCCTCTCACCATTCATAGCCACACCCAATACACACCCCTCCCCACTTTATGTCCTTTTATTGATTGATTGATTGATTGTAGGCTCCTGGGTTTGGTTAGCAGTGAGATTACCTAGTGCTGAGAGTTAGACACTAGAGCACTGTGTGTGACTGAAGAAGTTGTAAGAGAAAGATGGTCAGTTAACCAGTGAATTAATCTTTAAAGAGTTAACACAAAGGTTTAATCAATGTGGAAGTTGACATGAGTTTTGGGGTGCATTTCTCACTCTTTTGAGTCTACAGGGATGTTAATTCATGTGTCTCTCATGAACTTTCTGACCATAAACATCCTGGCTTTGGACTTCTGCATTATTCATAAAATGCTTCTCTGCCTGATAGTCAGAGAGATAGAACATTTTGGATGTCAGGTTTAATATTTTTCTTATCTATAATATGATAGAAATTACTACAGTAGAAAGATAATAGAAAAATAAATCCCTTTGGACTGCATGCCCTTTAACTTGGCCCAGGAAAGAAGCTGTGTATATTTTCCAAATATCACTTTTTTCAAGAATGGAAGGGAAAAGAATGTTTTCCCACCACCAGCTTTTGCTGCTTTGATAATATTCTCCGATGAACCAGATGGTGAGAAAAAGTTACTCTTCTCTAGCTCTCTTGGTTGAGCAGTTATTTATAGGCCAATGGGATCCATCTATTCACCTTTATTACAGCTTTTCATCCTTACAGACAATAAATCCAAATAATATGATCCTAGAAAGTCAATATAATTTACACAACTGATGAGTGGAAGTATATGGGGTATTTATTGAACACACTGTTCCCTTGACACTTTATTGCTTTTCTCCAAATAGCAGAAGAAGACAGAAACTATGTTCTTGGAGAAAGAAAAAGTCATGTCTGTGCTTTAATAATCACAATTGAATAAACAGCTAGAGGTAACTGTTGAAAGAAGGCAAACTCAGTATGTCACGCTATCTTACGAGGTACTATTTTCTGGTTTTGCTTTTGTTTTACTCCTTATGATAGGGTTGTTCAATGGTATTTGCTTAAGATTTGTGGGTTTGAATCTGTATGTCTGTTTCTCACAATGTTTTTCTGTAAATTTTCATCCTCGGTTTTCAATCATCTCACCCTTATGCTACTTTTATGTTAACCAACCTTGGGGCATAAGTCTCTTGAGTTTGTGAGATAAGAAGACAAAAATAGTGTTTTCCAAAAGCTCTTGATAGCTCAGTAAGCACCAAGGTGAGCTCATGGGTGTCACTGATGGACAAACAGATTCACTGAGTCAAAAATTCAAAGAGAATCTAAAATACACCTGCATATCGTATGTGTCTTTATAGTGTCTTCATGATCTAGATGAGAGCTTAAGCCATGTATATATAGATGACAGATGACTTTAACTTATGTTTCCAAGAAATTGGTGCCTAGAGAGGCTCCCCAACTCTAGCCAAGATTGGGTGTCACTTGTCTGAGACTGCCCTTGAGTGATGAGATTTTATAACTCGAAAAAAGTATAAACTTACATAACTTAATTAATTGTGAATTTGCAAACTTTTGTAATGAAGACAGGCACAAGTTTCCCGATTTTTCTAAATTTAAACTATGAATGAAAATCTGGATCAGAACTCTGGATGCAGAATGACTTTAAGTATATTCAATCTCTCCTCAATTTTTATTGTTGTGCCATTGATTTGTGATTCTCAGATCCTATTGGTTATTAGGTTCCTATGGAAAGTGCTGGGATTTTTTATCTGGGCAGGGTCTGAACATTAATAATGTAGCAAAAAAAAAACCTTATGGATTCTTCTTTAGTCACTGTAATTACCACTATTTCCAAAGAACAGGGGGACAGAATATTTGTTTGTAAAAGCCATCAAAGAGTAAGAAAGTTTTTCTTAAACCTAGGTCTTTGTTAAAATATAAGTTGTAGCAGTTTACCGCTGGAGGTTTGACCCCACGGGTCAGGATTATGAATCCAGTGCTCCAGAGTTCTGGCAATACCTGCTTGCTACTAATGTTGCTGTTCCTGGGGCTCTATCTGAAGAACCCCTAGGGAAGCCTAGAGCAATGGTGATCCAGTCATTAACTTTTAATAGTTTGAGTTTATCTGTACATTTAATGGCTATAAGCTCTTATTATCTAGCTGAAGTGATTGATTTGTTCTCCATGTGGTATAAGAAATAATTTTTTTAACAAAAGTAGCACGCACAATGTTGTGCAAAGAAAATATTTGTCACAGGGTAGATGTCATCGTCAAAGGGATCAGTCTGGATTCCATATAGGGAATTTCAAGATACTACGTGTTGTTTGGTTTTATTATTTTTCTCTCCTTGCATAAAAATTAAAACTATTCATTAGAGAGAAAAAAGAAAACTATCTGACTTACAGTGGTTTCCAATATTGTGTATGTCATTCAACCTTTAGAATTATTTCAACAGGATTTCACAATTAGCTGCAGGTAGTTCATCTCATTTCAGAGACAGCTGTGGTGACTTTTAAATTACTCAAATTCACAAGTTGTAGTATAATCAATATAACTTTTGATTATAAAAGAAAATATCATTATACTTTATGTGATATAGAAACCCTTGTTAAAATTTTTCTCCAAAGAAAAGATCTTGAAATACCAATGTTAAAATAAACATTCTTGTATGGTACTTTGGGTCTTTTTCTGTTGTTGTTGTTCTAGCTGGAGTTAAAAAACAAGTTAAAAACCAAAATGGTGGTCTTATGTACTGATAATTACGTTATGGCCAATGATAAAAATGGGCATATAGTCCCAACTTTCATCCTCTGAAATATCATGTGCTATGGTATTTTACATTTGGGGACTGAATTCAGGCCCAGCCACTTAACTATATTGTATTGGAGAATTCATATAAACTTTCATGGCTTTGGAAATAGCGATGCATATTCATCAAGACTTCTATGAATATAAAATAAAATGCTATCAATAAAGCACCCAGTGCATCACCTAAGACAAATAGATGTTCAGTAAATGACATCATTCCTCCTCATAAAGTCACCAGGCTTCAGCTAGGACATATAAATTGAGATGCTCACTATCTTACCATTTCACCCCATTTATAGCATAGTTTCTCAGATGGAAACCCATTCAGCATCTCTATAGAGTTAAATTATATCAACTACAATGTGTGAAGAGGAAAAATATTTTTATAAACAGCAAAGTATTTTCCAATGTAAGTTGAACCCAGACAATTTAAACAAGTAGGAGAAGACAGCAGACATTAAATTATAAAGGTAAGAAACTTAAATTGCCTGACATAATAAAAGTTATTTTTGAAAACCAATAATGTACTATTGAAATAATTATTAACATACATATTTTGCATGAAATACATTATAGCACATAATAAGTAACACAAAATATCTTTGGCTTAGAAAGCACAGGCATGATTTTGACATCACATGTACTATGAAAAGTCAGCTGAAAGATCTAATTTTTTTCCCCCACTCAACTAAGTTTTTAGCAGTTTCCAGATTGTCTCTAGTGCTTGCACGCATTCTACAATTTAGTATCTCCAACTGAAAGTGACATGTTGCTTAGTTTTACTTTCTATTAAGTTTCTCTGTGAAGTAAAGTGGCCCATGACCTGTAGAGAGAAAAGAGGTTGAAAGAGTTTGAACCAAGAAAAAAAAAAGAGAGAGAGACTGGAGGGGAAGTGGGAATAATACAATATGCATTATATATACATACACACACACACACTGATACATAGGTATCAGTCTGTGTGTAAACAGACAGTATATACATATATACACATATACTATATATATATACCTGTCAATAAAAATTTTCAATTAATCATGAAAAAAATCTATCATACCAAGAAAAAAATACAATGATCCAGGTTTTTGGTGGTGGTGATAAAACGTCGTGCCATGTGCTCACCAGCAAAGACCCAAATTCTGTGAATATCCAAATAAGTTTCTGTGGAAGCTCTTCTTTTCTTCTGCTACACTGGTCCTTCATGTTTCTTTTCTTATAATGTCATTCATTCATTTCAGTTGTAAAGCCAGAGTCTCTTGTTTAACAATGGAACATCATATTTTGTTATTTTAACTTTTTAGTTGTATGAAAGTAAAAATGCATACAATGTAAATTATGCTTTCAATTATGATGTCTGATCTTTCTTAGCCTTAAGAATATGTGGGATACTAGCAGTGAGGTGCAGGTTGCTGTCAGCTATGTCACCCGGTGGATAAACAGGTGTTTACTGTAGAATATTGGCTTAGGCCATATCATCAGCCAAAGAACGTCTTCCTTTGTTTAACATCATTTTAATGAAAATATGTTTCTACTTTGTTAAATAATATTTTGATCACAGTGTGTAAAACTTGCAAACTACTGAGAATTTTGAGTAGCATTTGCTTATAAATGTGCAAGATATTCTATCTATCTATCTATCTATCTATCTATCATCTATCTATCTGTGTGTCTGTCTATCTACATAATACTGCTGTAGTTCTGTAAAATAAGATTAAGTAGGAGGGTAACTTATTCTGGGATGGGGAAAGAAGCCTTTTTAGAAGTGATTTATTAAGCAAATTTTTATATAATATTTCTTCCTATATTAGTAATATACTATTAGTAGTAATATACTGTTTTAAATTCACATGACATTTTGATCTTTTCTGTTACATGTTTCCTGAACCTATTTTTTCTTTATTTTTTATTTTATTTTAGTATGTATTTTATTCAATACACACTTTTCTTTACTTCACCCTCTAAGGACTGTTATCTCTTTTAAGAAATATAGGTATTCCTTGCCTTAACTCCCAAATCAGAGAGCAATGGCTTACCCCATTCTATCTGTGAAGCTCTTGCTCCCATGGTGTATCTTGTCAGGCTGGTCCTTGTAATTCACAAGGATTATGCCTGAGTCTAAGTCAGGAATTGCTACAAAAGAGGAAGGGGAAACATTTTAAGAGCCAGTGGTCAGGAAAAACATCTTCTGAACATGATAGACTATTGGACTCATATACTCACAACAGTTGCAGTTGCCTGCACCCAACTTGCACAAAATCAAAGCAGTCGGCACTGGAGCATGGAGTGGGGTGACAATCAGTTCTCACCCCTAGCTGCAGAGGTAGTATTGAGGGTTGGTGGCTTTGGGAGGTGGGAGAGTTAGGTTTTTGTTTTTGTTTTTGAGTGTGTGGCCCCTGGTAAGCATACCATGCTTAGTGGATGACTCCATACTTATTAGTATATAAATATTAGATAAAATATTAAATATAATATTTATAAATATAAATATTAGCATATAAAATTAAAGCCAGAAGCTCAAAAACAAACAAATAACAAACAAGCAAAAGAGGAATACAAGGTTGAGAGGGCTGATAGCGAAGTTAGGGTGAGGGATGAAGGGCATAGTATAATCAAAGTACAATATCCATGTATAAAATGATTAAAAATTAATACAGATATTACATAAAAACAAAAGACACACTCATCACACTGCACTTGTTTGTAATTCAACTGTATCTGTCCAAAAAGCATTGAAGTATTCATTGCTGTGTCTGAGTAAGATTTTACTCTGGTTAGAAAAGGGGTCTTTATAGAGGTCATGGTATTAAAATGAGGTAATCCGAGTTAAAATCCAATGTGTTTAGTATCACAATAAAAATCTTAAAAAGTTGCTACGGAGATGTGCATTCTTTGTGTGAAGATGATAGGAAAGAATGCTGGGAGGTGGTCATGCGACAGCAGCAAGGCAGGACCAGTCAGAGGATGCTGCAACTTTGAAGAAATGACTAGAAGTTGGCAAAGTAAGGGAGAAGATTGTGGCCTGGAACAGATGACTAGAATAGACCCAGGGGATACTTAGATTATTATTTCCAGCATTTGGAAGGGAGAGAGAATCAATTTTTGTTCTTTTAATCACCCAAATTTGATTACTCTTATTTGGAAGTCCTAAAAAATGAACAGTCTGTTAGTATTACAATGCTGTGCTTATCTTCCTGAACACTTCATGACAGGCTAGACCCTTATCCTCAGTGTCCATACACAAAACCCTTAAGAAAATGCTCTACAAATCAGGGGCAATCATGTCAGTCTCACAGGAGCAAAAGAAAATAATCAATGGGTTTCCAACCAATAGATTTTCATAAGAAGATCTAATATTCAGCCACTTGGCTCTTATCTCTTATCTTAAAACTGACATTGTAGTTTGCTTAAAATTTCTGTAAGAGATAAAGTCCAATTTTTATTTAAAATGGCATCGATACTATAAGTTCTAAATAACCAATTCTAAAATAATCAATAGTAATTTTTGAAAATTGTTTTTTATTGGATAATTTATTTGTTTACATTTCAGATCCCCTTTCCGCATTTCCCCTCCCTAGAACCCCCTCCTACATCCCCCTCCTCCTTTATGCTTTTGTATCATTTTAATTACATGCATGTATTAAGGTCAAATCTAGGTTGAAGGTCTAGCAATACAATAAACACAAATAGTCAAAGAGCAAGCAAGGCATTAAACTCAATTGTTTGAACACTCCTGTGATCACTGTTTCTAAGGGCTTATCAAGATGACCAAAGTATCTGAGCCTACTTTCCTGTCACAGCCCAAGGTCATTTTCATGTCTGAAGCCTACTTCCTTGTTCTAGCCTAAAATTTAGATTCCTGTATGAAATTACTTTTTGTTCTAGCCTAATATTCAGATTCCTGCCTGAAATTATTTCTTTGTTCTAGCCTAAGATTTAGATTCCTGCCTGAAATTACTTTATAAATAAATTATAAATAAAATCTGACATATATAAATTTGTATAAAATAAACTCTGGAAGTTATATAAAATTGTATAAAATAAATTGTACTATATATATATATAACAATATATTTTACAATTAAGCATCTAATAGAAGCTTGTTGCTATATTGTTAAGCCTTTAAATCTATCCAAATATAAAAATAAATTGTAATATATATATGTATATATATTTCTATATATGTTACAACAAAGCATCTCACAGAAGCTTGTTAAGCCTTTGAATCTATCCAAATTCTGTTATTAATAAATGTTTCTGGGTTTTATTAAGTTTATTTTCTTTCTTCTTTTTTTCAAAGGGTGATTATACTTGTCCATGTCTTTCCTGGTATTTGGACTTTAAAATGTTTGTAAAAGTCTCATAGGTCAAGGTTTTATCCTCACTAAATGTAGCACTCTAAGTTAAGGAAGTATTGACATATTAATCTTTGCTAATAGCCCCTGGTGTCATGGTACCTGCCCTCAGGTATGAGACAATCTTGAAAACTGAGCTTTCCTCTTGCATGTAGTACATTCTTAACTCACAACTGACAGATTACCGGCAAAGCTATAGATCTTTTAAGGAGCGAATACAACGAATTTTTAGAATCATCTTGGTTGGGCTGATGCAAATTATGTCTCCATAGAGAGTGACTGTAGAACATATGCCATAAAAGCAGCTCTCCTTGACCCAGTTCTGAGCTAAGAGATTTCTTAGTGGTACTGGGTGAAAGAGATAATGTTTTACATCGATATGTGGAAGGCATCAGAAGTCTCCATTCTTTGGGGCTGTTTTTGGTTTCAACGACAGTGACAACATTCTTGATATAGAAATACTCCCCAAGATGACTTTTGTTATCTTTAGGAGAAACACAATTCATGTTAGCATACCACTGGACCAAGCTGACTCACCTCTTTCCCTTGTGATCTTCATTTGCCATTATATGTATTATGGTATCCAAATTGTCACTACTGGCAAATTCATTCAGGCGAATAAATTGAGAGACTCCATATTCATAACAAAAGAATATAAAAGTCTTACTTAAACTTATTTCTCATGGAGAAGAGAGAAGAGTCTCTATAGACAACTAAAGACATCTTTGACTTTACTTCAAGTACATTCCACTCATTGATATGTGTATTTATCAGTGTTTCCTTAACTCAATTTTTATGTGCTCATATTACTGCATGTCAATCATTTTAAATTTATTATATTGCCTTTAGTGTTTGTCTGAGCTATTTCATTCTATTGCTCTTTCAGAATTAATATTAGAAATAATCCCCAAATAAAAACATCTTCTGCTTTGACAAGTATTTGGTCTCAATTGTAAGTCCTTTGGGAGAATAATTGATAACTTTGTAATTATCACTCACTTTTACGAATAGTTTTTAAAAAATTTTTATTTGATTTTAGTTTTTTAAAATAGTCTCATCTTTTTGTAATGATATAATAATATTTTATAACATGTTGATAAGGTTGTAGATTGAAGCATCTAGTTACAACAACTGTGTTTGTCAGAGATAAACAGAGACTGAAGATAGCTAGTTGAAATACAAGAAGCATGCTTTCTGTAATTAGGGCTGAATTTCACTGGTTCAAGACTGCTATTGAGAACTTCTGCTATCATCAATTCTCTACGTTAAAATTTTTCATTTTTTCTAATGGTATTGGTGAATACCTTCTGTTGTGAGATAACCTTAGCACTAAACACAGTGATTCTACACTCTGCTATCCCACCAAAAGAAGCCAGATATAACACTTGTAACTCAGAAGGAATTAAAAGAGTGAAGGGGAAAAATACGTGTCTGCACATCCCCCAAAGAGCTTTGCTGAAAGTACTGAAGAAGGCTTTGTAGTTATATACCAAGAGGTACCCTCATTGATAAATGTCTTGATCACACACACACACACACACACACACACACACACACACACACACACAAACACACACACACACACACACAAGTTTATGCACAGTCTCATATTTGATAGTTCTTTATAATTGCAAATTAAATGCTATAGTGTCAGCAATTCCACTTTTTTCTCATTCTACATGTTACAAAATCCAGGAATTGTAATTTACTTTCCAATCACTCTCTGATAAATGCTATTATAAGACATTAAGGACAGCAATGAGTGAATCTGCCTCAGCAATGGGGCAGTTCCTGCTTTCCAAACTTTTTCTTCACAGATCGTTTACCATCATCCTTACTTTTCTTATATGAATGAAATAAGGCATGACAAAAGTGGGTTCTCAAGGCTAAACCTATTCAAAAGAAAAACAGAATATTAAAAGGAACTCGCAGTGTACTTCATTCTTTTCTTTCCATTTGTGTCACAGGTGACTCAGTTTCCCTACCACATTTGATCATACAGGTGATTGTTTCAGTGTTTTCTTTTTGTATACATGTGCGCATTTTCATGTGCAATTATTTTGTTCAGTTATTCCCTCATGTTCTTACTCCTTTCTTCTAAAACTGAGAAACAATTACTAGAACCCATTATTTGGCATAGTCTTTATATTTGTTCTTACCTGAGGTCTTTCAGCTTGTTAACTATCTGGAATATACCTCAGCGACAGAATAATTGGCTTCATGTGTAAATCTCTAGATTCTATGCATGCCTAGTACTGTGAAATTAACAAGAAAATCTAAGCCCACAGAAATGTTTCTTACTTACAATTAAGCCAGTACTTTTATCAAAATTCTGGGAGTAACATAGATGGCCCTGAGTATTCTAAATACTAGCTATAAGATTTATTTAATGAAGCTTTATGACACAATAGCTGAGCTGAGCGTTTTTAATCCTCTAAACTAATCTGGCTACCTCCCTGTCAAACCCCCTGAGGTACTTGCATTCTAGTATTGATCTGACTCTCTCTGATCCAGGTGTGTTCCCATGGTGTTTTCTTGACCCTTTCCTCATGGTGGACCCTCTCTGCCTTTCTCTTTTCCCTCTTTCTCTGGCTGAGATTGGAAGTCCACCCTATTCTCTTTCCTGCTCAGCCACTGAAAGATAGATTTTATTGAGAAATCAGTGTACAAATACAGAGCAATATCTACATAACATTAGGACAGGAGATACTTAGAATAAGCATTACAAAGTCATGTCTAGATTGCAGCCAGATAATGGGGAAAGAGAAATCAGCTTTCTAAGGGGTAATCTTTACACAACGCACAATAACATTATGCCTACACTAATTTGCAGTAAAAACATTAGAAATACTAAATGTGGGAAGAACAAAATTCCAATATAAATTATGTTGGAAAATAAGACATGTAAAAATGCAAATTGACTCTTATCGTTTTCTTTTTTTATATACCAATCGACTCAAAGTAGTTCAAAGACTTAATTTTGAGACTATTGAAGTACTGGAAATTATGAAAGTAATGACTCCAAATGTAGAGGGAAGAATGTAAAATAAAAATACAATCAATAGATTCGTAGAAAATAGTTGAAAACTGTGCTTCTAAGAATGGATTGCAATACAGAATGAAACTAATCTAAAATTCTGGAGCAAAGATAACACAATTTCTAAAAACAATCAAAAAGTTAAAATTAACATTTCTGAAAACCATATAGAATTGTATACACACATTTTATTAGTGTGACATACCGCATTAAATGTGATAATCTTTTGTTTTTATGTGTCACTTAGAAATAACTTAAGTATAAAGAAAAATCTAAGAAATCCCTTTCTCTTTGTTGAAGTTAGAACACAGAAAGGACAGATAATAAAAGAGAGAGCACACACTCAGACAGCCGCACACTTCTCTGCTATCCACCAGGGTCATCCTCTGTTTTTTATCACCTTTCTCTAGGGCTGAGAAGACATCACAGTCTGCACCACCTATGCCTTTGCCTTTTGATTCCCACTGCTGGAATACTAAGAGAATATGGGAGTAGCAGGTTATGAGAAAGGCAGACATGGTGAATTGTTTTTCTATTCCCTTATATGCCAGTCATAATCCAGACCATGACTGGCTCCTTTTATCATGGCTCTATTAATATCATCCCCCCATTTCCCATGTGTAGGAACAGTAACACATTCTAGCTCTCCCTATTCCCAAACGCATACTCATATCTTCATATTTTCCTTATTTCAATTAAATCTTCTTTATGTAAAACTTTTCGGTGTGAAATCTATTTCCTGTCAAATCATATTCGTTAAATTGAGCACATGAGTTTTGTGTTTATTGTCACAAGAAACATTCCATAGGACAGGATAGCTTATCTACTGACAGCCAAACTTATTGACCAATAGATTTGAAATCAAATACTCTCTTTTGAGGAGGTAATTGTTGAGCACAACCCAATCTTAAATGCAGGTAAATATGAGAAGGACAATCAAATGCTGTTGCTCAGGTTTGAGACAACACAAGTAGGAGTCTCAGGGAGGCCTGAGTCTGAGATTGCTAAGAAGATTCTATCTAGGAAAAAAAAATCTCATCATTCCATCTTATAGTAAATCACTAAAACTGTTGTTACTTACTTACTTTGTGCCAGTTACATACAAAAGAAAATGCCAGAATGTAACACACACACACACACACACACACACACACACACACACACACACTCATACAGAAATTACATTAATGTGAGAAAAAAATCATGTTTTGAGGTTGAGCCACCTCAGTTCCTCCAGTGACTCCTCCAAAAGATGAGAGTAAATTTTCAGGATGGAAGAAATGAGGCAAAAATCTGAGTACCAACCAGAATTAAATATTGAAATATTCTACAAATTAATGCTGTCACTTACGGCTGGCTAGGGATTCTTATGCTCCACATGTATAGAAATCGCAGCTAGGCTGAGTTGTAGCTTCCTAAGTATTGTGAGGTCACTGAGTTTAAGCTTAAAGAATGAGATTCGAAAACCAGGGACCTCTGGTCCAAATGCTGATGGTCAGGTTGTGACTCACGCTTTCATTGTGCCAGGATGTGCTCAAGGCAGAGGGTCAATAGCTGTGGCTTATGGTGCCAGTTGACATTTGTATATAAGAAACCTGCACTCTGTTCTTTGGCAGCTTTCTTCTACTTTTCTAGAGATCAGAAATTACAGTTTCTTATGGCTTCATGGTCTTTGGTCTTGCAAAGTCTCAATTTTTATGCCATTTCTAGATTTGTCAATATTACCACTGGCCTTCTCAAACTTAACGACTGTGTTTTTGGTGCCTCTCTGAAATATTCTTAGCCTACAGTGTTACCATTCAAAGATTCCTGTTTATGAGTCCTTATTTCTAGGTGGCCCCTTTTTGCTTAAAGATCTGAGCTTAGGGTATGGGGACTTTAATGTTCTGATGACTCTCTGGAATTCTTTAGTTATCTTCTTGCTTCCACAACTATAAAGCCACTGCCAAAACTATATGCCCCTTCTTTCACAGTCCACTCTACCCATGCTAAAGAGAATAGGTGCAAAAGATCATTCCAGATGAGCCCGCATTGCAACATGAAGGGGTCAGTTCACAGGAAACAGCTTTCCAGAAGATCCAGAGATCTCTGAAAAAATAATCTGCTTCTATACATGAGAAAGATGTGGCATACTTATCCTTAGATCCTAATTCTATAAACCACCATGGAACTTCCACCTCCTCACATAATCACAGGCCTCGCATAAGGACCAGTCATCGGCTTCATATAACTCCATCTATATGTTTCCTTAATTAAATGATTTATGTTTAATTGCAGGGCTGGGTATAGGGGCCGTCTTTTCTGTTCTCCAACCTCCTTAAAGACTGCTGTGGGGAGGTGCTGAGTAGCTGTGGGCAGAAGTCTCTGTAGCAATTGCAATTGGGGACATCAAGACGACACCGACACCGACACCAAGGTTTACCAAAGCAGTAATGAAGTGTTATGAGCTCATATTTTAAAAAACAAAAAAACAAAAAACAAAAAACAAAACCAAAAAAACCCTACAAGTTTCTTGGCTTTAAACCTTCCTCTTAAACAGTCCCTGCATCAGCTTTATAAAATACTCGCAGTCTAACTTGTTCTTTGGTACAGGTAGTGGCAGAGTTAGTGAAAACCTGTCTTCCTAACTTGGCTTCTTTGTTAATGCATATACAAAACTTACAGCACTCACACACACTGTGGATAGACAAAGTCACTCTGAAATTTATTATAAGTTTTGGTAACTGAAATCACTTGATACCCGAATGCTTCCTGAATACAATTATTTTCCAAAGGATTTTTTTATGTATAGTAGATAAAATTACGTTTGACAAGTTAAGCCTAACCAGGTTTCATATCTTTGTCTTCTTGACAACTCTCGGCTACATTCTCACTTTTCATTATGCCCTGCACATTTATTTCAGTATCTCAACACATCGTTTTCCCTCCTCATGTGTGGAAATTGCATTTTATCCCTACCACGATTGGGGAGGAAACAGGTTGCAAAATAGAATATGGATTAGAGGCTTCAATTGTTGAATTTTTATTAAAAACATACATAGAGGTTATATTTGTAATATTAAATAACACTAAATGAAATGTCTTCCTAGTAAGCTATTTGAAAATACATGAAATACACAAACACACTCACACATTACAAACAGTCTCAATCACACATAGCATTCACACTCACATAGCACTCACACAGAATAAAGAGTTTTTCTCAAAATTTTAAATATCAAAGCTGAAAATTGCACAAGAGCTCTTCATAAGTGACCTTCTCTTCACATACTCAGAAATTGTTTTGTTTATAGTGTCAAAAATGATTGACATTCCTCTATGATCTTTTAAAATACGTGGGCTTCCTCTGATTCCCTGTCCCTGTTAAACATTTCCCAGAATGAAACAACATTGGCACTTCATTGTTGACTGGTATTTTAGTTTTAATCTGTGAACTCACCTCTCTTTTCTGTTTTATGCAGTGACTGTCTACAAGGACCTTAATTCAGGAATAAGGGGATGACTTGTTAGTGTTAGTGATAACCATGTCCATCAAACAAGATTCGCCAGAAGTACCTTACTCCACACAAATAGGAAATCATACTTGGAGAATATCATTTATGTTACTATTCTCAATTCATATATTATTATTTGTTTTTGTTTTGAGATGTGGTCTCACTCTGTAGCCCTGGCTGGCCTGGAGCTTACTATATAGACCAGGATGACTACAAATTCATAGAAATCTGCTTCCCTCTGCCTCAAGAGTCCTAGGATTAAAGATGGGGGCCTCCAAACCTAGCCTTTATTACCTCTTGTTCTCTATATAATGTAGCTATTTGAAATGCTTCTTTTCAAGTACCTGTAGTTCTCAATGCATTGTTGGTTCACTATAGAATAAAATTGTTTTCTGTGTCCATACCTTCATTTCTCTCATTTTGTAGAACTCTGGTAACATTATATTTAATTTTCTTACTTGATCTTGTATGGAATTTTCCACTTTTCATAGCTTGTATACATAGGCAACCCTTATAGCTCCTTTATCAACGCAGTTGACCTTGCCAATCTAATATCTTCTAAAAATATCTGTTCTCTAGAATGGTCACTCTTCATCTTATGAGAAATTCAAGTTTACCACTGCTGTGTACAACTTTTATTACATTCAAACCTTCACGAGTCAGGATTATATTCAGCCTCATGCTTTGAAAACTTGCCTTGTAGGACTTAACAAAATAGGTTTCTCATAATCCACCAATGTAAACATTAAAATAGAAGCTGGTATTTGCTATGGTCAAAATCCTAGGGTTCCCTCAGCAATTCTGCACCGCAAATGATTAAAAGCTCATCATTGAAGAGGTGATTTCATACTGATGAAAGGAGCTCAGGATTTCCCTTTGTTCTTCCATCCTGTGAGGAGATATAAACACACAATCAGTAAGGAATTCAATAGACACCATATTTGCCAGTTCCTTGACTTTGAATTGACCAGCCTTTACACCTGTAAACAAATAAGTTTTTTTTTTCCAGTTTACCCAGTCTTACGTAGTTTTTATTTTATAATGGCCTGAGCAGTCTAAGAATTCTTTTCTCACAAATTTAGGAAACAACATCAAAGACAGAATGAATTGATAGTACAAACTTTCCTTCAAAAGTCAAAAGAAGAACCAACCCATCCTTGCTACGCAAGTCATGTGAACTGAAGTCAACATGGAAACCACATAAAGCTGAGGGGGAAAAAATTGACCTTACAAAGTATTCGTTAACTTCTACATTTTTCCGGGCCATGTGCTCCTGTACTCCACTATGATAAAACCAAATAATAATTGTGTGGGTTTAAGTGAGGAATGTATCCTGTAGAAGGCATTTGAACACATGGGTTCTAAAGGATGGTGCTGTTTGGGAGACTAACCTGTAGAGTGGGGTCAGACCTTTGTTGGACTAATATGTCATTTGGACCGACTTTGAGTGGTTATAGTCTCACTCCAGTCCTGTCTTTTCACTATGCTTCATGATTGTGGTTGAAGATGTAAGAACTCAGTTTGCTCTTATATGTGTCATATTTTGCTGATGCCCTGTATCCCTGCCATAATGGACTTTCAACCTTCTAGAATGATAAGCCAAAATAAACCCTTCTTTCCATAAGTTGTCTATTTGCCCCTGCTCTATTTTAGTAATAGAGAAATAGCTAATACAATTATAAAACTAAAACAAGCAAACAAACACAGAAAAAAACAAACAAACAAGCAAACAAACAAAAAAACAGTAAATGTGGACCAGCAGAAAATAGCAAATACTTCTAGCAATTAATTAGGAAAAAACATTATGTGTAGTTAGTTATATTACTAACTGGTCAGGTGAGAGATGTTGGTTTTCTCTTTTGAGAATTCCTTTGTCTGTTGCCTGATGAGAACAAACATGACAAAGGCATCTGACAGTGTAGTCCCTGGAAATCATAGGTCTCTGAGCCAATTTTTGGTGGCTCAAGTCTAGTTTTTAATTTTGATTATTCCTGTCTGTCTCCAATTAGGTTTGTGAATCTATGGCATAGTTTTTTCCTTAGGCTTTGTGTCTATATGAGTCTGATCAATTTCACACAATTTTGTCGAGATATTTCAGATAAACTACTGCTAATCCTGTGCTCTTGTACGATGCCCAAACCCTTAGTACTTAGATAATGTATTGTTGTTCCAAAGCCAGTAAAATGAATAGTTTCTGAATATGGTACAATACATTAATAATATTTCTGCACAAAGAATTACTCAGAGAACCTTTTATAAAATAGATGTACACCTTACCTTATTTTTTTGCCAAATCTGTCTTGTTATATCCTTATTTTATAAACATCTCATTTAGCAATACTGCCTCTTTTTACCTCTGAATACTCCTAGTTAAATGACTTTCAATCAACAGAACTTATAGGCTCCCATTTTTTTCTAGCAAAGCAATTTTGTCATTGTTGCTTGCAGGCTGAGCTTCTTGTGCCTGAGCTCATACTACTTTGTCAGGGCTTTGCTAATGTAACAAGAGACTGGTTCACTGTGGCCTTTTGAGTGCCCTACAGTTTCCTTAAGTCCGTGCCCTCCAAGTGCCCTGCCTAGGCCAGGCGAAGGCTGTATCATAGTTCTTTTATATAAAATAACATTCTTTAGTTTTACATTTTGTCATGTTCCTGCCAAAGGGTTTTCTTTTACTTACAAAGAAATGTGTTTGTTTTTCCACTTGTAAAAATCTTTAAGAGTGAACAACGATTTGGATAACCATCAAAAGATGAGCATAGTAGATGACTCCTTGAATTCATTGATTTCATATCACACAAATTCAAATCAAGCTAGAAATTGTTATGTCATTCACGTGATGGGTACTGTCAAATGTCATATTTGAGATCACTTCTACTGCAGGCTCACGTCCCACCTTTCAAGGAAGATGGAAAAAATGGGATACAGAAAGAGGACAAAACAAAACTAGTTGGGCTCTCTGGAAGTGTTTAGATTCTGTTTCAAAGGCTAGGCTCAAATGATGACTACTCAGAACTCTAATCTTGTTTAAAACATGGAAAATTTAAAATTTTATTGGTCTGTTTAGACATCTGTTGACAATTTTGGTGTCTATAGTAATAAGGAAGCTGAACCTCCAGTAAACGACAAGTCATATTTTTCTGCGCATACTTTACAACATTCCTTGGCTTCCTAGCAATTTTGTGTTCTAGTTGTACTAAAGTAGAATTTCCATGTAAAACTCACCCTTTTCCTTTTGAAGTCTAAATGATAGCATTTCTTTCTTTTTGTAAATTTACATAATTTTCTAAGGAGAAGAAAAATTAACTCCTGGTCCCATACTTCACTTGAAGTATGACTACCTGTCTTTTCTCTCCGAGAGCCTTGTGCATAGACTGGTAATATCAGCAAGGTGTATGGATAAAAGATGTCTTCACTTTACTTGCATAGTCTTTGAGAATGGGCATGGGTGGTCCAAACAGCTCTCTTGAATGAATGAAATTCTTCTGCATACCTTCCAATTTTAAGTTTTTGATTGAAAGGTTTAGCTTTATTTGTTTTACATGCATTGGTGGTCTGTCTACATATATGATTGTGTAGTGTGTGAGTATTTGGTGCCTTTGGAAATGAGAAGAGGACATTAAGATCATCTGAAAATAAAATTACAGATGTTTGTGAGCCACAATGTGTGTACTGGGAATTTAATCAAGGTCACCTGCAGGAGCAACAAGTGAGCCATGTGTCTAGTCTCATCAGCTTTAGTTTCCTTTTAACTGACAGCAAACATTGGTGATTGGGAAAGTGTCACCTAAGTTTAACTTATTTCTAAGTAAGTCAAACCCTTTACTCATTACTTTATTATTTGTGGTATAATCAAAATGTCTCACCGACACTCTCTCCTGAGTTTATGTTATCCTAACTGTACATTGTCTGGTGTCTACTGATAATTAACACGTGGATTTCCCTGCTACAATATCTCTTGTATTAGAAAAAATTTCCTGTTTCTATATGGGTGTGGGGAGCTGACAGAAGGCTTCTATCATCCTTGCAGCCATCTTGAGCCATATACCCTAGTAAGAGATTTGATTACTTATTTAACTTGTCCTGACTAGCTTAAGATTGACATCACTATAATAGAGACTAGGAATACAAAATAATATAAATATATCTAATGTCTTCATGTGCACACTGAAATTACAAAAATGGAAATAAACATCAGAAGAAGGCACTATTCTTCATGATTTTAAAACATTATACACAACAAATGATAAATTGTATGACATTGGGCAAGTGGCAGTAATTGGTGAATGCTGATGAGAAACCATCTGGATGACGCTCCTGGAAGGGAAGATAATTCAGTGCACACACACATTCCTTTTATCTCCTTGGTCACTTGATGTCCACTTTCTTCTTAGCACTACATATAATAATATTTCCATGGCTTATTTTATATCTATATTTTTTGCCCCAGTTCATTCCAGTATGATTTTTGTTACTTTCTACTTTCCACTCAATCTTAGGAGATTGTGAACCTTCCTCTCCCCTTCTTTGCACCCTCAGTGTCCACCAATCAGTTTGCAGATTTTTGTTCAGACATTCCTTTTACTCTAGGCATCTATTGTCTTGTTTCCAGGGTTCTGCTACTGTTAGTCTTCTTCCTTCTTTCCTTCTTTTCTTCCTTTCTGCCTGTCTGTCTTCCTTCCTTCTATTTTTTCTTTCTTTCTTCTTTCCTTCTTTACTCCCTCCCTCCCTCCCTCCCTCCCTCCCTCCGTCCCTCCCTCCCTCTCTCCCTCCCTCCCTGCCTCCCTCCCTCCCTCCCTCCCTCCCTGCCTCCCTCCCTCTTTTCTTCTTTTCATTTTTAAATTTTCATTATAGGCCATTCTTATGATAATTTTTCAAATAAGATCTTTAATTTTAATTGTACTTAAATCCTCTTTAGATTAGGTAAAACTAAGAAGTTCAGTCATATTGTTGGTACAAATTTTTCTTTTTAATACAAGGCTGAGAAAAGCAACAACAACAACGAACGAATTCACTATCTTTAGCCATGAGGAAAATGCAAATTGAAACTCTGAGATCTCGTATCATACCATTCAGAACAGAAAATAGCTTGGGGGGCAAGATGATGATGATGATATGATGACAAAAATGTTGCAGTAAGTGTAGGAAAGCAAGAAGAGTTATTAGGTGCTAGCCATGTTTATCACAAATACCAGAGCAGAAACTTTTTTTTTCAGTTACTTTGATGCAGGATTATTTTTGATGGGTTACTTTTTAACCCAGTCTGGTAAAGATCTCTTGGTAATCCCCCTGTCTCAGCTTCTTAAGTGCTAAGATTACACATCTCAGCTACAGTTTTCATCTCAAAAATATTTCTTGACTCTCAGTATGTACAGAGTATCTCCTGTGAGCAGGCTGAGTGACCTCTCATGTAGTTGAAGAATAGTTGTCCTTGTCTGTGAGATTTCTGGAAAGGTAGGTGTAATGGCTATTCCTGTGTAGGAAAAAAAATAAAAACTCGGACAGGGAACCACAGGGTCTCTCCCGCCATGCTGTGTGTAGTCAGCTGAGAACGCCCTGGGTTCCTCCATCTGGAAGTTAGGCCTGGCTGTTCACCACAGGTTCTCAGGGCATGGCCCAAACACACGAGGAAGTCCTTGGGTTTCCAAAACCGGTTTATTGGCATGGCAGATGGTGGATGGATCTGGATGCTCACTCCACAAATCACAGGGCAGACCTGAGTTAAATAGGGAGGAGGAGAGGAGGAGGGGCTGGGGAGGAATGCTTAGTCGGCTCCACCCTCTGGCCTTCAGGTACCTCATTAGTATGTAAATCTCTCTAGGGCCTGGGGGCTGTTTGTTAGACCTCATACCAGGCCCGACATTCCTGGTTGTCATCATGACTATATCTGGAAGGAACTGTAATCCAGAAATGGAGGGCACATCTGTGATCCAGATCTTGAGGCTGGAAGACACAGGCTTTTTGTCTGGATCTTGACATGGAATGGAACAAGTTTTTGGACTGAATCTTGAGGTATAGTGGCCATGCAAGGCTCAGATCCAGACAAGGTGGTACACATCTTTAATCCCAGGAGACAGAGGCTGAAGACCCCCAAATTTGGGAGACCCTTACTCAAGTCTCGGGAAGTAGCGAACACCCACAAACTCCAAGACACAGTACCTGGATGCAATCAGCAGAGGTTTATTAGGGAAGAGAGCTGGCAGCCAGCGTTCAAACTGCACACTCTTGCAGGAGTACAGTTTGACAAAACCAGTCAGTCTGAGGAGGGTTTTTAAAGGGGTAAACCACAAACCAGGGGAGTGGGAAGGGGGGTGAGGGGTTGTCAAGGATACATAAGAATAGCGAAACATTCCAGAGGAGCCCAAACCTAAATGATACAAGATCATGTGAAAATCACTCTGCACACTCATTCTTCTCAATAATGTAGTAAACTATTTCTCACTTGCTCCTGTCGCAGTCCCACCTAGGTGACTTGCATCTTTTTGTGGTCAGGAATGTGTCTTCCTGCTTTGGACTTTCCTCGCCCACACATGGGATCTTTTCCCTGAGGGTTGAGGAATGTAATCCAGCAAGTGTCCTCTGATTCAGGGACAATGCCCTCCACCTGTAATATCTCGGGGCAATGAAGGCCTGAAATTTTACATTCAGTTTCGCCTTCTGGAGCCTGTATTCTTTTGCTCAGGGTAAAGGAAAAGCCTATATATATTTCATAAAATGATCTTTATAATTTTTTCACTCTACAAGGCAAGCAGTTTTCTGAGTCCAAGGACAGGCAGGGACAGAGAAACTTCCAAGTAAAGAACACCTTAGGTGTAGGCATGGTGATCATACCTTTAATCTGGGCCATACCTTCTGCTGGAGACCTATATAAGGACAATGGAAGATGGAAAGCTTCCTTCCTATCAGCTTGGTTGCACATACTTGATACCACATCTGTTGGAACCTACTGCTTTGGGTTTGTTGATCACTTAGTAGGTCTGAGAAGGATGCAGGACCCTCAGAGCTGCAAGGCACCTTCTGAGAGCAGCCATAGGGTGGACACATCTAGGTGCTCATCTGCTGGGTGTTCGCCTGCCTCTGTACAGAAGACCAGCTGAAACACCTAGCCTCGTGGGACTGAGCAACTACTAGATTCTTGGACTTCCCATTCACAGCTGACTATTGTTGGGTTAGTTGGAATGTAGACTGTAAGCCATTCCAATAATTTCCCTTAATATTTGGAAACATTTTATAAGTTCTGGAACTCTAGAGAACCCTGGATACTATAGTAGGTAACAACAGCAACAACGTAAACTCAGAAAGCCAAATGAACCTTAGTGTTTGTGGTGGTTTGAAAAGAATGGCCTCCATAGGCCTGTACATTTGAATTATTGATTGATCACTGGGGTTTAGCCCTATTTGAGAAGAACTACAAAGTTTAGGAGGTGTGTTTTTATTGCAGTTAAGGTTAGCTTTGTTGGAGAAAGTATGTCACTAGGGATAGATTTTGAGGTTTCAAAAGCCCAACGTGGTCCAGGCTCTCTATTTTTCTGTCTACATTCTACTGATCAGTTTGTAGCACTAGGCTACAGGTCCAGCACTATGTGTGCCATCACACTTCTGCCACACTCTCTACCATGATCATAATAGACTAATCCCTCCTGAAACTGTAAGCAAGGCCTCAATCGAACGTTTTCTCATATATATATATATATATATATATATATATATATATATATATATATGTGTGTGTGTGTGTGTGTGTGTGTGTGTGTGTGTATATATATGTATATATATATATATATATATATATATATATATATATATATATCCCTTCTTCTGAATCTTACTTTCTTACTTTCTGTCTCCCTTTCTTAAGATAGAAAACAAATGTTTCTCTTTTCCCTGGGTAACTCTCCACCTGTATTCCTAACTATGCCACTTATTTGCCACATAAGAGTGGTCCATAACTTGCCCTCCTTATCTTCATCATTTCTCTGCTATTAAATCAGTATCAAATAAGAAAGCAAAACATTCTACCATCCTAAAGCCTAATAGAGCTAATTCCCCTAAAAAAAACGAAACTGCTTTGAGACTTAATCTTAGTCTCATCAGAATGGCTAAGATCAATGAAATAAGGGACAGTTTATGCTGGAGGGTTGATGGCATAAGGGGAATGAAGCTAACCCATTGCTGATGAGAGTGCTAACTTTATCAGACCCTATAGAGATCAGTTTCTGAGCAAACTGCCAACCAGTCTACTCCTAGATCCAGCTATATGACCCTTGGGAATATACCCAATGGACACTTCATTCTACCACAGAAAAACTTGCAAAGAACCATATTCATTTCTGCTGCATTCACAATACCCAGAAATTAGAAACAAAACAGAAGTCTATCAACATATAAATGGATAAAGAAAATGTGGCAAATTTACACAATAGAAAATTCCTTAGCTGTTTAAAACTGAAATAATGAAATTCACAGGAAAATGAATAGAACTATAAAAAAAAAATTCATCCTGAGTGAGGTAACCCAGATCCATAAAGACAGATATGGTATCTTTGCCATATAAGATATATTTGCTTATATGTGAATATTATCTGTTAAGTCAATGGTAAGCAAGCTACAACCTGTAGACCTATAGACGTAACTATGAGGAACACTTAGATCCCCCTAGGATGAGAAAATAGAATACACAGTTATTCATTGATGAGGGTTGGCAGTCTGGAATAAGAGAATAATAAAACAAGAGAGGAGAGAGGGATGAGAGAGGTGACACAAGAGAGTCAGCTAAAATTAAGGGCCATCTGAAAGGTAGGAGGACACCTAATAACCAATGCTACTTAGGTTTCCAAAAACTCAAGACTCGGATTCACTCAAAACGCAGATTCAAAACTCAAGTTCACGGACGTAGGGTAAAACCAAATAGTACTTTTTTACTAAAGGAAGTTAGCAGTAAAATGGCTCTTAATGCCATTTTTTCTGGACTCATAGAACAGTCAGTGCCTTGCCTAGACATCATTAAGAAAAGTTCCTCCTGGAGGAGAAGGAAACAAATACAGAGACACACAGCCAGATATTTTGTATAGAGTGAGAGACCTAGGAACACTCAGCACTAAGTGGGATGTCTCCATCAAATCCCTCCCTCAGGGCTCAGGGAACCCTGTGTATGTGGAATTTAAAGTGGAGATGAAGGACACCTAGGAAACAAGACTTTCTGGACATAACAGGACTGACATATGTATGAATTCACAAAATCTTAGAAAGGATGCACAGGGCCTGCATGCACAGGGCCTGCATGCACAGGGCCTGCTTGCACAGGGCCTGCATGCACAGGGCCTGCATGCACAGGTCTACACTAGGTGGGGTTCAAGATCTAAAGGAAGCAGACACATGACCCTGTCCACAATTCAGAAGCAATCTATAATTAATAATCACTTGAAAATTTGCAAATGAAAATTTAATTTTCTGTGAGAGATTCACTGGGGAAACAAACTACTATTAAGAGCAGGCTGCATGCCCAGCAGCAGACGGTCAATAGAGAACTAACTCAGTGACATATTCAGAGGTTCTCACTGTCTTGTAATGGAGTGTCAGACTTTTTTGCTTTATTGTTTTCTTTTTTAGTTTCATGTTATTTTTTTTAATCTTACAGATCCATTATATATAGAGCGAATAGATTCCAGTTTAGTGTTTGTGGGATTCCTGAGTGTGAGAACAATTAGGTTTCTGTGTCTGTATTCATTTCTGGTACCCTTTCTTGGGCTCTTTTCCTTATGTTTCTTTTGACCTTTGTTTATTTTTGTTTTGTTTTATTATAATTTGTTTTATTATTTTTCTTTAGATGCCTGTTTGTTTTCTAATGCCAGAAAGGCAAAATGTTACCTGAGTCTTAATGGGAGAATAGATGATACAGTGGTCCATATTTAGGAATTTGCAACTTACAGGCAGTTGCTTCTCTACATTTGACCAGTTGTAAATTTCTGTAATAAACAGCATCCACTTCAAGGAGAAGCATCTTTGATCAATGTTCAGGGCTGTATCCTAATCAAGACATCTCTCAAATGTGAGTCTCAAGTTTGATTTTCTTTTGATTCAGGTAATAGTTAATGTCCAGCATGTCTTACCTTCTAAAACAATACATTTATATCCAAACTTCTCTCAAACACTTCAATAGTTAGATATCTTCTATCAACACAAAACACACCTTCCCAATCTATTAAATCTATTAGTGAAAAGAAAGAACAAGATAATTTATCAGTTAGTGGACAGTCATATAATTTTTCCGACTTGTGTCACTAAATGGTTCTTATCAGGTAACATTGCGTTGCAAGAAAAATGCTTTATTGTTTTTCATTTTCCATGTAATTCAACCTAACATTCGATTGATATTTACTTTTACGAATCATTTAATCCACTAATAGTATCAGAAACATAATACATATGAACATATACACATTCACTCTACATATACACATAAATATACATATACACACATGCATAAACACACACATAATATAATATTATACACACACACATATATGTATGTATACTGGATTCTAGATCATTCATAGCTAGGGTTATTTTGTTTAATATGATCAACTCTAGTTTTACCTATTTTTCTAATGGCACTATTATTTTATTCCATTCATAGCTAAGTGGAATCTCTTGCTTGGATTTGCAACATTTTCTTTACAGTGCATCTGTAGTTTTGGAGTGGGAGGGATGATGTATTAACAACATTGTATATCTTCATTTTCATTCTTGTATTTCTCAATCTTCTCTGTTAATTGGAATGAGACTATTTATGCAGAGTCTTTAAAACTATCTCCTTAATTTTTCTTTTACATCTAAAATGTCCTCGATGCCCTTTATATAAAAGAGGAGAAAGACCTAAAAGTTACCAATGCAAATGAAAGATGTGACATTTTTGTCATGACACTGTTTCCCTCTTATCCTTGAAAAGATATTTTTCTTCTATTCTAAAGATATATTTGTCACATAAGAACTAAAATACTAGGTAAAAAATCACTTTAGTCACCTCTAAAAGCATAGATACCTAAGTTGTTAAACACAGTAATTCCTACAAACTAGATCTAGGAGTGAAATGACATGCTTACTTAAATTGGGTGGACAATTTAGACTGAGGATTCAATTTCCTGCTATATGAAATTTAACCTGGTATCTTGAAAATAAAACCCAAGGATCTTCAATGACAATTTTTCTGACTTCTGTTTCACTTGAAAATTCAATGAATACCTATTGCGTATGTCTGTTCTTATCTTTACTAACTCATTTTCATTATAAAACCAACATAGTTATACTTCAGGAAGGATGAAAAATAGAAATGAAAAAAGAATTTCTTTCCATCATCTTGAAAAACCATTTTTTCTAGTTTGGAATGTGACAAAGGCTAATAGATATCGTTAACATGTTATTTAAGCACTAAGAAATGTTAAACTTGCTCCAACACAAGTAAAAATAAAGTGAATTCCAAATTTGCTGAATTAGGGTAAATTTGGAAGTAATGTATAAAAAACACTTACTGGGGTAAACTTATCAAACCTACCCAAGAGCAAGGCAGTTTATAAAAGCAAAGTAATTATAATGCATTTATGTAGAGAATTATTAGTGTTGATGTATTACTTGCCAAGACTTTTTAATAAATGTTACACTATGCATTTTATACAGCAAATCCATCATTTGTTGCCTCTCTTCCCAATAATATTTTTATAATAAACATTGAGCACGTTATATATATTTTTCATGTTCTTTTGTTGTTGTTTTCCTAAAGATACTTTGTACTTTGAGGATTTTATTTTGCTCCATTCTGAAAGGACAGCACTTTAGGTCAGCAGCCCAAGGATCATTTCCAGTTTTCTTAACTGTTACCCTATAATTTTGGAGTGTTCATCCCTGGTTTCACTCTGGATCCCTCAGACATTCAATCAATGAGTGTTTCTTTTTTGACATAATTTTTCAATTGGTAGATGACGTGCAAGAGTCACATCATGACTGTCCTAATGTATGATTGCTGGAGTAAGGCTGGGGCCTTGGGACAAAGAGAAGTAAGAGTATATTTAGAATGTGTGTGTATACTATCAAGATGAACAGCTACCCCTTTATGGTAGGGAATCCTGTGAAAATAACCTATCATCAAATTTGAGTGGTTTAATCAAAAAAATATATATATTTTTGTTTTACTAGTAAGTAGATTAGTCTCGGTGAGTGGGAGCCCTTTGCAATTGAGCCCAAGTATAAATCTTAACCCTTTCACCAAGGCTATCTGTGTCAAGAAGTCATTGTTAAGTGACTGGGATGTCCAAGGACAGGAGATGAATGATACAAGGAGGCAACTGGCTAGAGTCTAGTTGGCTATTTAGAGCCTCTTGGATGGTGAACACTCTCTGTTAGGCATGGACATGTGAACATATGTCTTTGGCCTCATGTAATGCATTTATATGTTTATCACAAAGCTTCACTTTATTTTCAAGTATTTTAAGTATTTTCAAGTCTGAGTGTAAATTTAAGCCATATATATTGAAATATAATATATTATGTAGTTCTGCCTTAGCTCCCATTTCCTTTTAAAGACTATGAAAAGCGAGGTGTATTGGGATAGTTTATGACATATTTGACTTTAGGGCCATCTCAAGTAGCACTCATCTACATTTGTGACAGAGTAGGTTACCAAATTATCAGTCATTATATGAGGTTTAAATGAGCTTTTGATACATTTTTCTGAACTGATCTTTTCAGAAACCTAGCATGACTTTTCTCTCCAGAGATATTTTCCACGAGAGGGAAGAATATTCCTATGTTTCTAAATTTTAGTGTCTAGCCAACTGTACATTATTCCATTTTCTCAGATTCCTTTGGCTGTATGTATATTATTTTCTATGTAATTTGATTAAGTCATTGCCGCACATCTCTGTTCCACTCCTTTCAGATAACCTTCAGTACATCTCCTTTCTAACTTCATGTCTTTTTAAAAGAATCCAGATAGTTCAGGTAGTGTTTCCCATATATGCCTGGCTGTGTGGCAATCCAATGGAGTATGAGCAATCCACCATGGATCATGTCCTTAATGAAAACTTGTTCTTTTCCAGACATAGTATGCTTTTTCTAGTAGGTCAAACCTTACAGAAGTATATTACATTGTGGGTTACTTTATGTGTTGTCCTTTATAGTTAGTTAGAAAATAGAAAGTGAATAAGAAAACCCCAGGCAGAATGTTTGCTATTTCATATGACAAGGACTTATGTATCAACTACAAACCTGAGTAGTGGCTTTTAATAGAGAAAAGTAGACCACCTTGGAATGGCTAGACATACTTATATTTCAAGTATCATTATTCCTTCTTCTGATTCTTTCCATCCAAAGTTATAGAGGCTCAACTTTTCTAAATCTGGACCCTAAATTCTGTCTCACACAGTCGTTGGAGTTGAGAGGCATATCTTGTCTAGAGTTCTGTATTTTTTAAAGTTAAATGCTAGTGAAGATTTTTGTACTTTTTGGACTCTGAAATCAAAAGATAAAGAATTCCCCCCCCCCCCCATTTCATCAATCTCTCTTCAGTGTATTCTATATCAGTAGCATAAGAATTGGCCATTTTATTCCATTGCTTCTTTAAATTAAATTTCTCAAAGGCTTCTAACATCTGAGATAGTGTGTCTGCTACTGCATTTTATCCATTGATTCCTCATCCTTCTTTATAATCAATTCAAGTGGAAAACTTCAATGCTAAAATATGGCATTTGTAAGAACTCAAACTGCCGTCCACAAAAGAACAATTTGGGCCACACAGCCGGTGGATCTAGCTCCACACTTATTTTTAGACTCTGCTTCCTCAATATACCTGGTACCAATGGTTGTACTAGGTTCCTGCCAATACAGACTTAAAGAGAAAATTAGGATTTGGGAAGTTTATTCAATAGTGCTCACAGAAAGCAACAGTGTTGAAAGGGTAAGATTTAGACTAAGAAGCTAATCTTCAAGATGTAGTGTTCTTCTTAGCTGCGTCAGGAGAAAGCTGTAGAGTTGGGATGTTCAACATAACTGACATCAATTAACCCTAAGGGAGGAGGGCTTATCTGGCTCATAGTTTTGGGCTGCAGCTATCATAGTGGGGGAGGCAAGTGGAAGAAGTGAGCGGTTGTTTGGTGATGCTACATCCAGAGTTAGAAAGCCGAGACATGGTCAGATGACTTAGTCCTGCTAAGTTAGTGTTGGGCTCCACCAGGCTTTGGGATTGTATCATGGGAACTTAGAGTAGTCGTCCCATGTCTTAAGTGATATTTATTTATTTATTTATTTAAATTGAAAGTATAATTTTAATATATTCTCTTTCAACTCCTCTTCACCTCCCCATCCACTGAATTCACACCTGTTTATCTCTCTTATTAGGACATAAACAGGTATATAATGATTGATGATGATGATAACGGTGGTGATGGTGGTGGTGACGTTGATAATAATAATAATAATAATAATAATAATAATAATAATAATAATAATAAAATTAGATAAGATAAAACAAGCATACTAGAACAGTTTAAAACAGCTAGTTTGAGAGTTTAAAACTAGAATAGAAAAAACAGACAGCAGAGAAGACCCAACAAAAATCTCAAAACACACACACACACACACAAATTTCATAAAAATGAAAAAACAGAAACCATAATATATACATGCACAAGGCCTGTAAGGAAAAATAAACCCTGACAAAATGTTATGAGACAAAGAACTTTCAAAGTTGCCTTCGAGTTTGTTTTGTATGTAGAGGATATGAATGTTTATCACAACCAACACTACACAGAGGAAAGGAAAATGTAAGGGAAATTTTGATAACTTTGAAGAATAAAGATTATTATTCTCTGTTCACATAGAATAGGGTTCATTTGGCTATAGAATGCTATTGTGGATTCATTTATTGCCTCTGTATTTTAAAACACTGCCAAATTATATACATTCTAACTGCAAGAATGCAGCCCCTGAAATAACCATAAATAATCCTGACCTCATGGAACTCTTATGGTCTTGCTGCCTCCTTCAGAGTGGGTTGGATCTCATTATTAATTTCTAATGGATGAAATATAGCAAAATGGTGCAATAGTATTCTTGACACTAAAAAGTGCACTGGCTTCTGATTGCTACAGCCATTCTTTCTCTTGGATAGCAATCAGCTACCACAATTTCAACTGTGTTTTGAGAGGCACAAAATAGAAGAAATTGTTTTCTCCAGGTTACAGTAGTAAGGACTAAAAGCCGTAAAGTTCTCCCAAGAGTGAGGAAAGAGGCATCTCTTCCACCCACCACCTGATCCTTGAGGCAACTGAAGTTTTAGTGATCCCTGGAACAAGTCAGGAGAGTCCATCTCCATTGCAGATTTCTCATCTGCAGAAGCTGTGTGGCAACAGCTGCTGGTTACTGAAATCTCCTAATTAATAACACATAACTATGTTCTGTGAAGCCCAAGTTGAAAAATTAATCCCTTGAACAGAGATCTTCAGAAATGGGATCTCAGAAAGATACTTAATGCAGCAGTCTCTTCCATTACAAACGGATTGCCATCTCTATAAAAAGAGCTGTGACTTTGAAGTCCATTTCTTGCCTTCTGTCAATCCCCTCACATGTGTTTGTGTTTATGTATGCTCTCCTAGTTCATGTGGTGCTTCCACAGCCAAAATATTCGCACCACTTACCTGCATAGTGAAGGTAGGGTTCCAGGTCTTCTGAACGAAAATAAATGAATATATTTTCTAATCATAGAATAGTCTAAGAAGAATACAGGACTCTTAGTTTTTCTAGCAAGACAGTTTATTTATTTTGTTGTTATTTTGATGCAATATCATTTACATAAAACTATTGTCCAGAGATTTTGTTTTGTTTCTAATGTTATTAATTATCTACTGATATTGAAATGTAAATGTTTTCATATATACTTTGAATATATATTGAATTTTAATATATATTTAATTTGGATATTTTCAGATTTCATTTTAGTTTTATTTCTTTGGAAGTTAATCTGCATATTTTTAAAGATATTTGTATGTGTGGTGTGTGTGTGTGTGTGTGTGTGTGTGTGTATGTGTGTGTGTGTCTGTGTTTACATGTAAATGTGGGTGTCCTTAGAACCCAGATGAGCTAGCAGGTCCACTGAAGGTAGATGTAAAGGTGGCTGTGAGTCCCCTTAGGTGGGTATGGGAAACCCTTTAGGCTGTGAATCCCCTTAGATGGGTATGGGAAAATAAACTTGTTTTCTCTGAAAGAATAGCCTGTACTGTTAAGCACAGAGCCATCTCTCCAGCCCCCTTTGCTTTTCAACCACTAAGATTTTGTGGGTAAAAAAGTTAAGAATGAGTCATGGTTGTTTCTTTTACTTCCATGGAGTTTGCAGAGTTAGCTATGGTGGCAAAGTTGAAAGCACTTCAAATCACCCAAGGACGGCACAACTAGAACTGCACTTCAAAAGTCTGCAAAAGGACCCTAGAATCTTATGAAAGGTTGCTTAGGTGAAGCTGTCTTTCTTAACTTCAAGGACTCAGGGGTGTTAATAGTCTTATTTAGCCACCAAGATGGATGTCCTATGTTGATAAAATGAGAACTGGGTAGCTTTATATATTACTATAATTCACTCAAGTTAAAGCAGCCATGGATTTTCAAACATTTCAATGACATTATATAGACACTATAGTGGCTAATAAGCTTTATACTATTTTTAATGAGTTTCCTGCTTTGAGATGAACTTTTGTGCTCTATTCTGATGAATATATGAAGCCTCTGTCCTTTTCAAATGTAAGTCTACATGTTTCTTGGCTATCTAAGTATTCATCATTCTTTACATGGCTAATTAGTCAGTTATCACGTATTATCTACTTTGGATCTAAAATATTAGACATCTCTCATCTCATTTTCTTTAATCTGGAAAATTGGAGTTCTTCCCTGAAAAATTATTTACTTCCTTTTAAGAAAAGTTTAAGAGAAAAGTACATGGGTATTACATGGTTATTTACAGACTGTCAATTAAAAAGTCTCAGTTACTTTCTCCACTGTGTGTATGTGCTCCTATATTCATGTGTGCATCTCTGTGTAGATGTGTGTGTGTGTGTGTGTGTGTGTGTGTGTGTGTGTGTGTGTGTGAAGAGTTTCATGTACATGAGGTATACAGGTTATAGTTATATATCTCTCTTTCTTAGACAAGGGGCCATTTAACTGGAAATCACAAGATTCAGTAGATTGGTTGCCTAGAAGGCCCAGGAGTCTGTCTATCTCCACCTTCCCTGGGTGGTGCTGAGATTACAAGAGCTTGCCATAAATGCTTGGATTTTTTTCATATATTCTGGAGATTGAATTCTGAGAATTTAACCCAGTTTTATTTTGTGATTTATTGACTGAACTATCTTCAAAGACCTCTATTATTTGTTTTTTAAATATTTATCCAACATAATATTATATTTAAATTATTGTAATTCTTGTTCATTCAAATCTATAACATATACTTTACATTTATTATTTTATTTAATATTTCAATTTTGATAGCCATTGTTTATTCAAGATGTATAATCCTTCAGTTTAAAATGTATAATTCTTCAGGTTCAGAATTTTCTATTATTCATCTCTAGGATTATATGAAATATCAATTTTGCCTATTCTTGTAGTTAACTGTGGTAATAGGAATTAGATAAAAAAGACATCAATATGAGCCTCTAGATAACTATATTAATAATCTGGATGACTCATTTACATGAAATTTGTATAATGAAAAAATGTGTGGTTAGTTTTTATAACTAAATATTCTTTATTGCCCATGAGGTTTTTTTTCTCAAGGATTTCTTTGTTTTTAAAAATATGATGATTTTTTTATACCTCTAATATGATCCTCTGGTACAGGGATATAGAGTATTTATATTGAAAACATAAGACTGAGAAACTATAGTACAAATTCACTTTTTAAAGGACTCAATGAGAGAGCACATTGGAAATAATAAAGGAAGAGCAGTACAGAAATCACTAGATAATGTGGAATTATAACGCCCAAGGTTACTCTGGCGATTAAGGCCAAGAGACACTGAAGTGGGCAAGTGTCTCTCTGACTTTAGGCTGGAGGTCACAATACACATTATTCCTGTGTATTGTACCTAGATCCCAAATCTCCTCCTTGATCTATCCCATCTTAAAACTTCAATGTCACTTATATGTGGATATTTTCATAACAAGAAATCCATTTTGGTTTTGACTATAATACAAAGTGAGAACTAAGTGCCTAAGGGAACAGATGTTTCCAACAGCACCTGCTATTACCATCCTGTCAAAACAATATGGCCACCAATCTGCCGAAGCTGATGGAGACAGTCAATTGCCAAAAATGACTCCATTTACCTGGTAATACCTTCTAAATCTCTTTGCTTCTTTGAAAGATTGCAATAAAGATCTCATTCCTTTGGTTAAAAGTTGTCACACATGGACAGCAATTATGTCTTAACTGTTTACTGAAAGAGTTTTCCTCTCATGACTTGGTGCTCACTCCTGTGACACTTCTGGAAGGTCTTTGCTGTCCTGTCCAACATCCAGCATCTTGACTTGACAGATGTACTGGAGAAGTGTTGTTTTCCTACACATTCTGTCCTCCCCAGCACTCCTTTCATAGAGACTTCCAGGAAACCCTCAACTGTAAAGGATTTTGAGACTTCTCTCTGCACTTGGCTCCTTCATTTCTTTTCCAGTGTACATTGATAGGTAACATCAAATCTGCTAATTTAGCTTCTGAGGACCTTTAAAGAAATCATCAATACAAAAGTCCTTTACATCACAAAATGGATAAAACGAAATAAAACAATACAAAAGATTTCATGTATGACTGACTTGATAAGAAATTTGGCATTTGAAAGTATTTACATGAAATCAAACAAATAATAAATTGCAGAAACTCCAAAGGATAATTTTGTAGTTAATTTTGTCTGAATTATTTAATATCCATTTTGGCATCCTTACTTGTAGTTCAAATAGACTTAATTTACTAATGTAATTTAGCTTATAAACTATTATTTCTGCTTTTGCAGAACACTTAAATCTAGCATGTAACATTTTTATTATAAAATACTACATACAATGTAAAAAGATTTAAAAATCATTAGATTGGTAAAATATGTAAAAGTCAAAGGAAAGTTTCTCACGGTTAACCTTGCTTTAAAAGATTGGGATAGGGAAATGCCTTGTTTTTGGTTGACTCATTTAGAAGTGTAATGTGTAAAACTGTGATCTTTCTTCCAGGTGACACTTCAAGAGAGCATTTAAATAGGCACTAGCTGAACAGAAGTAGTTTCCCTAGGTAAAAAAATAATCACTCCTGTTATCCCATAAGAATTCATCTGCTTCTTTCAGCTCTGATGAGAACTCGACCTTCTTTTCCTGAGAGTGCCATCTGTGTCCACAAAAGGCTGTTACTCTAACACAAAGCAGACTGGTAAGAATCAAATGATCAATCATCTTCTTACTGTGATGCTTGCGACACTTAATTTTCTCGAGTAATTTGTCATTGTGAGGAGCACAAGATTTGTCTGAATTTGTGTCAAAGGTTATTGACTGAATTGCCACCTCATCTTTTCAGCCCATTTATAAAAATGGACATGTTTGGTCGGAGGCTAATGGCTTAGAGGAGGGAATGAGCTTGTCCAAGTTAGGGAAATGATAAGTGGTCGACATATTTGTTGTTTCACTCATTTCTCATGGTAGCATTTATTTAGAGGTTAGCCGGGAAACCACACTTCTTTGTCCTGTATTGTTTCAATTTTAATGAACATTAAAAATGACCACAATCCTCTTCTATTTTTTATGAAATCCTACATTGTGATATTATATACATTAGATATTAAATCATGACCATATGAGAGTAAACATCTGTTTTCCACAAACTGAAAAGTAAGGTGTTTAATTTCCATTTTTTTCTATAAATTGCTTTTGTGTTTTTTTTTACATATATTTAATGTTTGTGTATGTGTGTGTGTGCAAACTTTCTATATGTATACATATTTAATTATTTCTTGAATAAGATATTTCCTTAAGGGAAATATTTTGACTAGTGAGGAAATCTACAGACCTCTACAATTCACATCTCAGATCTCTGAGAGAATACCATAAATGACCTGTCAACAGTATCTTTGTAAAGCATGTTAGAGGACCAAGAGGTTGGATAGAAGTATACATTAATTATTCAAGACTAAAATAGAAGCAATATTTTAATAAAACACCTGGGGAATTAGAAAATAGATAAATTGCTTTTGATTTTCTCCATTTCAGCTAAGGTCAGATAAATAATTCATTTCCGTTTTTCATTCCAGAACATGCTACTGAAGGTTTTCCATGTGGGAGACAGCAACATTTTAACCCTCTGCCTGCAATTTAGAGCTTTTTATCAGTTTTGATTAATATCAGAAGCTAAACCCATAAAGTCTCAGCGACACGACAGGCCAAATGTGAGCTGAACAAGGACGACACCAATGAACATGCCAAGCAGACTCAGTAAAAGCTCACTGCTACAAAAGAACCATAAGTATTGGAGAAAATCTGGGAGCTAGAGAGGTGGTCTTCCTCAGAGAAGCACATACTAGTTTGTGTTAAGTGACAGATGGACAGCTTGAAAACCAAACAAACAAATAAACAAACCAAACAAGTAACTTAGGGACTGAACAGGTTATATTTAGGAATTGGCATTATCATATATATATACATGTGATAACATTAACGAAAAACAGAGACCACATATTTGAAGGTAGAGAGATAAGTGTTATAGGAGGATATGGAGGAAGGCAATGGAGGGGAGAAATGTTATAATTAAATAATAATTTAAAAGTGCTTTCATTTCAAACCATGTTTTGAACATTTATATATTTTCTATCTGTGGAATCTTAACTTGGATGACACACCTATAGATAAAAACATTGCAGTGCCTTCATTTCAATCACCCAAGTTAATGTTGCCTAGATCTTCAACATGTTCCCACTTTCTTCTTTCCACAGCCAAATGCTATAAGCCACAGAGACCAAACATTAGACCAGAAGTAATGCAAATATGTACTGCAATTTAATCTTTACATTGGTGATCAGGCCTCCAGACTTCTAGCATTTCTGTAGAGCAACCTTCCAATTTTATAACCAGCTCCTCTGGACATAGCACTTAAACTCAGTTACATATTCTGCAGTTTTACTGAATAATGTAACAACTCAATTTTATTTCTAAACAACATTGAGAATGATGACTCTGTTAGGATATTTCATAAAAAATGTTGAAATCATTTCTCTTTAGAAGTTATCCTGAAAGCTGAAAATGGAGTCAGGTTTTAGCATAAGTGGTTTAATAAATCTACTCAGAAGAAAGTGAATTCCTTACATAGAGAAAATGCAATGTTTAACATAGGTAGTATGAAATGGTGAGTAACATATATGAGTCTCATGGAGTTACTTGCTTAAATAGACTTAATTGTCAATTTATGACAATTATTGAAATTATGCCTAGACAGTAGAGAACAGAACATGGGTATTAAATAAACCTGAAAAACAACCTCTTGTCATTTGATAATTTTGTGTCTTTATCATGAGGGTTTGTCAAATATAGCAGTGTCATTTATCAAAATAATAGTTGTTAAAGACATTATTATGCATTTGAATGTCTTTCTGTTTAAATGTTCACCTAGATCACAACAAGAAGAAAAGTGAGAGACAAACACACTTTCTAATTTAAATGCTGAGTCCTACATAGCTTGGAAGGGAAGGTATGACATGGTTTCCCACATCTGGAAAAGAGCCAGAAAGATGTGCTGTCTCCATGAATGCTGATGGTTGCTGTGGATGTGGAGTTTGTTTGTAAAATAATGTACATAATTTACTTTACGTTCCTTTTTTGGGAGAATGTCCTCTTTGCCAAGGTCAATGACTCCATGATAATCAGAAACAACAGGAGTCTGGGAGGTCAGGGTGTGTCTATGTCTCAGCAAAATGATAAACTGTGTGACCTTCAGGACAGTCTTTAAGGCTTGGAAAAGAACTCTGAAAATACCAGTTCAAGAATATATAATTTCTCAACTATGAAAATATAAAAATGCAATATGAATTATATGAGAGGCTTCACAGACCTAAAAGAATAGAGGCAGCTGCACTATGAGTCAGCTTGTCAGAAAGATATTAAGGAAGGATGTAAGGACATTTGGGAAGTGGTGATCCCAGGGCAAGATCCCCCCTAGGTAAGTTTATTGTTTGTGCTTACAAAGGCAGGCAGTTTCCTGAGCTCAAGGTCAGCCTGGGACAGAAGGAGTTTAGGCCTAGGCTTGGTGGCAATATTGATCTCAGAATGAGATCTCAGCTAGCTTATTGTCTGTGCTTACAAACATCTCTGAATTCATTTGCCATTTTTTTAAAGAGTATTTGCTGACTTTTCCTACAAATCAAGAGGTTAAAGTCATAAAATTCTGATTTGTGGAGTAATCAAAAGTGAGCCTGGAGTAAATGACTGAATTGACATGTAAATGAAAGACTGAGCTTTGGTCTGAAAGGAAGAGCTAAACAGAGAGAACTGTCAGGAGAAAGTAGTTTTAGTTAGATTTAACTTTTTTTTCTTATATGCAAATAACTCTACAAGCCTTTACTTCATTGAATTATGCCTTTCCTAAATGTGACTAGTTCCTGAGTGAAATCTGATTTTATTGTCACGACTACTGTAGATTTGCTACAATCTGGGCCTAGTTTCCTTTGACAATGGACACTAACAACAGGCCCTAGTAGGGCTAGAGTGACCAGCACATTTTCCTTCAATTCTGAGGACTTACAGGTGGAGAAAAAGGCTGAGGTAGCTTCAGTGCTTTTGAGTCTGGCTGTGAGAGAAAACAATAACGTATGTAATGGTAGCCAAATGTCAAGTTGATGGGTATGTAAATATTTGATATTTGATTAGCTAACTCTATCAGGATAGATTACAGAACACTTATTTTTAGTCCAATTTAAGATGCCACACATTTTGTGTAATAGCATTTGATATTTATTCTATCTTATTATTCAACTCATGAACCTCTGTACTTTCATGGGAGATGGAAAGGTTAATTGAATAAAGAAAATTGGTCTTGAGATAAAGATTTTAGACAGTTCTTGATCTCTTCATCCACAATACTCATAGTCTTAGGGATTTTTTTTTTAAATAGGGCATTGCTTGCTGCATGTAAATGTGCAGAGTTACTTCACCCAGGAACCTTCTGTCTTAATTAGGTCCTTAGCCATTATCTTTGCTTTGATGTGTATAAAAAAGAAGCAAACTTAAAAATTATGTACAAGATTAGGTAAAAAAATTAAAGAAGTATATGCCATCTGGAATAGAAATTCTTGAAAGAATTTAAAATTAGAGGCATCTAAGTGGAAGGAATTCAGTCATTATTCTTTGATCAGCATTGATAATACATTCTCATTTTGTGATATTTCTTTAATGTCATATCTATATATCTACTATGACAGAAACAAGAGAAAATTACAACTATGTATACTTCCAGATTTATTTATTTTGTAACACACATATTGTTTCAAATTTCAGTCACTTATAAGATAGTTAGATTTTAGGTGACTTGACATAAAACATACAGAATACATCACTGAATATTGGAGATACTTAGTAATCAAGATGATTAAAAAAAAGAAAAAATTGCTGATACGTTAAATAGTATTTTCTGAGTCACTTTTATCAAGAGAAAAATATGTGAGTATAATATTGAAAGATTTTGATTAATATAACATATGTTATTGACTAAAATTAGGATTCAGTATTTACTTAAAATAGATTTTTACTACAAAATAGAGATACATGTTCTCTTTAGAGTCTGAAAATCTCTTAATAAGCTAACATGAATTTCATCACATGCCTCTTGTAATTCAAAGAATTTTATTAGAAACATAACTTTGCTAATTTTATATGCACTTTTATAGATCTAATAATTATACAAATGAGACACAAGTATATTTGATGCAGGAAGTAACTATAGCTTCTGACAATGTATGTTGGCTATTAAACCAGGAATGTAAGCAGAAAAAGGAAATAATCATTCTTGTACAAATGAGTGAGATTTGTTTCAAGGATTCACAAATGACAGTTTTTAAAAATTGTGATGGTTGAGGCTATGGGCAGCAATGGGAATCATCTGAGGTCACGTCAATGAAAATACAGAGTAGATCATTTCCTTTGCTTGACTTAACAGGAGGAAATTGTTTGCCTTTGGAAACTCTTCACTGCTCTGGTAAGATAGAGTCTTAGTCTTCAAGGAAATTCAAGTTGTTAAAGCTAAGAAAAGAGAAGAGTACTGTTCACATGATTAGGAGTCTCCTCAGGCCTTACATGACGCAGTAGAGGGTGATGAGTTATGAGTTGAGACGCTTGGTTCAAGTCTGGTCATTGAAACATGTTAAGGGATACTTGATCACACCGTGAACCCCAAGACTGTGTTGCTTAGTGGGAAAGAAAACCATTTCTAGTTGTGGTGTGGCTGAGCCCTAACACACACCTTTGATCCAAGAGTGTTGTTTATTGTACACAGTATTAAATAAAGTCAACTACAGGTCAAAAGGCAGAGTAAGCAACCAGTTAACAGGGAGCAAACATAGACAAAAACTATAAAGAGTAAGAGAGAGTCAGGAAGGCGAATAGAGAGAAGCCCAGGGTGTAGAAAGGAGGGACATTAAGTTTGGGTTTTTTTTTAAACAGCACAGAGCTTCCTTTTGGGACATTGGCTAAGGAGGAAGGTCAACTGGGTACATTCTCTGTCTCTTTGAGTTTTTCATTGGTTAAATCAAAAGACTGAGATTTTCTTTAAAAAAAAAAAAAAACAAAAAACCCAACATATTATTTACTTCTTGCTTAGACTGGTTTTTCAAGTATCAGCTTGCTCACAAGGAAAATGAAGAAAAATGATATCTTTGACTGTTCATTGGTTAACATGAAGATTGTTCAAAACAGTACACGTATATGGCTTTCTATTTTATGAAGATCTGGGAGAAGAAGCTTAGAAGGTTGAAAGACAAAATGAAAATGACAATGAGGGAAAAGTTAATTAACCTAGATTGATCCCTGGCAATGCGTGTATGTGTTGAAATAATAGTTAGGTTTCAATAATGTTTATTATTATTATTTGTTAGTATTATACCTTTGTAGGGTATAATTACAATCATTCTCAATTCCCTTTTATCCTTCTAAACCATTCTATATACCTTTTCTTACTGTCTTTCAAAATTATGGCCTCTTTTTCTTAATTATTATTACATGCAAAAATGTATATGTATATGTCTTAGGTTTCCATTGCTCTGAACAGATGTCATCACCAAAGTAACTCTTATAAAGGACAGCACTTAATTGGGGCTGGCTTACAGGTTCAGAGATTCAGCCCATTATCATCAAAAAGGGAAGCATGGTAGCATCCAGGCAGGCTTGGTGCTAGAGAAAGGGCTAAGAGTTCCACAGTCTTTTTCTGAATGAAATCAGGAAGACTGGTTTCCTGGCAACTAGGAGGAAAATATCTTAAAATTCACCTTCACAGGGATGCACTTCCTCCAAAATACGCCACACTCCTAATAGTATCACACCCTGAGCCAAGCATATTCAAACCACTATAGTATATTCACTTATATCCCTAAATATGACCTTCTCCGTCCAAATAGTGTTACTCTTATGTATGTTTTCACAACTGACCATGTGGTATTAGATAACCAATTGGTACACCCTTTCCTTGGGAAGACTGTTTTTCAGTTCTCAGCATTCTTTAGTTTCCTACAATTCTTTGTGTAGGGCTGAAGTCTTGTTGGCTTTTTTCCATCCACTGTGGCATGTCTATTGGTGTTGTCCATGTTCAGCTCACATTTGCAGTCATGTTGGTGAGACTTATGGGTGTAGCTTCTGATATTAGCAGGAGACACAATCTCCCAGCAAACTCCCGATTTTCTGGATCTTATAATTTTTTCATTGTGTTCCTTGAGCTTTAGATGTGAGAGTATTTTGTGTCCATTAGGAATAAAATACGAAATTCTGCATTGTGATTAGGTGTGGTTTTCTGTAGTCACCTCTGTCTATTACAATGTCTATTATCATAAGTTCTGGAGATGTTGTGTAACGTACATTAGAATGTTGCCAAGATAGTATATCTTAAATCCTATTATCCTCTCCTAAAAGTTACTTATGAGATGCTATTGATGCTAATTAGTTTATTTAATTTGACTGTTGTATAAAATATATTTTAATGAAAATATTATTTTGTTTAGTATACATATATATGTACATACATAAATTGAGATAATTTTCTTGACAATTAAATCTTGTTAACTAAAAGATGTCGCTACTATTTGAATTTAAAAAAAATGTATATGTTTTTAAGAGGGGGAATCTCTAGGAAAAGAAAAGTTTAAAGAAAATCTGTCAAAAAAGAAAAGAAAGCAAGGATGTTTCTATTGTATTTGTGTAGCAGTAAGAGACAAGCTCATTTCCCATTCTGCAGTAGTGTGGCTGTATTCTAGTGACTGATCTGATCAAGCTGCCTCTGAATGTCCTTTCAGTAATTCTTCATGAGGAGCAGATACAGAGGGTAAACCATTCTAAGCATCTTGAGAGCCTCACATGGCTAGCTGCGGTGATGCACATGGGTAGGGTGTGCTGCAGAGGCAAGGCAGAAGGATCACAAGAATCTCATACAGACTCAACACTATTTTTATTTGGTAAGATTTGCCAAACCAAAGTGGGGATGTTTAGTTTCCACTCTTTCTTTTATATAGATCTCTGAAGAAAAGTAGCACTGAAGTAATTTGAATGAAGAAGGTATGATTACATTCATTTCTAGGATGCTTTCTGTTTAAATATGTGCTGAGGTTTCTTATCTGAAGTTAAATGCACCACTCGAGACATGATGAAATACAATATCTGTGGATAATTCCAGATGGGAAGGCAGAACTGATGGCAAAGTGTGAAGATGGATTTCCCCTGCTTATCAGAAGACCTTGAAATCAGGCCTCACAGAGCCATCTGGCTGCAGCCTGTTACCCAAGGAAAAAGTCCAAATGGTACTATTATCGGCTAGGTCGGTCTAAAATGCCAGCCATTTTTGAAATTAATAGAGCACAAAGAATGGTTGACCAAATCTGCAATAAGAAAATGTTATTTTTTTTGCCATAAGTAATAAAAAAATAATCTAAAATTTTCCTTCTCTATCATGACTTTTTAATGAAAGTTGAAGGAACAAAAGGCTGAGAATTGGGAGCTGAACTGATTCTTCTCTGATAATTTGTCTAGTGAAAATAAAATGCCTTATGTCTTCAAAACATGCTCATTATTTTATATTATTTTTGTGATAAAATGACACCTATTAATTTCTATTAATATCTTTGTTTTACAGATTTCGATCGATTCCTTGGTGTTATGAATCCCATCTGACTGGTTCTACTACTTCCTTAAACTTGTTTCTTGGAAAGATAAGACTATGCACTAACATATTTTTTCCCCTGGATGAGGTTTTATTAACACACTAAGAATAGTAGTGGCGTGTTTGCATCATCTATGGTCATTTGAGAATGAATAATGAGCAGTAGACCTTAAGACAGAGAATTATACAAGTACATCAGAATCATCGAAGGTAAACAATTTCATTTTAAGGTTAGAATTTAAAAATACGGTTTTTTTTGTTTTTTTTTTTTTATGTATCCTAACACTACAAACTATGATATGCTTAGATAGCACTCTAGAATGTTATTAATTCCTACAGAGCTGTGGGAGGTGAAGTAAGGAAATTTGAAGAAGTTGGTAAACATTTGCCCATAGGAAAGAATGCAGTCAGTATTCAGGACAATTTTGTGTTAGATTACACGATATGCAATAGGTAAATACATAGAAAAACATGTAGAGAAAAATTGACTTCTACAAAACGCCTGTTCAGTATTACTCTGAAGTTTATGTGAGGCAGAGAAATGAAACTGGAACTAAAAGTGCCACCCAGACAGCTGTACCTGCCTTCCTGAACTTAGTTGGCCTTAAAGTGTGTGCTGAACAAACAGATAAGTGAAGGCTAGAAGCCATTTTAAATCCTAACCAAACTCTCATTGGAGTGGATGAAGCTTTGGAGCCTTGCCATTTATTTAAGTGGACGTTAGGATGGAGTCTCATCTGGCCTCCAACAAAACTGTATGGACTAGGGAACACACCAAGCAAACAGGAAACTGGATTTTGAAATTAAGCAGTAGGTTGGAAGAAGCTTCCAGATTTAGATTATAGACACAAGGATCTTACGTTCAGTTGGATTAACCTATTGTCTCTGAGGCATTTAAGGAAGGCCCATGGACCTAGTGATATTCTGGTGAGCATGAATGAAACTTGCTTGGAAAATACTCTATGAGAATTAGAGACAAAAAAGGATTTTCTATTCCAGTTTAGTGGGGATAAAGATTTCTTCCAGTCTTCTTGAAAACAGTAGAGCAGGCAAACATGTCTGCTTTCAGGGTTGCAAAATGCACAGGAGAGGTGGAATGTGGAAACGACAAGGTTTGGCATTTGTAAATGGAGAACCGATGCTTTAAAATAATAAAAATAGAGAGGTGTTTTCTGTGTTTAGATCATGCAGTTTTGTCCATGGATATCTGGAGGGATACCTAGTGATGATGTGAGATAGAAAGCATGTTTGAATGTTTGAAAGCATGTTTGAATGTTTGAAAAGCATTTGGAAATGAGACTTTTAGGGGACATCTGTGATGCATTTCTCTCTCTCTCTCTCTCTCTCTCTCTCTGTGTGTGTGTGTGTGTGTTTGTGTGTGTAGCCTCTCCATTGAAACTTTCCTACTTTCCTTCCTGGACAGAGAGAGTATCATAAGACACAAACACACAATGAAACTTACAAAGCTCATATTGTTGCCAGAACACTTCCAAAGTTATAAATCAGTAAAAAGTTGCTCCAGAGAGTAGACTCTTCATTGGAGCTGACTGCAAGCTGTACAGAGCGCTGTAGGTTTGCAACTTTTCTGAGTTGTCACCCCTGTTATGATGGTTTATTTGGTGATACAGTTGCTTTTAGGTCATTCATGCTAATGTAAATCACTCCCCAAAACTCATTGACCCACAAGGACAGATTTGGGTATAAATACTTTTTTGGCCTGTGCTCAGTGCCCTATCTGAGGTAAACACTTGTTTGATTATGTGACTCCTGAAAACATCCCACAAGGTAAATAACCTTGAATAAATCTTATAGATAACTAACTTTGTCCTACCATAATTGACCAATAAGCCAAGCAGGTAAAATCTAGCTAGGGAAAAACTGGAAGAAGCTGAGGGGGAGGGGGACATTATAGAAAAACTAGCAGTGTCAACAAACCTCAGATTCCTTAGTCACTGAGCCACCAACAGGGCAGCATACACCAGCTAATATGAGGCCCCTGACACATACATAGCAGAGGACTGCCAGGTTTGGACTCAGTGAGAGAAGATGTACCTAACCCTCAAGAGACTTGAGGTCCCAGGGAGTGGGGAGGTCTGTTGGGGTTAGGATGGGGAGTGAGGACATCCTCTTGGAGATGGGGGAGGAGGTATGGAATGAGCAACAGTCAGAGGGTAGACAGAAGGGGATAAAGACTGAACTATGAAAAAAAAAAAGATTAAAAAACAATTTAAAAAAATCTAGCTAAGATCCTGTTCTGTGGTATTCTATACTGGTAGACAGGTTAACATGTATTTATAGGAAAATATGGTAAATCAAACTTTAGAGTTTTTTTTTTTTTTTTTTTTTTTTTTTTTTTTTTTTTTTTTTTTTTAACAGGAAGGAAGCTGTTGACTTTCTGGCCAACTTATGCAGATCTTGAGTACTGAACCCAGGATCTGAGTCCCTGAAAACATGGGGCAAGCTACAGTCTAATGCTGTAGACTACTTTTCTTCAGTTTCAGTGTACTTTAATACACAAATGTAACAAAGAAAGCAATGATCCAAGGAAAGCTGAGTTCAGAAAAACATAATAAAAATACATGATCAGAAAAACATGTAAATATACATCACTAAACTCATAATAAATATTTACAGAGCAGCCCTTTTCCAGAACTTTCTCATAACAGAAGCTGAAATACAATTGCCTGGAAAGCACTCTAGCACTATAGATTATATCCAGGGAAGCACAAAAGCAAGGCAGAAGGCCATATTCAGATTCAGGATACACTGATGAGATTGGGTTCTATAGCTCTATAGTCTGCCATCCATCAAGAATAAATATGTCTTATGAATTGAATGTAAATGTTTGTCACAGAAACTGTGAAATTAAATCCAAAAGCAATTCAGGGAACAAAATGCACCTGAAGTGAAAGGCCCTTTGCTTTTTTCATAGAGATTCTCTCACAGTTCCCCAAGTTATGTGTCATTCTTTTGACCGTGTTCCAATAGCAGGATGATAAAATTATTCCTGAAGCACTTTTAGCTCCCTAGACCTGAGAACAATCATTCTTACAGAACAGATCCCTCAGTGATGAAATAATTAGATTGTTTTTAATGTTTTCTGACATTAAAGATATCCACCTGAGCATGGACATTCCCTGACAAGACAGATATTGATGAAGAGTCACATACGAAAGCATACACATGGATAAGGAATCATCTCTTATCTGTTGTATAACATAACATTAGTGTCACATTATATAGATTTTTGAGGTGACTTAAGCAAAACTTAGGCTATCAAAGCTGGCTTTGTGGCATGGTTGCCATACCCCTGTTAACAACTTATACAGCTACATTATAGAATAGCAAATGATAAATTTTTGTGGCGTGATTGTATTTCAATATGCATCAAAGCATTTGGGGTGGGTGGGTACTGCATGGGCATATATATACAATTCTTGTGTCCATAAATATGTACCCTTCATTAAAAAATAGAATAATAAAAAACCCACAGTTTTGGTAGCTTCCAGGATCATTAAGAGTTTATAATTTTATTTCAGCAATTCTATATTATCATAGACTCAACAATCTTTCACTCCCGACTGTTTCTAGCAGTTTTACAATACATAGCAAATTAGATCCTGCCTCAAGATCTTATGAGACAATCATGTAGGTTTCATATTTGTGTATGTGTTGGAGTAAGCAGTTTGAATAAGGTTCCTTCCCAAGATTCTTTTCATATGTTTGCAAGGTGAAGGAGAGGGAAGTGTACTTTTTAAATGTTTTCTCGTTGATGAAAGCAGCCACTGACTGCTCATAAATTTTTGAGAAATGGTGGTGTAAATGTACTTAGAGTGATTTATAAATTGACTGAAAGAGCTACCTTATTTAGAGAAAAAACATTTTATATGCAGATTTATCACACACACTTAGCTTTCAGGAGACACTAGCTGCCTACCGATCTTAGTTCCCAAATCTCTTAAGTTTAAAAAGACCATTACCCAAGTTTTGAAAAATCCAGATCAAGTGGATTAAATCAATTCTAAATTGAATTTTTATAAAGCTGGAGAACCAGAGCCCCATCTGTCTATGAATTTCCACAGAATTTATTTAAGCCTGAAGAGTTAGAGCTTGCTTCAAAGCCAGGGGAAGTATCACATAAGGTTCAAGTTTCTAGCAGTGAGGCCAAGGTGAAGCACTATATCTTTTTGGCAAATTTCATCCTCCAATTATAGTTAGTTATGCATGTAAGAAGAGAGGTATGTAGAAATTTTCATTTCATACTTAAATACGATTTTTTAAAAGTACGTGATTATTTCCTTAAACATTTCAGAAATTTTTATCTTTCTAAAATAGATCTGTTATTCCTTTACCTTGTGTCACCGAGACCTTACAGCATGAATTTGTACCTGTAGATGTGCCTGAGACAGTATGGAAGAGAAAGTGATCATGATTCCAGGCACTGATATCACCCAGTGGTCCTGAGGGATTTGCTCAAGTTCACTGACATTTCTCTTCACAGGGGAATTTGACTGAAGAGTGTTATGTTGTTTTTAATCATACAATTCTGAGGCTGACATAAAAATGCATCAGGATAGTTGACAAATGGAAAAAAGCTACAGAATCCATATGCCTTAATATGTAGTTTCAAATGTTTCCATTGCACTGTAGCAGTTAGCCTTTGTTATTGTAATTAAAAAATTTTTATTTAATAATATTTCCTATATTTATATAATATGTATATTTTATAGTTACCTACTTTGTCCAAGAGCCAGCTTTCTGATATGTTGGGTTTTTTTTATCTTTGTATTTATTTATTTATTTGGTTTGTTATTTTGTTTTTGTTTCATTAACCATGTCTCTGCAAAGAGACAGAACTCATAATCTTTCATTTCTGCCTTAAAATATAGTTTTACACACAGCAAAATTAAGCATTATTTAATTCATCAACTTGTAAGTGAAATCTAGGTATGCCAGGTCTACAGTTATTTTATTGCAGTGGGTTTGATTACCACCTTGATTAAAATAAAAATTATGAAACAGTATCTAATTAAAAATTTAAATAATATCCAAACGTATTTTGATCTCTTTAATGCACAATCTAGCTCATAGCGCTTCACCAAACTTACATAGACTACGTGAACATCCACTTTTGATTTGGCTTTTTGGTGAGAATCAATATAGTCATCATTTCATGATTAAAAAAAAAACCTGGATGAAAAAGTGTTGCCAAATTTTATTGAGGGAAATTGCAAACCAAACTCAGTCAAGCTGTTTGTTTGAAAAGGTCGTTTCATTGGTAAGTTTTCCTGGATAGGAGTAGCAACTGCTTTTACAATAAATAAATGTGATAAGAAATGACATCATGTTTGCTTCCGGTTCTTCCATGCAAATTGTTTTCTCAGCTTAGCTTTCTTCAACTCACTGAGCATATAAACGTATCTGGTTGATTTTGGCAATGAGAATATGGACACCAGTGGGACATCTAATGAAAGGTCTGAAGCACACATATCAGCAGCATAAAGTAAACCCACTAATTCATCAACTTAAATATCTTCATACCAACTTCTATCCAAGTTACTCAAAAGCTTCCAAAAGGACAGTGAAGCTTAAGGAATAACAAGTGTTAGATTTGACTCCTGTTCAGGAAAGACGCATCGACTCAATTCAGGAAGCAGGTAGCATTTTAAAACCTTAGGATTAAGTCAAACAGATTCCTGTCATGCTAGTAAGCATACAACAAGAAAATTACACTCAAATGGCATTATGTATTATTTGCCATTCAGATAAACATTGAATATGCAGTTGTCGTCATCCATAATATGTTCTAAACGTTGTGATTTAATAACACACTGAAAATGCATGTCAAGCCATAAAGAATGAATTTATATTGGCCAACTAGTCTCCTGAGTGTGGCTTTGAATATTATGAGAAGTTTTTGACGGTATAATGTCCATGTTCAAAAGTATGCATGTACAATAAGAGAAGATATGAGCTTGATCCTAATAGTGTGTCATTAGGATTAATCATGAACTTTTAACAGGTGAAACTTTTCTTTATCCTCAGAGGCTATCAGTGAGTGGAGTTAGATAACACGTGTGATGTTATTAGCAGAATAAAAATAGTAATATACCCAAGTCAAAACCCATTTAATACAGTTTTTCCTTTTAGAAAGGTGGGTGTTTAGTTAGAAAGAGAAGCTGCCTAATCAGAAGCTGACTCTAGGAAAATAATTATCCATGATCAAAATCTGTCTAGAAGTGCAATATAATTAAAATGAGCTCCATAAATTCATTAAAGAAGGTTGATCTAATTCTCATTTGTGTAAATATCAAATTTATCATCTATTCACTTCCAAATTTACATTATGTTGTCAATTTTGGAATGTCAGCCCTGCATTGACTGAATAAGTGAAATTATAAAAAATGTATTCATATTTGATTCATTTTCATATTTTATTAGATTTGGTATAATTTGCAGACTTGGGCCTAGAAAAGTCTTCCAAAAATATCGAACTTGAAAATTTAATTTATAAATCACAAACATGTTTTTTAAGATATCAGATTTTATATACACCGAAAAATGAATATCTGGTTTGTGGGGCGGTGGGCTATGAGAGGCAGCTGGGTACTTGGTCGAGCATAGGCTTTGAACCCTAATGGGACAGTAGGAGTTCGGCATTGCTCCTGGGCCCTGGTTCCTTTCACTTATCCACAGCCCTTCCCAAAGAAAAGTTTGTGGCCTTAGGTCACATAGCACAGGAAGTACAGGTAGAGGGTGTGACTACAAGCTGCAGAGCTTCAAGAGATTTCCTTATTAATGAGATACCTAAAGGCTAGAGGGCATAGCCAATTAAACATTCCTTCCTAGACTCTCCTCCTTACAAAAGATATTTAACCTCAGGCCCACCTGAGGACACGGAGCACAGCTTCATCTATGTTTCGCCATGACAATAAACCTTTTAAAACCATGGACTTCCTTGTGTCTTTGGGGCCCACCATAGAGAACCATAGAGGGGGCATTCAACCAATGAGTCGCTGCCTAATCTACCACCAGAGGACCTCTCTGTGTTCCAGCCATGGAGGCCTGCCAACTCAAGCAAGCTAGCCAAGCCAGCCATGACCCAGCCAAGTGAGTTGCCTCGACCAAGAGTGTCATCCACCCTGCAGGGTGCTGCCAGAGTTTCTCTCCCTCCTTCTTTTCAGCTACAGGCCAGGCCAGCCGGTATGACCCCTCCTCATCTCAGTCCTTCTGTGGTCTCCCAGCAGCACCTGGGAGCCCAAGGACTGGGACCAACTGGTCTCCATCTAGCTACCTTGACCTGAGACCCCTAACTCAGGAGTTCTGCCTCCACAGAATCTCAGACTGAGATCTCCCAATGCCTGGAGCAGAATTCTGTGACTTCTCACTGCTGCGTGGAATAAACTCAGTCAAATTCCCACTCTTCTGCCCCTCTGAGCCACCTGGGTGACAGACATGTGGGACCTACAACTCAGCTCAACAGAATCTACACCCATGCACAGGCACCACAGACTCACACTTGTTTAGACCCATTCAAATGAGAGAGAAATTAACCTGTTTCTTTTTTGCCACTCTATTGAAGTGGCTGTGAGAATTTCAATGATAAATTTTGTTATAAACAAGTGTTAGTTAATGTAAATTGTTTTTATGTTCTCCAGTGGAAATTGGTTGATTCCTAAAGGATAGACTCTCTAAAACCAATAAAACAAAATACGATAACAGAAGGCAAATGCCCTCATCAATAAGGCTGGACAAGGCAACTCAATAGAAGGAAAAAGGTCCCAAGAGTAGACAAGAGATTCAGAGACACACTGCTCCCACTATTCAGAGTTTCACAAAACGCTAACAGCTATATTGTGTACACAGAGGGCCTGGTACAGACCCTTGTAGCCCTCATGCTTTCTGCTTCAGTCTAGGTGAGCCCACATGATCCCTGCTTAGTTGATTCAGTGGGCCATGCTCTTCTGGCATTCTCCATCTCCTTTTGACTTCTATAATCTTTCCTACCCCTCTCTTTCAGGTTTCCCTGAGCTCCAAGAACTTCATGGAAGTCTCCAACTTAGACTCTCTATATAACATCTGGCTGTGGGTCTCTGCATCTACACCCAACCACTGGCAGAGGAAGCCTTTTTGATGACAGCTGGACAAGACACTGATCACATCTGTCCTTCTGGCACGTAACATGGCTGTTTTGTGGAGTATGTTCCTCTTCTACTTATACAGAAGGTTTTGTACACTGTCCAGGATACAAAGCAGATTTAAGTAAAATCACAAAATCTATCCTAATGTAGGATAAAGATGGCTAGGCAAAAAGCATGTTCCATGAGTTCAGCCTTGCTTACTTTTCTATTTTAAAAGTTTGTAAGTTATGATTGTTTCTGAGACAGGACAGTGACAGAGCTCAAGGCTCCTCTCGGAATGTATCTTCAATTTAAAGAGTCAGCTGTAAAGTATACTTAGAGATTTCTGTCATATTAAAAATTAAAACTTATTGGACCTGATGCTGTAAAAAAGGAATTAAATGAACCTTATAAAAGTAGTATTCTGGCACAAATATTCTCCTAAGCACTGGTTTCTGCAAATACTTGCATGAAATATCTTAAAGATTTTGAGTTTTAACATTAGAAATACCTTTTTTCATTATATAACACCAATATAAGTTTAAATAGATTTTTATCCTGAGATTTCTTTGAGTTAAAGCCTGGTCTTCTATGAAATATCCCGAGTCTAAGTAGTAGTTCTTAAACCAGGAGCAAGTGTAATAATTTGGAGTATCTAAAACAGGGAATTAAGTGAACATTAGGAGGATTGAAAACTACCAGCAATTTAAAAATATTAAGCTATGGGTAGGCATTTTATGATTATAAATCCCTTGGGGCACATGAATTTTCAAGTTGAACTAGCACTTAAGAGAAATGGACTAAAAAATATATAGCTAACAGATATAAGAAATGGTGCAGATACCTATTTAGTTGAATTCACTGACTTTAAGAAAAACTCTTATTTTAAAAAAACCTCTTAGTCCTTAAACTGCTATAACCAGGAAAATTTTCCATAAGTTTTTCTCCACAATTAAATAAAGCACCAACAGGTAAAAACTGCACTGTTAAATATAATGCTCTTATGTTGTAGCCCAAGACTTCTGAGACTTTCTTTTGATGAAGAAACTAGAATATATGTGTGTGTGTCTGTCTCTCTCTCTCTCTCTCTCTCTCTCTCTCTCTCTCTCTCTCTCTCTCTGTGTGTGTGTGTGTGTGTATGTAAACTCTTTTGTTAGAGTCTGATCATAGGTTGCTATGGAAATTTCCATTAACACTTTTAAACTCCAGTCAGAATATTCCTAGGTTCAGTCAATACCATCTAAGAAACAATTAATCCAAGAAATGGGACCCAGAACAAGTTTATTTTTATTAGTATGTATTTGGGAAAATAGAAGAGAGAATACTACAGAATTATGTACACTCCAAAGGCACTCAGAGATTGAGGCATAGAACAGTGGACACACACACATTATGTTACTTACATTTCAGATTTCCCTTGCTATCACAAAATTCCTAAGGCAATCTAGTTAAAACAGGGAACGATTATATCTTGGGCAGGGGCAGGGAAGATGGGATGGGGGTTTCCGGAAGGGAAACCAGGAAAGGAGATAACATTTGAAATGTAAATAAATAAAATATTCAATAAAAAGGGGGTACAAGTTTATTTTGATCATGATTTCAGAAGTTTCTATCTTTGGTTATATTTGTGTCTGATTGGTTTAGTACAGAGGACAGGCACTAGAACAAAACTATCTAGTACTTAGCAGTTGGTGGGGAGGGGTGTTATCATAGATGAGATAGAGACAGAAGCAGATAACAGAGACACAGTTAGATCCAGATATGAAAGAAGCAGAGATAGAGATAGATAGAGGCAAGAAAGAGTGTGGGATATGAATTTCAAGAACCTGTGCTCAGTGGCCTACCACTTGCCCACTAGATCTCATTTTTTTTAATAGTCTTACAGCCGATCAGTACCTGCTCCACTCTTCACCAGAACTGTAGTAAATGGCCTTCTTAAGGACACTGAAGGATTCAAACTACAACACACAAATTCATTTTCAATACAGTCAAGTAGATGAAATACCCTGGATTGCTAATAAATATGGCTAAACTGTAGGACTACTAATACTGCTTAAGTGTTGCTCAATGTTGAAAAACATTCTGTATTTTCCTAACAAAGATGCTGTATTAGTTATTGTTCTATTTTTTTTTAAAGATTTGTTTATTTTATATATGTGAGTACACTGTAGCTGTTTTCACGAACACCAGAAGAGGGCATCAGTTCCCATTACAAATGGTTGTGAGCCACTGTGTGGTTGCTGGGATATGCACTCGGGACCTCTGGAAGGGTAGTCAGTGCTCTTAACCACTGAGTCATCGCTCCAGCACTAGTTCTTTAATGAAACAATAACAGTGGGAGATTTTTAGACAGACAGATCATTGTGTAGCAGTTTGCTGCAAGTTAAAGGCTTTGATTTTAGAGGGATGCCCCTTAGGACAGTGAAGTGAAGCAAGAGGCTAGCCTAAGTAGAGCATAATGATTCATCCTGCAAAGAAGCTCTTTAGGCTTAAGAAGTGAAAAACTCAATTAGCTTCAGGGAGTCCCTGAAACTGAACAGATTCATTAGGCCCCCTCCTTCTCTGGCTACAGATAAATAGTAAAAATTTCTGAAAGACATTCTTAGACAAGCTGAGTGTGTAGAAGAGGCCCAAAACTGTTGAACAGCCTAGAAAAAGCAAGACCTTTAAAACTGCCCAGAAAAGGCTCAGCCCAACAGAGACACCTGCAAAGTTAACTTGTTGGCTGTGCAGTGTGCTCCAGGATTCTAGCTTTCATGTGCTATCAATGTATGCTGGGTGGACATCATGATAGGGCTGTCTTTGTGTCATTTCTGCTCCTGTAAGAAACCTCTCATCCATATCCCTGCAAATAAACACAGATAAATCTATTTGCTTCACAAAGTTGGACTTAGCTGGTATCCATATTTTGGTCTGTCTTTAGTTTTTAGGTTTTTCTTCCCTCTGAGGGGAGTAGATATGTTTTCATGTCTCCCTTGAAATAGAGTCACAACAGAGATTGCTGTAAAAAGAGATTTATTATGGGGATTGGCTTGTGGAAGGAAAGTAGTGTCAGTTGATACATTAGGAAGCGTTTTCTTACTTCCATTTAAGTCTCTGTGTTCCTGTTACTCATTAAAATACCATTTTACAGTATCCATTTCAACCTGGGATCCAATAGAAGACAGATGGAGGCAACCTAAATCCAAGAGGAAATCTTAGAGTTTAGAGAATCCTAGCTAAGCCAAACTAAGATCAATGACCCTGGAATAGGTATGTACCTGAGCCAGATTATATATTTGTTACTATAAGGTACTAAGAAATTGACATTGTTATTCAGCAAAACACAAACACAAATAATATAATTCTTAAATGTTTTTTATTGAGAGTCATTTTTACTATTAAAATTGCAGAGTCCTGTAGAGTTGAGTTGGAAGAATAGCAATGTTGTTTGACGATACTTGTGTGATGGTATATATATGCTTGGCCCAGGGAGTGGCACTATTTTGAGGTGTGGCCTTGTTGGAGAAGATGTGTCACTGTGGGTGTGGACTTTAAGACCCTACTCCTAGCTGCCTGCCAGTCAGTATTCTGCTAGCAGCCTTTAGATGAAGATGTAGAACTCTCAGCTCCTCCTGTACCATGCCTGCCTGGATGCTCCCATGTTGCCATCTTGATGATACTGGACTGAACCTCTGAACTTGGTAGCCAGCCCCAATAAATGTTGTCCTTTATAGTGCTTGCCTTGGTCATGTCGTCTGTTCACATCAGTAAAACAATAACTAAGACAGAAGCTGGTACCGGGGACTAGGGTATTGCTGTGATAGACCTGACTATATTTATGTTTGGAAGAATGTGAATTTTGGGACTTTGGATTTGGAAAGCAGTGGAATGCTGTAAATGGGGCTTAATGGGCCATCCTAGTAGGAATGTAGAAGACTTTGTTTCTGAGAGTGATTTGAATTGTGCTGACCTGGCCCAAGAGGTTTCAATAGGTGGAGAATTTCAATATGTGTTCTAGAGACTGTTCTTGTGGTATTTTTTGTGAAGAATGTGACTACTTTTGCCCTTGTCTGAAGAGTCTGCCTGAGGTTAAAGGAGAAGAGACTCCTATTAATTGCATTGACAAAGGAAGTCTCAGAAATGCCCAGGATAGACTTTGCTCTCTGGTTAAGTATCATGAATAGCATTTTGAACACACATAGTAAGATGAGGAAGGAAAAATACAAATATATAGTTTGAGTATTAAAAGACATGAAGAAGTGAAATGGAGCTGGTTTCTGTGTTCAATAATATTAAATTGAATTTAGGGAGTAATTAAGTGACCTTGGGGCATGATCTCATGCAGTTAAGTTTAGGTCCAGGCATAGTAGTACAAGCCTTTAATCCCAAGGAAGCAAAGACAAGCAGAACTCTGAGTTCAAGGCTAGCCTAAACAGAACAGGTTCTAGGTGAAGAAAAACTTAAATCCAGGCATGGTGGATCACACCTTCAATCTCAGTGTTTAGGAGACAGACTTGCAGATCTCTGAGTTCAAAGTTAATCTATGGAGGGAGTTCCAGGACAACCAAGCTTAGGCAGTGAAGGGGTTGGAAAACAGAAAGCTGGTGTTAATGTAATAGAACAAAGGGGCCACGTTCCTGGCCCAGTAAGTAGCAGAATTCACAGTTTTAGACACCTGTCTCTCGCTTTAGAGTCCAGAACAGAAGAAACTACTGGGACAATTGATACTGTTTAGCTGGAGTAAAGAAATAAGTGGTGATTAAGACCAGCATTATTGAGATGGAATCTTCTGGGAAGTGTCCAATGAGAGTACAAAGAAGCTGAGTACCAGAGAGAGCCAAGGTTGTAACTCCTGCAACAGCTCTAATTGGTAATGTGTAAGAGTTACCAAAAAGGTACTGATTTTGAAGGTATGAAGAGATCATGAAGAACAGCTGATGCTTGGCACTATGAGAAGCCACGGAAGGAGATTGGTGAAAGTGCAGCCTCAGTTAAAGTTGATGGCCCAGGACTGAAGGGGTCATGCAAAGGATTTGAGGCTTAGCAGCATGAAGAAAGCCTGTGATAGGTTATTGGTGGGGCCTTGTTCCAATGGAATACTCCAGCATATTGGAAATGCTAGTACCATGGAATGATCAAGGGCAGCAGCATCAGTGGAGTAGATCAACCTGAGCTTTTAGTGCTACAGAGGGCAGAGCTGGAGAAGTGACGCCAGCCCACTGGAGGAGCTCATAAGGTCATGTGTGAATCCCAGATATTGAAGCAATAATCTGTAACATTGAAGATGCCAGGGAGGCCCCAAATGTTTGAGATGCCAGAGCCATGGGCTATCTGCTGAGGAAAGCTGCTAACAGGGAGTGGAACCAGCCAAGGAGAAAGAAGTTTGCTGTAGTCAACAAAGATGAAAAAATAGTTGGAGATCTGAAGACTGCTTTAACATCAGACATGGAGGTGCAGATCTTGAACTTTGTCCAGCTCGTTTGCTGACTTGTTTGGGGGATTACAGTTAAGTGATTGGATGGATCTCAGAAGAGACTTTGAACTTTGGACTTTTAACATTGGTGAAACTGCTACAGATTATGGGGACTTTTGAAGTTGGACTAAATGTATTTTGTGTTATGTTATGAGGGAGTGGAATGTGATGGTTTGTGTATGCTTTGCCCAGGGAGTGGCACTATTTTGAGGTGTGGCCTTGGTGGAGAAGGTGTGTCACTGTGGGTGTGGACTTTAAGACCATACTCCTAGCTGCCTGCCAGTCAGTATTCTGCTAGCAGCCTTTAGATTAAAATGTAGAACTCTAAACTCCTGTACCATGCCTGTTTGGATGCTGCCATGTTGCCACCTTGATGATACTGGACTGAGCCTTTGAACTTGTAAGCCAGCCCCAACTAAATCTTTTCCTTTATAATGATTGCCTTGGTCATGTTGTCTGTTCACATCAGTAAAACCCTAAAACCGCTTGTTCAAACGGAATGCTGTGCAAGTTAAATATTGTGTGGTAACAGACAGATTATTATTCACACCAAAGCTCATTCCTCTGCTCAGCTGTTTCTTGAATAAACATATTAAGTTATAGAAATACTGAGTTTTAAAGGGCAAGTTGCACATTTACCATGATATAATTTCAAATTTTAATTTAAAGTGACATACTTATAAATGTCTTGTAGTTTTAGAAATCTGTACCAAATGTTTTGAAACAGAATAATGTAACCTTTATGTCAAAGTCAATAGAACTTGTATATTAGTATTAAACAATGCAAGAGCAGTGTAAATTTAGTTGTTATGAGTTTACTAAGTATCAACAGAGAGAACCAGAAAAGACTGTTGTTTTTCTTTACTTGTTAGAAGTATTGTATTGTAACTTGTATTGTTAGAACATAATTTTATAAATACTGAATATTTTAGTTTGTTTCAGTAGTTCTTAACTTTAAGTGTCATATGACATTATACAATACTCCTGGTACAGCAAATATTCTAGCTTAGTTGGTCCAGGATGGAGCCTGAAAGTCTGCATTTCTAATAAGCTTCTATATTATGCCCACGTTCCAAGTCATTGACTAATAAGGTCTTAGAATATTTCTGGTACAAATTAAAAACTCATACATATGTATACATATGTATGCATATGAAATACTGACAGTCTTAAGAAATTAAATGCTTTTAATTTTTCAGAATAAAATTATATTCAAATGTTTGAAAACAGAATTTATCAAATAATACATGTTAAATATTATTGAAATTAAGCATCATGTATTCATTAAAATTATTATTTGGAAATTTTATATATTTTGACCACATTTGCCCTAACCTCCTTTTCCTGTCTCCTCTGAGATCTGCCCACATCTCCATGTCTCCAAACTTCATTTGCTCCCAAGTGTAGGGACATCCACGTTAGCATGGTTGTCTTAGCAGTTCCATACTCTTAAAGAAAACTAACTCCTCGTCTCCTGGCAGTGACTGACTGTGAAGGTCAGTGGCTTCCAGGTAAAAATGGAACTTCATGACAACCTCCTCCTTCCATGCCAGACTTTGTATGCTTGGATTTGACACAAGTCTCGTACATGTTACAACCACTGTAAACTCACATGTGCATCTAATTGTATTTTCTCACTGTATCAGGCTCTTATAATATTTGCAACTTCTTGTCCACTGTCATCCCTAATTCTTGATGACTATGAGTGTGTGGTGGTGTAGATATCCTATTTAGGACCGAGAACAATGCTTGTTCTATGTAAGTTGACCAAGATTCCTGTTTTATTTTTCATCTGTTGTACAAATAACCACTAATCTATGAGTGTAGTAATATTAGGAGCAAGTTTAAACTATGTTCAATAATAGCAGTGGATCCTCTACTGAAGTCTATGACCCACAAATTTCTGGCCCCATTAATGTCACCAGGCATGTTTTCCATCTTGTGGAGTGATTCTTAAATTTAGCTCCTGGCAACTAATAAACAAGTAGGCATAACTTGCTTTGACAAGCATTATTCTGGTGCCAAGATTCATAGCTGATAAGAATGAATGCCCAGTGTGGGGGAACTTGAGGGTGGGGAGGTGGGTGTGTGTGTATGGGTGGAGACACATCCTCATAGAAGCAGGAGGAAGTGGGATAGGATAGGGGGTTCCTGGGTAGTGGGGAAATGGGGTAAAGGGGTAACATCTAAAACATAAATACAATATCCAAAAAAAAGATGATTGCCGTTTTTTTATGGCATGTATACTTTTCAGCACATTGAAAGCTAGCCATTTAGAATTTTTTGATAGATTATGATGTATGCCCCGCTATAGGCTGACTTCCTTAAAACTCTCTATATAACTATATTTAAGGAAGCTTCTATAATAGAAGGTTTATATATAACTCTTTTAATGATCTTTAATATTAGATATCACCAACTCCATATTCCCACTTCCACTCTGCCTTGCTGCTCTCCACAGATAACCACTCTTGCACAGTTATGCTGCTTTCCCTCTCCTCCTGTATACTACATGATTTAATCTATCCTTCCTTTCAATCCCCTCTTCATGGCCCCCTACTAGTTTTCTGATTTCTATACACATTCCAATCTAAGTACGTATACACACACACACACACACACACACACACACACACACACACAGAGTCTCTATACATATATATCTATGCATCTATAAGCTGTGAATTTATATGTAATTATATATCATGTTTTTAAAAGCCAGGGTCCATATATGACAAAAGAGGCAATCTTTTAGTTTCTGGGTCTGAGTAAATTCACTAAGAAAGATTATTTCCATCTTTATCCATTTACCCGTATGTTCTATAATTTTATTTATTAACAGCTGAATAATATTTTACTATGCAAATGAACACTATTTTTATTGTCCATTCTGCAGTTGATGGAATGTAGGCTTTTTCTATTTCTCGGATATTTTGAAAAGATCATTATACGAGAATGAGCAAGTGTCTCTTTAGTAGGATATGGAGGCCTTTGGATATGTGCCCAGGAGAAGTAAAGCGGGATATTAAGATATATCTATTACTGGTGTTGTTTTTAGGAACCTCACAGTAGCTTGCTGAGCCTGTACTGTCACCAAGAGAGAATAAGTGTGTCCTTTTGCCTATATTCATGCCAGCATTTGCATTCTTTTCTTCAAACCAGTCATTCTGAATAGCATAAAATGAAATCTCAAAATAGTTTTTTACCTGTATTTTCTGATAGCTATAAACATTGAACATTTTTAAAAAGCTATTTCTCAGACATTTTTATTGCTTTTTCTGAGAATTCTTTGTTTACTCTTATATCTTGTTTCTCAGATGTGTTCTTTTCCTTATAAATTGTTACAGGCATTCAGAAGGACTACATTTTTCAAAGTTTTGCAGACCTCAGCCCCTCAGCACTCAGTGCGTAAACTGAGACCTGGAACTGAATGAGGCCAAGCCAGATGTGATGCCCACACCTCTGCCTTCTCCAGTTCCTCTGTTTTCTGATCATCATGTCTTTATGGACCAGCCTAGTTTGCTGTGCTGGGACTGATCCACCCACAAAATGCTGCTGAGATCCACAGGGCTCTCGAAATAAGAGTGTGAAATACCTCATGTTGACCAAAACCCATACAATCCTCCATTTCTAAGAGTATTAAAAATAGTTTTTGAGTCTTTGTATAATCTAGATACCAATCCTCTCTCAGATATATCAGGTAATAATGTTTTTTTTCATTCTACTAGTTGACTCTTCAGAACACTAGGAGGTGTTCTTTATGGTACCCAAATACTTTTATATTTTAATTTAAATATTATGAGGTTTTAATATTTTAATATTATGAGGTTTCATTTATCAATTATTTATCTTATTGGTCTTACTACAGAGGTTCTGTTACTGTAAATTTAATTATCATTATTTTTGGATAGCAAACTGGACAAGAAAAATTGGCAAAAGCTGACTCAAAAACTATGAAAATTTCAATTGACTTCTCTCTTTCGTGAACTGTTTATTTTAATGATCAACAATTTCAAATCTACATATACATTTCTCAAAGAATATATATGTTATGCTATAACTTAAAAGCATTCTTCAAAATAGTTATGATGTTAATTTTGCTATGTGAATTTATGATCATGCTTGCTTGTTTAATATACTATAAAAAAGAAAATAAAAGAAAATCAAGACAATCTAACGTGGTACTATAAAAAATAATCTTAAAAGGGATTACTATTGTAGATGACATGGCAAATTATTGAGTGGATAAACTCATTCTATTTTATTCAACATTGCATTTTGTTACACATTTTATTATTTCTAGAGATCAGCCAATTATACAAGGAACCTTTTCCATCTTTTTTTCTAGTTCTGCATCCTTGCTGGCTTCAAAAGTATAGCTAGGCTTTCATCTCCAGAAAACTCATGGTCTTCTTACATTCGTTTTTTACTCAGCATTCAGACAAGAATATGTGCTTCTGAGACTCATGAAACAAAGATAATACCCCTAAGCATCTTTTCCCTTGGTCTTATTTTTGTTGTCACAATTTGTTCCTTAGGTAACTGCAATCATGTGGCACATATATGCATAACTGAAGGTGTGGAACAGGGGTCACATTGATGGTGTGGATTGTTCAGTAGCACTAGGTTTTATTCTAACATTTCATTTACTTTGCTTCATTGCTGATGTCTTCCTACTGGGGATCTACACTTTCTTTATTCCTTTCAACTTGATCTCCCCCTTTATGAACACAAAGTATCCCCTCTCTTCATCCTCGTCACCAATCCAATTATAGGTAAAACCTTTTAATATCCTTTTCTATGACTAAATACATTGTTCTCTCTGTCTTAGTTTCCAATATCGGTATCTGAAATCCTGCCATCCTTCAATTCAAAAGCAAGATACATTTCTCATGACTTTATATTTTATTTATACCCAATGATTCTTTCTTCACACAAATGAGATTATTCAAGTCCTCTCTTAAAAAAATTTCAGCTCTTCTTGCTGCCTGAAGCATAAAATCCACTCTTTCAAAATGGTATAATTCAACTGCGTTTATCTTTTTATCTGGTTACCTTATTACTAAGCTCAGTTTTCATTCCCTCACATTCATATATTTCCTACAACCATATAATAGCATATAATAGGAAAGATAACTTTATAGTTAAGAATCATCTTTTAAAATATAATGATGATTTCTTTAATAAAATGGATGAATTATTTTTTCTAGTTTTTATTTATTTACTAATTTAGTTGTATTTATTTATGTATCAATTAAATATTCTCTAACATATTACGTTCTGACATCAGTTTCCCCTCTTGCCATGTTTCCCACTCCCTTCCCCCTTCCCCTTTTCTCCAGATCCACTCTGTTGAGGTTGGCCTCTTCTAAAATAGCCGTACCCATTTTGTTTCATACCTGCCAGCTATTTCATATTGTTACTGTAAAGTGCCTGTCAGTCATTGACACAGAAAAATAACTTGAATCAGAGCAAGGTCATGATGATCAGATACTCTGTTATGTTCTTATGAATTTTGTTAATCTTACAAAATTCCACAAAGCTTCACGTAGGACCCATTGAGTTAAAGGTCAACATGAACTGTTATGTTTAAAATGGCTTGACTTAGAACTGACCCCCAGGCAACACTTCCTGCAACTGCATATGAGCTCATTGTGGTTTATATATATATATATATTTCTTTTATAAGCCTGTCCTGAGAAATGCTTGTTGTCATAGCTCAGATAATTCTGAGCTGTATCCCTGATCTGGTCAGTGTTAGGATGTACATTCAATAAATCATCCCTGTCTGACTGAGATTAGTGTTCCTGTGGTTTGTGGAATGACTCTCAGACCCCAACACTCTTCCTTCCTCCGTTTCCCCTCAGAAGACAGCAGAACTCCTAGGGTCATCAATGAAATATGGAATAAAAGGTTATAGTAAAACTAGGCCTATAACCTCATATACAGGTAGCCAAGTAGAAGAACAAGGGTTCAAAGAGCAGGCAAAAGATTCAGAGACACCCCTTCTCCTAGTGTTAGGAGTCCCATAATAATGTAAAACTCTATAACCATAATAAATATGCAGAGTGTAGAGAAATTTTAATCAAGCAGCATGGCTGCTCTGGAAAGAGATTATGTCCAAAAAGATATGATCCAGTTGGAAGGCAGATATGCCACCCAACTTTAACCCCTCTCTCTGGAATATAGAAGACATACTCTTAGTACACATCTTTAATTCCAAACTATATCTAATTGAAGGCACAAACAATTTGATAAATCAGAAAGATATTTGACTGAATGAGTTGGGGATAGGACATGCCCAACTCTCACGAGAACAGACAGGAACTAGAGGCTACTTAAAACAGCCATGAGGGAGAGTCAACTGAATTCAATCCACTTGTGATCAGCTCAGTTGTTTCAATAGAGTTCAGTTGAGTGCAGTTGTGCTCCATTTAGAGCAGAGCAGTTGAGATTGGACTAGTTAGGTTTATAGAGTTCATAGGCAGTCTTTCCAAGCAGAGCAATTCAGTCAGAAGCAGACAGAAGCCAATTTATATCAGTCAGGCTTGTGCTGGAACAGATGAGTTAAGTCAGTCAGCCAGAGTTCAAAAGAGTTAGAAAGAATGGGTGTATTCATCAGTGAGTTTCAAAGGCTGAAACATTCTATGCCTAGGTTAGCAGATGGAGGCTGGAAGCTGAACACTTCAAGGTCTGTACTTATAGAAGATTAGATTGTATGGAAGTTAAAAGTTTCCAGGCCTAGTTCTAGGGATAGTTAGATAGAAACTCTCTGGGCTCAGCCCAAGCTATATTTGCAAAGCTTGAGTATGGCTTTCGTCTCATCCTTTCCCCTGAGGAAGTAAAACCAATATTGCCATTTACTGCAAAGGACCTTGCTCACAGCTGTATAAGCTCTCTGATTGTTGCTTTAGTCTCTGTGTCCCCTTATTAGCCATGCTTAGTTGATTCTGTGGGTCCTTATTCTTCAGGCATCCTGATCCCTCTATCTTCTATAATCCTTCCTCCTCCTCTTCCTCGGGGTTCTCTGAGATCTGCATAATACTAGGCTGTGGGTCTCTCCATCTGCATCTGCTCACATCAGGTGATGAATGAAGTCTCTCTGATAAGAAGTAGGCTAGGCTCCAGTCTCTGGATATAGCAGAAAATCATTAAGAATGATTGACTTTACATTAGTGCTCAGGGAATATCTTACCTCTTCCCATAGTCAAATTTGAATGAAATCCTAATGCTTTATTCTTTTACCCAGTTCTGAGGACAGGCCTTCCTGTCCCAAATGAGCTTCATGTGCCTGAGCTGCTCATTGGTTCTTTGTGTTTGAATATAATTATTCTAATTCTAGATGTGCAATTCAGGTCACCCTACTTGAAAGGAAGACATGGTGGATTTATAGTTCCCTAGTTTCTGAAGCCTTCTATAGCCATAGAGGCTGAGTCTTATTCTAACTCCTAATTTTTGCTGTTCTTGTACCTTAAATAGGGTATGGTATATAGTAATAGTGAGCTTTAAGATCACACTTCTCTCAAATGAGGGACCTAACAGTACTTATATCTTTTAGCTTACTTCTTAGTTCTATCATAAAACTTATCCATTATTTTCTTGCTTGACAAGGCCCGGTTTATGCCTTGTAAACCAATGTAGGGACCCATCAAGACTGCTCCCTGTATAATCCTTAACCCAGTTAATTTTTTTTAACAGCATATGGGGATATCATATACCTTATATGACCCTTGAGTTCTCACACAAATTTATTATTTGATCCTGTTTTCTCATTAGCTTGTCTACTTTTATGATTGCAACTCATGCCTGAGAAAAACAAATGGTATTCAATGAAACTCTTAGTAGCTCATGGATGGTAGAGATATAGATACAAGTGTCTGGTATCTAAAAGAATGCTCACACACAAAAGGAGACAGATTGATTTATAGATGTCAGATAACATTGCACATCCAGAAAATGTTCCCTCACAGCATGCTGTAATTTTAGTGATTCAGAATTTACAGAGATATTTATTTGTGCCCTGAAGAGTTTGATGCTATCCAGAGGACATCTCATAAAGCACAGTTAGAAAAAGCTTAGCTTAGGAGTAAACTGACAGCTGTGTCATTCAGTCAGTAGTGATGAGTGGAAACAGACTGGAAAAATAGCATAGCCCACTTTAGAGCCATCAATTACTTGTCCACTCAAAACCATCTAAGAGAAAGCTAGTGTAATCTAAGGAATTGCAGAAAAAAGATATACATGATTCTTTCATTGTCTTATATTAATAGGTGATATCAAGATCAATGCAAAGAGTCACATAGCATGCTATATGTTGAAACTTAGAGACTGAGGTGATAAAGTTACTGAGGTTGTAAAGTTACTGATTTTTGTCCTTTGGGGTAATTTAAGAAGCACAAAAATTTTGTGTTGCTACTGGGTTTAATAGATTGCAATAGATTGCATGGGATGAGGCTGCCTCATAGAACAAAGAATTTACTAACATTTTGCATGATCTTTCATTATTTGATAAAAGAAAACTATGCAATCTGTCTTAAATTCATACTTTTTTATAAGAAATTATGAAGTACTTTTGTAATTTTGAAAACAAAATGAAAGTTCTAGTACACTCACATTTCCTTAGCTTGTAAGAATTTAAAAACAAGTAAATATTGTTCAAAATTACATTGTTAACAACCATTACATTTTAGCATTCACAAAGGCATTGCAATAAATACTGTCACACACATGCTCCAGTATGTTCATAGCAGCCTTATTTATAGTAGACAGGAGCTGGAAACAACCCGGATATCCCTCAACGGAGGAATGGATACAGAAAGTGTGGTACATTTACACAATGGAGTTCTACTCAGCCATTAAAAACAATGGATTCATGAAATTCACAGGCAAATGGATGGAGCTAGAAGGTATCATCCTGAGTGAAGTAACACAGTCATAAAAGAACACACATGGTATGTACTCACTGAGACGTGGATATTAGGGCAAAAAGCTTGGAATAGCCATGATATAACTTACAGACCATATGAAGGTCAAGAAGAAGGAAGACTAAAGTATGGATGCCTCAGTCCCACTTAGAAGAGGGGACAAAATAATCACGGGAGGTAGAGGGTGGGCAGGACATGGGAGGAAGTGAGGATGGGGAGAAAAATAAAAGGGCTACATGATCAGATTTGAGAGGAGATAGGAGAGATGTACAGAGGGTCAGGAAAGTGAACAGGGTTGTGTAGCAATGGGGTATGGAGAAATGGGGATAGCCAACTGAAAGTCCCAGATCCCAGGAAAGCAAGTGGCTCCCAGGACCCAACGAGGATAACATTATCTGAAATACCCAACAAATGGGAGAGAGAACCTGTAGAGACCATATCCAGAAGAAGGGGGGGCATGCCCCTCACCCCCGGTTGAAGCATGGGGCCACCCACACTTCTCAAAATTTTAACCTGGAATTGCTCCTGTCAAAAGGAAATTCAGGGACAAAGAGTGGATCAGATACTGAAGGAAAGGCCATCCAGAGACTGCCTCACCTGAGGATCCATCCCATATGCAGCCTTTAAACAGACACTACTGAAGAGGCCAAGAGGTGCTTGCTGGCATGAGCCTGACATGGATGTCTCCTGAGAGGCTCAACCAGAGCCTTACCAATAAGGATGGGGATGCTTGCAGGTAACCATCAGACTGAGCAGGGAGACCCCAATGGAAAAGTTAGGAGAAGGACTAAAGGAGCTGAAGAGATTTGCAACCTCATAGGAAGAACAATATAAACCAACCAGACCCCCCCCAGAGCTCCCAGGGACTAAACCACCAACCAAAAAATATACACAAAAGGACCCATGACTCCAGATGCATATGTAGCAGAGGATGGCCTTGTTTGGCTTCAACGGGAAGGTTGGCCCTTTATCTTGTGAAGGCTTGATGCCCTAGTGTAGGGGAATGAATACTAGGGTGGTGCGGTGAGAGTGGGTGGGTAGATGGGTGGGGGAGCATCCTTGTGGAGGCAGCGTGGAGGGGGTGAGATGGGAGGTTTTCAGAGAGTAACTAGGAAGGGGGATAACATTTGAAATGTAAATAAACAAAATAACCAATAAAAAATTTTAAAAAAGAAAACTTGGGGTTGTTTTGGGGATACAGTAGACTTTTATTCTTACTAAAAGGCTTATGTTTGGGCTTATTTTAAGATCAAATTGTCATTATTAATATCTTCATACACAATGAAACTTATAGATTATAACAAAGGTATTTAAAACAAAATTTTGATTATGCAAAACTGAATTATTTGTAAGTTAATTTTCTTTTCAGTTATGGAGAGTACATATAAATTTTCCAAAGCTAAGATTTTCATTGTGATATTTGCAAAAAAAAAAATTGATTTAATTGTATATTTTTGCCAGAAACTCTTTACAATTCTTGTTTTTATTCTTAAATGTATTTAGAATAAATGTATTATCACAACATACCTTATTAACAATGAAGTTAAATTGTATAAATACCATAGGTGAGAAAATTCTTAGATACATCACACAGTTAAACATGTTTTTCAAAGGTTCCTTCATATCTGATACCATCTCTTGAAGCACTATGTTTCTGTTTAGTTGGATTCCTGTTTACTTGATGACCTAACTTCTTTTCCTTATTCATCTTCCTCAGAAGATCTGATCTTTAAAGCCAGTCTTTTCTGATTGCTCTGACTTGGAGCGAAGGATCTATACTGTTAATCTTTAAGACTGTGCATCAGTCACTTAAATCAGGCTTGCATTCCTTCTCTTTCATCTGTGTCTTGTAATCAATTTTCAGCTTCTGGAGGATTAAGACGTAGGAGCATCTTCTCTGACTTCTTTATCTCTCTCACAGTGTTTCTATATAAGATATTCAAGTATGTTTTTGTTGCATCGATTTGTCTTGTGACTAGTGTATATCTCAGTGTTTATCAAAGGAGTGCATCAAGATGACCCGCAGGATATAAAAGTGAAAGTAATGACATTGTAGCCCAGGTCTCTTTGCTTTGGTTTATTGTTCTAATTCATTTAAATGATAACTTTCATATCTTCCTGTGAAATGGATATAGCTGATTCCTTTGATAGGTGACGAAGCCTATCGAATCGCTGCTATCCTTTATCAGAGAAAGCAGGTGGTATAAAGAATAATATTGACCCCTGGCATCTGCTAAAGATATTGTTCCACTGAGTTTCTCGAAGGTAGCATCTTTTACTGTATAAAGGCAGCAAGAACAATAAAAGAATTCCATGTTTTATAATCACTTCAATTGTATGATCTAATTTCAGTTGCCAAAAAATTAGTCTTTATAAATCATTGGGAAAATAAAGTGTGAGTTGTATTTCATTTGCAGTCATAAAATTTCCATAGCCCTCAATGTTTGTACTTTTCTTTTTTTATTTCCATAAATACATTATTGGTTAAAAATTTAATCATAAGACTGTACAATGAAACAGACAAAACAAAGCAAGCAGATGCACAAAGCAAAACCAATCTTTATTTTTCTTTCTTTTGATACTATCAGTTCAACCCCAGGCAAGAGGGATGGTAATTTATGCTTTTGTTTTAATAAGCATCCCTAATATTGCCATGCACATATTATATTCTTGATTTTCTCATTACTGAGATGCTATCTAGGAATAAATATGCAGTTGTAGGAGACTCTTTTGTTTGGGAAATCTCATAAAATGAACACCTCTATCTAAGATCACATTTGAGTATTTAGTCTGGAACCCAGTAGCTACTTCTCCAATGAAATACTCTGTCAGGTATTTTGTGTTGACTCAAGATGTAATGTGTTATTGGAATAGTCGGGTTGGAGGTAAGCATCCTGACCAGAAGAAAACATCTAAACCACAGTGATATTCATTCATATACTAAGTTTTAAGCACCTCTTTATGCAGTTACAGTTTTAGACATTGGAGTTAAAACGCATCACAGTGAACAAACATGCTGCTCTCACAAAATTGACTAAAAAAAAAAAAAAAGAGGGAGAACACAATCTATACATACACTTGATAAAAATGTCATGCTGTGTGAATATCCTGAAAAATAACCAAATTAAGTTTGTAGTGAGTAATAGTGGCTGTTCCTGTAAATAGGACACCAGAGAAAACATCTCGGAGGAGGAAAGTAGCATTTGCACAGGGGGAAGTAAATCTCAGGCAGAAAGAAAATAGAAGTAAAGTCTAGGGCAGGGGTGTATATTACAAGATGAGAAAACAAGAGAACACACTGTGGTGTTGAGGGCTCTGAGGCTTCTGAAATGATTTCCCAGTGAGGCAGAAGGCAATGGATCCAGTAGAACTGTCACAGTACCCATCAAGAAGGTATGGGAAAGGGGTGGGAACTTTCATGTTAGCCTCGTTTAAAGATTAAGGTCTGAGTGGTATTCTATATGGGAACCAATATTGTACATATACAAGTCCCTGGGAATTAATAGTACTGTCCACTAACAGAACTCAGGTTGTTTCTTCTATTTTGATATAAATACAACAGGAAGAAATTTTATGGTGCTATCTGGGGAAATTGCAAAAAGACAATTGTCCAACAAGGCAGCTTGGCCTCCATGATAGTATCATGGAAGCAGCATGGCTCCCAACTGACTCCTTCCAAACTCAATTTCTATACCCTCTAAGTGCAGCTCATCAATGAACAGACCATGAGCTACTTGTAGAATGCACTGGAGGTCTTCATTTCTTGTGAAATAGGAACTTTCTCTGATGTTATTTGTCCTTCCAAATAGATGTATACATGTAATGAATATCAAAGAGTGTTGGTAGGGTGGCTGGAATCTCAGGGAGTCCCTCCAGGTGGAAAGTTAGACGCAGCAGCTGAGGCTACAGCGGCTCATTAAAGGCCTTCTCCACTGTTCCTCATGGCGTGGCCCCAATGACTCGAGAAAGTCCATGAGTTTTACAGGTTTTATTGGCATGACAGATGATGCTTGAATCTGGATGTGCACCCCTGTGAAACTCAGGGCAGACCTGAGTTAAATAGGGAGAGAGAAAGGGAGAAAGGTCTGAGGAAGAATGCTTAATTGGCTCCGCCCTCTGGTCTTAAGGCATCTCATTAGTATGTAAATCTCTCTAGAGCCTGAGGCCTGTAGTCAAGCCCTCTGCCTGTGCTCTTTGGGTGGGGCTGCATTGCCCTGAACATGACTGAACAGCATAGGTCAATGGAGTTCCATGCCACATGTTAGGAGCTTGGATTCTGGGAGTACAGTGGAATACATGCCAGTCCCTAACAGACAATGGACACCTATTGGGTCTCTGGGCTATTTCCAGCCAGTGCTTTGACCAAAACCAAGACCACCTTCATGGCCTACAAATGAGGATCTACCACAGGCATTTAGGTAGTGCTTGTTATATGACCTAATTATGATGCTGCATGCTTGAATGAATAAAACATGTGACTTTCATATTCATGATCAGTATGTGTAGCCTTACTCAATGTGTGTAGTCCCTATAAACTTGGTTTAGTGGGATTCCCATGGCTGTGTGTGGGAGACATGTCCAGCACATTTAAAACTGCATATGTGGTGTTACCAAATACATTATTGGTTGAAAAAAAACTTCCATTTCAACTAGGTACTGATAGGAACTAAATCTTCTTAAAACTCCACATGTGATGATTGAGTAAATTGTCTGCAATTCACCTTATTCAATAAAATACTCCATGCATTAAATTGAGCAGAATTTAAGTGAGCAGGAGACAGTTTCCCAATCAGAGTCTCTAGAGCCAGTATAGTTCCAGGTCAACTCCACCACATGAGCAGGTTATATTTATACACAGAGAAAGTCATGTGGTATGAGAACAGGAGAAAGGGGGGGTAAGGAAGGGAGGAAGTGAGGGAGGGAGGGAGGGAGGGAGAAAGAGAAAGAAAGAGAGAGAGAGAGAGAGAGAGAGAGAGAGAGAGAGAGAGAGACCTAAACTCCCATTGTTGGAGTATGTTTCATAGTAAGTTCATGTCTGAGTTCACACCCATCTGAATGTGGAGATGGTTCCCCATGGTCTTGGAAGGAAGTTATGAAAGCATGGAGTTCCAACGCCTCAGCTTTGATCACTAGGAACACTCTCACCTTTGGCTGCTTGGCAAACATCTCTGTTCTTTGAATGTGACAATAAGGAGTGAAACTCCTCATCTTTCAAATTTCACTAGCACCAGGAAACCCTGCTGTCTGAGATAGTCACCAGCAGAGATTTTATTCAATTATATTCTCCATGCAGTTGGAACTTGTTCTCGCTCAGCAGTCAGGGGACATTCATCTATTCAGTATATTTTACTGACCAAAGCAGGTCTAAAATCTAACCTAGATTTATTTTTTTTTTATTAAGTTCAAATGAGCACATTTGATCATGTGGAATGGAAGGAGCTCTTGTACTTTGCAAAAATTTTTATCTATCCACAGCAGTGATGGCTCAATGAAGACAATTTGTTACTAACTAGACTTGTTAGCTTAATTAATTAGGCAGTTAATCTTATAACAAGGTCTTTCTATACATCAAGTTGGCTTCAAACTCACTGTGAGACTTAGGCTTTGAACTTGTAACAAGCCTCTCTTGTGCTTGGATTACAGGCATGGGCCACCACGAATGGCTTAAAATACTCCAAAACCTGAGAAAATAAGAAAAAAGATAACAAATGTTTTTGTAAAAAGAAATTAAAACCTTGGATAGTTCTTTTAAACTGCTTTGGTGTGAGAATAATGTTCTGAGTCTTTGATTTGAAAAGGAGCTCAAAAAAGATATTTAAAAAAGAGCAGATGTGGAGTCTTCTTTTAATTTTAGGAATCCTTTATAAATTAATGTGTCTTTGTCATGTATTATGCCCTAACTCAGCATTCAGTAAAAACAACTAATATTTATGAAGCACATTGCAGGTAAGTACGAAAACAAACTATGGCTACTTTTATTGTTTTTATTAATTATTTTATTTATTTATATCCTAAATGTTGTCCCCTGTTCTTCATCTCAGAGTTCTTTTCCCTATCCCCTTCACCTCTGAGAAGTTGCCATCTTCTGTATCCCCTCACTCTTGGGGCATCAAGTCTCTACAGGATTAGGCAAATCTTCTTCCACTGAGGCCAGAAAAGGCAGTCCTTTGCTCCATATGTGCTGGGACCTCAGATCAGTTCACGTATGCTCTTTAGTTGGTGACTCAGTCTCTGGGAGCTCCCAGAGGTCTAGGTTAGTGGACACCGTTGGTCTTTCTATGGGTTACCATACCCTCTAGTTCCTTTAATCCTTTCCCTAACCCTTCTGTAGGATTCCTCAACCTCCATCCAGTGCTTGGCTGTAATTATCTGCATCTGTCTCAGTCAGCTGCTTGGTAGAGCCTCTCAGAAGACAGCCACGCTAGGCTCCTGTCTGCAAACACAACATAGCATAGGTAATAATGTCAGAGACTGGTGTCATTACATGGAATAAATCCCAAATTGGGCCAGTCACTGGTCCCATTCCTTCAGTATCAGCTCTATTTTTGTCCCTGCATTTCTTTTAGACAGGAAAAATTTTGGGTTGAAAGTTTTGTATGTGAATTGGTGCCCTCATTCCTCCATTGGGGGTCCTGTTTGACTACTGGAGGTGTTCTTTTCAGGTTCCCTATCTCCACTATTGGGCACTTTGGCTAAGATTCAGTTCCTGGAACCTCTCCCACCCCAGGTCTCTCCACCCCACACCCTGCCCCAACCCCAGCAGCTGGATATTTCCATTCTCCTGGCCCTCTGGGCCTCTCTCTAGTCTCCTTCATAACTGAACCTGCCCCCAATTCCTCTCACCCTCCCCTCTCTCACCAGATCTCTCCCTCCCTCTGCATCCGTTAATTATTTTGTTTCCCTTTCTAATTGAATTTAAACACCCTCACTTGAGCCTTTCTTCTTGTTGATTTCTTAGTGTCTGTGGGATTATTGTGAATATTCTATACTTTTTGGCTAATATCAACTTATCAGTGGTATCCACATACCATGCATATCCTTTTAGGTCAGGGTTACCTCACTCAAGATGGTGTTTTCTTGGTCTATCCATTTGCATGCAAAATTTATGATATCTTTGTTTTTAATAGATGAATAGTATTCCATTGTGTAAATGAACCATATTTTCTGTATCCATTTTTCAACTTAGAGACATCTGGGTTTCTTCCAGTTTCTGACTCTGATGAGTAAGGCTGCTATAAAGATAGTGGAGCACATGTCTTGTGATATTGTGGAGCATCTTTGAGTATATGCTGAGGAACGATATAACTGGGTCTTCAGGTAGGAGGGAATTGTGGGAGGATACAGTGTTGGGAAATGATGTTTAGATATTTAATCACATACATATATAATTTCTCAAAAATAAAATAATATTAAAAACATATCTAGGATATGTCCTGAAAAATTTAATTTATGTACTCATTTTCTATGATCAAAATCATACTGTTTATCACAGATGAGTTTTAAATCATAAAATTTGAAGAGAGATTATAGATCACATCCTATCATAATAACCTATCAACATTTTCCCCAAGATCTAGGGTTCAAAAAAGAGAATATTTGAGCTTCAAAGCTCACAGCTCATTTTTAATAGATACATTTCATAATTAGATATATTCTATTGAAATTTTAGTAATATGAGTTAAAATGTGTTTTATAAAAACAAGTAGATAAACTTGGATTCTATCCACATTTTTCCATATGTTTCTGTTTTCACAAGGTAGCAATATGGTTGTCTGTAGAAGTACAGATATGCTGTTTCTTCTCTCTGGTAATGAGAAAAAGGAACATAGAAATAATCTTGCTCATTCTAATTTTCACCCAGTGGAGAATCAAGACATCATTGTGAATTCTGAAACACCAGTCTGGGAAAGCACAAAGACACTGACTCTTAAAAATAAGCCCTTACTTTTATCAATTACATCTTGACAATTCAATTATATCAATATTTTAATAGCCTCAAGGTACAATGTTTTTTTTTTCTTCTGAGTGCTGAGTAGGTTAGATGAGACAGAAGAATGATAGGTACTGAACCATCCCTTTAGCACTTTATCTGTTGCCACTTGAGGGGATCAGATGGTCTTGACAGTCAGTGAGAGCCACTTTTCACAGCACTTGAAAGATACCTATTTCCCTGTCTGTTAACTGAAGGTGTCAATAAAGGCTTCTTCCATACCTAATAGCCATTTTCACAGAGAAAAGGCATATCTAATAAGGCATCATTGTCCACATAAGAAAATCATGCCTAATAAACACCATCTCCTTGCAGATGTTTCTCCTCACATGTTATTTTATCAAAGGTCTGAAAATACACTTATTATATAAATGCCAAGCTCAAACTACCATGAAACCTGCATAACCACCTTTTTTGTTTGTTTGTTTGTTTGTTTTATGTGTCACAATCAGCAAAAAACAAAAAGAACATCATGACAACTACAGGAAATTTATGGTTTGAAGAATGATAACATTTTTAAGGACACTTTAATTTATCCTACAAATGTAGAAACTGTAAGAATTTGTGGCTGTGTCAGCGTATACTTCCAGCTCTGCTCTGTTTTAAAGACATTTTAAAAGAGTAATTAAATACTGGTTCTGCCAACTTTCCATAGTGCATTCTTTCCTGATAGCCTGGTGCTTCCTTGATGCGTTCTCATTCCTAGATTCTTGGTTATGTTGTGTCTAGAGATTTATCAGGTATTATCAGGTGTGAAAATCAAATTGTTTCCAGATGTATTTTCTTTTTGATTCTATTTTAATCAGTTTAAATTTACTTTTATTGAAGTATCTTGCACTAAGTCATTCCAAGAACATTTTTAAACTAATTTAAAAATACCTGCAAGTGTGCCAGTGACTTATTAGATACATAGATAGGCACTTTCATAGGCATTTTGTATTTTAGTACCTTTAGAATTTAAGTGTTATTCCCCAGGGTTTCAGTAAAGACAAATAACATTCACACAGATTGCAAGTTTGTATTTTTGTTTTAAACTTGGTCTTTTTTTATGACTAATGTCACACATGTCATACTATGAAGCATTATTAAAGAAATGACATAAATCTATACACAGAAGAATGGCTCAGTGGAAAAAATATTCACCCATGTAACAGCTCAGAGTGGTGACATGTGTCTATAACCTCAACACTGGAAGAAGAAGTGGAATAAGCTGTGTTTTCAGAGATTGAAAGACACAAAGTTTTTGAAAACAGTAAATACAAGTTCATTGAGAAACACTATCTCCAAAACTTAAAGTGAGGAAAATTGGAGATTCCAGACAGTCACCTCTGTCTCTCTTTCACACACACACACACACACACACACACACACACACACACACACACACATGAATGAAAATCCCTATGTCAATATCGATACACACACAAACAGAGAACGAGAGAGAGAGAGAGAGAGAGAGAGAGAGAACACTCCTCTTTCTTTTACACACACATACACAGAGAGCACACACACTTAGAGAGAGAGAAAGAAAAAGAGAAAGAGAGAAAACACAAACACACCACACCCTGGATTCATGTCTCTAACTAGCTAAGTGAGCTTGAATTATATTTTTGAAATACCTGTTTTTATTTTTATAAAACAAAATGTATACATTGTATTTTAATTATGTTTCCCCTCCTTCAATACCTCACAGATGTTCCCTTCCTCCGTATCCATCCAATTTTATCTTCTGTGTCCCTCAAATCAGTCATAAAACATGAAAATCTAAACAACAGCAACAAACAATAAGCAAAGAATGTTTTTTTTAAAAAAGCAAAATGAAACAAAATACAAATTGCAATATAACATATCAAAGGTTTATTGTGACACTTTGACACTTCACTACTTACTCTGTGAGACAGATAAAAAGAGAGAGCTAAAAAGACACTGTAGTGACAGAAAAAGCAGAGCATGTGAAGGGTTACTACTAGAAACGGATGAAAGAGCAAGCTCAGAGCCCAGTTGACCAACAATGTCTGTATTTCCACAGGAAAGATATCTTCAGATCCGTTATACAATCTTTTTCTTTCAGGGGTCATAATCATACCATCTTCCAACCTCTCAGATCATTTGAGACCTAGTATGATACAACACTTCTGATGAGAGAGCCCCTATGATGCCAATGATTAGGGGATTATGTCTGTCTTACTTATATTTTTATTGCTCTGATAAAACACCATGACCAAGGCAACCTAGAGAAGGGAAGGTTATTTGAGTCTTACAGCTCAAACACACATTGTACATTACTTGAAACTTCAAGCTCGACTGTAGTGACAGACCTCCTTCAACAAGGCCACACATCTTTTTAATTTTTTTATTTAGTTTTTATTCATAATCATAAACAATTTTGCAATCCAGTTAGATTTGAAGAGGAAAATATGGAACTCAAAGAAGTTCAGTGAGAGCAGAGATTACAGGGTATTATGAGCAGATGGGGCGGGGATGCTCTCCTGAGTTACAGAAGGAATGGTGTTACAGAAGGAATGATTTGATAAGCAAAACGCCCTTAAGTCAAAAGAGTTGCCCACAGTTGGAAATAGTGATCTTGTTGGTCTTGCCATTCCTGGATCCAAAGATCACACCTCTTAACCCTCCCAAAATAGATCCACCAATTAAAGAACGTAAAGATGTGAGCCTCTGGGGGCCATCACTATTCAACTGTCACAATGACATTGGACTTGCTCCTGGAATGCAGCCATCTATGGGGTGCCACATAGTTTTTATGTTCAGAACTCCAATGATGAGACCTCCCATTCATCTTATGACGGTGCCCACCTCCTGGCAAAGTTCTGAACAGACAGGTAAGAAAAAACAGAGATATTCTTTATGGGTTATATATTGTTTGCTCTGTTTTACCATGGGATCATAGTATTGTACCTGTTTTCTCATGGCGTGCCAAGAATATGTCTTCTGCTTCTAGAAAAAAAAAATAGTGTTAGGGAGGAAAAGTGAACAAAAAATTGTGCTTGTATTCTTAAAAGTAAAATAAGTTAACTCTTTTAGTTAAAAATGTTTCTATTTCCTTCTCTCTGTATTCTTACTGTATTGTAATAGAGCTAAAAAGATAGGAATAGGCTAGTAATATCTAGTTTTTTACATAATCATTGGTAATATTGATGCACATGAATTATTATGATGCTACCCGGACATTCATTTTAATTTTAAATATAGTCTCATCTACTTTTATCTTAGTAATATATTTTATGTAATATATTTTACATTGTATAATAACAAATATAAATGTAAGATATAGATATAGATATAGATGATATAGATATAGATGATATAGATATAGATGATATAGATATAGATGATATAGATATAGATATAGATATAGATATAGATATAGATATAGATATAGATATAGATATAGATATAGATATTTTATAACTGAGGACCTCTCAAGTGCTGGGATTACAGTTAGAAGCTATCATCTCCATCACCATGATCTGGTTATTAAAGACTAAGGTTAAGAATTCAAGCACTTTTTCTGCTTGGTTTTACCCAACACACTCTGACACTGTTAACAAAGACCAGGGGAACCCTGCTGAACTGGTGTGAGCTGGTTCAGTGCTCACAGCAGAAAGGTAGCAGTATCTCAGTAATTGAAAGAGAACTGTAGTGATGTTAGAATGAACTGACCAGGTACCCACAAGAGGACCAAGAGGACTATTTCCATGTAGTGTGAGCTGGATTGGTACTACCAAGAGTACCAATGCTTCTATTAACTGACTCAATACTCAGACATGCTGTGGTGATGTGAGTGCACACCTTTCATAATTCATATTGCAGCCCTATTAATTCCAATGTAAAGTAGCTCAGTTCTGACTCTCGGAGGTACTGTTCTATTGTACATAAACAACGTCATGAACTAAAATATTAGGCAAGTCTACTTCAGGACTGTGATGGTAATGATTATTCCTCATTCCAAACAAAGAAAATTGTACAAATAATGAAAATGCCCAAACTCTCCCACATCCTCATAAATATAGATTGTTACATTTTTTACTTTTTTACATACTTAATTTTTGCTCTGTTCTTCCTGCAGTCAAATGATTATGAAAATTTATGATTCTTTCCCAACAGATATACACAATCTACACACACACACACACACACACACACACACACACACACACACACACAGCCTTTAGAAACCTGTGCTTGACTGTTCTTCCTGAGAGGCCTACACTCTTCATGGTATATGTTCTTTTTCATTTTAATGAGTCATTAAATACAGCTTCACTCAGCTATGACTGTGACCAAATTGGGTCACAACTAAGAGTCCCAGACATAGCATAAATCTACTCTCTAAATGGTCAGCTCCAGGCTCCTTTCTTGTTGTTTAGACAGGTTAGAAATTTATGTGGCAGTTCATTTTGTCAGTTCTTTAATTTTCCATATCTAATTGATGACTGACTGAATTTCCTCTATGATAATCATTCTCTAAGTTGCCATCAGATTCTCTCATGCCCCTTTCATTTCAGAGATTTTTGTCAACAAATATAATTATATATCAACTTTGTTTATTACTTTTCAATTAGTTCCAGTTACCCTTAAAATTTAGAGTAAAATCTTTAACATGCTTTGTGAGTAGAAATATAAATTATTATTCGTCATTGATAGTCTTTTTTTATGCCTAGTGTCACAGAAAAACTAATAACATTATTATTTTTTTTCTTCGAGAAGTATTAACACAAGGGCAATCATTTAAATAGTTACCATTTACACAGTGACTCATGTAGCTTCTTACATAACATGCACATGCATGCATACATACACTTGCTTATATGTATGCTTGCTCTACTTATTTTATTTTCCTTTCATTTTTATGGCTTTTAAGTAATGTCTTTTCTATTCTTATTTATCAACATCCTCCTTTTCTCTTTTTATTTGAACAATTTTCATCCTTAAATAGCTCATAAGTTGGTTCCTATAAAAAAAGATTTATGAATCCTCTTGAAAAATATTATAGCCCTAAACAATTGAATGTTTATTCACTTTATATTTTTCCTTAATTAGCAACTTGACAAATGGCATATGTATTAATATATACACATGTACACACACAAGCATACACACACACACACATATATATGTACATATTATGTATAACACTTCATTTTTAGCTTTTCTATATGAATTGAAAAGTGTTGAAACAGTGTACACATATTTTTAGAGGCAGAATCAGATGTAAACTACATATAACCCTATTAAATGTGACACTCAAGAAGCTGTAAATTGTTCACTTTATTCTAATCTAAACATTATTTTGTCTCTTTCACCTTTCTTCCTGGAAGTTATGAGTCAAATATCATTTGTTAATGATAGCAGAAAGTTCAGTTCTGTCTAGACAGAGATTGTTCTGCCTGTCTGCTCATAGAATAAGAGGATTAAGAGAGTAAAAATTGATTTACTCAATTTTCTATAAATTATCTGTGTAAGTTGATGAAATAGGGACATTTTTAAATGTCAGATGCTTAATAGAAAGAGGAGGTGGATATCAATCAGGTATCAGATCCCCTTCCTGTAATATGGGAGGAGCAACTTCTTAATTTCTAGTTTCAGTTTTCCAAAGATGAACTCCCTTGGAGAAATTACTCAAGATTCAAAGTTTGATACATAAAACATCTCATATTTTGTTTTCATGAAGTGTTGGTATTATTGAATTTAGTACCTCAGTTTTTTTCACATATTCCTAAGGAAAAATATATAATAGTCAGGCAGACAGACAGACAGGCAGACAGACAGACAGACAGACAGACAGACAGACAGAAAGAAAGAAAGAAAGAAAGAAATAAAGAAAGAAAGGAAAGAAAGAAAGGCACACTTTCCTTCCCTGGGAATACTTTTGTTTTTCATTATTCTGGATATACTAAGGAAATGGAAACTTTTTATCAACATACATTTATTCACTACATATTTAGTGACATTAACAATTATAATACATCTGGATTTTACAGTGGGAAATATTCAAGTATAACTAGAAATAATATTTCCTTCTATATGATAAGACAGGTATACATTTATGCAAAATTTATCTTCAGATCTAATCAAATAATTTGGTAAAACTAAGAATGTCTTTTCTAGTTAAAAGAGGTAAGAGATAAAAACAACTTCAGAAAGTAAAAGAATTTTATAACAGAGAAACATATTTTTAAAGTTTCAAACTTATATTCAATAGAATTTTTGTGTCCTTCATTGTTAAATGTCAAGTATATTCTAACTTTACCAGAGCAGCTCAAATCCTCAGAGTTGTTCCCTTTCTCTCCACAGAATCATTAGACTGTCAATTTTTATTATGCATTTGCCAAGGTCATCAAATATACATTTTGAAGGAGTAAAAAATATAATTTATCTACAGTCAAGGCTTTAGTTTCATAAAGAAGGTGTTATGAGTTCTTTTTAAAAAAAAAAAACTAGACATGGCATCATTTAATAGGGTAAAAAAGAGAGAAGAGGAAGTCACTGGAGAAATGACTATGAATCAATGTGAATTCTTAACATACAACCCTGCAAGTTCTATATTCTAGATTGCTCACCTTGCTTTTTTATGCTGTTCCATTTTCCATTGCTTTGAAATTTATGCATGCTCATTTTCATATTGAAGAAATGATAGTTTATTAATACAGAGATTAATATAAAAGATCACAAGTTCCATCTTAAGTGTCATCATTAAATGAATCAAATGGTCTCTGTTATTAGCTCTGATATTCTTTACTGTTTACAAACAAGTAGGACCATTGACTCCAAACCTGTACTGATCTTTGGATATTTAACTAATTTACCTACAGCCTAACTATGCATCTGTTTAGCAAGCTAGAGTCTATCTTCTTTGTTTACCCAATTAAACTTCATTCAACATCTGCTAACAAAATAAACACAGAGCTAAAAGCTATCCAACTGCTGTTGTTCTTCAGAACCCACTGATGCACATGTCTTCACTGCTGGTGAAAGACACATATTGCAGAATTTGCCTTGGATTTCCCTTGATTCTCATTCTCCCTTCTACTTCCAGGTGATAGCAATATGCTGCCCTCTCCAGAAGGTGTCCTATTCTAAAGACTTCCTTTAATACAACTCTGTCTAAGGCCTGTTGTGAAGCCCTGTCACTTGGTGTTCTTTTTGGTCAAGCTACCTTAAAACTCTTTAAATGAGCTCAGGTTTCCTCTCTCTAGTCTTGCTTTTGGGAAGCTCATGGTTTACAGGAAGTAAGTTGTTAACAACGATTCTATGGAAATGTCCAATGGTTAGGTAATGACCATCCTGCTAACAATCAGCAAGGGACTGAAGTCTCTCACCAACCACCAAAAGTAAGTGTATAAGCAGGTTTCCATCCCCAGTGAATTCTCAAGTGATAACTGACAGCTCAACTGCTATTATGGGAGACCCTGAATTAGCCTACTGTGCTGAGGGACCAGTACTTCAGAAAATAAAATAATAAATAACAATTAATATTGTATATAATATGCAAAATATATATTAATATAAATTTATTAATATATATTATATTGCATATATAATTTTATATCATAATATAATTATATATTGTATAATATATTACTATTATATATTACTATATATGTGATATACATTATATATTATACATTATACATTATACATTATATATTATATGTTATATATTATATATTATATATTATATATAGTATGCTAATATAAGTATATTATATATTATATTCTATAAAACATGTTTATATGAATAAGTAATATTAATAAGAAATATTGCTATGTCAAGCTAGGATAATTACATATAGAATATTAAATATCTTCAGATAACTCTACTATCTGGTATATAGTCATCTCAGAAGTTGAAGAAACATGGAGAAAGCTCACATGTATGGAATGGGCTGTGAAGTCGTGACTGTGAAGAGATGCAATTCAAAATTTAAACTTGGTGATTAACATCATTTCTTTTTATAAATAAACATCATTTCTTTTTATAAATAAATTTAAGAAATTTTGAAATTTCATCAGTGACATATAAGAAAGAATGTATTTTTTATGTGTTTTTTCATCTTTGTATGTCAAAGTTAGAGAGAAATAAGATAACAATTTAGATATTTTGCTAAATATCTAGGATATTTACTGAAACATTAACATAGTAATTATATTTCCCCCCAGGAAAGATCAATCACTTTCTGATACAAACAACAATAACATGATGTTAAATTAAACATAATAGAAATCTTTCAATTAATTTTCAGTGACATTTTAGTTTCTTTTAATTATTGCCATATTCAATAATAATATTGGTAAACACAATAAAAATCCATTAAATATCATTGTTAAAGTGGAATTGGAGATAGATAGTCTTTCCCAATACTCATTTCTGTTTACCAAGATTTTCCTGGGTGAAGTCACTTAGCTCACCACTACAAGAGTTGATAGAGAGAGTCTGTGCTTGTGAAGATCTTGAAATCTAGTAGGAAAAGCATTGACTTCAGAGATCCTGATTCAGTGAGACCTTTTGTGATATACCCAATCAACTTACTTCACTCTAGCACGTTTAACTTGGGCCTTGACTTGGAATCACATAGCCCTCAATACCCTACATCTTCAAAAAGCAAAGAAATAGACAGAACATTAAAGATGATACTCTTTCTGGAGTTGACTCTTATGAAAGGCAGCAGAGTCAAACAGTTAAAGCAAGAAGCATGCAAAATATGAGAAAGATTTTAGGTTTAAAAGATAAGAACAACAATTGTGAGTGGGGAAATCACTTAATTACACATTAATTTATATACTAATTCATTTGATAAAAAAAATTATGAACCATCCTGATGCTTCTGTCATTGTTTACAATGAAGAGAATAAAATGCATAAGTGGATTAAACTTTCTATCCTCAGAAAATTTTTATTTTCATTTGACCTTGAAAACAGTATGAATTTTAAGAAACATAGGTGCTGGTAGCAGATTCTTAATGTTTGATAAGATTGATAAAGACCCCAAAGGAGGGTTTGGTGGCCATACATTTGATTATCACAGAGTATAAATATGAAAATTATACCTTTTTGATATTACCAGAGATTAAAATAGATTTCTCAATTATTAAAATTATTGGTATGGATACATTTTATAAAATGTAAAGTTACATGTTTACTGTGCTGTGGTTTCTTCACTCATTTGTTTTTTCATATATGTAGACAGATCACTCGGTAGCATAGAATTCATAGATCGGCTGTCTGTAGATATTTCTAGTGAATGAAATAATCTCAAAATGACAGATTGGCATCTAGCAATACATTTTGGCCTCAACTGTGTTGTAAATACATGTTGTCTTGCTGCTGGCAATATTTTCCTGGTGGCTATAAAATCTTTACGACTTGTAGGTCTTGCTAAAAGAGGTAAGTCAGCATGAGTAAACATAAAAGAATGCAGGCTCTTCTCTTGTTCCTGACACTGTCTCCTCCTCCATCATTATGGGAATTCCCACCATGACATGTGAGCCGCAAGGCACTTTGTCATTCCTTAAGCACCATGATGGTTGAAATTCCCACTGAAGTTATGAGACAAAATAAATTATCCATCTCCTAACTATTTGTTGCCATTTATTACAGTAACTCAACGTAACTAATGAAAAGAGTATATAAAAACATAAATCAATTTATCTTTTAAAAATTCTGAACTTACAGCAGAATGGCATAAGTTCTCACAGGTAGACCTGAATCAATGGGGCCTCTTCTGGATGGGCTGCACTTTATGTTATTTACTTGACCTTTCATTAACTGTACAATCTGAAATAATTGATTCTATTACCTACTTGTCAGTATTACAGTTAGAAGCCCAGATCAGAGTTTTTTGTTGTTGTTGCTGGTTTTTATTGTTGTTTTGTTTTTTTCTTACCACTTCAGAGCTAAATGTCTCTGATTTTGTGATTTCTTCTCTCATAGAGAAACATCTAGAAATCCTTTTTTTTCCATTTAACATTATTATGAGATCATCATACAGAATAAAATTCCTTATGAAAGAGATGTCATAGATGCTGTATTTTATCACATTTGATCTTGGTTTATACCAAAGTTTATATCTAAGCAGTATAGAACTTGTTTTACACATACTATTTATTGATTGTAACAATTGTTGGAAGAATAACAACTGAATCAGTTTTTCTAATTAAGACAAGAAACAAAAAACCTGTTTGTTCGAAGGATGTGAAAGAGAAAATAATCCTGTGTGCTCATTTTCATATCAATGTTTATACCATCATGTAATAGAGATTTAGGTCAAGAGTTAAAAACATGACTAACATAATTGACTACTACTGCTGAAACGTAACAGAGATTATCTCCTTAGTAATCATCATCACTATATATATATATGTATATATATCACAAATAATTGACAATGATTATAATATATATATGCATATATATGCATATATATATACATATATATATATATGTATATATATATATATATAGTGTGTGTGTGTGTGTGTGTGTGTGTGTGTGTGTGTGAAGTACAGAAGATGAATACTTATACAGACTGACTCACATGGATATCATTACTTCCCACAATAAACTGGAATATTTCATCAAATTTTGATCACATTCATTTTAAACTCTAATCACTATCATCAAAAGAATGTTGCAGTTACTATATGCAAAAATTGATTTTTTCCCTTTAAAGTTGTCATTAATTAAAAAGCAAAGAAACTTTTTTATGTTCTTCACCAATTCCTCTGTCCGACTGCAGACAGTGTTGAGATAGACACACAAAAGAATGGAGGTCACATTAAAGACTCCATCCACAGCTCTGAACATTATGAGTTGTCTTCAGTCATATTAATCATTATTTGTAGCCTTATTACCAAGTGGGTGAAGACAGACCTAAATCCAGTCATTTTGCCAGCAAAGTTATTGAGATATAAGATGCATGGCTAAGTGGAGATTCTTATTAAAATTCACATGCTCTTTACACGTCATTCTATGGAGAATGGCAATCTGCTGTTTGACTGAAATCCACTTCCAGGTTTTCAGAGTCTGTTTGTGCTTAATTTATTATCTTAATGTGGATGCAGCATGGTTTGAATCTTGAATGTTTTTTCTTGTATTAGTAACTCTGCCATCAGTATCAAATTGCAAGGCATGTTTTTACTCATAAATTTATTCTTATAAATATGTTGTTTGAAAGAAAGTCAGTGAAGCATCCTCTTGGCATAACTTATCGTACTTGCGTCTCAGACAACTTATTAATAATATGTTGTTGCCTGTGCTTAGAAAGTGTAAAGTTTTTCATAAAAAAATAATGTCTTCAGCTATTTTTGCAAGCAATACCTTAATTAAAAGTACACATTGTGCAGCATTAGGTATTCCTAGGGGCTTTTGTTAATCTTAATGTTTGGTTAATTAACATATTTTTATTTCCACTAGAGTTTGCTGATTAGAAGAATTCTATTATGTTACCGTTTTGTTGATATTCTGTATCATTTATCATCAACTTATCAGCATTCTTGCTTCCATAAGGGTCAAAAGCATCTTTGAAAATGCCAATCCCATTGAAATGATTTTTCTGATTCTGAAAGTTACTCTCCATGATCGTAGTGGAGTTTATTCCCTTGTTAAATAAATTAGGATCTAGAATCTACTACTATTTTTAAGTATTATATTCTTAAGTCTTTGTACAAACTAAAGGATAAATTTGAAAAGTTGCATAGACTAAACAGAAGAAAACTCTTTGGCTGCAATTTTTATTCCTTTTTCTGCAGCGAACTCACTGTGCTAGTCAACTTCCTATTTTTGAATTGGTAATTTCTAGCTCAATCATCCATTGTCTCATTGGAAATTACTTTTGTTTCATTCTAAATATATTATGTGTTTGCATGGAACCCTGTCAGGAGTATTCATTCTAAAAATTATAATATTAATTATATAACATTAATATTAGCAGCTGATGAGAGACTTTTAATAAGAAGAAAATAGAAATATCTGCAGCTACTCACTCTGTATCAAGACCTGGATTTATCAAATTAATGCTTAATAGATTAATGTCCTATTATAAAGTACATATGTATATTTTTGTAAGCTATTATAAGCAGTCAATAATTGTTCTATTTTCTTTGAATAGTCATTGATATTGTTAACTCAATCCCAGCTAAATATTGGGAAGAGAAGATAAAACTAAAATTAAAATATTGATCTTTTCATGGCCAGTGCTTTCTAATGACCAGGTAACACTCAGATTTTAAGAACATTTTCTATAGAAGTTATTGCTAATTTTGTTGGGTTGGAATGTTACTAGGTTGGGTGAAAATGACAAATTCTCATAAAAAGGCACAAAGTGTATAAAACAGAAGTCAGGAAGACAACCTAAATGTGCAATGTCTTAAAAAGAACATAAATTATTCAAATACATTGTTTGATGAATATAAAAGTACCATGCTATATTAGCAGCCTTTCTCAACCACAGTCACTGTTTGTATAGATACCAAAAATACTCTTCAAAACTATGAAGTCTTGAACCAAGTCAAAACGTTTTCTACATTGAAAATTGTAAAAATCTGGTAAAAGAAAAGAAAAAGTACAAATTAAAAAGATACAAATACCCATGTAGATTTGCTATCTGTAAAATGTCACACACACACACACACACACACACACACACACACACACACACCTCAAACACCTTGAATGATTAAAACAATTATAAATAAAAATAAAAAAATTAGAGCTTCACAGGAACATGATGTCAAAAGAAAATGCACAATGATTGTAATCAAAACATCATCATATTGGCATTAAACCTGATGTAAACACTAACACAATAAAGAGCCAAGAATAGTATACATAACTGTGGTCGACTGATTTTCAAAAAATTATCAGGGACATACCCTAGAGAAATAACAGAACTTTTCCTAATTTATGGTGCAGGGAAAACTAATTATTTCCATTTAAAAAGTGAACTTAAGTTCATTTGTTATGTAAAATTGCAACTTAAAAAAGGATAAAAAGAAATAGAAAATATAGAGAAAAGAATAGAAGAAATACTTCAAGATGTTGCCATGGGTAATATTTCTTTTGTTCATGACCTTTGAACCATCTCTCTAGCACTAGTTATGAGATCAAAAAGAGAGGCAATGACAGCAACAACAATAACAACATCAGAGATGAATGGGATGATGTCAAGAAGAGGCTTTTTTGCACCCTGGGGACAATCAGAATGCAAAGACCATATAAAGGATCAGAGGAAATATTGCAAAATGCATGACAAGCATTTCTCCAAAACAGAGAAAAAAATTGGTCAACATCTTATTCCAAATTTGTCAACATGATTAATCATTAGGAATTTGAAAGTCAAAGTCACAACAAGATATTGCTTCAGACTATTCAGAATGGTTATAATAAATGTAACAGTGGAAGGAGTGTGTCTTGTTATAAGTTACCAGAGTTAATAAAAATGACAAAATGAGATTTTAATGAAAAACCAAAAATAGAGTTTTCATATGATGTAGTAACTACTGGCCCGCTTAAGTGGGGTCTGCACTAACCTCTTTATTCCATTATTGTTCAGAGTGTTAAGAGACAGAATAAACTAGTGTCCATTGGCTGGTGAGTAGTTGAAGAAAATACATGTACATATCATGGAACATACTTTCCATATATGAAATAACTCAAGCATAAGATAAAAAAGCCATATTCTTTTTTTGCTTATATTTGGAAGCTGTGAATGTTAATCTTGTAGATTCTGAGAATAAAATAGTACTCTTCAGGCACTAGAAATACCAGTGGAAAGGGTGACAAAGAACAGATAATGTTCAACAAATAAGAGTCAGATGGCAGGGATAAGTGTTAGTCTGCCAGACACATTAGAGTATCTACAGGTTATACCACTAAAATGTGTGGAAGGAAAGAATCTTTTTTTTTTTTTAACTCAAAACACTTTATCAGTATTTGAATATACATATACACTTATACATGTATACATATATACATACATATATGAACAATTAAATAATAAGATGTATTTGAAAAGTATAGGGGGTTGGGAAGAGTGGGAGGAAGGAGAGAAAGGGAAAAAATATGTAAATACAGTGCTCATATATGAAATTCTCAAAAAGGAATCCAGTTTTTTAAAATGTTCGACAGATTAACTAGCATTTTACAATATGAAAATAAATATGACCTATAACTGTGTTGAAGGACATTTTAACTCACTACAAACTTTGAAGTTTAAAATGAAATCAATAAAAATTATTTTACCCAGCATACTAACAAAAACCACAATAACATTTTATAATTCAAAGTATTTCTGAGAACAAGAAAATGTATTGTCAGAAGCTAAGATAGCAGAGCCAGGGAGACAGGACACTGTGTGTTATTTTTTTCTTTTTTTTATTATTATCAAATCATAATTTTTACTTTTTAACATAGGGGTTATAGACACGAAAATGCAGGATGTGGGGAAGAGGATGACACAGGAGCATAGGTGTTCAGGGGGAGTACAAATATCTTTCATAAAAGGGTATCAGCTGGGTGAAGGTTCAGGGGTCAGGTCACTATGACTCTGCCTATGATTCACTTGTCCTTATCTAATTTGGTATTACCCGCCAAGGCTGCCTATTTACAAGGTCTACAACTACTCAGGCTGGTAGATTTCCACAAAAGCTGCCTGTTTACAATAGTTTATAGACAACTGTTTCAGTGTTTTTCCATAGAGACCCAAGTCTTTGTGTTAGCAGGCATGTATGTCAGGCCTATTGCTGATTTTAGGCTTATGGCTCATTTTAGGCCTTCAGTGTATAAGCAGGGCTGCCCCTGACATCTCCTCCCTTCTCCAAGTATAGAAGGGCCATGGTGATTCTAATCTTGCCAAGGCTGGAATAGAGGCCTGGCCTCCAGTAACTAAAGGGGACCTTGTAATGGCTCCAGTCCTCCTGTCGTTGTCCAGTGAAGCATGAGGGCCATACCCATCCTGATGTCTTTTTCCTGGAGAGGGGATACTTTTGACATCAACTCCTATGCAGTCAGGCTTGTCCTTCAGGAAACCCAGAAACATATTTTCAACTTTTATTTATATTCCGGAAGGAAAGAAACTTACTTACTAAGATGTGATCAATCATTAGCTCTGTGCATGTGTTTGCTTTTCTTATACTCCAGATATGTGTCAATTATACCTCACAATTACCAAAAGGCATCACTATTAAAAAAAATAAAAGACTAAGCTGCTAAATTGCTCTGTCATATTTGGATTGTTAAAACTGAGCCAAGTTTATTTGCACACATACAAGTTCTGGCTGGCATTTAGAAGAATGTTTATCAGTTTATAGTGAAACTGTATTCTTGCTTTTTATGTTCACATATGCAACTAGACTCTAAATACAGTCAGAGATGTTGGGTTATAAATACTGTTCGAGTCACTTACTTGGGACTGAATTCGATGAAGTACTCTGCAAAAGCCTTGTGAGTGAAGTGCAGAGGCCAGTGGTAGGAAGCAGAGAGCAGCCATGTTGTATTTGCACTTTAGAAACAACTATCGCCTCAGGAATTTCCTCCACAATTGAAAAGTATAAATCCTCATTGGCACAGAGTGTGCAACCTGCTGACTCATGGTTTCATTTCTAAAATGAGAAAGAATATATGCATATACTGTATAACTAACACTTCAATAAAATGAGTTCAGCAATATTTTTTATTCTAAATAGTAAAATGAATTTTAGAATTATTTTAAGAATTAGTTGGTTTATAGTTAAAAGGCTTTTAGTAAAGCACAGATATTATAATACAGTTAAATATGAATATTAAGTGTTACTCTGTTGAAAGATAATCTAATAGAAATATGAGAAGTTATTTATCTTACTTTTTGAAAGTAGATTCTTCTCTCATGCAATACATCCAGATCACAGTTTCTCATTCTTCCACTCTTCCTAGCTACCTTACACCTTTCATCTCCCAGGGATTCACCCCCTTTCTTTCTCCAATCAGAAAAGATTAGGTCTCTAAAAGACAACAATCAAACACACAAAACAAAATCCAGTAAGACTAGGCATAATCCCTTACACAGAGGCTGGACAAGGCAACCAAACAATGGGAAAGAGTTTTAAAAAGCATGGAAGAGTCAGATAAACAACCACTCCAACAGTTAGTTGCCCTACAAAGTTGCCAAGCTAACAGTCACAACCTATGCTCCACACCCATGCAGGCCCCATGATTGATACTTCATTCTCTGTGAGCCCATGTGTGCCATGATTAGTTGACTGGATTGTGTTCTCATTGTATCCTCTATGCCCTACAACTCCTACTATCTTTCCTCTCTATCCTTCCACAAGGCTTTTTGTCCTCCAAGGGGAGGAATCCAATGGAGACCTCCAGGTTACACTCTGAATAATGCTTGGTTTGTGAGTCTCTGCATCTGCTTCCATTCACAGACAGAGGAAGCCTCTGTGATGACATCAGGAAAAGGAACCAATCTATGAGTATAGTAAAATATAATTAAGAGTAATTTAATTGATGTTTTGTTTTGTTTTAGACCAACCTGTTTATTTATACCCTAGGTTTTTGGGAAATCTAGTCTCTGGCTTCTGGCCATTCAGTACAAATGTCCATCCAAGCAGTGTTGGGCATGGGCTTTCTTGTGTGGGGTGGGCTTCAAGTTAAATTAGACAGTCTGGCCATTCCCACAAGTTCTGAGCCTCTATGTCCCAGTATATTTTGCAGGTAGGGCAGATATTTGGATAAGATTTTGTGTCTGGGTAGTATCCACATTTCTCTTTCAGTAGCCTACTGAGACTTTCCTATAGCAAAGAGACAAAATGCAGGTGTGAAGGCTCCACTCAGGAACCAGTTCAACATTTCCATATTCAATGAGCTGTAGGTATATTCTCAATGGGGATGGCTGTCACTTTCTGGGGAGCAACCCTCTGTCCTAGCATCAGCCTGAGTAGTTTGGGGATATTCACAGGACCCCCTTGGCCAACAACTCAACTGTATGCAATTCAGTAGCACTACTGGAAAACTTGCCTGGCTATAAGAAGTTGCCAGCTCAGACTTCCTGTTCTCTATTACTAGAAGTCCTCATTAGGCTCACCCTCATGGATTCTGAGAAGTTTTCAATGCATTCGTTTTCCACACCACTGAACAAATGCCACTCCCCAATCCCAACCTTCTTATCCTGTACTCTCTCCTTCCATTCTACCCCAGACCTGATCCTTCCCACTCTCTTTCCCACTAAATCCCAGTGCACCTACAAAATCTATTCTATTTTTCCTGGGGAGATCCATTCATCTCCTCTACAGCCTCCCCGCCCCCTTCATTTGACCTGTCTGGATCTATGACTTGGTTTTCTTCTACTTAACAGCTAATATTCACTTATAATAAAAAGTTTCCATTTCTCAGTCTGGGTTACCTCTCTCAGGATGATTTTTTTTAATAGTTCCATTAGTTTGCTTTCATATATCATAATGTATTTTTCTGTTTTAACAATTGAGTAATTGTCTATTGGGTAAATGTAATACATTTTCTTTACCCATTCTTTTGTTGAAAGACATATAGGTTGTTTCCAATTTCTGGCTGTTATGAATAAAGCCATAGTGAACATAGTTGAGTAAGTCTCTGTTTGGTAAGATTGAGTGTCTTATGGGACTATGCCCAAGAGAGGTATAAATGGGAGTTGAGGTAGAAGGTTCCAAATTTCATAAGTAACCACCATATTGATTTACATAGTAGTTATACAAATGTGCACACCCACTAGAAATGGAGGAATGTCCCCTTTGTTTCACATCCTTACCAGCAGGATCTGTCATCAGTTTTCTTTGTGATCTTAGCCATTATGACAGGTATAAGATGGAATCACAAATTAGTTTTGATTTGCATTTCTTTGGGGCCTAAGGATGTTGAACATTTCTTTAATTGCTTCTCAGCTCTTTGAGATTATTCTATTGAGTATTCTCTGTTTAGATCTGTATCCCATTTTAATTGGATTATTTTTCATATCTATTTTCTTGAATTTTTTTATGTATTACAGATATTAGCCCTCTATCTGAAGTGGAAGTGAAAAGACTTACCCCATTCTGTAGGCTGCCACTTTGTCGAATTTTAAAATTGTGGATTGCACTGCGTATGCTATCTATGTTCAGAACAGAACTCTTCTCCTGTACCAATGTGTTCAGGGCTATTTTTCACTTTTTCTTCTGTAAAGTTCAGTAAATCTGGTTACATGTTGAGGACTTTGATCCACTTGGACTTGAGTTATGTGCAGGGTTGGAAATATGAATCCATTTATATTTTTCTATTTGTTGACATCCAGTTTGAACAGCACCATTTGCTAATGATTCTGTCTTTTTTTTTTAGTGTGTATTTCTAGCTTCTTTATCAAAAATTAGGCATCCATAGGTATGTGAATTTATGTCTGAGTCTTCAGTTTGGTTCCATTGACCAACATGTTTGATTTCATCTCAGTTTCATATTTTATTATTATTACTATAGACCTGTAGTATAACTTAAAATAAAAAAAATCAGATGATATGTCCAGTAGTTATTTTGTTGTTCAGGATTGTTTTAACTATGCTGTTTTTGTTTTGATTTTTCCATAGGAAGTTGCAAATTCTGTTAAGGTCTGGAAATAATTTCAAGGGCGGGGGTTGCATTGAATGTGTAGATTGCTTTTGGTAGAACATCCATTTTTTCCATGTTAATCCTGACCCATGAGCATGAACATCTTTCATTTTCTGCTATCTCTTTCAATTTCTTTTCTCTAAGAGGTAAAGATTTTATCATATAAATCTTTCACTTGTTTTATTCACTTGTTTTATTACTTCATAATATTTTATATTATTTGAGTCCATTGTTAAAGATATTGCTTCTTTGATTTTTTCCTCAGTCCATTTGTCATTGATACCCTAACTACATAAAGACTTAACACCCCCAAAACCAAAAAATAATCATTGCAGACTAATTTCCTTTAAGAACAAAAATGCAAAATTTCTTGATAAAATATTTGCAAATTGAATCCAAGAACATATCAAAAAGATAATCCACAATAATCAAGTAGGCTTCACCCAAGAGATGCAGGGATGGTTCAATATATGAAAACAAATAAATCTAATCTATCATAAAAACAAACTGAAAAAAAAAGATTACCTCATTAAAAAAAGCCTTTGACAAAATTCAATACCTCTTCATGACAAAATTTCTGAAGAGATTAGGTACACAGGGGACATAATAAAGGCAATTTACAACAAGCCTATAGCAAATTAAACGGAGAGAAGCTCAGAGCAATTATACTAAACTCAGGAAAAAGATAAGGTTGCCCATTCTCTATACCTATTTTATATAGTACTTGAAGACTTACCTACATCAGTAAGACAATTGAAAGAGATAAATGGGATACAAATTCCAAAGGAAAAAGTCACAGTGTCTTTATTTGTAGGTGATAGAGTAGTATGCATAGGTACCTGAAAAATTCCACAAAGGAACTGCTATAGCTGATAAAATACTTTTGGTGAAGCTGCAGGATACAAAATGAACAACAACAACAACAACAACAAAATTTAACAGCCCTCTTGGATACAAATGAAAAGTAATTTATTTTGTACTTAAAATATAAGTCATAAATTGGAAATAGTTTTATCTGAAGATCCAGCTATACCAATCCTGGGCATATACCCACAAAATGCTCCACCGAGCCACAAGGACATGTGGTCCATTATGTTTATAGCAGTTTTATTCACCATAACCAGAACCTGGAAAAACTCAGATGTCCCTCAATCAAAGAATGAATACAGAAAATGTGGTTCATTTACACAATGGAATACTATTCAGCTATTAAAAACAAGGATATCATGAATTTTGCAGGCAAATGGATGGAACTAGAAATTATCATCCCGAGTGAGGTAACCCAGAACAAAAAGGACATGCATGGTATGTACTCATGAAGAAGTGAATATTAGCTATAAACTACGGAGTAGCCACTATATACTCCACAGACCCAAAGAAGCTAAACAAGAAGGAAGCCTCAAGTGAGGCTGCTTGAATCTTAGTAGAAGACAGAACATAATACTCATAGGAGAGAGATGGAAAGAGGAAACTGTGTTGGTGTGGGATGGGAGGGGAATGAGAGAAGGTCAGGACCAGGTGTGGAGAGAGCCAGGAAAATGAATGGAAATCTGCATCTGGCAGAGAGATGGGGGATGGGGCATGGGAATATGGGTTATCTCTAGAATATTCCAGAGATCAGGCATGAGTGAGGTTTCCAGGAGTCAACGAGGGTGACCTTGGTTTAGACACATAACACTGAGGATATGGAACTTGAAGAGGCTTCCTCTTGTAGCCAGGCAGAACCCCAGGGGATGGATAAGGAAAAGAATCTACCCACAAAACTTTTGACCCAAAATTTTTCCTGTCTAAAAGAAACACAGGGATTAAAATGGAGCCGAGGCTGAAGGAATAGCTAACCAATAACTGTTCCAACTTGAGACTCACCCCAAAGGCCAGCTTCGATCTCTGCCACTACTGATACTTTGCTGTAAGCAGACCTACACTGGCTATCCTCTGAGAGGTTCCACCCAGCAGCTGACTGAAACAGATATACAAATCCATAGCCAAATATTGAGCAGAACTTAGAGACTCTTATGGAAGAGTTGGGGGAAAGTTTGAGGGCCTCGAAGGCATAGAAACTCCACAGGAAGACCAGCAGAGTCAACTAACCTGGACCCTTGGGGCTCTAAGAGACTAAGCCAGCAACCAAAGAGCATGCATGAGCTGGACCAAGGCACCTGCTACATATGTAGCAGATGTGCTGCTCAGTCTTCATGTGGGTCCTCCAACAAATGGAAAGGGCACGTTCCCTAAAGCTGTTGCCTGTCTGTGGAATCCATTCCCCAACTGGGCTGCCTTGTCTGGCCTCAGTGAAAAAGGATGCACTTAACCCTGTATAGACTTGATGTGCCAGTTTGAGAGAATAACCAACCTCTCAGAGGAGAAGGGGAAGAAGATGGGATGATGGGGGAGAGACTTTGGGGACACCGGGAAAGGGCAATGATTTGGGCTATAAAATGAGTAAATAAATTAATAAATAAAATAAGCTATATGTTTGGGGATGTAAGGACTGTTGCTATATAAAATGTGGAAGAATATGAATTTACATCAGATGTAACTTGGTTTTGGTAAGAATAAATCAGCCATAGAGCAAACAAAAGGAGCCATCACCACATACAGAATCATTTTGCTTCAGATATTCATTATAAAGAAATACTCTGTGGAACCATTTTCCCCAGACCAAGGAATAAAAGAAGTAAATGTCAAAACCTTTCACATTTTAGCCAAAAGATGTCTCACTGTAAGGAAGAAAAGAGGGATAAATAGAGTTTTCTTGGTTTACAAAGGGAAGCAGAAATCCCTGTCCTTTTTCCTTTTCTTAGCATGTACCTTTAAAAAATATGTGATTCTTTTTTTTCTTTATAAATATGAGACATCATTTTAAAAGCAATCAAGTTTTTATCTGCCTAACTTTACACTCAAGAAATGTCTTTCCTAAGGACACAGAACCATTATGATAGAAGGTGACCACAAACAAAGCTATTTAACAAGTTCTATGTATCTGGGGGAGAGCGAAGCTTCTTTTAGCTGGCCTGGTTTTAAGCAGCAAATTTACGTTCTGTCAAGATACTGGAAGTTTAATTATTCTTTCGTTAAGACTGACTTGTTAGCACAGTTTGTAAACTCCTTCACGGGTGAATGTATATATTTTACGTCATAAATAATTCTAAAACATTATTTTCATTTATTGAGAACATGGATTCTGTAGGTTTCTTCTGCTCGTATGTAACATGACTTAAGAAATCTTTCTGTCCTCATGATTTGCCTATAAAATTGTCTATAATGTGGATTAAAGTTAGAGTCTTTGAATATTTTAATTGCCATATATGTGTGTGTATACACTTATACACACACATGTATGTATATATATACACACATGTATGTATATATATACACTTATATACACACGTAAAATATGGTCCAGAATAATTTTTTATTGTCATTTACATCGATAAGTGGACTATTCTGAATAATTTAACATATGAATCATCTTAATCTTTTTTCTAATTTCTCTAAATGTCTAATAAATACATCTATTGCCATTTATACTCATGCTGCTGTTGTGTCTTTATAAACAACAACATTATAGCCTTCACTGTCTCACTCAGATCTATTTCTCTAATGTCATGTCTATACCACTATTCTGCTTCATTGTCCACAAAATAAAATTTTGAATTTTAATTTAAGAGTGAGATCATGTGATATTTGTCCTTCTGTGCCTTATTTCATCTACTGTACTGTTATCCAGTCTCATCCATATCATCACAAATGACAGAATATTATGCTTTTTAAGTAGACAAATAATAACCTATTGTATATATGTACTGTATTTTCTTTTTTATTCATTGATTGATGAATATTAAGATTGTCTCTTCACGCTGCTGGTTCTATAATGCTTTAATAGATATGGCACTGCAGCTATATTTGCCACCCTTAACTCTTATTTCCTTTTGGCTTATGCTCATGGTGGGGTCAGAGGATGGTATTTAGTTTTCACTGGGGAACATACTGTCTGAACTTTTATGAGGCTTCCCTTTCCAAATCATTTCCTGCATTCATTATTCTTTGACTTTGTGTAAACAGCCCTTCTCACTGAGTAAGGGATATCTTATTGGAATTTTGATTTACATTTTCCTAATGGTTAATCCAACTGAATTTTTTATTTGTACCTCTCTGCTGACCACGTGTGTATGTCTCACTTTGACAAATATCTATCGGGTCTTTGGGTCTTTTTAAAATGGGTTATTTGATATTTACTTTAGTATTGTTTGCATTTCTTAGATGTTCTTGGAATTATTCTTTGATGAATGAAGAGTTGGCACATATTTTCTTCCATTCTGTATGTCATATCTTTATTCCTATGACTATTTACTTTGCTACAAAAATGTTCAGTTTGATGAAGTCTCAAGTTAAGTTTATGTTTCATGTGCATATGGTATCTTTCAACCATGAGAATATCCTAAAACATTTCCCTATATTTTCATCTATAGTCTTGAAATTCTGATCTTATACTTGAGCTTTTAATCCAATTTGAGATATTTGTAACAGTTGAGAGATCAGGGTCCACATAATTTCTTTTAAATGTAGAAATGCCATTTTCCTAGCAGCACTTCCTGTAGCAATTTTCAGAGCCAGGAGAGATGACTCGATATAGAGGAGAGATTGCGGCTCTTTCAGAAAATCAAAGTTTAGTATGGATCAACCTTAGGCACCCAGAAGCCCAACTCCAGGAATCTGTTCTTCTGGCCTCTACAGGCTTTTGAACATAGATATATATACACATACATATATCCACAGACTAAAAGATATATACATTAATAAAAAGAACAAATATCAATGATCATTTTCTAATCTTTTTAAAAATTAATTGAATATAAGTATCTGGGATTATTATTGGATGGTCTAATATACTCCAACAACTTTGAAGTATATTTCAGGTTCAAGTAGTTTACCTTTTTTTTTTTGTCCATACTTATCTTGGATATTGAAGTCTTCTCTTCTTTTTTTCTTCCTTTCTGCCTTCCTTACTTTCTTTTTTAAAGTGAGGGTTTCCCTGTGATTTTTCAAAATTTGGTTTTTGCTTACTGAAAAATAATATGAATTTTTTTTTTTTTAGGTTTTTGAGACAGGGTTTCTCTGTGTAGTCCTGGCTGTCCTTGAACTCACTCTGTAGACCAGGCTGGCCTCGAACTCAGAAATCCTTCTGCCTCTGCCTCCCAAGTGCTGAGATTAAAGGCATGTGCCACCACTGCCCAGCAATACGAATATTTTTTATCAGTATGCCTTTTAAGTTTAGTCAATAATAATATTTTCTCTCTTTTGGAAAGATTTACCAGGTAAGCAGGAAGCTTACTTCTCAATAAATTTCACCCACAACGATTTGTTTTCAGCTTGATTTCTAAAGCTATGTTAAACCTTCATTGTTTATATTGTAGATAAATATCTCACAAAGAGAACTTATGAAAATAAGTCTTCTTTTTGTCTAGTGTTTCATAGATTTCACTGAGCTGTGCAAGTGTAGGTGATGGAACAGTGGAGTTTGGTTACAGTGGCTGGGACAGAGAGCAAGACTGCCTGCAGAAGCAGATTTCTTTCCTTTTCTCCTTTCCTCTGTGCTCATCCCTCCCTCTCAGAGCTGTTCACACTGCTTTAGTTTGTTCCCCTCCCAGACAGAGACAGAGTTATGTTTTACTGATCTCCCAGGTCTTTCTCATTTCAATAGAGTTGACAAGAATGATCATCATACCAGTCTATCATAGAACGACATGACTCACTTTTACTCACGTGATAAATTCTCAATTTCCAGCATTACTTCAAATTAGTCTATAATGTAATATAGGCATAGCTGTAGTTAATCTCCTAAATCCTGCTACTGTGAGTTTTCCCCAGAAGCCACAACAAAACCACAGACAGTCACTTTGTAAAATGTTATATAAATCTAAATACTTCTTCAAGTCATACACTAGAATAGACTTCAGAAAACATTATGAAGAACTTGCTTGCTATAGACTCTTCAAAATCTCTTTACTAGGAAAAATTTTTAGAAGTAAGCCATCAAAAGCCCCTGCAAGTTGATTGAAGAGAAAGAATAGCTAGATGAGTGTATAGAAGTGTGGGATAAGAAAAGCATAGACATAGAGAAGTATTAATTCAAGAAATGTAACTCTTATGTGAAGCAGAGAGGCTAGATGCATGAATCAGGTTTTTACACTTTCCTCTCATTGTCATACTGAACAATGTCATGACCATTGTCCTGTCTGAACAAGTACCCTACTTGGCAATTGCAGGTAAAAAGAATAGTTCCCTTTTTCTCTGGCTTTCACTTTAGGCCTGTAAAAACCACATTTAAGGAATCTGTGTGTAGTGGGTTGGCTTGATGCTGTGTGCATTCTAATGTTAATGCTGGTTCCTCAAGACCTGGTTGCCCAAGAGACAAGAGAATCTGCATATAGACCCAAGTGAAGATATGTGATCTTGCCCCTATGCTATTTCTGATGGCAAATAAAATGCCAACAGCCTATAGCTGGGCAGAAGAGACAGAGGTGGGAGTTAGAAATCCCAGGCTAGAGATCAGAGGAGAACCATGAAGGAGACAGAGAGAGGAGAAGGTGAATGGAGGAGAAGTAGCCATGGGTTAGGTGAGTCATGAAAATGTGACTCTGAGCTCTAGCCAACTGGAGTTAAGAGCAGCCCAGATGAAACATATTAAGTAATAACTCAGAGTTATTGATAGGAAAGTAGATTGTTGTAAAAAAACCCCGAGCTGTAAACTGTAAAAGCCCTGAGCTAACTGTAAAGGACCACTCTTGCCCATGTTTGGGGGCCAAACTATAGTGGCCCGCTCTGTTCCGCAGATCTGGGTTTAGCAAGAGAGAGAGTGGGGGGAAGAAGGGGAAGAGCCGCAAAGAATAGAAACAAGCCAGAGGATCTGTAGTAAAGTCTTCTTTACTGTCTCCACCATACACACACCACTACACCTACTACTACTACACCACACACTCACACACACACACATACATACACACCACTACACTTACTACTACTACACCCCACACACATACATACATACATACACCAAGGAAATCCTGGGTATTTATAGGCTTTTGCCACGTGCCTTGTAGGCGCGTGGATACCACGTGCCTTGCAGGTGTGGATATGACGTAAGCCTTACATGCGTGGACAGCACGTGCGCCTTACAGGCATATATGGCGTAGATAGCACGTGGACAACACGTGCACTGCATGGCTTGTAGGCGTGGATACCACGTGCTCCTTGCAGCTGGGGGCACTTAACAGCAAAACAAGCTACGTGGGATATCAGAGTGTGCTTCAGCTGTTGTAGGCTGTTGAAAACCAAGTCTCATGTCAGGGTATATGGCTCAAGATGGCTGCAAAGCTGATAGCTGCTTTCTAGCTGCTTTTTGCGTAAAGTTAGCTCCCAACAGATTGTAACAGCATAGAGGCTAGATACCTGCCCAGTACTTGTGGCTATAATAAATAAAGTTGTGTGTCTTTTATCTGGGAACTAAATGATCAACGTGGGATGCAAACCCTGGATTGAGATAAAATAAGTTCTACAACTTCTGTATAACAGTCACTGAACTATAAACCCTGATATAGAAATATTCTTTAACACAGAAATTCGATTGTTGAAAAATGTGACTGAAATAATCATTTCACTAGAACAATGAAATGCTACATGCTAACTGCTAACATAATAAAGAATCAGCAGGGATGAAGAGGTCATGAGACTTTGAATCTGATCAACAGAAGGATACATGAATGAAAAAGAATTAATTTATATGTGTGGTACATGCATAACACTGAAATAATCCAATGAAAACGCAACATATCCAAACACCCACAAATAAAAGCCAGGAAACACAGTTACTGCAGACTGGAAAATATGCATAATGTGCATATATTCTTACTCAGAGAAAGTTCAATTTGTCCCTATAGGCTTAATTTAATCACTTTATTTATGTTAAAAAATGGGTCCTTCTACAGGACTGATTTTTAACACTTAAAATTAAAAAACTAAAATGTTGTAAGAGACTATAATGTAAATAAGAGTCAGAATAAATATGGAAATAAGGCATTAAAATAGGTTCAAATAAGTTGATTACGCATTATAAAGGGACAATGATAACTACATTCATCATAACTGTGTATTAAATAATATATTAATCAAAATAGATAGAACACTTAAATTGGTAGCTCAGGCAAATGTTGTAATTGAAAATTTTTAATTTCTTCCAAGAAACAGAGAGATCAAGTCAATAAAACTTCTATGTAGAAATGTTTTTAGCTAACAGAGTCTGGAAGATTTACTCCTTGTTATTTTTATGTAAACCTTTTCTCTTTGTTTGAATATACAATAAAATGCCAACTTGAAGTTCATTTAAACACTTCAGCTTTTGTTTACTGAGAGGTGAAATCTATTGAGTTAATTTTTCAGCTACAAGTAAGCAATCATATTTTCTGCCTCAAGTCCCTCTGTGTTTCCTGGAAAGAGTGAACAGCAGCGTCAGTGGAGCCAATTTCTCCAAAGTCCAAGCCTTCCTTCAAAATCGTTGTGTCATCTCTTCTCCAGTATTCAGCCATCTGTGAAGAAATCTGCCCGTGTGTTTCCTCTGTGAAGAACAGCAGAGGCGGAGTCACCATGTATACCAGATGCCCCATTTATGAACACAAGATGAGGTTTTCTTTCAGTTAAAAAGTTTAGCTACAGAAGAAATTCAGGAAGTTTTAGGAGTTCTAAGAAAAACTCCTCAAATGGAAATTCTCTTTGATGACTTGTGTGTTCCTCCTGTGAGAACTGAAATCTGGGTTCTGGCTGCAAACAGAGATTTCAGTTTCTTGTTACTGTGTGCTGAATCTTCACTGCCTCTTCAAGGACCTTCTTGTCTTTTGTGGATCACTGGAATCATCCAGGTCACTGGTGACTGGTGTGCTTCTTTGTTCTTGAGTGATGATATATGCCAGCTTCTACTCAGATAGCTGTATCAACATGTCACCAGTTATAAGCAGTTTTACGTACTAATGGGAAATGCAATGTGCCATCCTCTTAGAAGCATTGAGTGAGTACACAGATCCAGGGTAGCTTTAATGCCCAGTGCCTTCAAGATCTAGCAAATATGTCATAACAAATACCATACTGCCAGGTATTTGTAACTTGGACATATCTTTGGGGTATCCTTAGCTTTGATAGCTTAAAAACTCAACTGGCAGAGGAAAAACAATTGAAAAGCACTGTAGTTTTCAAATAAATAAAATAAAAAATAATATTTTGAAAGATAATATCCTTCATTTTATTTAAAGTTTCTAACTTAAATCATAACCAGTACCTAACATTGCAAAAAAAAAAAAAAAAAAAGAAAGAAAGAAAGAAAGAAAGAAAGAAAGAAAGAAAAGGTTTGGGGTTAATTTACATCTAAGAAAATTATTCTAATTGAAATACGTTTTCATGGTTTAATTAATCAATAAAGGTTTCCAAAATAAATCATCTGCAGATCTGCAGAGATGTAAACATATTCATGTAACATGGTAACATTGATGTAATCGTGTAAATAATTTTGTGTATATTTAAAGCATATTCATTTATTTCTATACCTATGAATTTTTTGCTTGCATGTATATACATATACCACATGAATGTCTAGTTGCCCAATGATCCAAACAGGCCATTAGGCTTCCTAGGACTGTAGTTACAGATGATCATGTCTGCCAGGTGGGTACTGGTAACTAGACCCAGCTCTTCTGCTGGAGCAACAGGTGCTCTTTTAAGTCCCAACGTGAACATAAATTTAACCTAATTTTATGACTTAGTTATTCTAATTTTTCCATAACTTAGTAGTTAATTTTCAGTGTAACTAAAGGTTAACCAATGAAAGGTGTGTGGGAATCTACACAAACATGAATGTGTTTGTGTGTGTGCTTGTAGAATGTTCTAGGTCATGTCTCATTTATGGAATTCTTTGACTGTCCATTGGTAAAGGGCCTCTGGTATAGAGGAATTGGAAGGTTCAAATTTACAAGAGAAATATTAATTTGGAAGGCAAATACAAAGCTAAACTTTCCTTTTACTGAGGTACACTAGAGAAATGTTACTGAATTGTTGCACAGCTTTGGTTGAATAATATTGCTTGTTCAAAAAACATAAATAATCTCCATATTTCCCAAAACAAATCAAAACTGCTTAATTTGGTACCAGGATATCTCCTGGTTTCTATTTTTATTTTTCCTCAAGGAAGGTGCAGTTTTGCTCAATCTCCTATTGTATTCTATGTCTGCATTCAGCATTTCTGTGTTGGGACCAGAAACACAGCATTTCTGTGTTTGTTTTCATCTGTAACAAAGCTTTCCTTGAGGCCTAGATGTTTTTCACTTAATTTCAGCTGACCATTTACTTCTAGAGTTCTGCTGGAGGCATGTAGTTTCTATATTGTCTAATAAATTCAGTTAAAATTGTCTCTTCTCTATCAACACTGGTGATTTTCTGTAGAATTCCAATATAATCTTTCTCATTATTTTTTATTCTGTATTAAGCCCAGAAAAATTTTAACTAAGTTTAGCTTTGATTTATCTTTGGGACCTTGATTTCCTCTCTGCACTGGACACACATCAGTCATTAATTGGGTACTCATTAAGTGAATGAATGGATCAACAACAAAACAATAAAGAAGGGTAGAATTTTTAAAAAAATTCCAATTTTTTTCAAAAAAATTTTTTTTGAAAAAAAAAAGTATTTCAATTCCCGCTTATGGTGCTCATCAGTTAGTGACAACTCTTGCTCTTGGTAATGTCAAATTTGAGTTTCTGTTTAGAAGAATCAAATGAGAAAACAATTCTTAGCTGAGAGTACTGGCCTAAAAATATCATTTGCTCTGCTTTTATCAATGTTACTGTATAAATTATGAATTTCAATTGTCAAATATTATTATTAGATTAAGAAAATTTAAGTTCTTTACCCATGGGAATATAAAAATTGAATCTTTGGTGATACAAGAGCAATGTAGCGTAACACTGATATGATGAAAACATGTTACCAAATGGATACATTGCACAGACATTAAATAAAACCTTGGAAGAGATCTCAGATTAGACAGAACTGCATTCCACAGATGAGGATTCAAGATACTGAGAGGAAGAATCAATACAGCTCACACAGCTACAGACTGGTTGGTTCAAGACTCATATCCAAGTCTGTTCTCTTTCGACAATACTGAAGCTGGTGTTACTTATAATCTTGACATTGAAACTGTCAGATAAAGAAAGTTTTGGAGTGACAAATCCTTTAAATAAGAATCTAAACTCTAGGGCTCCAGAAAAGAAAAGAATCAATCTGGAACGAGCAGGAGACTAAATGTGTATTGTGGTGGCAGAACGTTAAAACATACTCAAAATATAATTTATGTGAGCAGTGTTAGCAATCAATTATAATATTTGGAATAAAATACTGCTATTCAAAATAAGGATAAAACTGATCCAGTATGGTTTTATATATGCATAGATTGAATATCATATGTTAATGCATGTTGAGTATCTTCCAACAAAAAGTTTTTATAAATGTAGTTTTTATTTGTTTAAACGGGTTTAAATTTTACTGGATATGGTGGATTCCTAGGGATCATGATATAGCTTAGGTAGTCACTATGTCCTAAATGTCTGCTTATTCAAAGCATAGTCCTGACTGTAGAACACTTGGAAGATGGTGAATCTTTGAAGAAGGATCTTATGGAAGGTCTTGAGTGAATGCCTTTGAATGCTACAGGAAGAGCCCTTTCTTTCTTTTTTTTTTTTTTGTAGTTGATAAATTCAGTCCTGTGATGAGTCACCTTCCCAGAGTCCAAAACAAATGAGCCAGATTATTTATTTTTCTTTATAAGATAATCGTTAAAGCATTTTTATAGTAATGGAGAATGACTCACGAGTATCTCATAGCTAAATATCACAAACTGAGTTATCTGAAACACAGAAATGAATTTTCTGCTCCTTCTAGAAGCCACAAGTCCAAGGACACAGTGTTGGCATAGGTACTTTTTCTCTAATGCCCTGGTTCTTCACTGAGATGACTGACTGCTTCCTCCTGAACCTTCACCTTCACAAGCTCTTTTTCTGTCACTGTCTTTGTTTCAACTCCTCCTGCCCCTGCCCACAAGAGCAGCTGTCATATCAGATTAGATGAACACAAAGCCTCTTAGATGTTGTCATCCCATGGAATATGTTATTTCAATTTCTTATTTACCAAGGGTCCCTGACTACTTTTTTTTTTTTTAATCAATGATTCAACAGTGAGATTATCTGTGATCTCCAAGGAAAAATTTAATTAATATTTAAAGGAAGTTACAAAGTTACAAAATTTCACATTTTACATACTGGCTTCTACATCAGCTTCATCTCCTGACTATAGATACCTCTGAAATACAACCGATTTTTTAACCTGTTAAAATGTATTTTGTACATATTAGTTTATTTTCTTCTACAAGTTTTCAAACTCTGTTGATTGACCTTGAAAAACAGGTACGGGTCATTTCATTGTTTATGATAAAAAGAACATGAACACATTTTATTAAGATAATAGTCATGAGGACTGAGCTGGTTTCCTTTGTGAAGTTCATCTGGAAGCACACATTTCTCATTCTCTGTTTCACCTCAGTGTGAGCTGTCTACTCTTCTTCATTTCATAATGAACTTCACAATACTCTTAGACTTTACTGACTCAACACCCATTTTTTTTTCTTGTTTAAAGTTCATTCACTTTGTTGTCCCTCAACTGAACACTTTAGTCACATTGACAATATCTAGTTATGTACACTCAAGTCAAAACAAGGAGGAAGAAGAGAGGAAAGAGGAAGAGGAGGTGTAGAAAACAGGAAATGGTTAGCTCTGCAAATAGAAACTGTTGGCAGCACTTAAAAGTGTACAAATGGAATAATGAGTTTAAATGAGAGAAGTAGACCCACCAAATAATTTATTTATTATCATATTCTGAAATCAATGATACATCAACCCCTAATATTTGTCTATTTTTTCATTCCTTGTAGTTTGTAGAACTGGCTGAGGTGGCACAATCTTTTGTGCACATGATTACAATTCTGCGTAGTTTTACAGATTAACTTGTGCTTTGAAGAAACAACAGATATATTGTTGGGATAAAAGTGCCCTGCATCAGAACATGAAATGTTACTACACATGATAAAACCTTTCATACTTAGAGACTTTGAAGTCTTCTTAGTTCTCATTTTTTCATACAGGAGTTAAACCTTAGTCTCATGGCACAAGCTGTGTTTCATTTAAATTCAAAGTTGAATTCCTAATATCTAATGTAGGTAGTATTTTAGTACAGGGACATTTAAAACACAATAAAGATTAAATGAGATTATAGAAGTAGGGCTTTAGACAAATATGAATCTGAATATGAAGAAGGGGAAAAAGAAGCTAGAGAAGGAGGAGAGAGAGATAGAAAGAAAGGATGGAAGGGATGAGGAAGGGGAAACCAAGCAAATAAAAATGAGAGTATCTGAGAAAAAATCAAGTGTTTAACATCTGCAAACAAAGGAGAGACATTCCAGGATCCATAAACCTTGCCAGCAATATGGATCTTGGATTTTTACACCTAGACACTGGCACACATCTACACAGTAAATTCAAAATAAAATGAACTCTTAACAAAAGAAAAAAACCCTTCTTTTCACACACTGAAATTCAGCCTACAACTTCATTTTGTCATAAATGATATCGCATAAAGGGAAATGCAAGGAGTATCACACTTGAGGTGGGAGTAGCACATTTGTGGTAGAACAGCACAGGAGGTGGGGGTAGCAAGCTTGTAAGGGAGTAGCACATTTGAAGTAGAGTAGCATACTTGTGATGGGAGTAGCCTACTTGAGGTGGGAGTAGCTCACTTGAGGTAGAGTAGTACACTTTAGGTAGAATAGCACACTTGAGGTGGAGTAGCACATTTGTGATGGGAGAAGCACACTTGAGGTGGGAGTAGCTCACTCAAGTTGAAGCAGCACAATTCACTGCTTCTTTTTCCTTTTATAGAGAAGTAGAACAACTTGGTCTCTGTTACTTTCTCAAATTAAGGATTTATATTTTCAAGATAGTATGAACTACAATATGTTTACAATCAAAATTTTTATTGACTGAGTCTCTTTGTCTAATTTTTTATTTATGTCAAACTAAATAAATACCCTTAAATTATGATGTGAATACAGCAGAGAGGGAGAAATTTAAAATGCGCAGAGCATCAATGTAGCACCAAGAGGAAACCAATTTCTTGAGAGATAGCACTTAGGGAAAAAAGAGTCCCCAGAACATGAATTTTGCTACATTTTGAAGCACGAATCAACACTCATTTGCTGAGCTTTGCCTATAGGGTGGTTAATCCTAGAATACAAATTTTAAAAATCATAAAAAGTGGGATAAAATAAACATCTAAATTCTAGGTGAGGTTCCAACGTCTTTACGACTTGCTTCATGAAATTATGGTGCCTTGAAGTTTAATGATTGCAAGAGTATAAAAATGAAAGAAGACTTCTCACATGAATAAGTCAGAGGAATCTGAATTCTCTAGAACGCTGTTTGTGTGGCCACATTTTATCCCATGAGCACAGGTCAAAATCAATTTGAAATGCCACGCACACCATTTTTTGCACTTATAAAATTTTGAAGTGAAAACTATCTCATTTTTGTGGATGTTTTGCAGAAAAATGGTTGAGAAGCAGATAAAAATACAGTCGTGTATACCTTCCCTATACACTGAAGAGTCCTTTGAATTACTTCTGTTACCTGGAGAGCTACAAGACATATCAGGGGCAGTGTAGAACATCGTTGTGCAATCTGCAGAGGCAGCAATGGATCTTTGCAAATATATCTTTTCTTATTACTGTGTCAGCAACTTCTACTTTTGCCAATTGAGTCATTTAGCCAGCTGAGACCTCATGTATTTGTTAGCTGGTTTTGGGCTTCTCAGCAAGAGCTCAAGTAAAAATGGCTGTCTGCACAAAATCTTCCTTCTTCCCTCCTCCTCCTCCCTCTTCCCCCTTCTTCTCCCTCTACTCCCATCTGCTGCTTTCTCCTCTTTCCCTCTTATATTGTTTTACTCTAGTTAACCATCTTTAACACCATTTTTTCCAAGATGGGCATCTTAAACATGTAAACATGTAAAATGTGTAAGAAGGAAGGAAAACACATGATCATACACACACACACACACACACACACACACACATATATATGTGTGTGTGTGTGTCAGATATTTAAATATATAAATATTTTTAAGTATATAATATAAATATAATATATAATATAAAAATATAAAAAATAATATAAAAATATAATATATAATATAAAAAATATTTAAGTATATAAATATCTAACACACACACAAATATATATTTAAGGTGTTAAGATTTACTACCTTATATATTGTTGTAGTTCATAGCTAATATTTGAAATATGTGCAGTTCACTTGTGGTGGTTAATATCATCACATCATTTCATGCATGTCTTTTCCTACCTTTCCTCTCCAGAGTGGACTATGACTTGTCAGAGAGATCACTGGGCTTTGCTAGGTACACCTTCTAACATCTTTGGCTTATTCAATTAGTGTTGTAACTCACACATCAATAGAAAATAAATTAATTCCACTACATACTATACATACTTATGATATAGCTGTAAATTGATAAAAAAAACAAAGCCTGACAAAGTCACAGTTTTGACTATTGTAAAACCTATACACAATAATTATGTAACCTAGATTGCTTTTTCCTTAGAGGGATGTTTTATTTTACTTTATATGGATATTTTCCTTGGATGTATGTTTGTGAACACACAATCCAGAAGATAGTTTCAGATTCCTGTGACTGGACTTGAAAATGGCTGTGAGCTTTCATATATTTACTGGGAATTGAACCTGGATCCTCTGGAACATATGCTCACAACTACAGAGCCATTGCTCCAGACCATAACCTGTTTCTTTTGTTGTCTAATTCTTTGAATTTTGATCTCTCTCTCTCTTTCTTTCTTTCTCTCTCTCTCTCTCTCTCTGTCTCTCTCTCTCTCTCTCTCTCTCTCTCTCTTTCTCATTTTTTATTTTATTTTGTTTTGTTTGTTTTATAGACTATTAACCCTGTTATTTTTGGTTTTGTACCAGGCATCACAAATACAACCTAAATATAGATTAGAGTTTGGAAATATTTTCTTCCGCCAAGAGAAAATTGTGTTTGTTACCATCTGGCAGTGAGTCCAGAATCCCAAGGATCCAGACCAGTGTAACTGGCCTTCAGCCTTTTGGAGTTCACCACTTCCATTTCACCTTTTCTGTCTCGCCAATCTGTCAGTGGGAATATCTATTCAGTCGCATGTTCTCATATTCTACCACTCCACTTCTCTTCTGGATCAGTGATTCTCAAGCTTCCTAATGCTGCAATCCCTTTCATAATTACTCATTAAAAAAAATAAAGATAAATACTTTCCATTAGTTCTTTGTAGCTTTCACATCATGCACCCTGATCCTACTCAGCTTCCCCTACCACCCTCTACCCTTGCAACCTCTCCTGCAAGAGAGAAAAGTCTCCTTGTGGAAGCTGTATTGTGTCACAGCGTATCCACCGTATACCGGCATATGCTTTGTTTACACTGTGCTTTCAATTGTTCATCGCAATGACTCTTTGATCTGGTAGGAGGCCTCTGGCTTCTGCTGCTCTATCAGAACTGGACCCTCCCTGGGATTCCTCTTGGACATCCTGCTTTTGGTCCTGGAGATCCTGCAGTTTTGGATCTGTGGGACCAGCTCCTACAATTCAACAGTTCACTGATGGGGTGGCTTACCTAGAACCCCAATATCAAGGGCCAATTCTACTATGCTGACAGGGTGAAGAGCAATGTAGGCTGTCCAGATTATTGCAGCCAGTGAGGGATATGGGCAATTTTCCCACTTTCATGACTTCAAGGTTTCCCGCATGCCATAGGTAACAAGGGAAGAGGAAAGGGAGGAGGGTATTTCTCCCTTGTCCAACCATCCACAGACTAGACAAGAAGAAGGTTCTCTATTTTGTGTTCATGTCTTCAGGGCTCGCTCCCACCCTACTCTCACATGTTGGACAAGCTCTATTGTTTTGCTCAGCTGAGTTGCAGAAGGTGAGGTGCAGGGCTAGGTCTCCCACTATGATGAATTTGGGGCCAGCTCTCCTGCCTGCTCATAAGTGGTAAGGGGTGATGGGGAGATATCTCAGTCTTGCCTGCCCATGTCACTACCCTGCAGACTAGTGGTGGGACCAGCTCTCCCATGCTCATACCCTCAGCACCAGCTCACCTGAGCCTCTGCCATGAGGTCAGCTCTACTGTGATGCCCAGGCAAGGAGCATGGCTCACTCTCCCAAGTGCTGCCGCTGGTGAGGGGTAGGGTCAACTATCCTGCTCTCATGTTCCCAGTCAGGTGTCCCACTTGTGTCAGGTGGTGAGGAGCAAGTGGGAAGTGGCAGAAGAGTACCTCTCCATCATCTATCTATACCACCACAGGGAAGACGAGTGGCAGGGCCAGCTCTACCTTGTTCATAATTTTTGGCTGCTCGTCTGCAACCTAGCAATGTGTGAGGCTCCTGCTTTCACGAGTAATGTAGCTGGCTAGGGTCAGGGTCAGCTCTCCTGCTCTGACACCTCCAGGACCAACTTTCCCATGATGCTCAGGTGAGGGGTTGAGTCAGTTCTGCACAGCCCTCAAACATCAACTTGTCCCTGGGTGGAAGACCAAACCAGAGAGATCTACCTTGGCATTTGTGGTAACAGACCTCTGCTGAAAGAGAAAGGACCAAGATGTGGTCCCCAGTGGCAGAACCGGCCAGGACCCCACCATGGTTTCAGGTGGCATCATCTACTACTCACATCAGGCTGTTGCTCACTATCTTTGAATCACCAGTTCTGTCTCTCTTCATTGTGCACACACCCTTCTGCTTCACTTTCTTTTTCATTTCTCCACATTTGCTTGCTCTTCTTAGTAGAGCCCCAGTCTTTGAGTCTCTGCCATCATCTCTGGAGTAGTCTCAGGATTGGCATGACTCATTCATGTATTATGGCACTGAGCAGGGTTCATCTCAAGCATGGGCTGCCCCTCCTCCCATATCTGCTCTGTGCTAGACTAGTGTTCATCTCAAGTTAGCTCCCTGTCCAGGCCCCATGGAGCCAGACTCGTGGTCAGTTCAATCTTGATCCTTTTTAGGAAAAGTTAAAAGCTAAGTTATTAATCGTTCTGATGTTCACAGGTCAGAACATAGACATAATCACTATCCTCACTGCCACCTACTGACTCATGTGACAGAGCAGCCACACTGGCAACACCTAGGGGCAAGGTCCTCATTTTGGGGTGACCCCTAACCATAAATCATTTTCACTACTACTTCATAATTATAATTTTAATACTGTTAGAATCATATTGAAAATATCTGTGCTTTCCAATGGTTTGAGACAACTACTGTGAAAGGCATATTCAACCTCCAAAGGAGTCACAGTTCTCAAGTGTTTCTGATAAGTTTGCTTTTTCCCCTCCAGCTGTCCTAGAAGTGATGATTTTGAGAGGATGATATGGGATTTCTACATTTCTTGTCATTTTGGTTACCATTGTCTACCCTTTCCTAAGCCTGCTTTTAAATGATTTGTGTTTCCTGTGGACACTTTAGCTAATGTGCTGATAAAACAGGAGAACAAAGAAATAATTAGTATAAATGTCATAACATATATTAAACAAATAATTTGATTCATGCAGTGTAAATAAAATTAATGAGTATGGAGTCATATATTTGATTAGTCAGAATGATTAGTCTACACCTAACTGTAGAGCACACAGCTTATTCAGTATTTTCCAGGTCTTTGTGAGGATGTAGAAGACAAAAAAAATGCTGGTTTTATGACAGTGATGTATTTGAGGTTATTAAAGTAATGTTATATTCAAATATGGTTTTCAAGTACTTAACTGTTGTTTGCAAAAAGAATAATGAAATAAATTTTATGCTTACCATTTCAGAAGCCACATTCTAATATGGTTTCAGTGATTCAAAATTCAGAAACATGTCTGTCATGTTCTGATTCCTTTTGCAAAGATTATTTACTAGAAATTATGTACCTCAGTAGTATCCCGGGGCTAGACATTTTTTTTTTTTTTTAATGAAAGGCGACTATAGTTTTCTAAGAAAACTGATCATTCTGTTTTCATACCTCAGTGTGTTTATCTATTAAAACCAAAGACTAATTAGCAAATTTACTAATGAAGTTCTCCATATCTGTTGTAAAGAAAAGCCATTCTGTGAAAAAAGAAAACACTGTGAAAAGCCAACACTGTGAATAATGAGTCAGACCAGACCGAACCTCAGCAAGAACTGCTATTATTCTTGAGAAACGTGGGCATGTTTTCTTTTACTTTTACTTCATGCAATGCTGACTGGTAATTAAAGGACCTTGGTTTAAACAAATAACTAGAGATGATGATAAAAGAATAAACACAACCTTAAACTAATGGGTTTGCTCATAGCAGGTGCTTCTTTAGGCCACCAATCAACTTCATCATTGAGGGTCTACGTACCTAAAAACATTTAACTCATTATCGCCACTGTGAAAATGGCTGTGTCACTGTGGAAGCACACTGATGTTTTCTTTTTTTTTTTGTTCTGCAATCTGGCCAGGTCTTCAACTGTGAGAATCCATCTTGATCTAATGCTTTCATTCCACATACTGTTGGAAGGATGTGATGGAGACTGAGAAGTACCTCTCATATTAATATTTATCACATTCAAAGCACAACTTTAAAGTGCTATTACCCAACAGATTGCACAAAATCAGGTGCAAAACAAATGGCAAATACATACTGTGGATGTAAACAATGAATATTTACTTGAAGATACCATTTGCCTCTAAGCATAATTGCATCTAATTTGAACGAGATTGACAGGTATAGTCTATCTCATAGTTCTATAAGTTTACTACTCTGTAGGAGAACATAAGGATTTTTTATTAAATAAAATCATAAAAGTCAGTCACTATGCAAATTATATTCCTTCAAATATGAAATTACTACTTTAAATCTTCCTTTGACTAAGTGATGTTTAAATTAATTAAATGTTGCTAACTAGCAAACCTGATTATTTCAGAAAGTTTTAAGTAAGAGTTTCTTCATAGACTTCTATAGTTTTACTAGGAATAAGTTAAATATGAATAATACAAATTGATTTTCTGTATACCTTAGGGACATATCTTAGGATACAGCTAGGGAAACAATTCTAAAATTATAGTAAAATTTCAATAATGTATTTTCTAATATAAATTGTAGGTAATTTGTTACCTCATAAGCTTAATTTTGATTTTTTCAATGTAAGAATGTAAAAGTACATATCTATTGAAAACTGTGTGATCTTTTTGTGAACTGTTTAAGTTCAGGTAAGCAGACTTCACTGCAGAATTTATCACTCCTTTATTCAAAATCCTCATTCCAGGGCTGGAGAGATGGCTCAGTGATTAAGTGTATCTGCTGTTCTGCCAGAGGACCTATATTTGGTTCCCAGTATGCACATGGCAGTGTACAACTATTTATAAATGCACACCCTAGTTTCCAGCATCCACCTCTGCTCTCCAATGCACCCAGTGAGCTTGCATATGTGCAAGAAAAAACTCATGAGCACAATATAAAGTAAATGTTTTAAAAAAACCCATCGGAAGAGCAATATCAACTAACTGGACCACCCAGAGCTCCCTGAGAATAAACCACCAAACAAAGAGTATACATGGAGGGATCCATGGCTCCAAGTACATATGTAGCATAGGATGGCTCTACCTATCATCAATGGAAGGGATGCCGTTGGTCCTGGGAAGCTCAATGCCCCAGCATAAGGGGATGCTAGAGCATTAAGGAGGGAGTGGGTGTGGGTGGAGGAGCACCCTCATAGAGGCAAAGGGGAGGAGGGTTAGGGCAGATGGGATAGGGGTGTTGTGAAGCGGTAACCAGGAAGGAGGATATCACTTTAAATATAAATGAATAAAATTATTTTTTAAAAAAGGTTAAATATTTCTTCCATTGCAGTAGCAATGCACTATAATTATCTACAGTATTCTATTGTACAAGAGAGTCCCAGAAATGATGAATTAAGCATCAATAATTTAGCTCTATACACTAATCAATCTTTTCCAATCTAGCTTTCCTTTTAGAATCTCAGCCATTGGTAAACTTTTTATTGCATTATTCTTGATTTTAAATTATTCTATCTTCCTGCACTGTCACATTTCACTCAATTTTTATTAAATCACAAAATTATTTATGTTGTGGTGTACATGTAGCAATTATAGTCACTCAAGCTAATTAAAACATCAGTCACTAACTTAATTTTTATGAGAATATTAAAAGTCTTTTCGTTGAGAGTTTTAAAGTATACCATATGCTACTAATCACTGTGGCCATAGCAGTGTGCAGTATCATTATTTTGTTATAGTAAAATATGTTTCTGCAGTTTGGCACTTGCACTTTGTGGTCTTCTGGCCTTTCCTTGCCTTTGTCCCACTTTCAGTCCCTAACAGTCAACCTCATCCTTTGTGTCTGTGAGGTGACTTTTCCCACACACAATTGAGGTCATGTAGTATCCTTTCATTTGTGATGACACGGACGGTTGTGCTAAGTGAAATAAGTTAGGTTTATATTTTGTCTTTATTATCAGCCTTTTTCTTGTGATATTGTCATTTTGTGAGCCCTATTCAATTGAGTGCATCTTTTACTATTATGAAGATATGCCATCCATTATGCAAGGATAAATGAAAGTAAATTTATCATTTTTCCCCCATATTGTAGGGAAAATCTCCAAACCCCACAATCTGGACTTTCTTTCTTAGGAGACATTTCTATGTTCACTTTTAAAGGTCCCATTTCTTTGAAAGGTTAATCTTTTTCTTCCTCAGTAGTCATTATTTCTAACAGAAGTTGATGATTTTGTGTCTAATCTTACAAAAGCATCTTTGTTCTCAGATGTAAGGACTTTCAGTCAAACCAGGAGAGAAAAGGAAATCCATCTCTCTGGAGGCCCTTGACACTGAAGTCTAAATACCAAGACAGAGCAGGAACCATTAGCCTGCTAGTCACACTCAATTCAGAGTCTAACTGGCTCACTGCTGATGGTGTCATGACCCCATCATCTCCCTCAATGTTTCTATCCAGTTCTTTTCTTTCAACAATTGTTTCTTATTTGCTGCTCTCTCTCTCTCTTTAATGCAATCTTTTCATTCTTCAGTTTCCCTTCCCCCCTCCACCCCCTCACTGATCTCAGCAGATAGGAGCAGGCTTGTCAGTTGGCATTCTCTACCAGATTCAGACTTCTCTCTAAACTCCCAATATTTCTTTGACAGGAAAACTGAAGCAGAAGTTTGTTAAGTGATTAAGTGGTCAGAAAGCTAAGTGGGCTGCTGTAAGTGTACAGAGAATAAGCCAAAGTTCTGTTCCAGCATGTCAGATTGATAGAAAGGGCAATGCAACTTTTGACAAACACTGAAAACATAAAATGGAAAGAAATAGCCTGGGAAAGAATCCAACACCAGAAGTGCCCAACCCTCTCTCGTCACCTCATCCTTCATCACTCTGACTGAATCCCATTCTCGTGCCTTGCTAAATACGTTAATAATCCTTTTCCTTGTTCTTGGTACTACTGAGCAACAACCTCATGTCATAATCATCAGTAAACACTCATGCACAGGCATGCTAAGTACAATCATGTTATCTTTCTAATTTCTAAAGCTTTGGTACTTTTCCTCTCAGTTCATATTATATCCATTTACATAGTAAATTATTATACCAGTCACAAATGTTAAAACAAACAAGCAGACCCACAAAACCTCTATTTGAGATTCTCTAGCACACCATCTCTGGGCAACATGCCAATCCATGCACATGCTGAGAACATCAATGTTTAGTGTATTTTGAGGACTTGCTAGGTATAAGGAAACATTTAATATGTTGCTGTTTCTCAGAACCAACTGCAAACTTGATTGTAATCCATGTGAATATTTCCCATAATGAGTGGCTAATTCTGAAACACATCTCAAGTGTTTCAGTGATTTCCCATATGAGTACTGTCTGTTAACAGGAGAAACTACAAAACCATGTTTCCAATCTTTCTTTCCAATTCAGATTATCTAATTATTCTCTATCTCAGAATTCTAAAAGGGAAGCAGAGGCAAATCCAAACACAGATCTGTTCTTTTTCTTTTTCATAGTGTTATCTAGTTCTCATGGAAGCAGAAGTCCTAATAGCCAGTGTTCTGGATCAGTGGCTCAAGCTGTAGTTTTTGTGCTTTGTAGCTAGGCAATGAGATTCTTACCAGAACTGCCCTCAAGTGTAGATAAGCATTTGCTGAGTTTTCCTATTTATCTTGACTGTGATGGTTGTAGTACTTAGGGAATAACACTCTGCTTGATACCTGGTTTCTGAACTATAATGCTCAGAATACAAAAGGCCCTATAGTGAGTCCATCCCAGTATGCCAGATAGTGCTTGCTGCTTATTTTTAATATCAAACTTCTCAAGTGATGTCAATAATAATTTTTTACTATGTTCTGAATATGAAATGATCTTAAAAATTGCTTAACTCTTTTTGGAACCATTTATATGAATGAGGCTGTGTATGCACATGTTTATGCTTGAATGTATGTATGTAAGCATGTGTATGCTAGTGTATAAATGTATGTGTATACATGTGCACTTGTGTATATGTATGTGTGCATGCATGCATATGTGCATGCATGTTTACAGGTCCTAAAGTAGTGATTTAAAGGAAATAGAGGTAAACATTATAGAGACTGCAAAACCATATGGTGGTTTCTAACTAATAGCCACAACCAAAGTCTTTGTATAAATACATTTATATTTTATCTGAAGGAAAGCATGGCATAAGAAACTGTATAGTCTCTAATCTAAAATGTACACGTGTTTATTAAAATCTGTTCTGTTTTTGCAGAAGGGTTAACTTCCAAGTGAATCTATATTTGCTTCTGTATTTGTTTCTCATCAAATTCTTTGTTTAACTCATTGTTTTACTTCTTAAGGAATTTGCTGAAAACAAACCATTAGTAAAACAACAACAGCAAACAAACAAAAACCCAAAACAACAAAAACAAAAGAAAACAAAACAAAAAGACCCAACCAACCAACCAAACAAACAAACAAACAACAAAAAAACCAAGCAACCAACCTACCAACCAACCAACCAACCAACCAACCAACCAACCCAGCAAACAAAAAACCTAGTATAAGGCATGGGCCAAGAATGAATTAATTCTTTAGTGTCAATGAACAGTTTAGCCTTACTCAATCCTATATCATCTTTTAGGATGTTGCAGGTACCACGAATTCATGAACAGGTTAGCTTAGGGAAATTAAATAATTTTACCATGAATGCAGAACAAATTAGCTATTGAGCTAAGCCTCCTCAGATGACCCATGTTTACTATTTTTTTTTCATAAATTAATGTCTGTGGCATGCTTATGAACAACACCTTTGAAGGCAAAAGAAAAACAGCATTTGGTAGAATGAGCTGTCTAACTGTGTTGAAGGACAGGCAGGAGTCTCAGCCAATCCGACATGGGTCTCTACCACTCTAATGTTTTTGCAGCTATTGTAGATGGGTTGTAGGTAGTCGAATCTTCTTCGCCGCCATGTCAGTCTCTGGTGTAGATGATAGTGGGAGAATTTTCCTTGATGGAGCTGATATTCTCAGGTTTACAAAAACCCTGAAAAGATCAAAACATAAATGAATTTTCCTGGGATGACAAATAATTCTTGTCAGAGAGGATGCCAAGAGCATACCAAGGATTTCACTCACGTTCCTCTGGGTGAAGCAATGAGATAAGTTAAGGTTACTTACAGCAACACAGGCAACTTTAAGGCCTGTACACTAATAAAGGAGAAACCTCTCCTCTCTCTCCCAGAAAATGTCATCTGACTATATATATTCTTGCAAAAGGCTATGGCTCCCAGCAAGAATTAAATATATGTAACTCTGAAGGCAGTGGGAAATGAGAGAAGCTTATGAGTCCCAACTATTAATAATTATTAACTGTCTGTTAAACCTTGGAGAAGGAAATGGCTTTGTCAGCACTTCCCACTCCCATAAACTAACTGGTGCACTCTTGTGCAGTTTGCTTTCAGGACTCACAGCTGATGATAATTCTAGAGCACAGTGGCCATGGGATGCTCAGAGTTGAGCAATATACAATACTCCTCCTTTCCTCTGGCTCTTACCGTGTTTCCAGCCCCTCTTGGGTGAAGTTCTTTGAGACTTATTGAAAGTTTTACATATAACTGTCCTACTTAGACTTTAAAGGTCATTGTAATCTATACTCTGACCAGTTATGAACCTTTGAAAGAAGAAACTTCTTTGACCTGGGGTGAAGGCATGCACCTTGGCTATATCCTTAATATTTATATATTTATAACAAATAATACTTAACATTATAAATATATTATATATAATGGATTATAACCTTAAATATTAAGAAGGTAAGTTTACAGGTATACTATAATAATTAACCAAACAGCAGCAGCATTATTCTTTCTATAATCTTTGACCTCTCAAGCCTGACTTTTAATCAGACTTACAACACAAAATATGAATGACCTCCTTGAAGTTGTAATCTAATTAGAAAACATCTGTCTATATTCATAGCAATCATACAGCTATTGAGCCAGCAAGCACCTACTGCCTGGCATCCTGGTAGTGTGGAGTGCATGGTACAGATATGAGGGAAACTTTTGATGACAATCCTTTGTAAGCTGTCTACATAAAGATTTTTGGCACCATGAAAGCTATCCAGTCAGGAGGAAGCTAGCAACTCAATTTTAGCTTTATTTCACCATTGGTAGTGTCTTCAAGTCTGGTGAGTAACCAGCAGTAGTAGCAACAGCCAATATTGTTTTGGCTCCTCAGAATCTTCTCACCAACAATCCTAAGTAACTAAAACAGTGGCCTCAGGGAATACCTTTTTGCATGTGTCTGGGTGTGCCTGTATTAAGCACTTTCAGTTATTTCTCTATTTGGAGGTGTTGGCTGTTAGACTATTTTTTTTTGTCAACCTTACTATGTTTCTATATAGCTTCACAAAATGTAATAGAAATGCTGACCTTGGCAGCCCTGTGAGCTTATTTCCCAGCCTCTGCTGTTGTGTGCTTGCATGTCATTCAGATGCTTTTCTGCATCTGCAGAGTCGAGAGGTTAACATCATATTACACCTGAAAAGAAACCTTTTATAACAGGTGGGTTCAGCCACCCTTGGAGGGCATCCTTATAGACATGTGCCAATCTTAGGGCTCAGGATCAAAAGGAGATTAAAGAAAACTGTTACAGATGCTAAACACAGTGTCTGAAAAAAGTGTCACTGCTGTTAAACACAGTGTTACAGTGTTAATTGACTGTGTCATGTGCCCCAACTCTTTGAATAAATGATAAGTGTTTTGTACAGAGAGATCATGGGAGGCCACCACTTTAGTTTTTCCCTCAATAATTCACAATTGTTTTCCAGAAGCCATCAAGCCTCTTCATCCTAGGGTCCTTTCAAAGGACTTTCACATATCTTCTTTCATCTACAGACATTATGGGTTTATGATTGTCTCTGTTTGCTCGAACCAACTTAAGGCCAAGCAGCATCTTGGCATAGTTATTACCAGGTGTAGACCCATAGGCTCCCTTGGTTTAATCACCCTGGGTCTTAGCTGAGGATCTCTGTTTCCTCTCTGTTCAGTGGAGAGCCCCCATTCTGCTTGAACAGCTTCCATCTCAACTGTATAGAAATGCATATGGCTTACTCTGTGGAGTCATCTTCCCAGGCCTGAGACAAGCTTAATCTTCTAAGTATCTACAATCCACTGTTTATCCCTTCATGCAGCATTTACAGTGGGCTTAAAGTCTTCTAGAGGCTCACAAGCATTCAACACGGCTTTTGTAATTTTTGTTTTAGAAACTCTCACTTGATAAAAATCTCCTTGTGTTTGCCTTTAAGTAACCCAGATGACTCTTTGCCTCTGTTTTCTGTTTCTGTTCCTATGTTCATTGCTTTGGCACTTCAGGAGCAAAATTTTCATGATAGTCTAAATCAGAGAGAATTGCTAAGGGCTTTCTTTTAAAATCAACGTATTGTTACTTTTTATTATTTAAGACAATGCTTAAATTTAATTTTCTCTCAAGACTTTCCAAACCATTTCCTCTTCCCTACCTACTCAGTTCTAATTTATTTCTCATAAAAATAAAAAAGAAAGAAAATAAAACCACATCTAAAAAGAAACCAAACCAAACCATGTTAATCAACCAAACCAAACAAAAATAATCCCATCAAACTGTAACCAAATTAAACCTCACCTGTACACACACACACACACACACACACACACACACACACACACACACTCAAAACATTCCGTGGAGTTCAGTTATATGCTGTAAATACTCCTGATCATGAGACCTGTCACTGAATATGACCCAGTGACACTCTATTGGAGAGAACTATTTTTTCCTATCTTAGGAGAAAAAAGTGACAGTTTAATTGTTAACCTTTACTCTAATGGCTAGGTTTCATCCATTTAAAAATACACAACAAAATAAAACATAAGTAAAGCAAACTACCACATTGAAGACTGACAAAACTAACAGAATGAAAAGAGAGTAATTGAAAGCATAGATATCAGAGATCCTCCTTTGTTCACCAAGGAATCTCATAAAACCATTAGACTAGAAGATATACATACATGCACAGAGAACTTGATGCAGACCTGCGCAGGTCCTATGCTGGTGCTTCAGCCTTTGTGAGGTCCTATTACCTTCTCTTGGTTGATTTAGAGGGTCTTGTTACCTTGGTGATCTCCATCGCCTGTGGCGCTTACGTTCTTTCCACTTCCTTTTTGCCCAGGTTGCTTGAGCTATGAGGGGAGAGTTTTGATGGAGATGTCTCTTTTAGAGCTGACGTTTTCAAAGTCTCCATGTAACGTCTACTTGAGGGTTTGTAAATTTGTCCTCATCTTCTGCAGGAAGAAGTTTCTATTCTGGTAGTTTGAACACTCTAGGAGTATAGTAGAATATCATTAGGAGTAATTTTATCAATACATTTTTTCCTTTTTTATAGTGGTATTTTTCTTAACCCAATCCCTGTTCTATCTAGTCTTAGATTCTTAGTCACCCAAGCAGTGTCAGGTACAGGTTCTATCTCATAGTGTGGGCCTAAAATAGAATCAGTTACTTTTTAGTTACTTCCACAATCTTTGTGCCACCGTTTCCCTGGTATTCCTTGAAGATTCATTGTAGATGAAGAGTTTGTCCTTAGCTTGGTGTTTGTTTCTATTTTGAGAGTATGTAGAGTACTGTTCTTTTTGTACCAAAAATGCTAGAGAAGCCAGGTGGTGGTGGCGCATGCCTTTAATCCCAGCACTTGGGAGGCAGAACAGGTGGATTTCTGAGTTTGAGGCCAGCCTGGTCTACAGAGTGAGTTCCAGGACAGCCAGGGCTACACAGAGAAACCCTGTCTCGAAAAACAAAAACAAAAACCAAAAACAAACAAAAAACAAAAACAAAAAAAACCAAAAAACCAAAAACAAACAAACAAAAAAACCAAAAAACAAAACAAAACAAAGCTGGAGACCAGGAGTGGAACCGCTTTGACTAACAACCCAATTAGATGTGATCTAATCTTGATAGTTGGAGTCTATTTGGTGACAAGAGATGGCAGTTGTAATTGTCTCCCATAATTTGATAGTTGCCTTTAGATCTCCTTTTTATCTGTACATATTTTAGTAAGTTTCTACTGTATTACATTTCTATACTATCCCTCAAAGAAAGTAATTACATGTCTCACAACAGTGCTCATCAAAATTACTAAAGTCACAGATCAGAATCAGGTTTCCTGTTGAACCACCCCAGATAGGGTACAAATGACAGATCATAGAAATGATTCTACTCATATATAGTCAGGTGAAATATTAGTACTGCTTAGAGGATTATGGGCAAGGGATAACTTTCACTAGCATGAGAAATTTATGAGAGCTACACCACTATAAGAAAAAAACCCTTTTCTCTATCTGAACTTGTCAATTTTGTATATTTCTTTAGGGTGGGGTTTAATCTCAGGAGCCTTTTCACATAAGCATTAACTGCCTATAAATCCAGAGACAGGCAGGGCCTCATTTATCTCTCTTATCTATTAAGTATTCATTTTATATAAATCCTCAGGGACTGGCATGTCCTGGAGATCTCCTCCCATCATTATGGAAAATTAATGGGCCTAATCCTGTCAGGTCTTTTTCAGGTAATCACAGTTCTTGATATTATTGCATAAACATTTGCACAAAACAAATGTGAATGCTGATATTTCCTTTAAAAATATTTTTAAAGTATATAATTTAAAAAAATATTAAAATATTTCTTTAAAGTAAAGCATTATATAGTAATTTGGACAGTTACCTTATGAATAGAGGATTTTTAAGCAGAGGCTTGAACATAGCAGGCAGAGATCTCTGAATTCTAGGGGAAGAAAGATCCAGAGAAGGAGAAACATTTCTGGAAGCCCTATATCAGATTTATAATTAGCCCACTGAAGAGAATGTTTTAAGCTGAATATCATATGTCAATAATGAAAAAGAGTTCTGGTGCCTGTATTTGTCATGTCATAGTTAGACTTTGGATTTCCTTAGGTTATAGTTAACAGCTACTGTGACAGTTCTGGAAGCTGGAGACTAAGATCAGGCTGAGACACAGTTGTTCTGGTGAGGCCATTGCTCTAAGTTTCAAACAGCTGCCTTCTTGTAGACCTGCTAGACTCTACACATGCTTCCAGCCAGTTCGCTTGTCCTTTTTACAGAAGCATCAATACCATCTGTGAGACTATGACCTAATTTACTTTTTTGGCCACAATTCCTCAGATCATCACATTGGAATTATGCCTTTAACTCAGGAGTATTATAAGGTCTAAGCATTCATGTATGATACATATGATATACCATATGTTTTCCAATTTGATTCTGCACATATTCTATGGCTTTCATTCTGAGATGAAAACTGGCCAGTTGGTGAAATTTTCGACTTGAGGAATGAAAAGTACAAAAACTTAAATTAAGAAATCCATTGGAGGCAATATTTTGTAAACCTTAAGTTAGTTAATGTCCTGTTGAAAACCATAATTAGTTTAAGCATGAATATTTTTATTTGCTTTCATATCTCTTTATATTATACATGAAATGGATCTGTGTAATGTACGATGCAAATTGTTCTTATAAAATATGTAATTTTAAAAGTTGTAGTCATAATAATACCCATAGTCTAGATTTGAATTTTCATTGACTTACAGAGGTTTTCTTTTCTGATTTAAAATTTTTCTACTTAAGGAAGCGTAGAGGAGATAATATCTCATAGGCAATACTGTTATTTTTCAAGCCAGAGAGAGGCTAAGTTTAAATGTAAGTACGTGCTGGAGCGAATTTGCTCTCTTTAGGAGAAAGTGTTATTTATGTATGTTTTGTTCAATTATTTATAATTTTGGGTTTTACAGTATAGCTAGTTCCTTAATGACAAATAATCTAATATTGACTCCTTTTCACTGTTTTGATTTTATTATGTACTGTTCTATGTATTGTGTACTATACTATGTATTATGTATTGTATATTATTCACAGATGTTTGATTATATATTATTTTCTTAAAGAAATCATAATTATAATGTATTTGTGGAAAAACTTAAGAATAGATTATTATTTTTTAAGCCTAGATATGAAATAATTAATCATTTCTCCACATTATTAAATCAATGATATGATTATAAAATATTGTATTAAATTTATATTATAGATATCCTGGAGATGTATTTTTGGCAAACTATCATGTTGTTAAATTATTTTGGCACCTTTATCACAGTCTTCTCTATAGGATGTCTTTAATCTCTTCCTTCTATCTTTACAGACAAAAGAATATCCTACAGCATACCATGGGGATGGAAATACAGCAGTACACGTGATATTTATGCCCTCTCATTGTCATGAGTTAGCATGATGCATTCTGTCAGCTGTCATACTGTATCACTGTAAGAGATTCCCTCTGGTTAAGCTGTGAAACTTGACTTTCACTAATCATGACTACAAATTGAGTTCCTTATAATTAAAATCAAATATCTCAAGATATAATATTATAGTATTATTTTGGAATGGAACTATGATTTGAAATTCACCAACATAACTTTGCTATTGGCAGGTGAACTGGTAACATCCAGGTCTCATTTTACTGATGGTATCAAGGAGCTTTTCCAGATATTGCTGGGAATGTCAAAATGAGTTCACAAAGAATGCCCTCATACATATTTATGGGTAAAGGCGATCATGTATTAAGTTGAGGTAAGATATGTATTCTTCCCGTGGGGTGCTTGGCATTAGCTAGCTGTCAGTTGTGCTTCATCTGAGGAACAGAAAGCTGCTGTATCTTCTGCCTCTTCAACTTGAACTCTGTACCTAGTCTTAATGGACCAGTTATTTTGCTGCTATTGTGATTGTTTAATTAAAAAAAAATCATTTTGTATTTAGAATCAGCTCATGTTGGAACATTACTTCACTCCCATTGTATAAACCTTAAAACTGTTTTCTAGTAAGAGGTCATGGATATAGTTCCTTAGTAACTTTTGTGAATATTATTTTTTCTTTCACAATATAGGAGGAAAAAATGATCTCAACTGTACTTGAGTTTGAAGAAATTACAAATGGGAGAGTGCTCTCAAGAGTTAGCAACTGAATGCTGAGAAAGAAATTTTTAGAAAAAAAGGTAAGAAAACTATATATCCATTTCACATAATAATTCATATTTCTCATCTATTAAAAGAAAGTAAGTCAGGATTCTATTTTAAATATAAGGTATATCTTAGCTGTGGGTAATGAATATACCAATTAAAGAAAGTGTGTTCACTATTTTTGAATTTTACATACTAACAAAGTAATTTAAATATTTATATATATATAAAACACAACGGTTATTGTTAGTGATGAATGACAGAAAATAAGCAGTCATTTTTACTTCAAAGCAATATGAGGAAATCAGAATGAACTACTTCAAACAGGTTCATAACCAGAAAATACCCCACAAAATTATGCCTCTTTAACATGCTGACTATTTTAATACATTAGTCAGAGAAACAGCAGGCATCAGAAGAATTTCAGAAATTTAGAAAAAATTTTATGAACAAAATATCTATTTTTAAAGGTTTCTTTCATCAAGAAAAGGAAGGAATTTATCCGGTTCACAAACAACAGAGAGGATATGTGCTTTACTCTGTAAAAACAACCTTACCTTTGTCTAAAGTGCTCCTTATGGCTATCAAATCATCACATAATTGTTCTGCTGCTTTTTCTTTAGTTTTCCTCACTGCTCCTATGTAAACATTAAATTATTCATTTTTATAAACAGCCTTGAATTGTCATGCATTCTGTCTTTTCCCATAGGTACATGAGATGCATATCACTACACTTTTTTCCATTTGCTCTTGCCATTGTTTTTAAAGGAATCTTCAGAATTACTGAGATAGTGCTTGCATAAAATACAACTGTTACTTCAAAGGAATAGGAAGTAGTTTGAGCCAAATATGTATAACTATGAACTGAGACCCCCCCAAACCTGATTGTATTGAATGACAGCTTAAAAAGTGGGAACTATTATATGAGATTTTATAATACAATATAAAGAAAACGAACAAATCAATATTTTGTTAAATACATGTGTGGAAATATCAAGTGTACTAGTTAATTTTGTTTTGCTTGAAAAAATTACCATGCCCAAGGAAGCTTACACAAAAGAAAAAGTTTGTGTTTATAGTAGGGACAGCAAATTGGAAAGGGTATTTTTACTCCTGAAGCTTGTCCTCTTTGACATATTTCTTCTGCCATAGCCACACCTTTTAAACCTTCCAAAAGAGCACTGTCACATGGGAGCCATTTATACAATTGACTTAGCATATGGGTAACCAACCAGTAATGAAAAGACATTTGGCTTCAGCCTCATGGCTTCTCTGTGAGGCAAGGCTGAGAAGTACTAATGCAAAACATTTAATTCTTTATAAAACTGGTGATGAAAATGGACACAAAATATTGTATAAAAGGAACCATCAGATGCACACACAATCCTGTTGAAGCAGTCTTTAGCATGATAAGACTCTAAAGGATAAACAATCTACCAAAAAAAAAAAAAAAAACCCAAAACCAAAACAAACACCCAAATAACTTCACTTGGTGAAAATTATCAGGACTTAAAAATGCGATTCTTTATAGTAATTGCCTGGGAATTATTCTTTGAACTAATGAATGTAGGGAGATTCACAGAACCTTGAAGAATTGACAACTGGAAGCTGAAAAATTCTTTATAGCCGCAGGGAGAGTGTCTTGGGGAATGAGTTAGGGTAGGTCTGGGAGAACTTTCTGACAAACATATTTTGCTTGCCATATTCCTACTTTAGAGTTAATTTTATGATTTGTGCTGCTGTTCCTTCACTACAGAGCTGTTGTTTCAACACATTAGAAATCATATTTTAAGAACACTTAATATTAATTCTCAGCTTTCAAAATGAAGTCATGAAGAATTACTTAATATAATCTGTTTACAAACTATTGGCTAAAATATTTTGTCAGTTTGAGAAATGTAAAAAAATAATAATAAATTGTTTAATCGTCTTGATTCCAGATGGTAATTCTGAGAAATCTAACATGTTCATAATTTCTAGATAATTAATTTTTATGACATCCAGCAATTATACATTCTATTTTTTAAATTTTTATAAACTTATACCCTTCTGGAAGCATCTGATCAATCACACTTATATGCTCCAAGTGAAACAGCAATGTATATCTGAATAATTTATGGAGACATACATCCAAATTTTTCTAGTTATATGACATGAAATACATGCAGAAAGAATGTGTGAGTGAATAAATAGCTGTGGTAGGAAGATTTTTCTGAGATAAATATATAGATGTTTTTAGATTAGATATGAATTCAGTGGTGCTGAGGCATTAAACACTTTGACTGACTTTTTGTTACTCATTTGCTATAGAATTGTGAGATTTTTGAATATTTGTAAAGCAATGGTAAATTTATTAGACATATATACAGTGCAAAAAACTTTAATGCTAATTTATTTATAAAAGAATCCCATGAACTCCAGAATTTATTACAATTATCAGAATTATTTTGAAATTCTTCCTTTCTTATTTATTAATATTTTAATATTTACTATAATCTTACAACAGAATTGACCAATGCATATAAACAATAATGGAGTCATCAAACTATGTTTAGTTTTTGAAAACAATGAAATTAGATAAAAATAAAATTAAAACATTATTAAATATTTTCATTCATTCTTCTAGGTAGATACCTTACAGCAATTATGTATAATCTTCCAGATATGGCAATTCAGTACTTACCATATGGTGTTCTATTTATTCATTACCAGGTTGATATGATATAAGATTACTTCTGTTTAACTAGTAGAGATGCTATTACCTAGATAAGTGACTTTCATTAAAAAAGTAAGGAGTAGAGAAAGCGTGTGACATGAAATTACCCTAACTTTCATACTAAAGAGTATTTGTTCCCAATGCATCTAAACTGACATGCATTTTTCAAGCATTCATGTAAAGAAACATCATCCTTAATTTTCCAAAATAATAATTAAATAATTGAGTATAGAGATAATAGTGTGACATTTATAAATAGGGAAAGTATCACTAAATTAAAATTCAATGATATTGACAAAGTGAATAAAATAATGTGCCTCAGTTTATTGATATAGCAAAGTTATGAAGGATGCAAACTTCTTCTTAATGTATCTTCAGATAAATTATAGCCTTAGAAGACAAACTTTTAATTATAGCCTGAAAGATACACCATTAGATTCTATTATTTTTTTAAAAAAAGAATTGTCCAGTGATTTCTCATACTATTTTAATACTAAATTAGGGAATATAGAGTAGAGTATGAAATTTTACTAGAAATACTTTTACCTTTGCAGTATTGGTTCAACTCTATAAATTATTTTGACAGAATGTATATGACCATAAAACCATACATTTAATTTTTGGGAAATGCTGATAATTTGGTTTAAAGGGTTAACACGGTAGATACAATTAAAAATGGTATATTCTGACCTATGTGGCTAGAGAAGAAACACATATAATTATTAACATTGCAAATAAAAAACAAATTTTCAGTTATTTTAACAATTGAATGTAATAAGATAACTATTTTTATCAAATAACTATTTTTATCAAATATGAGTTTCAAATAAAATTGATTTCGATGACAATATATTGCTCAAGTTTAACCACAGAAACAGATTATTTTAGTAAAATATTCTTTCCTTTCATGATTGCTCACTGAAACTGATAATCCCAGCTTCATTCCCTAGGCGTAATAGCTAAAAGGGTTTCTTTTATGAGAACATTTAGGAAAATACTTATTTATTATTTTATTAAAAACAGATTCTTCTCTCACAAAGTACATCCCAGCCACAGTTTCTTCTCCCTCTACCCCTTTCAGCTCCCTCACCTCTCTCCTCCACAGATCCACTCCCACTACAAGTCCCCTTCAGACAAACGAAGCCCTCCAAAGGAGGACAGCCAAACAGGACAAAACAAGACAAAATAAGCAAAGTTGAAAGCCTTCATTTTGAGGTTGGATAAGGCAGCCCACTAGTTGGAAAACAGTCTCTCAAGAGCAGTCAGAGGCACACCTGTTCCAACTGTTAGAAGTCTCACCAAAACACCAAGGAAGGCAGCCATAACATATATGCACAGGACCTGGTTCAGACACAATCAGCCCCCATGCTTGTCATTTGAATCTCTGTGAGCCCATGTGAGCTGCTTTGGTGGATCATCTGCAAAGATCACAACCTGACATATGCTTCATAATAAATGTTTGGTAAATAAAAAGACATATACTTGCATATTACTTAGTTACCTAGCTGTACAAGACTATTTTTTCATATATTAGTATTGCACTAACTATATATGTATCACTAATGTGTTACGTTGCATATTTCCATATTATTGTTAGTATTACTATTGTATCAGACAATATAGTAGAGAACTATAAGTGATTTAAATAATGAAAATTTTAAAGATATACAAATACAGCATTGCAAATTTTTCTGTTTTGGCATGGGGGAAGGTTGAGAGTGTGTGTGTGTGTGTGTGTGTGTGTGTGTGTGTGTGTCTGTGTGCATTTCTCTTCTTTTAGTTTTAATTTAAAAGTTTCTAAAGGCTATGAAAATAAAACTTAAACAGACTTACATGCCATTTTAGCCCTGAGTTTTCCCACTAGCATATTCTGAAAACTATTTGTAAGAAAACTCACAATACCATTTAACAATTTACAAGTTTATTGTAAAACATGATAAAATGATTTTATGTATGAATATGTTCATGCCATACTTCAAAATTACACCAATAATGATGATGCCTATGCTAATCATATGACAACATATGACTTCTGTAACTAAGATAGGATTAGATACACCTCTCTACTCAGAGACAGACATTTCATCTCACTCTTAAAGAAATAGAATTAGAGTAAACAAGATTCTGTTTCAACAGAACTAAATGCATACTGCAAGTATATATCTAATACATGCAAAATTAATTTAACATGAATCACTCACTAGTTAGAACATTGTTTTTAATAGTATGTAAGAAAATAGCTCGTTTGTGTATCTGAAGATAGACAGCTATATTGTGTATGTGTGTGTGTGTATGTGTGTGTGTTTGTGTGTGTGTGTGTGTGTGTTACAAAGTAGTCATTGAATTTATATTGGAATTGTTTCTGTTCCTATTACCTAAGTTTTCATAGCTAGAACCTCAAATGTGATTTAATTTAAACTGACACAGGGGATTGTGGCACACATCTGGATCTTCTACTGAAGGCATCACAGATGTGTGACTGAATCTCCTAGGTCATTCTAAATTCAACAATGAAAATTTATCAATCCATGGTTGTTCATGCATGCTTTATCTTTGTTTTTCTTTTTCATAAAAATTAAACTTTGTTTGCCTGTATCTATCCACGTTTCCCTAATGTATTCTGTGTTCTTCAACATATTTGAAAGTGTAACTGTTTTGTTATGCTTCTATATTAAAGCTTAAAGTAAACAAAATAATGACAACTCAGAAAATATCCAAGTAGATGAAAGATATTACTAAAATTTGATTTTAAGCAACTTATAGGTGTGTTAAATATTGAAATAATTGATGCTAATAATATATAAAATGACCAATGTGTATTACTGTTTCTTTTCACAGACCTTGGCCCCCAGTACCCATCCAATAAGCTGTGGTTGAGCTAAACAGTCATTCTGATCAAAGATGGGACAGATAAGGATGTATTGGGTTTAAGGTTTCAGCAGGAAAATGTGGGTGCCAAATAATAAGAAAAGCTACAGGTAGTGCTTGGGCACTGTCTCCAGCACCTCCAAATTCCTGCCTGTAGTTAGAAGACTTCAATCAGAGCCCTAGGTATCCCAGCCTGGCCCAAAAGGCCAGTAGTCTCCTGGTCTAGATACTATGTTTAAAACTCCACTGGATAAACTAAATTCGTGATGGCTTAAAATAACCAGAAGGTCTGGGAAGCTGAAGATGGAATGAGCACTGGTGGGATAGTATTTGTAGCAGACACTCTCCAAGCTTATGAATTAACACATAAAAATTTAAGTGTGTGTCTGGTTGGTCTCATTGTTTTCTTTCAGTTGTCTGATCCTAGAACTGTCTCTGTTCTAAACACTTCCTCACACAAACTTCATGAGAAAGATTCTTTTGTATATTTATTTGCTATTATTTATTTATTGTTTATTTATATATGTCTTTTGTTTATATACATGGCCACATGTGTCTGTTTATACTTGAATGCTGAGACAGGGTGTTAGATTGTGTGGTGTTCCATTTGCATGTGCTTGATAGACACCAGGCTCCTTATGGAAGTGCTGAGATTTGAACTCTGATACTCATGGTTGCACAACACATAGGTGCATTCCATGGCTGTGCATGTAAAAGTGCTTAAGATATGTTTTCTTTACCATTGAGTTTTTAAGCCATGGAGCATGTGAAGTGATAAGCTTTTCTCACTTCTAGAATCTACAAAAATATTATCATGCTAGAAGACTAGAGGAGAGAAGATAAATCGGCTACACAATTGATACCTTAAAAGATCAGCAAAGGTTTCTCTAGAAAATTTCTATCCTGACTAACAAAATCTAAGAGGTGCTAAATCAAAGGATGTTTTGGATGTGGATCCTTAAATGACAACTGAGAGGAGGTAGAAAACACTCAGCCACGGTGTGTTTTAAGTGTTTACATAAAAACCCCTAAATTCCAGTAGTTTAACAAACTGGTGTTTATTTTATGACAGCTGGCATTATCTAAATTAATTCAAATCACAGAGACTTCAACTACATTACTGTAAAATTGCTTGCAAATCAAAAGGTGGAAATAAACATATGCAGTAATAGGCACTGTCATATCACAGCATAATTCCAAAATCATCTGTGCTAGAGAGAACAGACATAAGAACTAAAACAATTATTAATTATATCAACATTTCTCAAGGAAACATAACAAATATTGTTTATTTCAGTACAAGCAGATGAATATGTACTTACACTCATAAGTATTAAATACATATTAAAATAGAAATAATTATACAGGTATCTTAGGAAACTGGAGGAATTAAATAGGTTCTCAATATGGAGAAGGTCTGTATGTCTCATTAAACTTCAAGGTGATCTTCTCTGGGGATACAGATTATTTCCTATAAATTTTCATGGTCATTATTGTATGCACATACACATAATGGTGTGTGTTTACTGACAACACAGTATGCATTAGGAGGATAATACATTCACTCATTTATTCCAAGCATATTAAAATCTTGTCCTTTTCATTGTCTTAAGCATGCAATAATTTATTTTTACTAAATTATTCCATTTGTTTTACCAAAGGACATTACAAGGTTACAATATAAATTCAAGGCAGTAGTGATTAAGAATAATTTCATTACAGGCCACAGACTCCTCTTTATGAGAATGTGTGAATAATATTACCTTCTATTTTAGTAGTGCACATCCTGTTTTTTTTTTAAGGTCATTAATTTTGTTTCTTTTAAGTCACTTATGATCAGCACTGTTAGATTTGCTGGGTTACTAAGGAAAACAATAAGAAAAGGATGTGAATGTTGGATTGCAAATCATTGAGCTGGTTATCAGAGACTTGAGGGGCAAATTTGAGGTATGGATAGGGTAATATTTCATTGTACTTAAAAACAGAGTTATGGATTTGTAATATTTGATTGTATTTATATGTAAAATTGTCAAAGAATGAATTTGAAAATAAAACAAAAATATGGTAGCATATTTTCAGTTTTCTTGTTGCTTTCCCTAATAAATCAATAGACAAACTAGTGGCTAGTTTTGACTAGCAGTTAAACAACTGTCTATGTGTACAGTCGTGGTACTCAACATTTGGTTCCTCTGCTGACCTTCCCAATTTTATTTAACGACTACTAGTCAAGTACTCTAAAATATTTTGAGAAACAATGGAATAAAGACAAATGTGAATATGAAGCTACTAGCACACAATGCTATCTTTATTAGAATTTTAATTGCATTTATTTACATTTTCAGTCTATTTTTTCAAAGAATGCCTTTTATTATTTATTTACTTACTTACTTACTTACATTTCAGATGTTATTCCCACCCCATCTACCTTCCCTCTATTCCACATCCTATACCTCGAACCCACACTCTGGTCTCCACGAGGCTGTACCCACTCCCAATCTCCCACCCCACCTGACCTCTACACACCCTGGGGCCTCCAGTCTACTGAGGGTTAGGTGCATCTCCTCTGATTGAACACAGACCCGGCAGTCCCATGCTGTATATGTGTTGAGGACCTCATATCAGCTGGTGTATGCTGCCTTTTTGGTGGTCCAGTGTTTCACAGATCTCAGGGATCCAGATAAATTGAGACTGCTGGTCCTCCTACAGGGTTGCCCTCCTCATCAGCTTCTTTCAGCTTTTCCCTTATTCAACACAGGGGTCAGCAGCTTCTGTCTACTGGTTGAGTGCAAATATCTGCATCTCCCTCTTTCAGCTGCTCATTAGGTCTTCCGGAGGGCAGTCATGATAGCTCCCTTTTGTGAGTGCTCCATAGCCTCAGTGATAGTGTCGGGCCTTGGAACCTCCCCTTGAGCTGGATTTCACTTTGGGCTTGTCTCTGGACCTTCTTTTCCTCAGGCTACTCTCCATATACATCTCTGCAGTTCTTTCAGACAGGAACAATTATGGATCAGAGTTTTGACTGTGGGATGGCACCCACATGACACACTTGATGCCCTGTCTTCTTGCTGTAGGTGGGCTTTCTAAGTTCCCTCTCCCAACTGTAGGGTATTTCATCTAAGGTCCTCCCTTTGAATCCTGAGAGTCTCTCACCTCCCAGGTCTCTGGTGCATTATGAAGGGTTCTACAACCTCCCTTCCTTGCCTGTTTCCATTCTTTCTGCTGGCCTTCAGGGCTTCAGACCTTTTCCATCACCCAATACCAGATCTGGTTCCAACTCTCTCCCCAAAGCCCTGTCTACTTTCCCTCCCAAGTCCCACTCTCCCTCCCCACTTGTGATTGCTTTCTTCTCTCTCCACAGTGGGAATGTGGTGTCCTCACTTGGGTCCTTCATCTTGTTGGCCATTTTGAGTTCTGTGAACTGTCTTGAGTATTCTGTAACTTTTTTTTTTTGCTAATATACACTTATTAGTGAGTACATACCATGCTTGTCCTTTTGAGTCTGTGTTACCTCACTCAAGATGACATTTTCTACTTTCATCCATTTGCCTGTAAACCCAGGATGTCTTTGTTCTTAATAGCTGAGTAGTATTCCATTGTGTAAATGAACCACATTTTCTGTATCCATTCTTGTGTTGTGGGGCATCTGGGTTGTTTCCAGCTTCTGGCTTTCACGACTAAGGCTGCTATGAAGGTAGTGAAACACGTGCCCCTGTGACATGGTGGGGCATCCTTAGGGTATATTCCCAAGAGTAGTATTGCTGGATCTTCAGGTAGATCTATATCTAATTTTCTGAGGAACCTCCAGATTGATTTCCAGAGTGGTTATACCAGTTTTCACTCCCACCAGCAATGGAGGTATGTTCCAACATGTTTTGTCACCTGAAGTTTTGATCTTACCCATTCTGACTGGTGTAAAGTAGAATCTCAGGTTCATTTTGATTTGCATTTCTCTGTTCACTAAGGACTTAGAGCATTTCTTTTGGCACTTCTTGGCCATTCGAGATTCCTCTGTTGTGAATTCTCTGTTTAGTTCTATAACCCATTTTTTGATTGGGGTGTTTGGTTTTTTGTTGATTAGCTTCTTGAGTTCTTTATATATTTTGGATATTAGCCCTCTATGGGATGTGGGGTTAATGAAGATTTATTCCCAGTCTGTAGGTTGCCGATTTGTCTTATTGACTATGTTCTTTGCCGTACAGATGCTTTCCAGTTTCATGAGGTGCCATTTATCAATCCTTGATCTTAGACCATGAGCTATTGGAGTTCTGTTTAGAAAATTTCCCCCTGTGTCAATGAATTCCAGACTCTTTCCTACTTTCTCTTCTATTAGATTGAGTGTATCTGGTATTATGTTGAGGTCCTTTGATCCACTTGGACTTGAGCTTTGTGTAAGGTGACAAATATGGGCCTACTTTCATGTTTCTACATATAAACAGCCAGTTAGAGCAGCACCATTTATTGAAGATGCTTTCTTTTTTCCATTGTATATTTTTGGCATCTTTGTCAAAGATCTGTACTGCCAACAAAAATAATATGAAAACCACAGCGTATGCAAATGAAAATATATGAAAGACGTTAATTAAGCTAGTGAGAGAATTTAACCTTGTAAATGAGTACAGAATCATAGATTTTGATAGGACATTAAGTGGAATTCTGAGACCACGAACACCTTTGTTCGTGGATCTCTCTCTTGAAGAAACTAGCCCTTCTACTGTTTTAAGGTTAGTTGTAAGCTTGTTTTTTTATTTATGTGTACATAGGACTTTATAGTCTTCAAAATGCTGAAAGGATATGCATTGAAGAAGAAAATATGTTTTGGAATTAAATTGTTCAGTGAAGAAATTAAAGTGGAAGGATACACATCAAAAAGCACATGGGAATGTGAATCCAAAGAGAAAGGATATTAGGAAAGGGAGAAACCCAGTTTAGTGGGAGAAATTACAAGAGCAGTTTGGTGGCTTGAAAAATAGCTCACAAAGACTCATATGTTTGAATACTTGGTACCCAGTTGGTAGAACTGTTAGGAAAGATTAGGCTTTGTTTGTTGGAGGAAGTGACTCTTTAAGGATGGATGTTTAGGTTTCCAAAGATTCTTGTAATTCACAGTAACTTTTCCCTCTTTCATGATCACCAAACATAATGTGAACTGAGTTATTCTTTCTCTCTGCTATCGCAGAGTCCAAGCCTCTGAAAGTGAGACAAGTTAAATAATTCCTTTTATGAATGATCTTGTCCACAGTATTTTATTACAGCATGGAAATTAAGACCGACACAGACTCAATTTTATAACTCTGATATTTTGCAGATACAAAGCTGCTCATTTTTGGAGTTAACTATGGATTCATAAATCAGCAAATTGTTAACTAATATTCTTGACCTCATCAACTAATCTTTCATAACAGAATGTCCTCTAGCAAGAAAAGTATATTACTAATTGTATCTGCTATCATTTTTAAAGCCAATGTACAACATGGTCTCAAAATTTATCATCCAAATTAAATAAAACCACCAAGTATTTTTTGGAGGCTGACAACAGTATTCTTATTGCTGGTGTCCTTATCATTCTAAGTATTTATGAATGTTCTAATTGCAATGGTTATGTGTATCAATCAAAATTCTGTTTGGTACTTGCTAGTGGCCATTGTCCTTACACAGTCTGAATTTGTTTATGATATCAAATTCACTGTGTTATTCGTTGTCTCAGCTTACTAAAATACTCCATGGACACAGCCTCTTCTGAAAAATTTTTTCTTTCATGGTGTGTTTTCTCCCAATTATCATTATCCAGCTCATTCTTTTGTTCAAATCTTCACTTCATATTCACTTTATGCATTCTGTTTGTGTCATTATTGATTACCCTTTAAGGTAGGAAGTCTCAACCTCAAGTGCTTACTTTAACCACCTTGACTGGAAATTCTTGCTTGACCCTATTCATAGCCAAGAATCATATAAAGTTGCTTCACTGCTACTTGATCTTGGTCTCTTTTCGGGTGTCTCTTTAGAAGAAGGACCAAGTGCAACTCATTGCCCTAATGCCTCCATTGGGGTCCTCATGCTCAGTCCAACATTTGGCTGCATGAATCCACATCTGTATTGGTCAGGCTGTGGCAGAGCCTCTCATGGGACAGCCATATCAGGCTCCAGTCAGCAAGCTGTGTGGGTTTGATGTCTGCAGATGGGATGAATCTCTAGGTGGGTCATTCTCTGGATGGCCTTTCCTTCAGACTCTGCTCCCCTCATCTTAATTTTCTTAAAGAGAATGAACTTAGAGTAAATGCCTGAGCAGTACACAAGAGAATACAAGCATAAGGCTGAAAGAAATGACAAACAGCCTTGAATTTAAAAGAAAAATTCAATAAAGACACAGAAATAGCAAAGGAATAGAATCTAAAAGGAAGATGGAATTGAAAACTTTATAACTCAACTAGAAAACTTAACTGAAAGCCTTACAAGAAGAATGAATCAATTAGAAGATAGACTATCAGGACTCAAAGATTAAGTAATTAGACTATACAGAAAACATTATGAAATTATTTTAAGCTTCAGGAAAGGAACATAAAAGAATTGTAAGATACCATGAAAATGTCAAGTGCACTTCACATTTTTGAATGAAATTCATGTAGAAATGACCTTCTTGTAGAATCTTTCTACCAAGGCTTTCAGCACTGCACCAGTCCAAATGACCTAACACATATTAATGGAGTCATATACTGTCCCTGTCTAAAATTCCATACAATGTTACCACAACTAGAATTAAATACAAACGTCCAATTCTGACTAATAAGAACATCTACATTGCAAATCCTTCCAGTGGTACTTTTGAAACACTTGGCTTTATAAACAAAACAGTCATTGAGGTAACACCTTCATGTAAGTACATCCTTGACGAACTTACACAAAAATAAATTCAACATATTAACATAGCTGGGTTCAGTAATAATGATTGGAAAGCGTATATAAGGTAGAATTTTATAAATACTCCAAAATACCATGCTGAGAGTGACTAACTTCTCATATTAGTGAGAATTTATTTTACATCTATCCTGGAACACAGTAAACATTGTGAAACATGTTAGGCAGGAGTGGTGGCATACCTCTTGCCAGCACTGATGTATGCTTGTCAACAGTGTGGCTACATCTTTTCACATGGAGAAAGCCTTCTGTCTGGTGTTTTCCATTGTCCCATGCCTAATATGTATGCATGGAGATCCATGCTTAAGAAGCTTATCACTGAATGTAGCAAGTATTTCACCAGTGTCATTCCTGAAAGTAGTGAGGTTGTATGAATTGACTTTTATGGAAGATTGTGTGCCTTAACAGTATCCTGTCCTTACAAGGGGCAATCTGTTACATCTTTTAATGAAAGTGGCTATTGATGCTAAAGCTTTTGCTTTCTTTAATCTGAACAATGTGTTTGTTTTTCCACTGTAATCCTCTGCTCTGTCACTGGATAATGAAAGAGGTGTTTTAAATCCCTCTGATAAAATACGGTATTTCCTGCTTCATCTCAAGCTTAAAGTGGATCCTTCCTGTCTAGTAGCAGACTATCTTTGTTCTTTGTTCTTCTATAGCACGGTGGTGGTATTTCCTTTTAACATCAAAGGTTAAAAGAAGAATATGTTTACTCACTACGGGGCAGATACTGTGCTCGATCTCTTAGTATTCACTTAGCGAAAGCAGCCTTAAACTAAAATAATCTGCAAGTCATTGCAACAATTTAAGTGCCTAGAAGTACTCCATTCAATTTATGCTTATGTTTTTATCTGTAATATTTGTACTTTCTCTATAGGAAATATTAGTGACATTTTACAAATGACTGATTGACACACTATGTTCATCAATATATCACCGAAGACATGCATTAACCCAGAGATTTTCAAACTCTATATAACCATTCAAATAAATATTATAATAGCGAAGCAACTAGGTAGTTAGCTAGATAATAACAAAAAGGTGCTAAAGAAGCCTGCTGGGAAAAATGCTTAAAACAAATTAGATAGCTCTTTTGTAGTAACTATAAAATCAAAGATATAAAAAAATCATTAATACCAGTATTTCTTCTAGGTATTTATTAGTTTGCAATAAATTTCCAAATTTATTTCCTAATAGAGCTACCACTAATTAAGTAAATAAATAAGTAAATAAATACCAATTGATTTCTGTAAAATCACCAAGAACAGTAGATTTGGGTAGAGGACTGGAAGATGTAGGAGACTCTAGCTCAGTGGTTTTAAGACAGCAGTGAGTTAAGTTACTTGCCAGAATTGCTACATTAAGATCACTGAATTCTATTTCCTGAGTTTCTGGTTTACTATGTCAGGGCTGAGGCATATAAACCTGCCTCAATGATCAATGCAGATGTTTTAACATAACAATGGATATTAGGATCAAACTCAGAGAGTAACTGTAAAGCGAGTTAAAGAGAGATATTTAACTCAACAGGAACAAATATTAGTTCAATCTCAAGATCACTGCCATTGTATTAAATGTGTGGAAGACATAGTGGATAATTTTAGCCATGGGATAAAGAAGAGTTGTAAAAACAGAATTTAATGGATAATAATGTAAAAGACATGTCAAACTCAAATCAGACTCAACATTCAGTGAGATGTACTCAGATTGTCATTTTGTTTGTTTCTCTTATGCTTTACATATGTGCATATATTTTTGAAATATATAGGCATTCTTATCTGCTTTGTTAGTGGTTTAAAGTAGCCACAAAAAGCCACATTTTCTTCCATAGAGGGGTTGAATTTAATTTTCCTCCTATTTGAAACTGATCAGGCTCTGTGAAAAGATAATGCAGCAGACCACAAGGACAGTCTTTCTGCAAGGAATAAAGGGCAGCAAATGCTGTTAATGTGATTTTCAAAATAAGGTGGGTTTTTTTTGTTTCAAATATTGAATAAAACAAAGTATAATCTACACTTACTAATATGGTATTTCAATTCATAAATCACCAAAAGAAATCAAATAAACAGTAGCTTGTGTTCATATGTGAAATGGACTGTAGTTTCTGATAAAATAGTTCTAAGTGTTTTTGAATTATTTAAATAATTGGTAATAAATGTATAAGACCTCCCTATGACCCACACAATTAAAAAAATCCTGATTCCTACTAAACAAATGGCCAGTGAATCATTGTGGAGCATAAAATATTCTTAAATTTACAAAAGTACTATCCAGTATATAAAGTGTTCTGCTGTTGGTTGCTCTAGTGTGAAATGTCGTAGGAAATTATATAAAAATGATCTTTTCTTCATAACTGGAAGGTATTAGAATGTTTAAGCAAGTGAACTTATACATATTTCAAATTATTCAGGTTAGTATTTGCCTGAACATAGACAAAAGTTCAAGTAGGTAGACCAGTTGGTATATTTAGAGTATTCTGGAACATGGCCTCACAACCTGAGGCTCATGATCCTCTTGTGGGATTGGAATGACCCTTTCACAGGTGTCTCCTAAAATCAGCAGAAAACTCAGCTATGTACATTATAATTTATAAAAATAGACTTGTATCAAATAGCAGCAAAGTAGCTATGTAATAGCAATGAAAATAATTTTATGGTTTGAAATCACCACAACTTTATTTATAGACAATATATATTTAAAGGGCAACAGCTTTAAGAAGGGTGAGAACCACTGTTCTAGAAAAAGGGTTATACTAGTGTAAATTGGAAATATAATATTTTAACATTTTTAATTAAAAATATTAAATAGGAGTTTGGTAATAAATGGACGATTATTAACAGAAAGGGGATGTGGCATCATTAATGGGTACTGTTTATAATATTGAATCAATCAATTAATATTTATATTTAATTTAAATGTTAAATACTATTAAATGTACTAGAGGGTAGCAAGTTTTTATGACACTCTCAGACATTGTTCAATTTCAGATTATATCATAGACATGAAGCAAAACAATCTAACAGAAATTTAACTGGATATGAGAGTTTGGATTTCAGGGGCCGCAGTCTCAGCAGCAAATTATCAGTCTGTAATTATGAGAAACCAATATTACTGAGCTGATGAAGTCAAACAAATGTAGCAAATGCTGGAGAAAATGTGGAAATCTTCCTCTTCGACTCTGTGGATCTATAAACAAATGCATGGTCCTGAGCCTAAAATTACTATCACTCATTGGGCAGCATTGGGAAAATAAGGTGAAACAAAGTCCAGTGATAAGTTCGTTACCCAGCTCAGAGTCTGTTGTAGTCTGTGACCTCAACAAGAGTCTTGAAAAACATACAGCTGTGCTTCTATATGCACCCCAGTTTCCATCTAATTCACAATTGTTAAGGAGACTACATTATTTATTTAAGACTTAGATGACAAAATAAATCAACAGAGGAAAGGTTGTGACACTCTTAACCTCAAAACAATCTATTTATTCATGTCATATTTAGCATGCTTAAAAGCACACAAGCAATGTCAGCTTTCCATTTCTCAAGGTATAAGAAGCATAAGTAATCCCACCCCCAATACTTTTGTACAGTATCAATGAGGATACAGCAGGTTTTATTTAAAACATTTTGAGATAATCTTGTTTATTCTTCTGTGCCATTCTTCCCTCGTTCTATCCTTTATGTCCTCAAACATAACTACTGCAAAAATATTTATGGATTCTGCTTTTGTTTAATGATATAAGAGTATAGAGATAAGGTATATAATGATTTTATACACATTGGAACATAATCTATAAGAATGTAAACGCATGCGTACATGCACATGAACACCATACCCACATGCATGTATCTGTGCAACCTACGTAAAAAGTAGAGATAACGCTGATGACTGTCCTTCCTTTCTCCAACTAGAACATGTGCACAACTGATATGGACAACTTTCATTTTCTACTCTCTATTTCTTATTTCCTTTGTTCTTATGTTGTACCCTGGTCAGCTATGGTTTATTTGGTAATATGGTGACTTTGGACACAATTCCTGAAGGGTTTTCCTTATAATAGAGTGTGTCTATTCAAGTTTATGTTGCATAACTGAAATACATTGAAAGAGAGATAATACATAAATAAAATTATTAATAAACTATGAATTATTCATTAGTCAGTGACGATTTGGTTCTGTAAAATGAATTACGTGCTTAGCTCAATTCTTCCATCTGAGCTGGAAGTTGATAATAAGGAATTTATAATGCTTAACATGGACAAATTACCTAATAAAGATGTTTTTCTAGAGTCAGAGAGATGCCTCAGTAGTGAAGAGCACAAAAAGCTCCTTGTAAAAGTTTCACCACTTTCAGTTCTACAATCCAATCTAGGAAATGAACAATTGCCTACAACTTAAACTCTAAAGAGATGCAGTGTGTGTAGCATCTGAGAGCATCTGTATTCATGTCAACAGCCCTACACACATACACATATAATTTAAAAATCTTTTTAAAATGTTGTTTTCTAATATGGATCTTTAATAGAGGAAGGATTTATGTGGTGTTAAAAATAGCACCAGCATAGACTGTGAAGTAAGAGCCACACTTTGTGTGTGGGTTTGTGCAACACTCCTCTGTAATGTTAGTTACTGGGTTACACAAAATGACACACACACACAAACAAATACTTAGAGAGAAAGAGAGAGGAAAGAAAAGAGAGGAGAAAGGTGAGAGTAGGGAGAGATCCAAAGAAAGAAAGGAACAGAGACAGAGAAACAGAGGCAAAGAGGCAGAGCAACACACGTAGTAACAATTACTTTGCTTCTTGTTTCTTCTTTGGGTATTTGGCACTCATACATTCTGGTAGAAAGTGTGAAATTTCTGATCATAAGTCATGGTTTAATTCTCCTGATATTCTAGTGTCAGCTAAATAACTAATTTGCAATCCATTTTCCAGTGCCACAGCATTCTTAGCTTGGGGCCATAACTACTTTACCTTTTGCATATTTTAATATTGAAGAAAGTCCTACTGTGCTTATTGCATTCTATGCCGGCTTGAAGAACTGAGGTCTTTATTTTTTTATGAATTATAGCTGGTAGTGTCATTAGCCTTTTCTACTGAGAACACCTGGAGCATTTAAGTATCCTTTGCAGCCAGGAATCTTCAGCACTAATAATTATGCATTAGGCCCAAATTTTAAATCTTCCAAATACTTTAAAGCCTGTGTTTTATTAGTTGCTGCTCACAAACAAACCTGTAAATCACAGCAGGATTATTATTTTTTTCCCCTTATTTGTAGAAGCAATGAAGAAACATAAAAACAGAGCAGTTCAAAATCGTGATAAGAATACTAGTGGCAGAATGTATGTTTCTTTGAAACAAAAAGATAGACAAAAATAAATAACCAAGCCACTGAGTTTAACCATATCCTCGATAAAATTCGAGGTGGCATTGTTAGAGGAGTGAAAAGTTGAAAATTTATTTATTAAACATGATCCACTAAAAAATATGCTCCCTTCCTATTTTAACCTTTTATTTAATTACCATTACATTTACTCGTGGCTGTTCAGACATGCAAGAATGTGAGACAATTCAGTAAAGCATAATAAACCTACTCCTGGCCACATCCCCAAAGAAGAATGACCTTTTCCCCTCCAGCATCTTTCAAGGACTACTAGTTTCTCGATCAGAGGTGGGTCTTCATGAGCTCACCAGCTCAGAGATGCTGGAATCATGACACAATTTCATCTTGGAATTTCAGTCTCTAGAACCCTTAGAGGTTAAATAGTGTTGCTCAGGCTACCTCCCCAGTGTCAGTGTTGAGCATTTCATTGTGGCAATTGGCTAACTAATACATTTGTCCTTTATTTTCATTGATTTGGTGTCTATGATGTTCCTCAGAGCACACTGTCTTAGTGACTGTATAATAGCTTGAGATAAGATGGTGAGAAACTTTGGCTTTTTAATTTATCAATAGTATTGACTGTACTGGTTCAATTGTAATTTACCAATATTTATTTCAATACTGCCAATATAAATGAAAATTATCTCAGGGATTTTATCATGATCATGTGGAATCCACTGACTTGTTTAGAATCCTATTATAAAAGTTTGAGATTTCAAAGCCAGCAGGAAGCTTCTTCTTCCCATGTATTTAAGAGTTCTTTATTTCCCTTATAAACTTCATTTGCAATTTCTGTAATATAAAATTTCTTGTATTTATAACTGTTTATGTAACCTATAAACATGCAATTATAAATACTTCCTAAACTTTCATTATCTTATTGTTGATTACTAATACATAAAATTTGACTAATATTTATATATTGATTCTGAATCCTTTGACTTTGATAAACTAAAAAGCATGCATTGATGCTTTGTAGTCATTGCTTGGTTCATAGTTTACTTGCTATTGACTACTTAGACAATCATGCAATCTGCAGAGAGAGAGAGAGATTTCCATAATTACATTTTTTTTATTTTCTTTCTATGGCTTTCTTGTACTGACTGTGAACAACTGTGTGATTTTAAATAGTAATGTGAAGAGAAGATATTGTTACATTCTTTCCATTCTTGGGAAACATTTAAATATTCCACCATTAGTTATGACATCAGATTTTAGAATTTCTTGTGTCTGTCTTTCGTAAGTTATCCCTTCCATTTTGAATTTGCTAAAAACTCTTAATGTGTTGATTTACCAAAAAAATATATTTCACTTCCTTGATACTTTTTCTGCATCTTTTGAAAAGATCATAACTGTGGGTAGCTAGACAGTTAATATAGCAAATTGTATTTTTGTTTATTTTTAGGTTGTTAATGCAAAGAATTTAATTGATTTATTTTTCTAACTCATTGTTTTCAACATGATCGTCACTTGATCTTGATATATTATTCTTTCAATATATTTTACAAAAATACTTTTTGTTGTATTTTATGGTGATCTTTGGAAATTTCAGTGAAATATCAATGTCTGTTTTTTGTCAGTTCACTCTGTAAAATATTTAAAATTGTAATTTGTAAAAATTAGATTTATTAATTTCTGGTATTTAAAGGCTAGATGGCCCAAGTTGAAGTGATTATATTTATAGTAGGTGCTGCTTACGAGGACCTGGAAGATTACAAGCCTGAGTCAGACATTATATGCTAAAAGATACACAGAGACATACATACAGAGCCCACTGGCAATTGTAGTTGACCCACTTAGGATAACTTAATATTGCATTTATTCATTAGATTAATGCATTAATATAGTCATTAAGATTATTGCTAAGACTATTGGTAGCTTTTCATAACAATGTTATAACTCTATTAATGAGGACAATACTTATTTATGGTATTAAACATGGAGATGTTGAGTTGGTAACAAATTAGAAGCTTTGCCCCTATTGAATAACATTTGTGGTCCTGGAAAATACTTTGTAATCTATCAGAGGAGAAAGATAATCACCAATGTAACCTTGCTATAGACCTGTCACTCACAACACTGATCTGCAGTCATGAGGTATTAGTGTAATAGTGCTGCAAATGTTTTAAGAGTATCAGCCCTTCTCTCTCTCTCTCTCTCTCTCTCTCTCTCTCTCTCTCTCTTCTTCCTTCCTTCCTCTTTCTCTCTTTCTTTCTTTCTATCCCTCTTTCTTTCTTTCTTTCTTTCTTTCTTTCTTTCTTTCTTTCTTTCATTTTTTCTTTCCAACTTCTTAGTTTTATTTTTTCACACTCCAGATTTTATTCCCCTCCCAGTCCACCCTCCGACTGTTCCACATTCCATACCTCCTTCCCACCCATGTGCCTCCTCGAAGATGGCCTGACCCCCACCCCTACTTTTAAAATTATATTTCAGGGCCACTTCATAGATGCAACTTTTCCTTGCTACTGCTTCAGTGTCTAAGAATCTGAGATTAGATAGACCAAAGACGTGTAGGAAAACAAGATACTACTGTTCTGGTAAGAGTCATGACAATAAAATCACTGTAATATCAGTGCTAAGGCTATAGTGTCCATATAACTAACTTGGAAAATTCATGAAATATGATTTGAGTGAAACATGGTAGGCTCCACTGGATAAATTATTGCTATGCTATATAAAACAGCAAAATTATAGAATGTTAGAAAAGTAACATACTTATGGAACGCTCACTAGAATCAGTGATTATGATGTTTAAATATAGTCTATAGGGTGTTGGGTTAGCATAACTATACATAAGATAAAGTAATAGAAATCTGTGAAAATATTGTTGACGCACAACAGAAATTCATGATGACTCCTGTATTAAATTCTCTGTAGACAGTGTTTCATAATGCAGGAATATAAAAAATACTATAATGGACCAACTTTTGTATTGAAAATTAACATAATAAACAATAAAATCATAAATAAATATATAAAAACATAATAACAATTTATATAAAGTCTATTTTGCCTACTTGTGTTAAGAGATGACAGTTCCCACTGGCTTAGCTTAGGAAAGTTCACCACAGCACTTTAAGCTTTTATTGTCACTTTTGAGATCAGAAAGTTTAGTCTTCTGATAATTTGATTTGTTTTTTATACTGAGATACAGGCATAAAAATTGACAAACTGAAGCAGTTTCAAACAATTGCAGACATATTCATTTCAGCACTAGTCATAAACAGTAGGATCATGGCCTTGACACTTTCTCCATAAGGAGACTTCAGTCTGGTTCTTAATCCAGTGCCTTTAAAACATTTTGCCAATTACTGATTTCAGCTGATCTCTATCACTGCTTACAGTGACTCATTAGAATGTTCCAGAACATCAAGAGATAGGGGCTTCTTTAGAAAAATATCATCCAGACAAAAATATTCATTAAATGATCCATACAATTTTTAAGGTAGAAAATAAGATTCTTCAGTGGTGACTTTTTACTATTCCTGTTGTTATTTTATCGAAAATAGAATCTTTCCTCATATAATACATTTCTAACACCTTTCCTCTCCCTCAACTGTCTCCACCTCCCCTCCATCTTCACTCTCCCTCAAACTCAACCTCCAATTTTATTTTCTCTTCAGAAAAGAGCAGGCTTCCAAGAGACTACCAACAAACAGGACAAAAAAGATACAATACCTTTCAAATGGTGAATAATGTCACTTGACAAATACTCTTGAAGACAGGTTTAAGAGACACATTACAGGATGCATCCTTGTGCTCTGTCTTGAAGAGCTCAGACTGGTCTTGGCTTTAAGCTTTACTTGGAGGTGAGAGGGAAGCTCTCCTTTGTTTACAGATGGGTGTGTGCTCTCAAAAGCTTGTAGAAGAACACAACTTGTAACCTTGCTTGGGGGAATGAAAATTCATCTTTATACCAAAATTTAGTTGAAGCTCTTTTGTATGCATGTCTGTAATTTACATAGTCCAATTGTGATCAAAACCAGACAAACAATCTATGGAGCTTTCTATGCTAATCATCACTTTGATAATAACTTTTAAATTTCATACAAAATTTATTTTTTAATACGGAAGGTGTTTTACTTTTCCACTGAAATTTTAAATGTAAATAATCACCAAATTAATTTACTAAAGTAAAATACAGTTGTTTAATTAATGGTTATCCATTTTATGTGATGTTCTGAATGGAGTAAAGTATGAATTTAACGTCAGAAGGAGGAATTAGCAGTCCCGAAACTAGTGTTCCTCACTGGCAAAACTTTTTATGACCTATGTCCCCCTGGCCAGGATACTGTCCCCATCTGTACTTGTGCATCTGGTGACTGTCCATTTCTTGCCAGTTTAATTCTCACGTAATAGCAGCTGACTTTTCCCTTATGCTCATAGGTGCCAACTGTTCAGCGTGTATCTAATTGCATAACTAAATGTAGCATAATTGCCTGCTTTCACACACCTCACTCTTTTGCCTGAGACATCCTCACGTACTTCCTATTCATTCTTTCCCGAGCACATACAGCACTACAAAATATTCCATATAAAATTCCTTAACTTGTTCCTTGGAGCATAAGTCTAATTTTAATCACTGTTTATTTAGTTCCAGAAGATAGCTGATAATGCCTGAGCATGGACAGTCTATGGAGATAATAAATAGAGCACAGCTTTCCGAAGAGGTGGCTGGTGGTAGAAAAACACTACTTAGTAACAGATAACAGAGAAGTTAGCAGAGCAGGACAGGAGGGAGAATGCAGAGCTTAGTCTGGACCGATTAACTCCAGTTTGGGAGGTCTGACCCCCTTTTAAAAGAGGACTCAACTGCAGAGGTTTGAAATCATAGCTTAAGAAAAGAGCAAGATTTCAAATCTGTACTGTGAATTCAGTAACAGATATTTTACACATGAGAGAGGGACAGGTGGAAGGGAAATTCAGGTATATATGCAATCAGAAGGGAGACAAGTCCACTCTTTTGGGCCTATCCAAGCTGCAGAGAGATATTTTTAAAAGACCCATGCTGAAACAGTGGTTTGTTAATCCCAAGCAAAAGACTCTGAACTGCACACTCTGAGACAAGTGCCATAGGATTATAGTCTGAAATCTGCTGAATATCTATAGATAAGAGGTGGAATCTAAAAATTAGATCTGATTCATGGTATGGAGTAGAACTCGGATTTAGACTCTGCACCTGCCGAAAACTGCCAGCACACATCCGACTGTGTTTTCTATAGACAGCAGTGGGGCTCATTTTAATATTTTGACACATGCTTGCTTGTCAGCCTTTGGTAATCACAATCCCATGCTTGAATTGACTTATTCTTTAACATCCACAAGTGAGAGCATATGTGGGTTGCAATCTGTCTCTGGCTTTTTTTTTCTTTCCTTTTTTAATATTATGCTCAATCAAGTTCTTCTAGTTTTGATGCCACATCTTCCATGTTGGTTGAATAGTATTCATATTCACTTTATTGACCCATCAATCTACTGTTGGACACTCAGGTGGATTATTTATCTTAGTAGTTGTGACATCATAACTCTTTATTCACATGCGCTGTTGGGCACTCCCCTCTTCTATTGTAAAGTTTTACTATCATTACTGATAGTTCTGAAAATAAAACCTGTACCACAAAACTCAGCCTTGAGTTAGAGATCAGTTTGTCAGATTAACTCTTAATGCTTTAAACATATTTCCTTAGACATTAAAAAGAAGATATGAACCGCAGCATGAACTGATTTGTATCTAATAGTTTACTTTCTATACTCACTGAAGGAAGAAATTGGATGGTTATAGATGAGAAAAATAGATGAGCTGAGACAATATTGTAGTGTTTAACATGAGATCTGGTAAAATAAGCCAATACCATTTTGAGCATAAATGTTTTTCAATTAGCACATTATAACCTCAATTCCATAGATCTCCAATTAATTTTTAATTAATAGAAAAAATATTCTGAGATTCTTTGTACCTTTTTGTAATACAATTTAGATCCTTTGATTATCAAGCAAAGAAAATTGCATGCTTTTTCTATGAGATAATGGTCTAATTAGATATGAATCATGAAGAAATACAGAAAGATGACAGGTGCGTCAGAGGGTAAAGTCACTGGGATCAGGCTAAGTATGTCAGCTTACATTACTCTGTCTAAGAATTAGAATTGAGAGGTAATTGCCATCAAGGTGAAAAAACAACATGGCAGAGATCAATCTTAGTATTCTGCACAATTTCTCTACTGAATAATATAAAATTTAAAGTATAAATCTAGCCACCATAGATGACTTTTAGAAATCACAACATATTTTAATTTTGATAGTCTCAGGACCACTTGAGATGCAGTAAGTATACCACTAGGTCTCAAATTCTGTATCCATTGAATATTGATTAATATCCTCATGGAAAAGTCAAATGATGCCAAGTCCCCAAATTTGCCAGTGCAATGAAAACAAATGTTTATGGAATTTGTTAACTTTAAGTATCCATGTTCAATTTTTAAAAATCTTTGACACCTACTATTGTTTTCTATCAGGAAACAAATGTAATAACAAAATCTGGAAAACTAAATAATATTAATGACAATGTCATAAATGTTATTATAAGAAAGCCTTGTATTTATGACTTCTTAGGTACACAAGCTTGCTTACACACACCCATTATTTTAATTTAAAAAACTGTGGCTACTTTACAAAATGTTTAAATGAATGAATTGTGTGTATACTATCCAATCTATCCAATGTGACTTTTGCTGGGTGAGCTCCTGGAAAGGGCTGGGTGTCAAATAAGGAGTGAAATGAGGAATGAGGCAATAAGAGAGGAAAGATTGGGATGAATGATACAGAAGGGAATAGCTTTATATTTATGAGCCTGCCTCTGTTTCAGTTTTAGTAGACACCATTTTTTCATGATTTCATCTGTTATCTTCAAGTAAATTACAAGGTGGCATAAATAGTCTCAATTAGAAAGATCCTGAATTTCAGAGAATTCCATTTATTTTCTTCTGTGTCTTATATTAGAAATAGTTCAGTCTTATTTCAAAGCTATATAAAAGTAAAATAATGATGACTAATCAGATAAACTCAATTACATCTTAGATAAATTGCAGATGACTTAAAACATAAATAGACCTACTCATTCAGTAATTATATTGTTGGGTCAGCATTATTATTTCTCACTTAAACAGTTTAGATTCGCATGGTTAGATTAGTTCTAGGTGTTTTAGAAAAGAAATTTTTTTTTTGATGTGTTGTCTTTATATCTGAAATGATAAAGACTGGGATAAAATGTTGTCAACTTTGAGAACTCAGAAAAGGCAAACCCACATCTACCTGGCTCATTTCAGTTTAAAGAACTGGGAAATATCCCTTGCATTAAGAATGAGGGAAACGTATGGCTACTCAGTGGAAGCTATTTGCAGAGCATGCTTGATGAATTGCGACTGTCATTCACCTTAGTTAGGCTCTTCCCAGAGGTCCACAAGGCTAAACATAGAGCACTGCTTGAAGTAGAATCAACAGTCATCTCTCGATTGTGGGAAAATTGGCGTGAAGAAACAAACATAATTTCACGTATTTACCTCACTGCATGGCATTTATCTTTCCAGTTCTAGTCTCAGCTTGATTACAACATGTCTGAACTTTCTATAATGAGATCTTTAGTTTTGTAATCACCTGTCCCAGTTTTCTTCCATGCTGTCTACCTAAATATAGGCAATCTGTAAAACTATTAACCTTTTTCTCTGGTTACACAAATAATTTAGGTTTTGTGGTTTTAGATTTTTTTAAAAAAATACTTATTTTTATTCTTTAATCCTTTTTTAAAGTTCAGACTTCATCCCCCTCCTGGTCTTCCCCTGACCACTTCGTATTCCATACCTCTTTCTCCAACCTCCTGTCTCCAAGATGATATACCCCTACTCCCACCCCACCCCACCCCACCCCACCAGACCTCTCCAATCCCAAGTCTCTTGAGGGTTGGGTGGATCTTCTCTCACAGAGGCCAGACCAGGAAGTCCTCTGCTATATATGTCAGGGGCCTCATATCAGTTGCTGTATGCTGCCTGGTTGGTAGCTCAGTGTCTGAGAGATCTCAGGGATTCAGGTCAGTTGAGATTGTTCAGCTCTGTTTTTAATGTATGAAGATTGATGTTGGAAACCAATAAGAAGTATAGCTTTCTAAAATACAAAATAAAACTAAGCACAAGGTATCTAGATATTTTAATGAACATCTTGTCATTTGAATTTAAGAAAGCTTATGAAGACATAGGTACCATCATACTTTGTTTATAATTATTATATTTCATATAGTACATGACTTTCATAGAACACTATAGCACTGTATTCAAGTTATTAGTTGAAAAGAAATATAAATATAGACTAGGAGTTATAAATCAAGCAAAGTAGCAATTGATTCTAACAACAAAAAGGTGAATTGAAAGATATTTTCTTCCTTTTATATCTGAGATGTATATGAACATGAATGGCACTGGTGGACATGTCAAACTGGGTGGGCAAAAGCTCATGAGACCTCAACCTTAGTCAAAGAGCTACAATTGAGGGAAGATGGTAGCAGAAGAGGTGGTCTTCCTCAGGGAAGAGCATACAAATAGGTTGTTCAACACCAAGTGGTTAACTTCAAAAACACACACAAGTAACACTATATGTTCTGAGATGCTTATATTTATGAATATATATGTATGTATGTGTGCATATTCATATGTAATAAATATCAGAGGGAAAAAAAAGGAGAGCATGAGTTTCAAAGAGAGCAGAATGGATGTATGAGAGAGTTTAGAGAGTAGAGATGTAAGAGAGAAAATCTGTAATTATAATACCAAAATAAAAAAGAATAGGCCATGAATTTTAAAGAGAGAAAGAAAAAGAAAGTGGGTAGATTACATGAAGAAAAGGGAAGGGGTACTAAAGAAAAGAATTAAAAATGAGAAAGGATTCTTTGAAGACTGAGAGACATAAATTGGGCAGAAACAACAGTCAAGAGGATTCAAGAACCACAAAACTGTTGCAGTGAATGGGTGCTACAAAGAAATCATATCTACCATGTTGAACCAGAAGGATCATGTGTGGGCAGTTACCATGATCCATGCTATAGAACACTTCGTCTTCCCTGGGAGCTTGGTGTAGCTACCACCATTTGGCCACTCCAAGCATCAGAAGTTTGTCTTAGCGTATTGCTGATGTAAAAAATGGGAGTAAGTAGGAATCCATTGTGATTCACAAAAGATTATTTAAAATATTTAGCTTAGGTAGTGTCTCTTTTAGGGTTTTATTACTGTGAACAGACACCATGAGCAGTTCTTTTCTTTCTTTCTTTCTTTCTTTCTTTCTTTCTTTCTTTCTTTCTTT
>JANHMN010000007.1:8158190-8235384 GCA_030674055.1 Rhabdomys pumilio
TTCCCTTCCCTTCCCTTCCCTTCCCTTCCCTTCCCTTCCCTTCCCTTTCCTTCTCTTCCCTTCCCTTCCCTTTCCTTTCCTTTCCTTTCCTTTCTTTTCTTTTTAATTCTTTTTTTTTATAGTCCAGACTTTATCTGCCTCCCGGTCCACCCTCTGACTGTTTCACATCCCACAACTCCTCCCCCTGTCTCCAAGAGGATGCCCCCAACCACACCTCCACCCCACCAGACCTCCTTTCTCCCTGGGGCCCCAAGTCTCTTGAGTATTAGGTACCTATACTCTGACTGAGTCCAGACCCAGCAGTCTTCTGTTGTATATGTGTTGGGGGTCTCATATCAGCTGGTATATGCTGCCTGGTGGCTCAGTGTCTGAGAAATGCCAGGGTCTAGATTAGTTGAGACTGCTAGTCTTCCTATATGGTAGCCCTACTCCTCAGCTTCTTCCATCTTTTTCCTAATTCAACCACAGGTGTTACCAGCTTCTGTCCAAAGCAACTCTAATAAAGACAACATTTAATTGGGACTGACTTACAGGTTCAGAGATTCAGTCCATGATTATCAAGGCAAGAAGCATGGCAGCATTCAGGCAGGCATGATACAGGAGGAGCTGAGAGATTTAAGTCTTCATTTGAAGGCTGCCAGCATAATACTATCTCCCAGGCAGCTAGGATAAGAGTATTAAAACCCACACCCACAAGGCCACACCTCCTCAAACAAGGTCACACCTCTCAACAGTGCCACTCCCTGGGCCAAGCATATATAAACCATTACAGACAGGTAAGTAGAAGGTTTTAAATATTTAAAAGGTGTACAAATGAGGAAGCAATAATTAATTGGTAAAAGTTATGAAGAAGGTGTGTTTCTTTACACACACACACACACACACACAATTTGAAAGGGGCAAGCTGAGAGCTACTCAGAGCAATCATATAGGGATGAGATGTCACCCCCTAGGGATCTCATAGAACAAATTACTCTTTGAATGTGTGACTGAACCCTGTAACTCCTAAGAGTAACTAAGTCTGGATGGTCCTTTGATCTCTGCCTTTGAAATTCATGTAAAATATTTAAACTAGTTTACATTGCTAATTGGCTTACAAGATGAAAGAAATTTTGCACTTGTATGAAAGAGTAAAATTACTCTTCATCCTCTTGAGAGTAACTTTTATATGTATATCAAAAACATAATTATTTTTTAGTGTTTTTTAATAAATACATAGAGTTGATAGATACATTATAATTTGGTATGTCTACTGAATTTTGGAATTTAATATTCTGATATTTTACTCGAGAAATTTGAAATATAGTACAAAACAGTCCTCTTTTATGAATGATTGTTTCTATTTTTTAAACAAATTCAAATACATAGAAAACTTGAAAATTAGTAAAATATCATTTAACCTTTTATATGCCTTTCCCCAGAGTTGATTTTATATTTGCTTAATATTTTCCATTTTGCACAAGCATCTAAATGTTTGTGTGTTGTTAAAGAAAAAAACTACTTTAGTGGAGTTAAATAGTAAAAGGTTATTTATGACTGTTAGATTATCAGAAGTAGATTCTAATTCCCTGAGAAAGAGACTTGTGTATTTTTAAGTGCTGGAGACTATCTAATGAGGATATCTGTCAAAGCAACTAGGTCACCTGTGCTGCTTATGGATGCTTACGTTAGGTCCTCTCTGAATCTCATAAAACCTGGGAGATAACTGTGATAGGTACAGTTCAGAGAGGTGTTGTTTATCTCTGCAAAATAATATTATCATTTGTAAATTGTGAAAGCTGTTAGAGCATTTATGTATATAAGGACAAAAAAGAATACTACTCTTGTAATTTTTTGAAAGTACAGGCTTAAATAAAAGAGCAAATGCTGGAGCGCCTATTTCAGTAACAAATCTGACTAAAATTAGTGATGTAGAGGAGAACTATGAACCCACTTGGACATATGTAGCAGATGTGCAGCTCAGTCTCCATTTAGCATATTTCGAGCATATTCTCCTCCTGTACCTCACAGGCTTCTGTGGTGGTTTGAATGAGAATGTCCCCAGTAGGCTCATTTACTTGAACAATTGATCCTGGTTGGTGGTGCTATTTGGAGAGATTTAAGACTTGTGGATCTGCTGGAAGAAGTATTGTGACTGGATGCTCCAGCTGCCATGACTACTGCTTGCTGCCACGTGAAACTCATCAGTTTAGAACTGTATGATGACCATTTTTCCATACATTGTCTTAGTCGTAGTGTTTCATCACTGCAAAAGTAAAGGAACCAACAAATACCTTCCAATTCCCTGCTTTCCATTAGGTGACAACTTCCCGTCTATTTTAATGAAATATATGCTTACATAATTTTATGCAATTGATGGTATAATTTTTGAAATTAGAATATCACTCCTCAGCTTTTCATGATAATCCTAAAAAGGGTAGTTAATGTGGAAGGTGGGAAGCCAAACCCTTGAAATTACCTGCTGTTCTGGAAAGCCTAGTCAGATAAGGACAAGAAAGGACATTTACGGGTCTCAAGTCCCAGGAACTATAAGAACGTTTGGCATTTCCTGGGAGCCAGTTACAACAGTGGGATGGTCTTAGACAATGAGGATTCAATAGTGGGATAGCCTTAAGCAATGACTCTTGCCTAAACTTCCTGTTTTTTTTTTCTGTGTCTTTATAACCTGCATCCTGAAATTAATGTTAGAAAGCTTGATGAGAACCCTAGACTTGTGTTCCTCCTTTGTGCCTCTTGTCCCTTCATTCTTTCATCTTCTTCCCTAGGGTCTCCTCGAATCCACGCAGGCCAGGCAGTTTTTATTTTTCCAAATGCAAGAACAATAAACATGGGAAATTATTGTTAAGATTGAGGATTGGAGTCTTTAAAAACATTTACCACATTCTGTTTTGTTCACAGCAGGACACACTGATTGGCAACTGAAAATTATTAGACATAATTAAACTGAAGGTGATGATGCATGTTTTTTTTTTGTGATTTTAAGAGTACACATATCCTATTAACTCCTCTAAAGTTTTGAAATTCCACACCACTTCTGACTACATCAGAAAATAGGGTGGATTGAGTTTAAATGGTTGTGGTGAGACCCATATGTTATAATACTCTTTTGCCAGATTGACATTGCAAACTCAGGAAAAGCAAGGGAGGCCATTCCATTATTTATAATTCCCTAGGCCCTCAGCCACATTCTGTGAGCCAGAGAAATAAATGAAATATTCATTAAAACACTTAAACTATCAATATTATATAATTGAAGATGAAAGAAATAACATGGAATAAATAGGCTCTTTTTGTAACAAGAGATCATGCACATATTTTATATGGGAAACAATAATAGTTTCCTTTAAGTCCTTTGGGAGCTGAGAAAATGTAGTATTTTTCACAGGCATTCATAGATTTCCAATATGGCAAGCTAAAATAAAAATACAAATATCAGTTTTTATGCTTTTATACACAAAAATAGAAGCAAGAAAGACCAGGAAATGAACAGTCTATTTTACTACTTTTAATAAATTTGCATTTCCAAAGTAAAAAAAAAAGACATAACTAGCAGAGATTTACAAGTCCTACATATATTTATGTATTCAAGATATATGGATTATTTTATAGTGATCCTTATTCAAAGTCTCCACTAGGATTCACTAGTTTTCTTTTTTTAATTTCTGTAAAGGACTAGATATAAAGGATTTTTGGATCATAGGATATCGATCACATATACATTTTAAACTCTTTTTAAGTCTTATGAAATATCTGAGAGTAATATTTATCTTAAAGATCGCATTGAATCTTGTTGTGGACAGGATATGGTCTGTGGATTTGGTCCATTTGATAATCCCTGGTCAGATCAGTACTAAATTAAAAATAAGAAAATATCTGAGATGGAAGTTGTTACTGATCTCATTGTGAAAATGCTGACAAACAATGTTTTGATTAATGTTTTTAGATTAAAAAAAGTTTGGTTTTAAATTCAGCCATAGCAGTTGTATCACTTATCAACCTAGTGTCATTCATGAATAGGTGAAGTCAACATCAGTTGTTTTTCTTTCTTGTCTCTTAACCATGTTCGTAATCATTTCAAATAATTTCATGGAAATGCCATTAGAATTTTTACCATTTTGTAGATACCCAATATATATTTAAATTGTCTTGTGAAAAATAAAAAAAAATAGATGAACATTGCAAAAACATGCAATAGAATGAAGACTTTAAAGGTAGCTCCTACAAACTCATACATAAAATGTGTCCAATTTTCAAAAATAATGACATACATAATTATTTAATTACATGGTATAGAAATAAATACTTTATTCTACTGCAAACAAATACATTAATTATTCATAACTCATCACTTTCTGGTCAATTTATCAAAGTATTCTGTCTATGGACATGTTTTTACTAATGTCTATTGTTTCTTTATTGTAGAAACTTCACATAATGAATATTCCTGTAGATTGATTTTACATCTATATTCAGTGATATGATTTATAGCCTGAACAGTTTCATGATAGTATAATTTACACTAAAGGAATTGGCAAGCAAAACAGATTGTTTTGTCATTGAATAGTATAATCTTCACAAAAGATAATACAATTTTAAAATGAATTTATAAGATGGTCATAAGTGAGACAAGGGATGAAAATGAAGAAGTTGAACTAAAACAATATAGTAAAAGCATGCTCCATGCTCCATGCTCCTGTGGATTCATTCATTAAAATGGCTCTTCACTTTAGGTAAAATACAGAAACAAGCATTTTACTTGTTAGAGAGACCTGATTTCTGCATGAAGAAACCAGGGTAAGACAGAGCAAACATGAGCAACTGCCTATGAATAATGAACCTAAGAGATATTAAGTACCTAAATGTGGATGAGTTATTGTTGTACTCAAATCGATCCTAGTGGCTATCTGCCTCAATGCTCTGGGTTCCCAAATGAAATACAAACACACACTCAGCCTTTATATTTTGATAAGCCATGGGGCTGACCCAGCCCCTTGCCCCTGATTGTTCTGAGTTTTACTTACTAATCCTACATTCATCTTTGCTGCCCTAGATCCAGTTGGCGACCCTCTGAGGACTGCTTTCCCTGGCACCTACATGATGGCTATTTCTGTCTTCTAACCTCTCAGGTGTGGTGTCTCTTCTTTCCAAGCATGGTGGCCCCTCTCTTTCTGCTCCTCCTAGGTTCCTTGTCCAAGAATCCTAAAAGTCCTGCGTATGTCTCCCTGCCTAGCTGTTGGTTTCAGGCACCTTTATTTACCAAAACCAACTAGGGACAGGTTCCCTCAGCATCTTTTGTGTGGATGTGCACATTCTTGTGCAATTTTGGGAACCAAATTAACATAATACAAGCATTAGACCAAACCAAAACCAAATTATTATATTTCCTTCAGAAAAATATTTTTAATTTTGATCCTTACTTTTGAATTCTCAACTAACAGTTAGACAGTATGCCTTTCATGTCACAAGGAGGTTTCAAGGATGTCAAAGGGGTTCAAGCATTGGAAAAATAAGAAGCCAAGGGTAAGGTTCGCTGACTCATCCCACCTCCATCTTAACTAGCTTGACCACAAATATAAGGGAACAAGTTCAGAGTTCTGACAGACTGGCATCCAACAAGCAGGCTATAAGAGGTTTATAAAAAAAATTATTTCAAAAATACAGTTTTTAAAGGTTTTCCCTTTAACAATTGAGTTTGTAGGAATATGAGAAATGAAAACAAAATTAGACACATAAAGTTTTTATTTGATAGTTTCGATATGGAGCTAATTATGTGCCTATCTGTGAGGATGCATATAGATATATGTAGAGATATGGATATCTCTTCCATTAGTGACTAATAACCTCTAGATTGTGGCAAATATGGTGAATTTACTTCTTCTTTTTTTAATTTTAGTAATTATCACTTAAAAGTTTTACAAATAGTATTTACAATTTTATTAGAAAAGATTTAAATATATAGAAATTATTTTTATTTTTCTGTATTGTATAGAGTATCTTTATATTTATAGAGGCAATAAGAGTATTGTATCTAACCTGGTCATTTTAAATTCTATCTCAAAAAATGAAAAAACAAACAAACAAACAAACAAACACTAGGACCTGTGATGAAGGAGTATACATATGGCCCACAGACAGTGGGAGAGGGGCAGTGAACATTGCTTTGGTTTGCTCTGCCTCATTATTCTAGTCTAACTTCATACATGTATTGGTTTACCTTACTTAGCCTTCCTGAGCTCCATTTGTGTTAACACCATCATTGAGAGAAGCTCACTCAAAAACTGCTTGTGAGGTGCCTTGCCACTTCTGTGGCATCACCTCAGGCTGGTTGACAAGCCTGTCAGTTTCTTCAGGATTAAACTACAGCTTTCTGGTGTCTGCTGGCTGAATGGACTGGACTATAGACACTGATTTGTATGTGAAATCTGCTGGCCTAGAGATGTGCAGCTGCTGAGTTGTATTTGGTGTTTATAATAGGACTGAACGCCTGAGAAAGAAGATCTAGCTTGCCCTCACAAAAGTTATCCTAATAACTTTTCTCTTCCAGTATCTGTGTTATCTTAATAACTTTTTTCTTCCATTACCTCTGCTGGGTGGTGGGCTAGAGGAGAGTTTGAACTTTTATTAAACATAGGTTTCAAAGAATTTATGCCTACACATAAAAGAAAAACACAAAACCTCACCAAACTCTAACCAAATAAAGCCACACACTAAAACATGTGGAGCTTCTGGTCTGCATTTCTGCTCTGGGTAGATCAGGCACACCTACACCTTCCCCACACCCCAGACTCAGCCTGTCGGTCAGGAGGTCTGTTGTAAGTAAGACCCATGGTCACAATACCTGCCCCAGCAGGGACCCCCGCATAACCCAGCATAACCCAGCTAATGAGAGACCTATTTGCCATTTTACTTCCACATTTTCCTGAGACACGTTTTTCTACCAGTCTTTTGAAGGAAACTCTGCATGGGGCTGATTGGTTACTCCTAACCCTCTCCCAAAATCCAGAGTCTGTCTATTAGAAGATTTGCTGTAACAAGGACACAGCCTTCCAGTTTCCCAGGAGGTCTGCCACAACCAGGGACACAGGAGGCCTGTCCTTTTCACCAGAGATAGAACTGTCTGCCTCCCAAGAGGCATGCCCTAATACAACTCACACAGTTCTACCTGCCTACAAGGAGGGACAGGCCCCACTCAGAGACAAACAGTCCAGTTAACACCACAGATAACCAGACACAAGAGGCAACCACAAGAAAATAAACAACAGAAACCAATGTCATCTGGCATCAGAACCCAGTTTTTCCAACACAGCAAGCCCTGGATACCATAACATACATGAAAAGCAAAGTTCTGACCTAAAGTCCCATCTCAAGAAGATGATAGAGGCCTCTAAGGAGGACATAAATAACACCCTTAAAGAAATACAGAATACAGGTAAACAGGATGAAGCCCTTAAAGAGGAAACAATAAAATCCCTTAAAGAAATCCAAGAAAACATAAGCTGGTGAAGGAATTGAACAAAACCTTCCAAGCCCTAAAAATAGAAATAGAAACAATATAGAAATTACAAATGGAAGCAACCCTGGAGATAGAAAACCTAGGAAAGAGATCAGGAGTTACAGATGTAAGCTTCACCATCAGAATAAAAGAGATAGAAGAGAGACTCTCAGGCATAGAAGATACCATAGAAGAGATTGACACAGTGGTCAAAGAAAACACAAAGTGTAGAAAGATCCTAACCCAAAACATCTAGGAAGTTCAGGACATAATGAAAAGACCATATAAAAGCGAGTGATTCCCAATTCAAAGGGTCTGAAACATCTTCCACAAAATTATAGAAGAAAACTTCTCTAACATAAAGAAAGAGATGTCCATAAACATACAAAAAACCTACAGAACACCAAATAGATTGGACCAGAAAATAAAATCTTCCCATCACATAATAATCAAAATGATAAATGCACAGAACAAATAAGAATATTAAAAGTGGCAAGAGGAAAAGGCCAAGTAATATATAAAGGCAGACCTATGAGAATTACTCCAGACTTCTCAACAGAGACTCTAAAAGCCAGAAGATCTTGGACAGATGGAGGAAGAAGTTTCTTTGATGGTAACTAAGCAAGGCACTGATCTATAAGCTTAGCAAAATGTAATTAGCAATCATTTTATTACTACATTAATTTATTTATTTTTAGATAAGTATTATTTGGTTTATTTCCTGGTCCCTGATCTATCTAGTTTCTGGTTGTTGGTCACCCGCAGTGTTACATATAGGCTCTCTCTCTCATGTTATATTCAAATTATTCAACTTAGTTGTTAATCTTTACCCAAGTTAAGGTTTTCAATAGTGCCTTCATTTTTAAAATATAACAAAAGAAGTTATAATAATATAAAACAAAACTATCACCCCTAATTTGAACAACTCTTAAACAATAGTAGGAAAAAGGATCAAGGAAAGTCACAGGAATCAGAAACTCACTAGTTTGCACACTAGTTATTGGTTGGTTACTCCCAGATGTTTAGTGACACAATTGCTGTAGCATATCTAGAATTTATGCATGGGTTGGTATTTGTATTTCTCTTTTAGTAGCATGCAGAATACCTTTCTATATCAAAGAATACTAGCATGCAGGGGTACAGGCTCTATGAAGGTACAAGCTTGACTTTTCCATGTTTAATGAGTTGTGCAGATTTACTCTTCAGCAATGTTACCTTGCTGTCAATTTGTAGAGAACAATCTATAGTCTTGCCAACAGCCAAGACTATGTTTGTAGCTTTCCATGTGGCTGCTTTGGCCAACAACTCAATTAAATCCATTCCAATCCTGGTCTGGGAGCTTTGTTTAGCTTAAACACTAGAATTTCTTTACACTTGGTATAAAAATGTTATGTCATTCGCAAATCCTCGAAAAACACCAAGTTAGTGGCCATGATGTTTTTTGCAACTTTAAATGTATTTATACTACAAAAAAGAAAGAGAAGGAGGAAGTTTAAGCATCATGCCTGAACAGATTTGAATGGAACTCTGGCATTCTGTCTTGAAATTCTGTTCACAGAGCAGACTTTATTCAAGTTAGAAAAGTAAATGTTCAGACCTCTGATAGTTAGAGGGATAACCACAGTCCAAATGTTCGTTGTAAAGTGAATTATGTGCAAGGGTATATCTATAATCCTTGATATTCTCCTTGAGGTTTTTCTTTTGTTTCTATCCTGAACCAGTGGGGAGCAAAGTTGCATATGTTGTTCCAGCTGCTGCTGTTTCAGGCTTCTCACACTGGTGTTAACCTATAAGATATGAAAGTGTGGAGCTAACAATATGTTTGAATCAAAATCAGGAGACTACACGGAAAGATTTGCTTTTATAAGGATTGCTTAGAATTTTCAATTTTATAAAACTTGCATGTTTACATTTATTAATTCATATATGCATGTCTTTATTTATGGGTGCATATGTGTAAGAGAATTGTGTGTCACGGTGTGAACCATCTCTCCTTCCATGATGCTGATCCCAAGAATTAAACTCAGAATATTAAGTCTGGCAGCGAGTTCTTTATGCACTGAAGGGTCTTCTATATTCTACGTTTGTGTAAATGAACTATGGCTGATATCAAATTCTATGTATTTCATATTGTTATGAAATATTAATTCAGAAACCATCATGTTATGGATATTATCATTAAATTGTTAATTATATAAAGAGAAACAGGCAGATTTTATCATAATATGATATATATTTATATACATATATACTACATATATATATATATATATATATATATATATATATACCAATCTGTCTGAATATGAGAATTGCTATGGAAAAATGGCTAATATACAGTGACCTGTATGAATTATAATTTATAATTACTTCAATTTCTTTTTTCCTTACTTTTATTCTGAAATAAAGTCTCATATAAGGTTGCCTAGAATTGGTATGTGGATGGGGGTATAATTGCATTCCTGATTATTCCTCCATGAGTCCACAAGTGCTGGAATCACGAGCATGCACCCCCAAGCCTGGCTTATATTAGTTATTTTCCTACTACTGTGATAAAAAAAAACATAAGCATGACAATTTATAGAAGGAAGTTTATGTTTGCTCACAGATCAAGAGGAATCAGATTCAATTAGGAAGGGGAAACAGCAGCAAACAAGCCTGGCTGGGGAGCAAGAAGAAGGAAGCGCTCATCTTCAAATGCAAGCGGTAATCAGAGGGAGAGCTCATCTGAAATTGTGGGAGGTTTTAACTCTGAAAATCAGCCTCAGTGGTATACTTCCTCCAGCAATGCCACTTTCCCTAAACCTCCCCAGAAAGCACGACTATGTAGTGACCAAGTATTTGCATGTGAGTCTTTGGGCAACATTCTCTTCAAGCCATAACAAAGATCTTGCACAAACACTACCTTGACAATATACCCACCCTGAGCACAAAAACTAAAATTGTTATTTCCTGTAATAATGCTCTAAAATTTGCCTTGTACTTTATTGAAACATGATTTTTATTCTATCAGAGATGGTTTTCTTGCCTAACTCTAATATTGTATAAATCTCCCCAACTTTAATCTCTAACTTTATGGGGAAAAAAAAACAAAACCAAAAAGTAAACAAAGAAACAAACAAACAAAACCCATGTAAGTAAAATAGTAAAGGTTTCTCTTTTGGAGACTGTGACCCAGCTAACAACACATTCTTGGCTCTGTTAACAGTTCAGGAATTGGTTCCATCTCATAAAGAAAGTTTTAAATACAACAAGAAGACAATTGACTACCCCCAAAACATTAATATAGGTATTATACCAGTTGCCATATTTGGTCATGCCAGACATTACTGTAGCTCAATGCATTTACAAATGGATAAAAACAGTGATGAACTTTTTCCTTTGGTAGCATACATAGCATCTTCTACCTCTATGAAACTACCAGAAAGGGATAGAGCATCTAGCTCAGGTTTTCTATATTCTATGATTCCTGTTCATGGTGTCTTACTGTCAATTTCTGGAGGGTAGTCAAGAGAATTAGCTTTAGACAGCGATTAACACTTTGTAAGATGTATCAGATCCTGTAGCTAACAACACACAAAGAGGTAACCCATTCCTGTTACTGAAGTTTTATTTCTGGTATGTTTTGTCTAGTGGTGTGGTGTTATGTGCCTTGTTGTAGTACAGTTCTATCAATTTTTAATGCATGTCTGTTTATATATTTCAGGAAGTTTACTTGGGGTGGGATTCCACGTGACTCTTTCAAAAGATCTTAGTATTATTTACCTATTTTCATAGATGGTAAAATTAAGAAACTTCTTATCAAAGTAGGCAGAAAACTTAACCTATCCTGACCTATAAGTGTGCAATGTCACTGAAGTCGACCATTGGAATCCTGATGATGTACTATTGAAAGAGAGGTGGCCAGAAGTAGTCTGAATTTTAAGGTCTTTTAAAAAATATATATAGTACTTACAAAGCTTAGATATAAATTGAATGTGAATTAAGAAGAAATAACAAAGAGGTGAATGCTTTGCTTAAGTGAGTGTCTTGCATATAATCAATTATTGTAGTGTGAGAGATGAGAGTGAATAAATTGGCTGCCTGTGTTTGAAAGTACATTCTCAATGCTTACATTTTGGCAATTAATTTTGAGACTTAAATCATTTCCCTGTGCTGATTTTTTTGCAATAAGAAGAGGATATTGGCATACATAATGGTCTATCAGAAACAACCTTTCTGCTTAGAAATGGAAAACATATAATCAAAAGTTTAAGGCATAGCTTAGCCACATGGCTCATTGATTTATGACAAAACAGAGATATCTCAACTTAGACAAAAAGAATATGGCTAACATACATTTTTAACTTTATCGATCTAAAAACAAAACATATTTACTAATGAATATAATGAAGCTTTCATTTGGAGATGCTATTTAAAAATAGAACTCCTGACTAAGTAAGAAGCAAAAAGTACTAGGCTATAGGACATAATTTATGTTTTATGTATTTCAATATAAACAGTAGTTTTATACTGTGCTGAATAAAGTTAGCTTTATCCAAGTAATGGGTTTAGGAAAAAAGTTCAGTTCTTAAAACATGAACCTTGGGAATGTGTTATTAGTTTTTAATCTCTTTAAATTAAACCAGAGACAATAATTCAAAAGAAAGACTAATAAAATACTTCTTTTCTTTAAAAAAACATGTAAAAATAATTATAACTGAAAGAAAAGAATGTCTCATCACTTGTGCAGATACTTTGTTCTCTTGCATTTGGTGTCCATACTGACATGGACATAGTTTCAAATGCTTGCAATTAAATACATTATTTAATACTTAAAGAAACTCCATTAAATGCTTTACTATTTCAGGTGAAGAAGTTGGGCCTAAGTATTGTTAAGTATCTATCTCTGTATCTATGTATCTCTCTCTATGTATGTATGTATGTATGTATGTATGTATGTATGTATGATGTATGCATGCATGTATGTATCTGTCTATCTATCTATCTATCTATCTATCTATCTATCTATCTATCTATCTATCTATCTATCTATCTATCATCTATCTATCATCTATCTACCATTGAGTTATTTACTATTTATCTCTCAATCAGTCTATCATCTCATCTATGTATGTGTGTCTCCAGAGTGTGATTCTTTATTATTTTATTTATTTTACATATTAATTGTAGCTTCTCTTCCCTCCTCTTCTCTCAGTCTCTTCCTCTCACCTCATGTCCTCACCATTCTCCAGCCCCCCTTTTCTCTTCAGAAAAGGCTCAGAAAATGGGAGGTCTTCCATGAACATCAACTTGCCTTGGCAAATCAAGTTTAAGTAGAAAAGGGAAAACACATTTTCCTATTGTGGCTAGGCAATGCAAGCCCATTAGGAAAAAGGTATCTAGAGGTGGTTAACAGATTCAGCTACTTCTCCTGCTTCTGCCATTAAGAGTCCCAAACAAAAACCTAGACGCACAACTGTTACATATATATGGAGGGTCTATGTCTACTCCACCTATGCTTTCTCTTCAAGGGTTCAGTCTCTGTGGGACCCATTAGACCCAGGTTAGTTTATTTTGTATGTTTTATTGTGCTGTTCTTGACCGCTCTGACTCCTTTAATCCTCCATCCCATATGTCCAAAGAATTCCCAGGCTCTACTTAATGTTTGGCTGTGGGTGTCTGAATCTGTTTCTATCAGTTGCTAGGTAAAGCCTATCAGATGATATTTATGCCAGGCACCTTTCTGGAAATATAGCAGAACATCATTAATAGTGTCAGAGATGAGCTTTCTCTCACCATTAATCTTAAGGAGGGACAGTAATCTGTTGACTTTTTTCCTCAATTTCTTCTATATCTTTACCCATACATATCTTGTTGGCAGTAGAAATTATGGGCTTAAGGTTTTGTGGCTGGTTTGGTTCCTCCATTAGAATTCTTATCTGGTTACAGGAGATAGACATTTCAGACCCCATGGCCCAATTTACTAGGAGTCTTCACTAAAGTCACCCTAATAAATTCCTGGGAGTTCCTATTGTCCTAGGTTTCTAGCTTATGCCAGAAATGTTCTCTTCAATCCAGTTGTCTCTCAAAATTCTCTGTCCATCCTTTTTCCCTCCACTTGATTTATCCTTCTCTCCTTCTCAGCCCTGTTTCTTTCCTCCATCCACCCTCAATGTCTATTCTATTTCTCTTCTCAGTGAGATTCAAGTATTGCCCCTTTGGCCCTCTTTGTGACTTAGCTTCGTTGAGTCTATGAATTGTAGCATGGTTATCCTCTACTTTATGGCTAATGTCCACTTATAAGTGAGTACGTGCCATAGTTGTCTATCCAGAACTGGGTTTCCTTCTTTAGGATGATTTCTAATCCCTTCTATTTGCTTGAAAATTTCATGACGACACTTGTTTTAATAGCTGAGTAATTTTGCATTGTGTAAATGTACCACATTTCCTTTATCTGTTATTTGATTGAGGGGCATCTAGGTTTTAGGTTGGGGATATTGCAAACTGTTATAAACAGAACTGAGCAGGCACCCTTTTGTTATGGCAGAGCACCTTTTGGGTATATATCCAGGAGTGGTATGCCTGAGTCTTCAGGTAGTATTCCCAAATTTCTGAGAAATCATCAGATTGATTTCTCAAATAGTTGTACACATTTGAATTCCCACTAGCAATGAGGAGTGTTTCCCTTGTTCCATATTCTTACCATCATGGACTGTTGTTTGAGATTTTGATCTTGGCCATTCTGATGAGTGTAAGATGGAATGTCATCGTCATTTTGATTCACATTTCCCTGATGACTAAGAATTATGAACATTTATTTAAGTACTTCTGGACCATTAGAGTTTCATCTTTGAGAACTTTCTGTTTAGATATGTATCAGATTTTAAAAATTGCATTATTGGGTTGTTGATGTCTAGTTTCCTGAGTTCTTTATGTATTTTGAATATCTGCCCTCTGTCAGATGTTGGATTGGTAAAGATCTTTACCCATTCTGTAGGCAGGAGTTTTGTCCTTTGGATAGTGTCCTTTGCCTGGCAGAAGTTTTCAGACTCATGAGGTCCCATTTATTAATTATTGATCTTAGTACCTGAGCTGTTCATGTTCTGTTCAAAGAGGTTTCCTGTTCCAATGTGTTCACGTCTATAGTCTATATTCTCTTCTATCCAGTGTAGTGTATCTGATTTTATGTTGAGGTATTTGGTCTACTTAGACTTGAGGTTTTTTGCAGCATGATAGGTATGGATCTATTTACGTTCTTCTGTATACAGACATCCAGTTATTTTTGGCACCATTTGTTTGAAGATATTTTTTCCAGTTGTTTGTTTCTAGTTTACTTATAAAAATCAGATATCCATAGGTGTGTATATTTATTTCTGGTTCTTTAATTTAATTCCATTAATTGATGTGTCTGGTTTTGCCAGTACCATGCAGACTTTTATTAATATTGCTTTGTAGTACAGCTTGAAATCAGGGATGGTGTTACCACCAGATGATCTTTTATCATACAGAATTGTTTTAGAAATCTTGGGTTTTTTAGTTTTTTTTTTCTATATAGAGTTGAGAATTGATCTTTCAAGGTCTATAAAAAATTGTGTTGGGATTCTGATGGGAATTGCATTGTATATGTAGATTGTTTTTTGGCAAAATGGCCATTTTTACTATGTTAATCCTACTGAACATGGGAGCTCTTTCCATCTTCTGATAGCCTATCTGATTCTTCAAAGATGTTAAGTTCTGCCAGGCAGTGGTGGCACACGCCTTTAATCCCAGCACTTGAGAGACAGAGGCAGGTGGATTTCTGAGTTGGAAGTCAGCCTGGTCTACAGAGTGAGTTCCAGGACAGCCAGGAATACACAGAGAAACCCTGTTTTAAAAAACCATATATATATATATATATATATATATATATATATATATATATATATGATAAATTCTTTTCATACAAGTCTTTCACTTGCTTGGTTAGAGTTACATCAAGATACTTTGTATTATTTGTGGCTATTGTGAAGAGTGTTGTGCTAATTAGTTTCTTAGCCTTTTTATCATTTGTATACAGGTGGGGGTACTTATTAATTTTTTTAGTTAATTTTATATCCAGTCACTTTGCTGAAGTTGTAAAAGTTTCCTGGAGTTAGAGAAAGGACTGATGGAGCTGAAGAGGTTTGCCACCCCATAGGAAGAACAATAATATCAACCAACCAGACCCCCCAGAGCTCCCAGGAATTAAACCACCAACCAAGGAGGACACATGGAGGGACCCATGGCTTCAGTCGCATATGTAGCAGAGGATGGCCTTGTCCTGCTTCAGTGGGAGGAAAAGCCATTGGTCCTGTGAAGGCTCCATGCATCCAGTGTAGGAGAATTCGAGAACAGGAAGACAGTAGAGGGGTGGGTGGAGGAACACTTTCATAGAAGCAGCAAAAGAGAGAGGGAATAGGGGTTTCCAGTGGGGAACAGGGAAAGGGGATAACATTTGAAATGCAAATAAATAAAATATCCAATAAATAAATTTAAAAAAGAAAAGAGAGACCAAAAGAAAAAAAAAAGAGTTCCCTGGTAGAATTTTTGGGGTCGCTTATGTATACTATCATATCATCTGCAAATAACAAAACTTTGACTTCCTTTCCAAATTGTATCCCCTTGATCTCCTCTATTTGTCTTTTTGCTCTAGCTAGAACTTCAAGTACTATATTAACTAGATAGGGAGAGAGTGGGCAGCCTTGTCTGGTCCCTGATTTTATTGGAAATGCTTTAAGTTTCTCTACATTTATTTCAATATTGGCTTGTTTTATATTGCATTGATTATGTTTGGGTATGTGCCTTTTATCTAATACTTTTAACATGAAAGAGTATTGGATTTTGTCAAAAGCTTTTTCAGCATTTAATGAGATGGTCATGTGTGTGTGTGTGTGTGTGTGTGTGTGTGTGTGTGTGTGTATGTTTCCTGTCAGTTTGTTTATACAGTGGATCACGTTGATGGAATTGACAGATTATATGTTGAACTATTCCTGCATCTCTGGAAGAAGTCTACTTGAACATGATGGATGATGTTTTTGATGTCTTATCAAATTTGGTTATCGCGTACTTGAATATTTTGCATAACTATTCCTAAGGGAGATTGGTCTGAAGTTTTCTTTGTTTGTTGAATCATTGTGTGTTTTAGATATCAGGGTGACTGTGACCTCATAGAATGAGTTTGACAGTGTTTCTTTTGTTTCTATTTTGTGAAAAAGTTTATGAAGTATTGTTATTAGCTCTTTGGAAGTCTGGTAGAATTCTATACTCTATATTCTATACCCTCTTGACTTGGGCTTTTTTATTAGATTAACATATTTTAATGATTACTTCTATTTCTTTAGATATTATAGGCCAAATAAATTGTTTACCTGATCTTGATTTAACATTAGTAAGTGATATCAGTCAAGAAATTGGTCCATTTCTTTTACATTTTCCAATTTTGTGGAGTATAGATTTTTGAAATAAGACCTAGTGATTCTTTGGATTTTCTAGGTGTCGTTATGTTCCCCATTTGATTTCTGATTTTGTTAATCTGGATATTATCTTTCTGCCATTTAGTTAGTTTCGCTAAGGGTTTGCCTGTCTTGTTGACAGGAACCAACTCTTTATTTTGTTGATTCTTCATGTTTTTCACCTTGTTTCTAATTTCTCGAGTTCAGTCCTGAGTTGGATTTTTTTCTTGTCTACTCCTCTTAGGTGTGTTTGCTTCTTTTTGTTCTCAATCTTTCAGGTAAGCTGTTATGTCACTAGTATAAGTTCTCACTAATGTCTGTATGAAGGCCCTCAGTGCTATGAGCATTCCTCTCAGCACTGCTTTCAGTGTGTCCTATAAATGTTGTGCCTTCATTTTATCTGATTTCTAGACAGTGTTTGATTTCTTTTTTGTTAAAGTTCATTTTTTAAAAAGGTTTGTTTATTTATTTATTTATTTATTTATTTATTTATTTATTCTGTGTAAGTTCACTGTTGCTCTCCTCAGACACACCAGAAGGGGGCATCAGATCCTATTCCCGATGTTTGTAAGCCACCATATGGGGAAATTGAACTCAGGTCCTCTGGAAGAGCAGTCAGTTCTTTTAACTGCTGAGACATCTCTCCAGCCCCTTGTTTGATTTCTTTATTTCTCCATTGACCCAGTGGCCATTGAGCAGAGAGTTGTTTACTTCGCATGGTTTTTTCTGCTTTCTGTTGTTTCTGTGGTTGTTGATGTCCAGCTTTAATCTGTGGTTGTCTCATAAGATACAAGGCATTATTTCAATTTTCTTGCATCTTATTTTGCATCTTATTTTTGCATCTTATTTTTGAGACTTATTTTGTGTCCTAGTATGGTCAGATTTGAAGAAAGTTCTATGAGATGCTGAGAACAAGGTACATACTTTTTTGTTTTTTCAGTTAAATATTTTGTAGATATATGTTGTGTTTATTAATTCATAAAATGTGTTAGTTTCATTATTTCTCTGTTTAGTTTTTTATCTAGATGACCTGTGAATTATTCAGAGTTGGATGTTGAAGTCTTCTACTATTAATGTGTGGAGTTCTGACGACTAGCTAGTCTTCAGGTCCAGTAGGCTGTCTCCTTTGGGATTTTTGTGGCCTGTTTGGCCTCTGGAGTTTTGTGTTCTACTCTGGCCTCTGTAGTCTCTAGTATCAATGTTGCCTGAGGTCCTGGGTGCTGAAGGACCTCCAGAAAACCAAGCTGAGTTGTGAGCCGAAAAATGGAATCGTCCAGGGTGTGTGGTGCAATTTGTAGTTGATAGGTGCGATTTAGGGGGGAATATGGAAGCAGCGTGCCTGGAACAGGGGCTTATGTGATTATAACTGGTGACTGCAGTCCTCCAGGCATGAAGGCAGAGTTGTAGGGTGGGAAATGGAGCCTAAGGTATAGGATGCAGTTTACTGCTATTGGTAGTGCTTTCCAGAAACTTGGTTGGCTTGGGCTTGTGGTGGGGAGGGGTTTACCTGATGTCCCTGCTGCCAGAAGGCCTCCATGAAAGCAGTCAGAGTTATGGAGCGAAAACTAAACCACAAGGTATGGAATAAAGTTTACCACCACTGAGGGGATTGCTTTCTGTGGAGTTGGTGGGCAGGGTCTTGGAGGGAAAAGGGGGTTCCCGAGGTTGTGCTTTTTGTTAGGTTCAGAAAAAGTCCATCAGCCTCAATCTCTCCTTTTTTCTCTTTCTCATAGACACACACAAAGAGAAGGGGAAAAAGAATTAAATGAGAAAATAAATGCAAACTGTTATTATTAGTGTGGTTGAGACCTCTGAATCAGGTATAAATGTGTGCAGAAGCAGAAAGAGCAGTTGCTTCCAAATTCATTGATGTCTCTTAAAACAGGATGGGGGTCACTGTTCTGGTAGTCCTTAAAAATACTGACAGTGCTTTTTGATCTTCAGTGGAAATGGAACTAAATGGGCACTTAGGTTTAAAATAAACTTCGGAATCCCGGTACACAGTATGTCTACATATGCTTAACAATCAGCCGTAGCTTTTTTTTTTTTTTTTTTTTTTACCTAGGTTTCTATATTTTTTTTTTATAAAACCTATAGAATGTTTCTATAGGATCTGTTCAGCTCTTCTACACCAACATGTGTTTAAAATAAAACTACTCTCTCTGATTGGAGAATTTGCCTTCTCTAACTGAAGGGATTTAAATTATGCTGTAGATAAGATGTTGCAAGCACACCAGCCAAAGCAGTGTTTTATTTCTGAAGTAAATGGACTGAAACAGATGGAGGAGGGAAGAGAGAGCTTTCCTAGAGCAAAGTGACTATGTGTCACCAGCTGTTGTGGGAGATAATGGGCAATGGAAAGTGATGCATAGAGGAATCCAAAAGCAGGCTGCCCTTGGCCAGGGATGGTTGGGAGGAAGCGCCTTTCCTTGCATTCTTTTAATTGAAGGTGAAACCTAGAATTTGTAATTCTCACTTAGAAGGGCACTGTGTTACTAATCAAAACAGGACTGAAAAAATATTTGCCTTACTCACAGTGGGATTTGGGTAAAACTACATGATTTGTGCAAAAAGCTATCGCTACTGGGTTTAGTAGGTAAAATTTTAGCATATTGTACTTGATACATAACTTATAAAGGTGGCTTTACTTAACTTTTTATTTAATTAAATTCCCTATTTAAAAATTCATTTATGTAAAGAGAAAAAAATCTTAACGTTTTAAATGATGATTACCTAATTTGAATTGAGGAGAAGCCTAATTTCTAAATTAGTTGATTATTTAAACATTAAACATAAAGCCCAAAGGGATAATGTGAATGACTTCCTTAATCTTAAGACAAATATGTCTGAATTTACCCAGAAAGATTTTTTTCATAGTGGTTGTTCAAAAAGTACTCTAGAAATAAGGAATGCAACAAACTACTCAAGTAGTATATGGAAAGGAATTTCAGGTATACAAAAACAAAAATTTAAAAAAGCTGTCTATTGTTAAAGATAACACATATGCATTTTAGTATTCATGTTGCATGGCTCCGAGGCGAAGGGTCACGAGTCCCCACTGGAAGATGAAGAGGTGCAGCATGTTGTAAGCATGCAGTGAAATGATAGCCTGCATTAGAAGCAAAAACATGCAGTTAACAGGCAGGGCTTAGCAAAAGATGACAAGTGTACTAAAATATCAAATGTACAATAATATATAAAAAGATGGTGCCTGGGAAAATTATTATATCTGCAAACAAGGATGATACTTTATTATTTCCAATAAGAAGACATTGAATGAATGAAAACACCTACAAGGAGAATGGGAACATTGGAAGTAGGTTCCAGGCACCAGAAGATTAACAGAAGGAATTTTTAAAGATGAAATGAACACAGAAAGTAAATGATACATTGTATCCATTTGTTTATTTTATCATAACAGATTATCATAGATAGTGTTTAGACATCAGACTTTTTTTTTTAACTTTTTTAAGTTTTAAAGTTTATGATAGTAGTGCCAAAATATTTAGTTTCTGTTAAAAGTTCTCTTTTTGGTCTGTATGTGATTTTCTATTTCTTTTCCTCTCAACAGATCTTTTATTGTTTTTTTCTTCTTTGCTTGCCTGGAAAGACAGCTAGCTTGGACGCCTCTCCTTTGATAAGGTTCTTGCTTCTATAGTTTAGGTCCTCCTGTACCTTAGGTCATGTTATTATAAGTACATTTTAATGTAAATAGTCACAAAATGCTTTAACTCTAAATGCAGTCACATTGGAGGAAAAGGCTTGAAAGTATAAACTATCTTGCCACAACTGATTAAGCAAGTACATTGAAAGTGGCAGTGTGCTCAATTTTACTACCTGTGAGTGACGACAATGCTTTAGCAGCAGGCAAATCCTCTGTAAAATCTGCCCTGATCTATGACTGGGGCAAAGTCATCTCTCTTTAAATGGTACATTTTACCATTCACTCGGTACTGGCTCTCGGAAAGCTGTTTTCTGAGACCATATTAAATCTCTCTCACTTGAGTAAATGTTAAGACAGTTTACTCCCAACTCTGGCTATTCTTATCCTTTTTCTTAACATATTTACTTTATTAACATTACAATTACAATTTCTTTTTCTGCTCATTGTGTGATAAAAACCTTCTCATAGCATTTTAGCCCATTATAACTTAAACAGAATGCTTTTTTTATTTAAAGATCTATTTATTTATTATATATGAGTACACTGTAGCTGTCTTCAGACACACCAGAAGAGGGCATCAGATCTCATTACAGGTGGTTGTGAGCCACCATGTGATTGCTGGGAATTGAACTCAGGACCTCTGGAAGTACAGTCAGTGCTCTTAACCACTGAACCATCTCTCCAGCCCCAAAATGTCTTTCTTGGAGACTAGAGAGGCATCCTACAAAATGTAGTAATCACAGTAGATACTCCAGTCTGTGAGAGGTTAGCAGCTCAGTTTTAATTATTAAGCACCAATGATTTAATATCACTGAACAACCATCTTTCTAAGGGTCTCCTATATTTTTCCGGAACTTAAATAATATATCATGCCTTCTATTTCAATAAAATTGCCCTTAATCTCATTTAATTTGATAGTTTTTGTGTCATTCTATGTCACCTTGAACAAAATTAACCTTGGTCAGTGAATTTTACTGGCATAATTTTTACTTGTTACTTAGAAGTTTTAGTTAACAAAGAGCAGAGGGGACAAACCAGTTAGTTGTCTGAATACATGCATTGTTTATAATTCAGGATAGTTAGAACATAAAAGGAAAAGAACACCGACATAAATATAAGATCTGTTTTCCTAATTGAAGATGCTAGACTCTTGTGAAGATGCTAGAGTAACATCTGTTTTTTTAAATTTTTATTATTCTTTATTTTATTTATCTTTTTTTACACTCCAGATTTTATATCCCTTCCACTCAGTCCCTTGTCTACCATCCAACTCTTCCACATCCCATACCTTCTCCTTACCCCCCTATCTCCATGAGGACGTCCCACCCTCACACACCTCACTCTACCTGACCTCTAAACTCCCTGGGGCATCCAGTCTCTTGTGAGTTAGCTACATCATCTCTGATTGAATATAGACCCAGAAGTCCTCTGCTGCGTATGTGTTGGGGGCCTCATATCAGCTGATGTATGCTGCCTGGTTGGTGGTCCAGTGTTTGAGAGATCTTAGGAGTCCAGATTAGTTGAGACTGCTGGTCCTGCTACATGGTCGCCTTCCTCCTCAGCTTCTTTCAGCCTTTCCTTAATTCATCCACAGGGATCAGCAGCTTCTGTCCATTGGTTGGGTGCAAATATCTGCATTTGACTCTTCCAGCTTCTTGTTGGTTCTTTCAGAGGACAGTCAGGATAGGTTCCTTTTTGTGAGAGCTCCATAGCTTCAGCAATAGTGTCAGACCTTGAGACTTCCCCTTGAGCTGGATCCTGCTTTGGGTTTGTCGCTGAACCTTCTTTTCCTCAGGCTCCTCTCCATTTCCATCCCTGCATTTCTTTCAGACAGGAACAATTATGGGTCAGAGTTTTGACTGTGAGATGGCAACCCCTTTCCTCCTTTGATGCTCCTTTCTGCTGAAGGTGATCTTTGTAAGGTCCCTCTCTCAACTGTAGGGCATTTCATCTAAGGTCCTCCCTTTGAATCCTGAGTCTCTCACCTCCCAGGTCTCTGGTGCATTCTGGAGAATCCCTCCAACCTCCTTCCTCCCTAGGTTGCCTGTTTTCATTCTTTCTGCTGGCCCTCAGGGCTTCAGTCCTTTAACCCCACCTAATACCAGATCAGGTTCCCCTCTCCCTCCAGCCCCAGACCACTTTCCCTCCCAGCTCCCTCCCTCCCTTCCCACTTGTGATTGCTTTCTTCATTTACACTTGGATTGAGATTCAAGTCATATAAACTTAAATATTAAGCATGGATGGTAACATCATTTGAGATGACTTGAGACCCCAGGGAGTGGGGAGGCCTGGTGGGGTGGGGTATGGTGGGGGGCAAGTTGAGGTAGGGTGGGAGAACCTGGTGACCTCCTCTTAGAGACAAGGAGGAGGAAGAATGAGATAAGGAACTATTTGAGGGCAGACATAGAGGGGGATAATGACTAGATTGTTAAAAAATAAAGATTAAAGATAATAAATTTAAAAAAAATATAAAACAGAAAAGAAAGAAAGGAAAAATTATACAAGGTATTTTTGTTCATAGTTGATCTGCAATCTCCTTTCCCCAGTTTCTCACAGATCTATTCCCTTCCCACTATCTACACCTTTATGTCCTCTCTGTTTTAGATGACATCATCTTACAAACAGCTCTCTTGATATTGTGTCTCTTTTAAAATCTCTTCAAAAAAAAGGTAAAGAAAAGAAAAAGAAAAATGCATGTTTGATTCCATTAACACATGAGACCAAGACTTGATTCAGTTAACACATGAGACTAAGACAGACTCTCCAAAGGAAACAAGTAAAAAGATAAAATGTTGAGTGAGGGAAAGGTTATCTTGTATTTGTATATGTGTGTATATACTTAAAAAAAAAAACCTGCTCTTGATTGCATGTACAACAATATAATTATATACTTGGTGAATAGCCAAAAAATGAAGACTCATTCCAATAAGTAATGGAAATAATAAAAGTCTCACAAGTAACCAATTTAAAAACAATTAAAGGATATGAATAAATATTTCTCCATTAAGACATATAACCAATAGATAGATTAAAAGTGTCGAACAAAATTAATCATTATAGAGCTAAAACTCAAAACCCCAAGGATTCATTTTTCAGAGTCTTTATTATTAAAAATGTCAAGAGATAACAAGTTTTGGTAACTAGGCTTTCTAGTTACCAAAAAGAGGGAAAAGAGTGTTTCTGTGTTGCTACTAGAAATGGGGCCAGGCATCATCACTGTGGGCATAAGTGTGGGAGGTTCAGTAAAAAGGCAAACAGACTGAGGAGAAGGCACAGCAGTCACTCCTGTAGAAGTGAAATTAGCACCTGCCTCAGATATCTTGCTTCCATATTTAGATGGGCATTATCTATAACAGACAGGAAATGTCTTGTGTACATCTACGGATCAGTATTTGGGTAACAAAACTGCACTACAGTAGACACAACTGAATATAGTTCCCTTCTAAAAATTCTGCCATATAAAACTAAATGAATTCAGAGAACATTCTATCTATCTATCTATCTATCTATCTATCTATCTATCTATCTATCATCTATCTATCTATCTATCTATCTATCTATCTATCTATCTATCTATCTATCTATCTTCTGTCTGTCTGTCTATCTATCATCTATCTATCATCTATGTATTTACTTACTAGTTTTTCAAGACAGGGTTTCTCTGTGTAGCCTTGGCTGTCCTGAAACTCACTTTGTAGACAAGGCTGGTTTTGACTTCAGAGATCTGCCTGCCACTGCCTCCCTTGTGCTGGGAACAAAGGTGTGGTCTACTACACCCAACTTCAGATCACATTATTCTAATTCTAAAAAGAGCCACACAGTGAAAGCAATTAGTGTGGGATATCTAAAATTAGAATTTAAATATAGTCCAAAATTTTGAAAAAGAAGGTGCAATGATGGATAGAGACCAGGAGACTGGGGAAAACATAAAGGCTGAAGTTGGAGATACAGAGCAATGTCCACACATTTGTACACGTGCAGAACAAACATGTCAAAAGATCCGATGTACAATATAGCTATGTTAATACTGTTGCAAATAGTTATTTAATTCTCTGTGATAAGGTTTTTATTACATTTACATGCTCCATTTTATATGCCTTAAATATATACCATAAGTAATTACAGCACAGGTAAATATGTATATATATATACATATATATATATATATATATATACACATATATATATACATATATATATAGAGAGATATATACATATATCTCTCTATATATATAATTAAAAGAAAAACTGTGGTTGTGTAGAATTAATTTAAAAAATCCCTCAGTCAACAGTTTTGTTCAGTTCATTCTTATTGATTTCAGCTCACTGATGAAGGGTCAAGTGTCTGCACTTTATGATTAGTGCATGCTGAATTAAAAACATCTTCAAAAATCAGTAAAATATGGTTTATTCCAAACCATAAAGAATAAATATTTGTCAAATATTAAGCAGTATTATTTATAAAGGTATTTTTTCATAAAGACAAGACATTTAAAAATTATTTATATACTATTATGCTTATGATGATACTTTTTTTGTATTTTTTTTGTTAAAATAAATTTTAATGTGTAATTAGATGTACCAGGATGTTTACAGGTGGTGAATCAGAGAGGACAGGTCTTGTGCTTTCACCGTCATGTCATTTGTACCATATATTTATTCAAAAACATACTTGGAGAACAATTTTCACACTGAGAAGTTTTAAATAATCCTGTTCCAGTGTTTTCTTCCTGAATTCTTTCAGTAGCATTATGATCTCAAGTGCCCATTTTTGGCTCCCTTGATATCCTTAGTTATGATTCTTACGCCATGAAAGCAATGAGACCTAATTAACTTAAAGTCCTTGATCTCATTAAGTGCAAATACAAAAACTGCTTCCTTTCATAAATATAATTAGCACAGATAAGCTTAAAATACCTTTAAATATTTGACTTAAACCATCAAAGTTAATAATGATCATATGTCAACGTGTCTAAAGTAATAGACTAACAAATATAGTTTACTCATCTCTTATTTTCCATTCTTTGAGAATGTGAGTTAAAAAATCAAGGAAAGATAACTGTGAAATACAAATGGACAAGAAAAACAACATAATCAAGAGTTGGAAACTATTTGCAAACTAATAATTTTCTTTTGTAAATATTCGTTATTTCACAAAGTGTGCACTCAGTATTAACTAAGTAGTCTAGTCTGTAATGACAAATTTATCAATTCTTGTTTTTACTAAATTTTTGCATCGATTTGTTGCAGTAGAACCTGAACCATCCTAAAACCAAACTGAAATAAATACACATGAAAATAGATGTCTCTGATTCTATAAATCCTTGTGAAGCCAGATAATCTTTTGACATGGCAAGTGAAGATGAGAATGTATTTGCCATGACTTTGTACATATTTATCTTGGGATTTTGAGATTCTAACACTGAACTTGCTGCTGAATAGTATTAATAGAGATAATAAAGTGCATAATAATTGAGAAACAAGCATACATATGAAATGCATTATTACAATATGTTTCTCCTATTAGTTACAATATTTCATTATTATATTTTTTCTCAACAAATAACTATCAACATTTCAGCAAACTTCTGTTATAATGTGGTTTCACCTGGGCAGGAGGATAAAACTTTCATTTCAGATTGTTTCTTTGTGATGAGTTATCATAATGCTATAATTTCAGAGACAATTTTCTGTGAAATTATCCGGTATTATTGTATAAATGTATGATAATGAGGCATAACTTCCATTAAACTAAATTACTAGGTTAAAAGTATTTCAATATGCTGTACAAACAAGTTTAGTGTAACAACAGGAACACATTATAATTCTCAGAAGAATTATACCTGATGTTTGAACATAATGTAAGAAGAAATGAGGTTCAAATTGAAATTATTATCATTATTGAATAGCTAGTTTTGAAATGGTTATTCTTTTTGAGACACAGTGTGAGGAAAGCTAATATCATCATATGTATATGTTATGATGGGAATGTTGATATTTTTACCTTATTTTCTACATCATAACTCTCATATACAAATTAGATATTACTTAAAACTCCACTATGTATTGTGTATTGTATTATCAAATTCAAAACATGCTATATAATATTTAGTTAAAAATAAATATCATCTTGGCTTGCTTGCTTGAGTTTCTTAATGAAGAACAATAGTCTAACAATAGTATAAATGTCATATAATATATCAGAATTTAGTACTTGCTCTGTGTGATTTTTCAACTGTTCCTTTTGCAAAAATCTGTATATAATAAAATTTATAAGTAAAAATAAAAATAATTTATTTGTTTTGGTACTTCTAAAGGAGTATATGGATTCTAATTAATGTTCAATTGAAAAATAATCTGAGGCCAGAGATACTGCTCAGTTAGTCAAGTGATATCTGTACAAATATTAAGACAAAAATCTACCTACCTCTACATCCTATGAAAATGTCAGTACAGTGCTGTGTGCTCATTGCTAGCACTGGGTATGAGTGCAGTGGGAAAGGGATCCCCATAGCACATTGGCTACCAAGTATGGCCAATTTAGCATGCCTCTCCTTTGTTAAGAGACTGTGTATCAAAAATAAATCTAGTACATGTCTGCACATCTATCAACGCCAAACACTATCAAGTATACACACAAAGACCTCTCTCTCTCTTTCTCTCTCTCATTCCCTCCCCTCCTCCTTCCTTCTATTGCTCCCTCCCCCCTCCACAATTTTAAAATTAAAATATTCTCTTGTGGGTGACATGGAGCATTAGATAACATATTCTTTATAGCACAGGCACACCCACCCACACAAATCATACGTGTAAACATCACCACCACCACCACCACTACCACCACCTTCATCATCACCATCAAAAGTATTCTTTAGAGTCACTTGTGGAGCTCACATATTTAATAACAGCACTTACATGATGGAGACAGGGAGATTTGGATGTCAAATCCAACCTCTACATAGTGATTTGGAATTGGCGATTTGGCAGAATCCTGTGAGTACCTGCTGCTTTTAGAGCTTTTTAGAGTGAAGCCTTGCTAGAGGAAGTTTGACTGCTTATAGTCTGCCCTGATTCTTCTTGTGTCTCGGCGTCCTTTGTATAGAGGAGATGTAATTTCCCAGGATTCTGCTCCTGTTGGCACAGCATATGCCTCTGGTCCTGCCATGATGGACTTTTTATGCCTCTGGTACCATTAGCCAAATCAGGTCTTCCTTAAGTTGCTTTTGGTTGTGGTACTTTTATCACATTGGCAGGAAATACTTATTAAAATGTTCTTGTTCTAAAACAGCTATTGTTAACACTGAGTCACAGTAGCTCTGAAGAGTATTACCTCTGATACATCTTATTGGATTTTGCTTACTCGAGTATCCAAGTTAAAGCAATGAGAAACTGTCCTCTCTGTGTGAAGCTTTTGAATGCTCAAAGCTGGCTTGTGCAAAAGTGCTGTGAACGAAATCAAACTGGATTTCAATACGCAATAGATATATAGTTAGATTTTTAATACATGTCTAAAAAACGAGCAAGCCGAATAGCCTTTCCTTGATACTCAGTATAGCAAATCTTATTTACAATTTACCTTGTGGTTTTCATGGCATTTCACTTTGCATTGAAAATCTCTAATTTAGGCTCTTTGTGCCATTCCCCCAGCCTTGAGCAGGCCTGAAAGACTTTGTTTACCACAATAGAACAAATAATAGAACAAAAAATAGCTCCTAGATGGAGCTACCTACCTTGGCTGCAAGACAATAGACACCTAGGTGGAGTTACCCACCTTGGCTGCACGTACAGCCTAAAGAGGCACACCATACTTGGATGAATAATAAATCATATATATTACCAAGACAACTATAGAATTATGAAATTCATGTATTCTTTAATTCTTTCTTTTTGCTGTCTCTGTCTCTGTCTCTGTCTCTGTCTCTGTCTCTGTCTCTGTCTCTCTCTCTCTCTCTCTCTCTCTTTGTGTGTGTGTGTGTGTGTGTGTGTGTGTGTGTGTGTGTGTGTGTGTGTTTATGCTCATTTATATTGGGCAAACTTGATTCTGCAGAAATCAGAGGTTCAGGTGAGAATGCCATTCTTAGTTGTTTCTCCACTTGAGTTTTAAGGGTCTCTTCCTGAACTTGGCTGGAAGTGTCAATCAGTGAGGCCCAAGCATTCACCTGTCTGTGCCATACTCCTAGTACTGTAGCTACAGACACATGACATAGCAGCTGGCTTTTAATATGGTTTTGGGGTATCCAAATCATGTTACCGTTCTTATACAAGAAGTACTTTATCCACCGAGTCATTTCCCATGCACCATAAGTATATTCTCTCTTTTTTCTTTACTTCTCAGAATCTATTATATGATTTGGCTGAAATAAAAATATTCAATGATTTTTTTTATCTTGGTCTTACAATTCTATTTATTTCAGAATTCTATTTTATTGAATTGTATATTCAAAACACATTCTATCCCCTGAAAATGATGAGCTTCTTTCTTTGGCAAGCTTGCCTAGGTAGCTTAAAAGAAAAAGAAAAAAAACAGTCATTGACTGTTGTATTTTAATTGATGTAATTTGAATAATTAATTCTATGTTTAGAAAATGAGTTCAAGGTGGTGTGTGATTAACCATGTTTAATGAAGTCATTACCTGATTAAGTAGTATTCCATGCCCATGACTGATTGTATCCAAATGTTAATCAATTTGATTTAAATTATCTTTTTATATATTTGAATTTGTTACCCTTATGTGTTCGATAGATTAAGATAAAAAATAGACTAATATTTTGTTATTGGTCATTGGGTGTATATTTAGTCTTTTGTTTGATTTTATACAAGTTGAAAAATAGCAAAATAAGTTTTGTTTACACTAAATAGAATCAACATCTGCAAAGAATCTTTTTTTTGGCTTGAAAATGATTCCACTTTGGAATTAGAGCTTTAAAAAAGTGTTCAATTAAGAATGTAGCTCTTTTAAGTATAAATGAGACGCTGAACTTCAGAAGATCTTTCTTATATGTCAACTTTAGCTTTCATTTTCTCAGGTAAGATATGCCAAACTTTCCAGGTGGCATAGCAAAGCGAGTGATTTTGAACAGAAATGTTAGAACTCTTTCAATAATAGAAATCAAAAAATGAAGATAAATACTTTTTATGACGATGAACAGGAGATTATTTTCTTCCTGACTGAGCAAAGAACAAGAGAAAATACAATCACATTAGAAATTAGGTTTTGGCATGTTAGAACTGCTTCGAAAGCAGAAATTAACTCTGCTTCATGACAGCATACATTGCTGAGACTCAGTGTGACAAGTTTAGTTAGAAGGTAAATACGTTTTCATTTCTCTGAGTTACCTGATTCACTGCCTGCGGCATGTGACCACCCTCTTCCTATACAAAAGGTCAAGAACTAAACAAGGTTAATTTCATCAACCATAAATGCTAGAAGCTGTGAGCCAAAATGGCCATATGTTTAGAAAAAAAAACAACATTCAAGTAAACTGACTATTGTTTATACTGTGGATGCAACTATGTTCTCCATCATCTCTCACTATAAGAACACTATAAGAAATGAGTACATCAACATTCAACTACATTTAAATATTAAAAAATAGAACATTTTTGTTGTAATGAAGTGTTTTTTACTTGATGGAATTTCATATGGTATATATAAATTTGTAGAAATTCTCTGTAATAACCAAGCACTTCATTTTTTTAGTAAAGAGAAAAGATGCTATTCTGTATGGTCTTAACCTAATCATAGCAATATTTACAGATAAGAAGAAACATCATATTCTCTCCCACTGACTTGGGATGCAGGAAATATAGTTTCTATGAAATACCTGCCAGGAAGGCAATCATATTAGGATTTCCTTTATAGTTTTAAGGATTTAATCTCTGCCCACCAACAAGCAGAAAAACAGGGACTACATAATTCATCCATAGTAACCCAAATTCTATGTAGTAGCTGAGTAAACTTGAAAGTAAATCATAGTTAGAAGATGAGAAAGTTTCTCTGACTTACTCTCTGGTTTAGGTTGTGTGTCTCTGGACAGTGGTCACCTAAAATTTTATTTGTGGGAAGATAAATATGTGATGTATTTAACCACTTAACTTATGATCACTTCATTTCTACCAATAAAGAATTAATATTTATATAATATGAATTTTAGAAAAACATTGCATATTGATATGCAGAAATTAATAATTAAATGTTAAGGTAATATGCCACTGCCTTATAGGTAGAATGACTCCCCAACAAGATTTGTTTCCTGATCTAGAGAATCCATAAACACATTAGATTTTTTGACAGAAGGGAATTTTTACATGGTACAGAATTTAGGACTTTGAGATCAAGAGTTAGGGACTCTACATGTTACCAAATGGGAAATGAAAATGACCAACTGACAAATCAACAATGGTGGCACAATGTTGTGGGAATAACCAACCAGTATCCGATTTGTTTAATATCTGATTCACAAGAAGAAATCCATAACTGACACTGTTTAGGTGACCAAGAACCTCACACAAGATTGTCCAGTGACCTAGAGTAGAACAAAATACTGTTGATCTAAAAAGGAACAAATAAACAAACGTAAAATAAGATGACTTTTAATGGCGTTCTACTACATTCATAGATCAGTACTTTCACCAGCTGTGCTTGCAGATGTGGGAATAAAGAACGTGCTAAGGGAATGACCATTAACCATGAGAGAGCCAAGTGAGAAGAAACTGGAAATTGAATGGAAAGGACATTTCATGAGGATAGGCTTGTTAATTATACATAATACTTTGAATATAAAGTTTGAACCTATGGAGAACAATAATTTTAAAAGTAGTTTATCAGCACACAGGGATTTGAGTATATGATGATGAGTTTTCTTTAAGTACCAGGAAAAAGTTAATTGAAGTAGATTATGCTGAGTTTGAGAAAGTGGGTACAGAACACTTTAGAAATCATCAGACTGGCGATTAAATAGACCTGATCACAGGCCTTAAAGGAACCCTGTTTTGTTACTACACTTGACCAGCTAGTAGAATGCACTACAGTGAATTTGCATGCTAATGAGGTTATAAAAGGAGGAAAGGAAGAAACAATAGGAACAAAATGGTAGAGCAGATGGCACATGAAGCACTAGAAGGAAGGTGAGGATTGGTTCCTAGTTGAACCATGAAGGAAAGAACATGATAAGAGGAAAAAAAGTGAAGTTGGCTGATAATATTATTAAGCAATTATTACAAAACCTTCCCATTTTCTTTCAAATCAGAAAAGAACCAGTTTAAATCTTTCTTGGGAGCCAAAGGGCTGTGCCCTTAGTTGGCTGATTTATGTGGGAGAATTGGAAGAGTGTACTGGTTTTTCTTATCACATAGTTTAAGCTCACATGGTTAAACTTTTCTGTCTCACTGATAAGAGTTGCACTCAGCAAGTATATAATAGAATTCCCCATTCTGCCATGATTATACTAATATACTTTTGTGAAAGTGTTCACCAAACCCAGACAATTATACCAAGAAATGGTGTCACGCAACCTTTCAATTTATTTACACTGAATATTCTCCTAGGCTTTTGTGAATCAAAGCAAAGTTTTCAATAAAAGCAGCAGTCAACTCAACAACAGTAAGTACATCTATAGAAAGGCCTACTTTATATTTCCAATCATATGATTTTCAATGCATGCCAGTGTAATACAAATACTAAACAAAGCTAAATGTGGTACAGTGAATCTGGAAGACCATTTGGATCTCAGATATTTATATCTGAAAGTATTATTGAAAAATATGTGTCTAATATACATGTGGTATTGTCTTGTGTTCTTATAATCTCTATCTCTAGTTTACCATGCTTTCATAACACAGTCATACTTTTTAACCCACTCCATCAATTTCTTCTAATTTCATTTATTCAAGTTACAAGAATCTAATCAATTTAAGACATGAGTAATACGGATGGGGTACACAAGCTATCAAAAAGCCATTCACTGTCTCCATCCTACACTCACTCCCTATTCTAATAAGTGAGAAAAGAAAGTTATATTATGGAATTACCAATAATTTATTCACCCACTCCTCCACTAATAAAAAATTAAATCACATTTGAATGTATTTTGAATTGGAAAGCCAATGTAACTGAGAGAATAGAATCTATCTATATGCTTGTAGAATTTATGGGGAAACATTATCAGGTCATTATGATTCTTAGAAAATAAGGCTGGGGAAAAAAAGAAACTTACTGATAATTTAGTTTTTAAAGCTTGTGAGGGAATGTCTTTAATATTAAAGGTTGATTATTAATGTAAGATTTGTTAAGCACTTGTTAAAATATTAGAGAAAGTCATGAAAGTTGTTAAAGACTTGCCTCTCTTGTTTGTTGGGCATAAAGTGATATGGATTATTTGGTTTCTGGAATAACCATAATGTAAGGAGTGGTCACTAGTTTGCCTTAAGACTTTCAAGTTTGAGATGCCTTTTAGATGAGCTACTAGAATTGTAAAGGTCCATATTGCATGGATGAGAATAAACTGCATTTATAACACATAAAGATGCTGTGTATAATATAGCAGAGCGATGTTCTTCTTGTAGAAGGAAAGAAACACATGCTGTTTTTTTTTTTTTCACAAGCAGACGGTAATTCAATACAAGGATGTTGATTGTAATTTATTAAGAGGAGACTTGCAATTATGGTAGAGAATTAAATTCAGTCACCCTTACAGTCATGTGCAATTGACTAATACAGTTTGCTGTTTGCTAGGTCATTCAATTTAAAAGGGTTATAACACCTAATCTTTTAACAATCAAAAGGATTCTTCAGCAAATAAACATCAGGGACAAATGAATTTTAACTAGTTAAAGAAAGTAGAGCTATTATTTTCTTAGTTTTGAAATAAGATCTACCTTTTATATGTGATTATTTTAAAATATATTCTCATCAGGTTAAGATATTCTGGGTGTTTGTTTCTCTGTCTTTGCCTGTGTCTGTCACTGTTCACTGTCTATCAGTCTATCTCTGCCTCTTTCTGTCTTTCTTTCTGTCACTGTAGTAACATTTTTTGGAATTCTGAAATTTTGGTTTCTATAAAAACACAGGAATATTATTGGAATATACTTTCATTTTAATCCCATGTATAGGGATGTGGGGCTTCTTCAGACTGCCTATAGCAGCTGACTGTGATTTGCCTAGTGCTCTAGCAGAAGTATGGTTTGGTTTGCTACAGATCATTTCTGTGGTTGTGTGACATTTGGAATACTGAAAACTTTTCAGAGGGTACATAATTGTAGCCAAAACCTGCCTCATACCCCATGAGAGGCATGAGGGGTTGTTGGTTCTTTAGGGTGATTGTGGTTTGTTAGTAGCCATGGTCAAAGAAGAAAGAAAAGGAAAAAATTAGATGCAGGGATCTCTCTCTCTCTCTCTCTCTCTCTCTCTCTCTCTCTCTCTCTCTCTCTCTCTGTCTCCCTCTATCATTGTTTCTTTCTAGGGTTAAGGAGTAAATCCAGGGTGGGGATAAAGGGTGGGAAAAGGAATAGATCACAAAGGAACAAACAGCAGATATATGTCACTCTCATTTTTTTGTGTTCAAACTAACGTGTTTCTAAAACAAAAAGAAAATAATACTGCCTTTTCCCAATTACCCATAAGAGAGGTTATCATTCATTGACTTTTCACTTCCTAAATTCTTTTCTTTTTCCCTTTGTTTCTCCTGACCTTCTTCTTCTTTCTTTCTTTCTTTCTTTCTTTCTTTCTTTCTTTCTTTCTTTCTTTCTTTCTTTCTCTCTTTTTTTGTTTTTTGTTTTTGTTTTTTCAAGACAAGGTTTCTCTGTGTAGTCCTGGCTGTCCTGGAACTCACTCTGTAGACCAGCATGGACTTGAACTCAGAAATCCGCCTGCTTCTGCCTCCCAAGTGCTGGGATTAAAGGCATGCGCCACCACTGCCTGGCTCCTGACCCTTTCTTTTTTAAATAATGTATCTTGCTATTCTCTACAAGCTTATGATAACACAATACTCTTTCTAGGCAGAGAAAACTTTGTTGTCTTTTTCACTGGGAATTCCTTTTATTTTCAGATTAAGAGTCTTTATTTCCCAAAGTCTTTTGCCAATATCTTTTTTCTGAACCTCCTTTCTGGGAGTTTACCATGGACATACTATTTCCCAGTGGCATACACTTTAGTTTTGAGTTGCTTGAAGCTCTTTTACATGAAACCTTGTTTTTTTTAATCATCAATTTGACTGTATATCTTTTGGATTTGAAGATTTCAATGTATGTATTTGAAATACTTTTTTCTCTTTTAACTACCATATTCAGCAATACATATATATAGGTTGATATTCCCCCAAAGTCTATTTGTACTTCTACTCTGCATATTGCTTTTTACTAACTCCTCCATTATTCTATCAATAATCACCCACCACTATAGTGATAATAGATGCTGGTGACCATCATATTTATTCTAATGAGGAAGATCAGATGGTCTTAGAGGAGTGATTCAAACTTTACTGCATCCTTAGACTACTACTTATCGTACAATAAACACTAATAAGTATCTATTAAATTAATTTGTCTTTATTCTATGAAAAATATGAGGTTTTACTATAATTGGAAAACTCAAAATACCTCATGTGTATCTATAAATATATTAAAATTTTTATAGTTGACAAAGCTGATATTTTTCTTAATATTTACATTATTTACACAAAAGTCAAAATTCTATATCATGCTCATAATTTAAATACCTACTTTTCTATTAGAATTTTTCATGTTCCTAAGTTCTAGCCACACACAAATTTCATTAACTCCTGTATTTTTATAATTCTGCAGATTATTATTTACTCATTTTCTCTCATCAAACCTTAGGGATGTAGTTGGTTTGGCTTAAAATAATACCCAACTCTGTAAGCCATATTCTACATTGTAGACTGATGGATATGTCAGAAATGAGCATTTAATACCTTCTTCTAGTGAATAAATAAAATTTGGAGCTCTGTTATACAACCAAGATGTGGTAGCTAATAATAATATATTGCATATGTGAAAAACACAACTATATTTTCAATATTTTTAACATAAGTATTTCAACAATGAATTTGTTAAACAGCTTAATTTAATCCATCCATATGATTTGAAAGCGTTGTCTCTGACAACCAGCTTTCATGGTACAAGAATATGCCATGTAAACATTCCAAGAAGGGAAGCAATAAACAGTCCCAGCCAGGTTTGGCTTATGTACCACAATGATAATCAGCATGGAAAAATAACTGTAAGTGTGTGTTATTGGCATGTATGCTGACAACTCTCTAATTGGACGAAAGACCTAATTAACAAGAGTGAAACATATCTGGCACTGGAAACCTAGCAAGGTACCCATAACTGATCTCCGATTGTATTCTAAATATTTAACCTTATAACCAATGATAAGTGTAGTCCTTGCCCCTTATCAAGGAATTTACTGTTTGCAACAGATATAGATCATTACAGACAACTATAGCCAATCAAAATGCAGAAATTTAAAGCCTGGTCCTAACTGATTTATCTGCAATACAATTCTGGCACCTAAAGCTCAAGAATCATTATGAGAGAGGAGGGAGAGAGATTTAAAAAGACAGAGGGTCAAGCAATTCTCTGTGAGATTATACTCTTAAAATGACATTTTTTGTTTGTTTCCCATTTTCTCTAATATCTGTCATGAGAAAATGGTGGCCATTCTCTTCATTTTTATTAAATACAGTTTTTGAAGTCTTAGCTGGAGTAATAATAAAAATAACAGGCCAATGCAAGTTATCATGAATAAGGTAAATAGAGAAGAAAGTTATACTGTTTGCAAATAGGGTCATATACTTAAAAGAACCCAAGGACACTAACACACACACACACACACACACACACACACACAATTTTTCTTTCTTTTTAGTCACTCTCAATTTTATTTCTTTTTATTAATTATTTTATTCATTTACATTCCAAATGTTGCCTAATTTTTGGCATCCCCATGCACGAATTCTTTATTCCACACCCCTGCTTTGCTTCTAAGAGAGTGCTTCCCTACCTACCCATCCACTGCCACCTGACCCTGCTAGCATCCCCCTTCCTTGTGGCATCAAGTTTCTACCAGAATTAGCCATATTCTTTCCCACTAAGGTCAGACCAGGTAGTCCTGTACTACATATGTAATGGGGGCCATGGACTAGCCTATGTATGCTCTTTGGTTGGTGCCTTAGTCTCTGGAGCTTTGAGGGATCCGATGAATTGATACTGTTGTTCTTTCTATGGGGTTGCAATTCCTTTCAGCTCCTTCAGTCTTTTCTCTAACTCTACCAGAGGGGTCCCCTACCTCAGTCCAATGTTTGGCTATAACTATCTGCTTCTGTCTCAGTAAGCTGCTGATAGAGCCTCTCAGAAGACAGGTTTGCTAGGTTCCCGTCTGTAACCACTACACTGCATCCTTAATAGTGTTGGGGTCTGATGCATACACATCAGATGGATCCCAAGTTGGGCCAGTCTCTTGTTGGCCTTTAGGCTCTGCTCCACTTTTGTTCTTGTATTTCCTTTAGACAAGAACAATTCTGGGTCAAAAATTGCCAGGGAACCATCAAGTTGTACATGTGATAAGGAAACAAATTACAAAACAGAAAGTATCATTACCTTTTATGAAACATAACACCAGTAGTAGCCCCATATCGTTTCTAGATTAAGTTTTTTTTTGTAACTGAATTTATATAAGGATACTATAGCATGACTATTAATTAAAATAGGAAAATTTGGTAGTTAACTTCTAAGTAAATATGTATAAATCAAGCAAACAAAAACAACTTTAATGTTCTGTTTTGTATTAGTATTTCCATTAATTTCATGTATGCTTTTTACACACTTATTACTGACTAAAACTGGAGTGCAAACAAATGTGCAAGTACCATAATATACATTATCAAATAAAATAACTGGTGCCAGTGTTCTATAACCATATTAATGAGCACAGTGAAGAAGATAACAGTAGAGGCCTGCAGCCTGGAGGTTTTCCCTTCTTTGTCAAAAGAAAATGCCGTGTATCTCCAGAATGGTAATACTTAAAACAAACATCTAAAGCAGAGTACTATGAGGTTAGCTAGCCTGGAGAGTTACTTAGAAAGTTAATAGTACAGGAAGCATTATGGCCGACTTCTGCTTGAGTCAGCTGAACATCCTTCGTAAGAAAAAGCAAAAGGTTGAAACAAAGCCATAGATGGAATGTTAACTTCCAAAATATAAAATGGAAGCTTTAAAAGTGTATTCTTATGAGACTAGGAACTCAAGAAAAAGGAATGTTTTGTGTGTTTGTCACAAATCCTTGATTCACGCACATATGCAAGCATTTGTATAGAAATTTGGTTTAGTTTATAATCAAATGATATTAATGCTGCTCTATTATATTCTATTTTAAATTTTATTTATTCTTCTCTCATGTATCACACCCCAACCATAGTTTTCCCTCCCCTTCTTGTTTCTTTTCAGTTCCTACCTACTACCTATTCTGTCTTCCAGATCCACTCCTCCATTTCCCTTCAGAAAAGGACAGAAACTTCCCAGCAATAACAACCCAATGTGGCATATCATGTTGCAATATTAGACATATACCCTCCTATAAAGTTTGGATAAGGCAATCTAGTGGGAGGAAAAGTGTTCTAAAAGAATGAACAAGAGTCAGAGACAGCGTCTGTTCCTATTGTTAAGTGTCCTATAGGAACACCAAGCTACAAAACTATAATACATATGCAGAGGACCTAGGTCAGAAGCTTACAGGTCCTGTGGTTTTTGGTTCAGTCTCTGTGAGCCTCTATGAGCCCTGATTAATTTATTGTGGGGATTATTTGGCCTTGACCCTTCTGGCTCCTTAAGAATAAGTGGTTAGTGACATTTTATTAAAACCCCATTAGATGATATTTAAAAGAATTCTGCATGCTACTCAGCACAGGATCTTTGTCATATTTCTCTTCACAACTGTGCTTAAAGTTCATTTCTTTCTTCATATGCAATATAGATACAAAGCTTCATGCAGCCCGTTGATAACCATTTGGAGACTTAGACACTTGAGCAAGATGGTGGTAGCGTTTTCACGACTTTAAGTTAGAATTACTTGGTGCTGTTACATACCTCTTGAGTTCTTGGTTCAGGAAGACACTTGATTCTGGAAGAAAAGGTAAAGAAGGCAGCTAAGTGTACTGACAACAAGAAATAAAATATAAAACTACAAAATAAAATCTTATTAGGAAACATAATTACAAAAAGTCATTTTTCACTAAGGGAAGTTAATGTCCTTTGGATCTTGGTGCCTTTGATTGACACTGGATATTATGAACCTGGTCATTTGAGGATTTTGCTATATCATTTCCTGTAATGTTTTCTTTAGTCCCCCAGGATTATATAAAAAATACAGAAAATGGAAAAATTTAATATTCTTAACATTTTATATTAATTACAGCTTGAAAACTCTTAGTGTTATGTTTGTGGGGCTTTGGAATAATTGACTTGCTATATTCAGAATATTAGACAGCTCGGTTATGGTCTGAGTGTATTTCCATGTATGAAGTGTCTAGATGATGATTTGGAAAACTGTATATCATATAATATAAAATCAACATTTTACATCATTTAAATGTAAAGAAAAATTTTAAAAGCCAAACACAGCATTTGATCAAATCCATTATTCGGGATGTAAAAGTCCAAATTCCTCTTTATATTCTGCAGGACTCTGCAGGATCTGTCTCTGTTTAAAGCTAACTCCATAGGTGGTCTACATTCTTTCCTTCCTCTTGTTCTTTCACTGCCTCTATTTCAGGCACAGCTAAATCTCTTAAGTAAAACAAAAACCCCCTTATAAACCAAAATGAAACCTGAAAATATATAATGTAGTTTTCATGTTCTGTCTGCTGTCCATCTTCCCAATCCTGATGACCGATCTTTAATGTTCAAGTGACATTTCCATGTCATCGCTGAGAACAGTGTAAGATTCTGCTTCACAGACAAATTAAACACTTCTACATTGGGTAAGTCAGTTTTGAGTACAACTCCATTATTGACAGTGAACTCTTTCAGAATATTGTTACATTGTGGGCAGCTTTGACAAAAATAACAAGTTGATATAGACTGTAATATTCAGCATATTCAAGTGCACATTGTTCTTAATATCCACCATAGTGGTGCCAGTCTAAGCAAAAAGTTGAGAAGAAAATGATTCCTGTGGTCCATCAAGATATTAGAGTGGGTGCCAGAGGGTGAGGCAAGGAGGGAGGGACAAAGACATACAGAGAGTGAGAGAGAGACATACTGAGACACACACACAGAGACAGAGAGACAGAGGCACTTTATTTTAAGCACATAAATACAAACTCAAGCTGGCAATTTCCAGCTTTAATTCAAGATGACAATTTCCCTTAAAGTTTATTATGTGCTAAATCTTTTAAGACATTTTGAGAGATTGCTTTTATCTTGGTCAAATTCTCTGGCTGTGATGATTTGTGATTCGTCTTTGTTTACAGCACATAGAAAGCAAGATTAATTTTGCAAAGGCAGAAGAATTAAGGGAAATGAAGAATATGGGAGAATCATTGCATATACAGTGGGGAAACTGCCTCATTAGAAATATGCTTATGACCCTTACCAATGTGATTCTGAAGGGCTCCATTCAAGATAAAATTAGGAAGATTAAAACTATAAGACCCTTAACATGTTGGCAGCACACAAAAGCATACAGCAAATTCACTGAAAGTGTAGGCAAACCAAAGCGTGTTACAATGAAAGGGACTCCAGATAGTATTCTCATACACAGCCAGGTTAATTGGGTTATTTTGATAAAAAATCTGGTTATTTTCTGAGATCACTAGTACTGTTTATTGAATGTGCAGAGGGCTTTTTAGAGATAATTTCAGATAATTATCCACTATACAATATGTAAAAGGCTCTTGTTATTAGAACATTTGCAATTATCCTCTAAGACTTGCCAACAATCCTAAGACTAGAGAATGACAACTCTTTGTGCAGATTAACTCAAAACCAATAATCCACCTGCAGAAATACAACTGCATTTAAAACATCGTAGTCATGGGCAGGAAGATAATTTATTTCTTTTTTCATTATAGTATAACTCAGCACCATGAGTAGAATACATTCTTAAATAATATTTTTAAACTGGTGCATATCAAGGAAAGATCTTTTCAACTGCTGGAGATACATATAACCAGTGAGGAAATATGCAGAAGAATTATCAGCTACCAAATATATATTGCTAATATTATAAAAATAAACCAGCTCCATGTAGCCAAGGGGAAATTTGGGAGAAGAAAAGATGTACCCCCTGTAAGTTAACTTTCAAATCAAGTCAGAAGACAAATACTTCACTTTATGTATAGTGTACCATTTTATATCCTTTACCTTTATTTCACTGTATGTACAATGCATAGTTTTATTTCCTACAAAGTATTAATTCAACATAGAGACCAAATTAACATCAAAGAAACTAAACACATTCAAGGTATCCCTGATGACATAATGTAAGGAAACTTTTTTTTTAATTTTTCACGACATAGCCTTTATATAAATCTTTGTCATCGAGAAAAAATTTTAAGTTAGCGTATTTTTCTAAGTTTGAAAAGCTCAGTCAGCTTCATGACTCTGCTTACTCTTTAATGTAAACAGGCAAAGGAAACAAATTCAGAACCCAGATTGAGTTCTGATCTCCATTATTCTCATTGTTAAGGTCTTGCCATGCCTCTACCTGTCCTCTGAGATACTTTTGATGACTCTTTCTCCTTCTTCCTCATAATCTCCTTTTTTAGAATCCAAGTATGAATTTTCCCCACCACTGATGCTGTATGTGAAGGACCCCAAGGGACATATTTCTTCAGATCTGCAAATTGATGGAGCCATTTCTTTGTTATCATTTTTCAGCTTTCAGTCACAAATCAATAGCTTCTATCTGTTGGTTTTCCCATATGAACTCTAAAGTTTTGTTTTTTAAGAGATAAATCTAATTTGGCATCACTGCCTTCTCCCATCTAGTAAATGTTGTTCCTGTAAGAAGAAATTGTGAGGGTGAGCTGTGAGAACAGCAGTCCCTTGTAGCATTAGGCTCCCTCTGAGGAGGTCTATCACATGCTACAGAAATCCTTAACGTTTATGTTCTTGAATTTTCTCCTAGGTTGGTGCTTAACATCTGCATTCAGGATAGTGTGTATGTGTGTGTGTGTGTGTGTGTGTGTGTGTGTGTGTGTGTACACACGCGTGTGTGTTTGTGTTCTCATACACTGAAATAAGAAAATAATATCATCATGGGTCTCTAATAGTTTATATATGGAAAGAGCTTATGTGAAACATACTTCTTGAGTTAAAAACTATAATTGATTAGTCTAAACTGCTTTTCATTTCATTAAGAGATGAGCAAGGATCATTTGAATAATTAAGTTCATTTGAGTGATATTTATAGAATTCCAGGTTCTATAAATGGCATATTTAAAAGATAATTTTGGATAAGTCCCCAAATGTCACTAATAATGCCTGTAATTTGAAGTACAACGGCTATCATGAATATATTTTTAACAACTTTAATACAGTATAAAAAACAAAATTAACTACCAAGAATTAAAATCACAGTGGGGAGATGGAGGGCATGCCCCATAGGTCAGTGTTCTAGTTGCCCAAGACAGGAACATAAAACAGATGTGACTTTTATGAAGAATTTTTTAAACTGATGCAAACAGCAGGTATATTCAGATAAAAGACAGAAGTTTCCTAGATACTTTTACATTATCTAGATACATTCTATATTAAAATCATTCATATTCCTCGGAGTATACAGAGAAAATAGCTGACTAATACATGGTTTGTTTTATACTCCTAAGAGCAAAATGTATCATACTGACATCTTATGTAAGTAAAAAGGTCATACAGTCTAAAGAGATGGCTCAGTAGTTAGAAGGACTTGTTGCTCTTTAGTGTACCAGGTATTGGGTCCCCACTGTGTCATGGTAAATAGGCATCTGTAAATCCACATACACACACACATGGGTTGAGAAAGTTGAATTCTCCAGACAAGATCAGAGAATGAAACACCATGCCAGTGAAGAATGGAGTCCTCCATGTTGTGCTGAGTTCAGAGGCTATCCATAAATAGTAGACTTAAACCTTAATTAGCACAGATTTTCCATGTTAAGAAGTTGCAATGAAAATAATTTAATGGTTGGGGGTCATCACAACGTAAGGAATGGTATTAAGAGCATTAGGAAGGTTGAGAACCACTGCTTCCACAGTAATTATTTTTAACGTATTGATTAAGTTCTACTAAGAATTAATTTTAGAATATCAAATGAAAACATAGTTTTATGAAGGTTAGTAAAAAAGAATTACTTGACAACGAAGTTTCCTACAGTAAGCTAATGAAAATTAACCACAGGAGTTAACATTTTGAAATTTTTCATTTAATTAAAATATTTAAACCATTTTCCTCTTCTTTTCTCTCTAAACTGCCCCCCTCAATTCTCCCCAACCCATCCTCCTCCCAAAATATGTCTCCATCTTTTTTAATGATTGATGATTCATATACAGGTTAATAAATAAATATATGAATACAATCTGATGAGTTCCTTCAGTAATAATATATATTCACTAATAATCAGAGGACTCATCATTGTGGAAGGCTAATTCTTCTCTCAGGAGTTGTTAATATTTGTATTTCTTATTCTAGGTTTGGGGTTTCCATCATACTTCCCCCATCAACATGGGGATATTCACTGTTGTTGGACTTGTTTGGGCAGTCGTGTTGTTGGGATTTCATGGGTTGATTTCTTGTTGTAGCTAGGAGGCATGGTCTCACAGCATACTTTCTGATCCCTTGATTCTTATACTCTTTATTTCCCAATTCTTAATTCCCTTTGAACGCTAGTCTGTGGTGTGCATCCATGAATAGAGGCAGTTCATCCAATGGTCACTTGTTCTCTGGACTTGGACTAGTTGCAGCTTTCTTTAATGGCCTCTGCTGTGAAAAGAAGTGTCTTTGATGTGGGGTAAAAACTACTTTACTGCATTCTTCCATATTTTATGCCAAATGCATATTTAATGTCTTAGTGCTGTGCAAACATATAGACATTGATTCTACATTGATACTTTCTGAGGAATCCCTAAGTGTTTTATTATTTACTGTTTTAATTTTAAATACAATAAACACTAAAATCTATGTCTTACATCTAAAATTTAACTTTTTGGGAATTTTCAATAGATTTTAGGAGGATAAGGATACAACAATTCCCTGTCTTTTATATTATTTCTTCTTCATTCATTACTATGTACAACAACAACAACAACAACAAAGGAAATTGGATATAAAAGCGGGGGGAAGAGGTCCAGAGAGGGGAGAAAATGAGTAAGCTAGTGTTAGAAGATATTTTATTTGGAAAGTAAACTGACAGCTAGCTAAATTAGAAGTTTAGCATATTAAAATTTTTGGGAGCTATTACATACATATCACTACACTTACATACAATGTTCACAAATCAATTATACTAAACTTACTAGCACATATATTAAATACAAGATTCCAGATATGTACGTTTACCACAAAGAAGGACAAAATAATTTACCAAGATGTTTACTAAGGAGTTATCTCAGTTGATAAAGTATGGCACATAAGAATGTGGACTGGAGCTTAGCTCTGAATATGATAGGATGCATGTATAATCCCAAAAGGCCTCCAGTGAGATGGTAAGAGAAGGCAGGAGAATGTACAAAAGCACTTAGGTACTGTGGCATAGGCACATCAGCATCCCCCCACCAAACATACACTATACACACATACCATAAACACATACACATGAACACATGTACACACATGTGCACACACACACCATATTCACACATGTATAAACATGCATGCACATATACACATACACACATGCATACATTTAAAAAAATACTTGCTTAACAGTAGAAAATTCAGTTCTTGTAGTTTCACAATTAAAGAAACAAGAGAGTTTTCTCAAATCCTGAAAGTTTGAATGGAAAGGGAAATTTCAATTTATTCTGACAAATAAAGTAGCAAGCTTATGCTGAGGAAAGAAGAAACAATTGCGAATGAAATAATTCACAGTTAAACATATGAATTTTGTTTTCTTCTTTTAGAGATTTGTTTATTCATTACATGTGTATGTGTCTGTGCCTGAGTTGGTGTATGTGGACTGCTTGAGAGAGGAGGTGAGACAATTAGAGACCTTCAGGTCTTATGAATACATACTCACTGAGAAACTGAAGATTTGAAAGGAAAACTAAGTCCTAATTTATTAGTAAGAAATAATTTGTTCTAACGGTTGTAAATTGCCTTATATAGGAATTGGGAACTAAACCCAGGTCCACTGGAAGGGCTCCAAGTACTTCTCACAACTGAGCTATATCTTTCTGCCAACACAGCCCTTTCTTTTAGAATTCATATTCTTTTAGAAGAGAACTCAACACAAAGTTTATATAATAAAGATGTTATCTGGCTTAAGAAAATAACAAAGAAGACTTAAGAAAATTTAGACTCATGTTTGCATAGAAATTGCAACGTGGAAACACATGATATAACAAAGTGTTCTATACACGAAATTCAGAATGTGCAATATTCAGCAATCAATAAATCACATGTGGAAATTTCTTTTATACTAATGATGTGAATTCTAATAAGTATCAATATGTAGCTATAGTATGTGCTGCTGAATCCTTAGTTGTGTTATACATGTATCAGTATTACTTTATCCTCATTCGGTACTACCATAGAAGACCTTGATTCTCATCAATTTGGGACATAAGTAATTCCACTAAGAATGCAGGGTTGGACAACCATTAGATTTGTTTGCTTCAGTAGTCATCCATTCACCTATGTTAATCCATGTTAATTAGCACTTGTTACATGCTGAATACTAATATCTTACCCTTGTGTTCTCTATTCAGTTAACTTTCTCATCTTTTAAAGGTCCTATGAAGTGCATCTTCCTTTATAAGGAATAGTCAACACTCAGTTCCTCCATCTAGGAATCTCTATATCTATGCAAAGATCTTTGCTGATGGAATTTTCAATCTTCTTATATGACCCATTTAAGAATAGGAAGGTAATCTTTTGATTTTTGAAACCCAGACCTTTGAAATATACTGGTCAAATGAAGGATGAATAGATATTTGATGCGTAAAATAGCTATGGAAGATTACCTTTGGAAGCCCTTTATTTTTTTTTTGTCTTTGAAGAATTTAACTCAAATTTAAAGATGAATAATATCATTTTCATTCTAATTATTTCAATATGTTCTGCTGTCATAAATTTCTACCCACCATTGCTGAATTTTATAACTTTGTGATTTTTAATAATGAATTTATTTTTGTATAAATTATTTGTGTCTTTAAGTAATCAGTTTTACCTTACCAAATTAAAAGTATGAAGTCCTAATCTTCAACTATCATTATATTTTGAGGTGAAGTAAGACCTTTGCAGCATCAATAACAAATCTGAGAGGTCACTACTTCATTGCTTTTCTACTTGCTCATTCAATATTTTTCTCAATGACCTCTTGCTCTTCTTCCTTACATCTTATTTCTTTCTTCAGTGACCTTTTGTTGAACCACTGCATTTATCTTTCACTGGTCCACACACTTCTTTTCTATGAAGATTCTGTGTATTAGGTACCAAAATATTATCTCCTTTAGTAATTCTCTTTGTGACTCAGTAGCAAGAAACAATAGTTATTTAATACAAAGTAGTTGGCTCTGAAATCACTACGTAAGCAACACTAAATGGACTCAAAAATTATATTTATATTTTGCTCACATATGTGTATATGTATAAAACAATAATAATAAATGAACAAATAACTTTAAGGCAAATTGAGATATGGGTGGTGTCTGAGGCAGAGGACATGAAAGAGGTTATAGAAAGAAAAAGAAAAGGAGAAAATGATTTAGTTATATTTGAATTGATTTTTAAAATGAATTCAACAAAAGTAATAATAAACATTAAAAAGAAATAAAAGAGATGATTAAACTTCTAAAATCTACAATGCTTTTTTCCATTCCAGAAAAAAATATTATCAAGAGGGTACTTATTGTTATTAGACTTATCTATACACTGGCAATGACAGTGAGTATTGACATTTGATTCAGTTTGCTGCCCTCAAATTTTGTATTAAAAATTGAATTACATATTGCTAAAATTATTCTAGAATTCTTTTGAAATCCAACAAGATTCATGATCTACAGTCTATGAGAAGCCATGTACAAGTGCCAAAGAGTTAAAACCACCAACTTACATTTCCGAATATTTCAATACTAAATCTCCAGTGCTGTTCAAAGACATTAAAAGTTCAGAGCTGTGAGTGTTTGGCTTTTAATAACACAAATATAAACTTTCAGAGGTTTCACACAGAGGTCTGAAAGGTCTCTCAGAGGTTAGTGGGTTAAGGTATTTATCACCAAGCCTGAGAAGCTGAGTTTGACCCCCAAAACATAAATAGTGTGGAAGGAGAATCAATCTTCTCACATTACCCTCTGACTTCCACATGTATACTTTATCATAGCATGTGCAGGCACCCACACATACCCAAGCAAATAAATGTAATTAGAAAAAGTTGGAATAACTTAAGATTTTAGACAAGTACTTTAAAAATATATTTTCTTAAGCTTCAGAAATGATTCAGCAGGTACAAACTATGCTCTTACCGATGATATAAAGTTAATTTTTAGAATTTACTCTGATAAAATCATAACTGCTTGTAAGTTAAGCTGCCACGGATTCTATTTCAACTTCTGCTCTCCATAGAAACCTCCACTGATTGTGAAAGTCTCCACACAAGCATATACAAGTTTAGCTAACTAAAATGAAATAAACCATATTTATGCATATGCACATACATACATATGTACGTACATTCTAGTTCCAAGTTTTAATCATTATAAATGGGATAATAGGTTTATCTTAAGGGAAACAAAAGACACAAGAGAATGTAGAGTATTTATTTGTAAATCCTAAGGCATTAGGAAAAATTTTGAAATATGCAACCACATCCTTAATTTGAGAAAAATCTCTTGAAGAACATTTTGATTGCTCCTGATTGTCATTTTGCAGGAATAGCTAAAGACTCTTTATCTTGCACACTCAGCATGCTGTTGCCCTAGTTCATATGATTAAGACCAGGGAGTTTATGGATAGATGTCTGTGAAGAGCTTGCGTATGTTATTATACTCACTAAATCTGGAGGTCATCATCTGTAACATAGCATGTCTTGTGTGTATCTTAACATTATATGATCAGGAAATTGCTTCTGTTGTTGACAATTGGAAAAGTCTAAGAACCAATAAAAGAGATTCAAGTTGTTCAAAAATATAGGCGTTTATCTTATCTGTGGAGCTATAGTATAGCTTTCTAGAATTTTCCATTTAAGGCTCTCAGTTACTGAGTAAAATTAAATAAAGTCTTAATAACCACAGGGCATGCCGAAGAAGCAAAGCTCAACTACTGCTTGAGTAGTATAAGGTATATCTACAATAAAAGTTCATTATTCATATCCATCATAACAAAGAACTAGAAAATTCTAGATGCTTCCAATATGGGTTGCAAATTAAGAGAGAAATTGTGAAGCATCAACTATGGAAGAATTCAGGTTCCTGAGGAAGGCAGAGAGGCATATAGCTGATGGCTTCTGCCAATTTAATTCTACTTTGCTCTTTAAGGATCAAATGCTGATGGCTTCTGGCAATTAACTCCTGCTGATGGACCCAGGGGAAAAGAAACCTGGTTACTTTGGCCCCTTTTTCATTGACTTAGGAACCTCTATCTGGGCAGGTAACAGGCTTGGAGTTCCTTAAGTCTTCATGAGTCAGAAAGGGAAAAAGAGAAGAAAAGAAAAGAAAAGAAAAGAAAAGAAAAGAAAAGAAAAGGAAAGGAAAGAAAAGAAAAGAAAAAAAGAGAAGAAAAGAGAGAATGCCAGGCACACATAGACAACATGTATCCTGGATGAAGCAGACAAAGGCTACACTGCCACTTTATTATTGTTCTTAGCTTTTATACCTCTCAGTATAATTGATCACATGGTTTTCTAAGCACTTTTACATTCTTAAGTTCATAGTAAGTTTAAGGCAATAATTTATGTTATAAATTGATAAGACTTATGGAATTACAGCAGAATTGTTTATGTCTTCCATTCAGACTAGTTCCTGTATAAACATCCTTTATAAATTACTAGTTCTAAGTTCATTATAAGTTTAAAGCAATAATTTTATTTCATAAATTAACATAGTTTTGTCAAGAGACACATCACCTGCCTTATGTCTTATTATTTTGAAGTCTTGTGTACATAAACTAGTCCATCATTTATTTTCTGTCTTTGCACTTACAATAAATACCCACTCACACTTTTGACCTTTAGCTACCAGATAGTTGCCTCATTCCTAACCTAGAAATAATGTTGTAATGTTTTCTTGATTGTAAATTTGTTCCAAGCTTGTTTTCTTTTCCTAGTGCAATTAGCCTGTGACACATGAAGATTATAGAGCTATATTTGTAGCTTTTATTGTATAGAGGGCTTGAGATTAATTGTATCAATTTAGCAGTTCTATAAAGTCATGCCCAGGAATTATGAAATTATCAATTTGTTTACATAGTATTGCTACAATAAAGTATATGTTTATATTTGATTCTGCAGGAGATCTGCCCAATAGAGTGGGCTGTTTCTGAGGAATCATTAGGCTGTGTGATAGTGACAGGAAAGGCATATCAGCAGCAAGAGTCATTTCTGGATGAAGTCTCTGAGGACCCTGCATCTCATTGCACACCCATTATAGCCATTCAAAACAATGGGCTATCTCCAGAAAACCAATTTGCTTTCCTTTCGTAGATGGCTTCTGACAATACCTTATTATGGATATTTTTAATTTCCACGTTTACAGAAGAAGAAAAAGTGATTAAGAATATTCTTCTTATATCTGCTTTTTCAAGCATGTTTGCCTCAAAACTATATATGTACCAAATAACATCTTCTGCTTTATCACATTCTGTGAGAATTTAGCAGCTAACTTTTATTTAAATGTAAACACATTTATTGTCCCTATAACTAAAGCACGATATGACATCTAAATGATGTTTTAACCATTATAAACCTTTGTTTAGCCTCAAAATTTTCATCTTAATATCCATAATGTATGGATTATATAAAAACTCACCCTAACTCTCACACAGTATATGAAATAGAACATGAAACAACAAGAAAAGAAAATTTTGTGAGGTATAAAATGACACACTCTTCTGTATCAATAGAATTGCCAAAATAGTGGTTAAGAATACACCCTAGTTTCCATTCATATAATCTGACATGATTCCATCATAGGTTTTTCTGTCTTCACTAACCATTCAATGTTCCTTCTGTCCCTGTCTTTAGTTCCAGTTGCTCGGGGTGATTTATGTGATGCGGAGGCTCAGTTTTTGTTGTGAAGACACTGAACCCTGCTGTTCTTTCCAGAATTGTTAAGCTATTAAAATAAACACACTTAGTACCTAAGAGAACACTTAACTTAAAGGCTTAATCATCTTTGTGCCTAGAGTTTAATACCAAAGCCAACATATGTAACTGTAAAATTGTACTTAAGGTACAAAAAGTGGCAGTGAAAACACGCCTCATGTACATACATGCCTCATATTTTATACTTATTTTATACTTATGGTATTTTTAACTTGAGAGAAGATTTTTTTTAAGCTAGCTTCTACGCTAAAAGCACATAGACAGATATAGATGTTTTTCATGGTCTCTTGAATTCACAAGATGGCCTTCAGCTAGTGGATCTTCAATGGCTGTTATTATATTTTTGGGATAGTTAGTGCTTCATGATGGGCCATTGTAGAGAAGAAGTGAATCTTATTAAAATCATTTAATGCCTTATATTTTACATGCAAATGTTTTTGGTCAGAGTCAGACAGCAGGATGGTGAATATGGCAATCTGATTATGTGTTTGAATATGAACTGCTCCATATCTCCCACAGGTTCTTGTATTTGAATACTTTATCCTTGGCTGATGGCACTCTTGAAGAAGGTTACAGATAAACTCCTGCTGAAAGAAGTCATCAGGGAGCAGTATATGAGGTCATGAAGCCTGGCCCTTCTGTTTGGTCTTCCTTTGTGCTTCTTGTGTGGAGATGAGGTAAGGTCTGCTGGCTGCTATGCCTTTGCTGCCATGATGGATAGTATTCTCTCTGAAACCATAAGCTCAGAAAAATTCTTTCTCCTCAATGGTGCTTTTCATAGGAATTCTATTACAGCAGCAGAAAAGCAACTACACTTCCTTAAATGATAGAAAAGAGTACCTTGAATAGTAAGGACATGGTCGTGATTGCAGCTGATCCAACGTTAAGGTGGTCCCATGAAGCAGAGTGGGCTGAATACTGGAGAACCTAGCAGCTCCAAGTTATGAAATATAGTAACAAAGCTACCAGTTATTGAGTAATTAGTTCTTACTTATTACTTATAGCAGGGAAATTTTCCTTTTGGCTTTCTCAGTGATGAGCTTAGAGTACAAAATTCTAGATTTACTGCTGCATTTTGGATTATTAGACACAAAAGCTCTCCATCTTAATGCTTTTAGTTTTATTCTTGTTAGCTACATAACTGACAAACTTCTTTCTTTTTCTTTCTTAAGTCTTTAACGTAGCTTTAATAAAGGTACTGGACCACCTGGCAACCAAATGTAACGTTAACTGAGTGGAAACTCGAGCAACGCTCTGTAGTGGCCCGGATGTCCCAGTGCCACCTCTGTCTTCAGGCTTTGTCAGATTCACCAAGATTTTGCCATCTTCTAACAAGAACCATGTCACAAGCAACCGACCCCACTCTGTGGAGAACGAGACAAATTATGCAATTTGGGGCTTGCCTTTCCCCAAGGAGACAGCAAGTCAATGCTTATTTGCTGTCCTCAGAAGAGACAATTTTGATTAATATCAAATTCATCTGACTCAGTGTATTAAACCTATTAAACCCTAAAAGAAGGATTTTCAGATATTAATGATAGGCCTTTGGTTAATAATTCTACCTTTTTGCCATTCCAAGCATTAACAACCATCTGATATCTCTACAAAATTGAGCCTTTGATTTCAGGCAGACACACCCTTCTAAACACCTGGATTCCCTCCTATTCTTACTCCCCCTCCCCCCCAGGAGGAACCCAAGACAAAAAAAAAGGTGCCACCACTGAAAAAGCAAACTCCAGGTTACATTAATTTGCCTTGTTATCCAGAGTAGGATCAATGACTTGTGGCATATTTCCTGCTTGAAGACAACAAAACTTTATTAAATTTGTCAAAGCTGGAAGATAGGAAGGACTTCTGCTATGCTACCTGCCAACTGAGAGCTGGCCCTGAAGGTTTATACACAGCCCTCTGAAAATACTGTCTCTTGCCTATCAGTGAGTCCCAAGAGGGGCCCAGACAGGTTGCCAGACTCCCCTAGAGGATCTTCATTGTGGAGCTGTCGCATGGGGGTGGGAAGGAAGCCATTCTATTTCCACTCTTCACTCTCCACGTCTGGCCACCAGTGGTACTTGCGCACATCAGATGCTCTTCCTGCTGTTCATGACCAGCCTTGTGTTAGAGTCTCTGTAGTCAACTTGCTTCACGTCTACCACAGTGGCCTTAATTCGAGATTCATCGTTGTAGGCCTCCATCTTGACCCTGCTTCTGAACATAAGTGATTGAAAGTTGGCATTCTGGAAAACCTCTTCAAACACCTTCTCCTTCTTCAGAGTTCCCCAAATTGCACAGTGTTCTGTCCAAGGCTGGCCTCCTCAGACTCCTGGGAACACATCACCCACTGGTTCCCCTGAAAATCTGCAATATCTGCCATAAGGTCACGCGATATTTGAAATTGGAAAATTCCTGGTTACTCTTCTCACAGGCGGTACAGCCCATTCTGCTGGCCAATCACTTTCTTATTGCAGTCCTGGTTTGGGCAGGCCTGATACCCAACAGTTCTCTTTGCGAAGAAACGCCTCCATTGCCACAGTGCTGAAATAGTCCACCTTTTCAGCCTGGCCCAGGTTCTCTGATTTAGCTTCATACAATGTTTTCCAGTTGGTGTTGCTTTCTCGGGTCCCTCCACTCCAGAGGCCAGAGATGGAAACACCATCTAAGGATTGCCCTTCTGAGTCAAACCATTCAAGAAGCTTATAGGCCTCTGGGATGTCAGAATTCACAATGACAGTGCTAGAGGATAGGGCAGAGAGGCTCCATCCGCCAAAGTAGGAAACTCGGGATCCTTTGATGGTCATCACAGGCTGCCTAGAACAGTCAAACTTGTCAGCGTCTTCTCCCCACAGAGTTGTAGTCACCACTTTCCCTGACATGTCCATCAAATAGATATTTCTCTTAGCAACAGCTCTGTTGTTAGGCTTCACTGTGATTTTAGTTGAACCTTCTTAGCTCTTGCGGATTCCAATTATGTCTACAAGTGAGTCTTTAGACTTGCTCTCTAGTTCACCTCTCCTTGTCAAATCAAACTGAACTGTGGGTAAATGATGGGCCATCTTCACAAAGAAGGACAGAAGTCTCATTATCGAAGGTCATCTCGTAGTCATTTTTAACAGCTGGGAGTTGTTTGTTAGCGATCTTCAGAGTGCCCTCTGAGAATACACCTTGTTCACTTCAATAAGAGGAAAGAACTTGTCCACCTGCCCATAGAAAGCAATAGCTCTGATTTCACCATTTTCATCCACAAGTTCTGTAGAGAAAAGCTTTCATTTTCTCCAGGAATTGCTCCAGGTACAGATCTGACTTTTGTTGGTGGCACAGGCATGAATAGTTCACTTGAACTGGTAAGGGGTGAGGCTGGCGATGGGCACCACTTTGTACTGTTTTCCACTTGAAGGCTGCAGTACGCCAGTTCTGACAGGTTTTCCAAATGATGGCATTGAGGCACCATAAGCCTTAGCTACAGTGGAATCCATTCCCAAGCTCCCATTCTGTGGCTGGGGCTTTCTGGCTGGTGGTGTAGCTGCAGAGGCTGGGGAAGGGACTGTTTGCTGCTGCTGCCCATGTCCTTCGTTATAGGACACTGGATTCCCAATCTTTACTGGACAGACACAGTTGCTTGCCAGCTGATCATTCAAAAGGAGAGGCTTACTCTGTTCAGAAACTAACATTGCTCTTATTTAGCTTTGTGAGATGGACATCTACAGGAGCTCCCATGCCGTACCACCACTCTGTTTGGCAAATCAGACAGTGCTTTCTGTTTTCCAGAGTTAAAGGGTAACTTACAGGAATTCCTATAGTTAAATCACATCCTTAACACTTGAATTATGTTTGTTGTTATTATGAACCAACTAATTTGGTCACTTCAGGAGATTTTAATTCCTCCATGGTGCATTATTGTATTTTAAATTATAATTGATTCACAAGGCAAATCAACATGGATATTAATCAGTGAGAGGAAGATGAGGACCCAGTTAAATCTGAAACGGAAAAAGTAAACAATACAGACTATGATTAAAGAAAGGAGAGGGGAAATACTGGATTGTGACTGAAAGGCATTGGGCAAATTTACTGGATGAGGGCATAAGTGATGGTTGAACATGAACCCAAGTGACAATCTTCTCTATGGTTTGATGCCATGCTGGTATTCACTCTGCAAATCTCAGGCTTTTTGCCAATGTCAACTGACATCTAAATCATGCTGTTACTATGGCCTGAGTCACATAGCTTCCCTTGTGGACTTACAAGTTTATGACAGCTTATCTCTGCCCTTTACAGCATAGAGTTAATGGGGTCAATTCATCGTGCCAGGTAATACTTTTAGATCTTTTTAAAAAGATGTCAATCTGTCTGTGTTCTATACTTACAGAGGTTTACAAGAATTTATAACTTTCCCCTCTCATCTACACAGCTTCACACCAACTAGGAAGAAATTAAATGACAGAGAAACAGACAGCTGCATTATAAGAAAACAAAGATGTTAAGGTCTCACTTTTGTGAAAAATCACTGCCAAAGTGTAGATTAAATTATACAACTGTAATACAAAATAATATCAGACCATTGATACAATCCAAATTATATCACTGTAAAAAGTATGTACGTACTATGCAATGCAAGATGACACAGAGAAGACATTCATCTGCTTTTAGGATAATCCTTGATTTTTCTGTGATTTCAATTTTTACTTGCTAAGTGTCAAAAAGTTAACCAAATATTCATATACCATCATTAATACTTGGAGAAAGAGAATGGCTGCAATAATGGCAATAAAATGATTATCTTTTAATAAGTCACCTGTAATAATAATGACTTTCTAACTTTCATAGAGAATTTACTATCTAACAATACTCTTTTCGTTAGTTTAGATTGCAGGATCCCCGGCCTTTGAACATAGTCTCATGTCCTCCAACTTGGCTTTGAACTTGTTAAGCAACCAAGTGTGGCTTTAAACTTCAAATCCTACTGTATCTACCTTTTGAGTGGTGAGATTGAATCTGTGTGACATCATACATAGAAGTCAAATTTAGAGCATCATCCCTGATAGGCAAGCACTCAATCAACTGAGCACCAATCTCACTAATATAGTTTGAAAGATTGTATCTGTAATTTATTTAATCATTGCAATATTACTAATCATGAAAATACTAATGAGTTAGTATTATCATCTATCTAAATTTTAGATGATTAAAAAACACATAGAAGAGAAATAATCTAAGGAGTATTAATTAGTTAGCAGTTCAGCCATGATATAAATCTAAAGTATTCTGCCCTCAAACCCTTGCTTTAACTCAACTGAGTCTAGGAAAGTTGAAACTTAAAAAAAGAAAATGAAAAGACCTGTCTCTTAAGTTATAGAAACAGAAAACAGTTGTTGAGTAGAGAATCTCTGACCTGTCCAGGTTCTAGCAAGTTACAGAGAGGAGCTATAAACAGCCATCCATGATAGGATGAGGTTTCAGTGGTGTATCTGCCTTTGAGTCACCCATTTTTTTCTCAGTAGTCACTCAATATCACATTTGCACACAATCCCAATAGACTCATTGGTTTTCTAAATTGGAATTTCATGGAATATACTCTTTTGTGTGTTGTCTGCCTACCTACACTTGGGTAGGTAGAAGTTTGCTCACATCCTCTCAGATGTGAGTCATATAATACTATTGATGTCTGAAAAGAGATCCAAAAAACCAAAGATTAACTGAAAGGAGTGATTTATGGTCTTGGGTATGGATGTAAACCGTACAACTAAAGCTAGATACTCTGACTGTAGAGCACCCATTGGGGAAATTCCAAACTGGCTGTTGTTCTACAAATGATATGATCTTGAACAGCAGTACTAAGTATAATTTTGTTAAATAAGTGACTAGTTATATGGGTGGGATGAATACACATCTAGTGAAAACAGAAAATAGTAATGATTAGCTTTAGGATGGAAAGATGGATAGATTTAAGACAGAAGGTATGTTTATTCTTGAAAGTATTTATATCATTCGTGGCTACTAAATGTGAATCTGGTTGTTCATTATTTCTAATGAAAGTAAACCTTTTAAGAGTTATTGTTGATGTAAATTCAAGCTTTTGTGGAATTTCTGGAGCAAAAGTATATATATATATATATATATATATATATTATTCATAGCACTATTTACATATTTTCAAATTATACACCAAAAATTCTGCTCACATATCAGATGGAGATTTCATATTTTCAACAATAAAGATTCATAACATTTATAGAATAAGTTTCACAAATAGAGATTGTCAGGCATGACCATTAAAATGCCTCCATTTGCTTCTTTTAAATTATAATCAGAAAAACATTCTAGGAAATGAAAACAACCTAAAAACCCTTCCTCTGAGGAATGTATAATGAACATGCATTAATATATGCTGTTGAATACTAATAACTTATAGAGAAAATGAAATTTGTAGGCAAATAGATGAACATAGAAATATACTATACTAAGTTAACCCAGACTCAGAAAGACAAACCTTGCATATTCTTTCTCATTTGTAGTTCTTAGCTCTAAATTTTCTGATTTGATTATGTAATGTGGAATAATCCCATAAAATAAGAAAGTAAAAAAGGTACCTTGGGATAATATGTGAGTGCTCTAGAGAAGGTTGATCAGGAGACAAGTGACAAGAAATGGAAATGGGAAAGATGAGGTGGGTAACTGAGTACAAAGCAGGGAAGTCAACACAAGGAAAGGAGAGATAAATAACAATAATGAGTCCAAAAAAGCCAGAGGAAATCATATTATTATTTATTTAACCCAGTTATATATAACACATATAAGGACATATATAAATAAATTTTACATACATGCATACAGACAGACACTCTCAGACAGACAGACAAACATGCATAAGCATGTACCCATACACATACACAAACACCCACACTATATGTGTACATGCATGTGTATGCACACACACACACACACACACACACACGCACGCACGCACGCACGCACGCACATGCACACGCACATGCACAAAACTACCTAATAAAAACCTCAGTACTGAAAATGCTCAAAAAACCTTTTTTATGTTGTTGATCAGAAGAGTCTAAGAGATTCTCAAAACATTACAAGAACTTGTTGCCCCTGGTTTCCTCCCCAAAATTGTTGAATGTCAATTCTTTTAGCTAATCAGCATGAGCTCAGACACAGGACTCTGAAGGTCTCAGTGGAGCAGACCTGAGGCTTAACAGGTTTGGTTTTTTTTTCTCTCAAAGTAGAAAAAATATAATTTTTTTATTCTGCATCATATGTTGCAAATCTTTCAGTGTTTAAAAACTTCATTTATTAACATTTCCTCTATAAATATAAACCAGAATAAGAACAGTGGCATATAGAACAAGAAAACTGAGTAGAAATATATGAGATGTTATTAATTTTTTTAATCTAAGTACTTCCTTAGACTATGGCACTAAAACCCCATTAATTTACTTTTCAAATTCATTTTTCTCTCATATATTTTATCCTGACAATTTTCTCTCTCTTCACTCCCCCAGTCCCTCCCCTAACATACCCCTCCTCCATTTTCTTTCAGAAAAGAGCAGGTCTCCCAGAGATATCACTGAACAGGACATAACATGAAAATAAGATAATAGGCACAAACTCTGTCATCCCAGAAGGTGCTATGGAAGCTGCCAAGAGAGGTAAACAGTTAATAGTCCTACCTAAGGGTTCAGGTTAGTGAAAGTTATTGGTCTTTCTGTGGAGTCCCTATACTCTTTGATTCTTTCCTATATTCCTGCAATTCTTCCCCCCAACTCTTTCACAAGAATTTCTGAGCTCTATCTAATATTTGGTTGTGGGTCTCTGCATCTCTCTCCATTGACTGCTGGTTGGAGCCTCTCAGAATACAGTTACCCTATACCATCCTGTCGGAAGGCATAAAAAAGTATCATTAGTAGTGTCAGGGATTGGTTCTTACCCATGGGATGAGTCTCAATTTATTCCAGTCATTGGTTGGCAATTCCCTCAGTTTCTGCTCCACCTTTGTCCCTGTACACCTTATAGGCAGGACACATTTTTATTTGAACATTTTGTGGGTGGGTTGCTGTTCTTATCCTTCCACTGAGAGTCCTCCTGGCTACAGGCGGTAGCCACTTTAGTTATCCCCCACTACTAGGAATAACTGGCAGAGTCACCCCCATACATTCCCTGGGACCTCCCCCATCCCAGGACTCTGGCACATCCTAGAGAAGTTGCCTCTCACTGCAGATCACTGTTCTCTCTCCCCTGTTTTCCCTACACCAGATCACACCTCTCTATTCCTCTCATCATTTCTTCTCCCACCCAATTCCCTTCCTCCATCCATTTCCACTATCTATTTTATTTCCCCTTCTGAGAAAGATTCAACTATCTGCTCTCAGGGTCTCCTTGTTATTTAGCATCTTTAGATCTATGGATTTTAACATGGGTATCCTCTACTTCACTGCTAATATCTACTTGCATGGTGAGTATACGCCATGCATTTCCTTTAGAGTCTGGGTTACTACACTCAGAGTGATATTTTCTTTTTTTATCCATTTGCCTGCAAAATTCATGATGTTCTTGTTTTTAATAGAAGTATTTCATTTTGAGTAGTATTCTGTTGTGCAAATGAACCTTTTCTTTATCCTTCAACTGAGGGACATCTGGGTTGTTTCCAGTTTTTGACTATTACAAATAAAGCTGCTATGAATATAGTTGAGTAATTGTACTGTGGAATGGTAGGGAATGTAAAACACAACTCTTGCACCTAAGACTCAGAACACATTGCAAAAAAGGGGTAATAGAAAGAGTTTGAGAACTAAATGGTAAAATTCAGCTGTAAGTTTGTGTCTCCAACAAAAGGTATAGGGAAGTTTCACTCATGGTACCTCAGCAGTAAGGCTACCTGAACAAGAACCTGAACAAAGACAGCTATTGTGAAGAGATAATTTCATGTAGCCCTACTCCTAGACAAAGAACTATAGGTAACTAAGAGAAATAGTCTTTATCCAGAGATAAGTCCCCTAGTTGGTTATCCAGTGCCTTGGAGTCAGCCTTGAAATCATATACATACACACAACACTAAACATACATATATACATATACATACACATACACACACATATACATACAAGTACACATACAAATACACATACAAATACATATACATATATGGTCAGGAATTTTAGGGAGTGAGGAATTGAACACAGGAGAGAAGTTGTAGGAAGGAAAGGGACTGGGCAGAGGGGTAAGTGACCTAATCATATTTTTATAATAAAAGTATTATAAATGTAATGCTAATATAAAAAGAGAAAACAAGAAAATAATTCAAGTAATAATTGAAAAAATAATTGCTCTTTTCCCCAAATTATGAGGACCAAACTACAGATTCAGTAAACTCAGAGGTCATAGGACAAAACAAATGAAAACAATGGCAAATAAAAACACCTGCATTCACTCATGTCCTATTATAATTGCACAAGTCAAAGGTCAAGAGAAATTCCTTTTAAGGGGAGGTTCTTTTCATTTTCTATTGGATATTTTATTTATTTACATTTCAGATGTCAGCCCCTTTCCCCATTTTTCTTCCCTAGAACCCCCTATCCCATCCCCCTCCTCCTTTTTGCTTTTATATCATTTTAATTTCATGCATGTATTAAGGTCAGATCTAGGTTGAGGGTCTAGCAATACAATAGATGCAAATAGTCAAGGAACAAGCAAGACGAGAAACACAAGTAATCAAACAAGCAAGACATTAAACCCAACTCAGTGAACACTCCTGTGATCACTGTTTCTAAGGGCTTATGCAGGATTCCCAGAGTATCTGAGCCTACTTCCCTGTCCTAGCTAAAACCAAAATCCCTTAGAACAGAAAAAGAACTTACAAACAGAGGGTCAGAGATAAAAACTTCATCCAACTTTTGAGAAATGTATGTGTGAAGAAAATGGCTCCAGCTGCATATGTAGCAGAGGATTGCCTTATCTGGCATCAACGGTAGGGGAGGCCCTTGGTCCTGTGAAGGTTCAATGCCCTAGTATAGGGGAATGCTAGGGCAGTTAGACAGAAGTGGGTGGGTGAGTGGAAAACACCCTCATAGAAGCAGGGGAGAGGGTGGTTGGATAGGGGGTTTGAGAAGGGGAAACCAGGAAGGGGGACAACATTTGAAATATAAATAAATAAAATAATAAAACAATTTAAAAAAAATTCGTCCATTTGGGCCTAGTGCTGCACACCTGTGTGATACTCGCACAGGAGAGGTGAGGATTGTAAGGCCTAAGAACCCACTAAGGCTCAATAGCAAGACTCTGTGAAAGAAATGAGGGAGGAAGGGAAGGAGGAAAGGGAAGAGGAGAGGGAGATTCAGGAGAGGCAGGAATTTCAGTTACAATATTCACCTATGGACTAAGTAAGCTTCTCGGGTGACAAGAGTTGAAGTAACTTCCTCTCCTTTGGCTACAAATACAAAAAAAAGGGAAGGGGGCAATTTTAAAGCATGCCCGACATAACACAGTGCCTCTCAAATTGAGACCATCAAAATCATGTGGGTAACAAAGATTCCTGGGCCCCAACTTCAAAGTTCTTAAGTTTTATCTTATTAGATTTAGGGTAAAGCCAGAGAATCTAAATTTCCAGCACATTCTCATGAAATACATCTTCCAGTAGCTACGGGGAGGGCTGGGACAGGAAGGAGCACAGTTTGAGAGTCTAGGCCTAGTAGAATGAGGCTGGGCCTTGGCACAGCATAGCCTATGTTAAAGTTATGGCAGTCATATGCTACTGTAAGCTCCTGTGAGTGTTATCAATAAATGAGAACAGTCCCTACTTAGTGCAGAGAGCCCTGGTAAGAAGGAAGGGAGACAACAGGATAAAACTGGGAATAAATTCTCAAAATAATAAAATAAACCTATATATCATGACCTAGAAATGTATTTAATAAAAAAATCACTAATACACTACGGAAAAAAATATTTTTAAAAGAGCGAAACATACAATTATGATGACAAATCTTTCCAGTCATTTTTGGGTATTTTTGTTCTTGTTTTGTTGTCGCTGTTGCTGGTTTGTTTTGTGGGTTTTTTGGTTTTCTTTTTTTGCGATTTTTAAAATAAAAATGCAACTGCATCAAAAATAAAAAAGAAAATGGAGTGAACTATATGTCAAACATCACAGAATTATTTAAGCTGTGGAGTTAGCCTCAAGACTGAAGGACAAATGGAGAAATTTTCAAGTAACCGTAAATGCAGGAATGTGTTAGAAGTTGAAATGATGGAACTAGAAATGCTAAAAGTGGTTATTCAGAGAGAATGGAGATGATTCATAGAAAAAAAGGGACAGCATATACTCCTACACCAAAAGTCAGGGAACACTGCAGGGTACAGGGTGGAAGACTGAAGGAGCCATAGGATGAGGGCTTTTACTCTTACGTTGTGTCTCCAAGTAGCATTAGAGGCTATTCCTGTAAAGTCTCTGCAATATAACAGTATAAATGTGAGCTGAACAAGAAGGAAATAAAAAAAAAATGCCAAAACAGATGAAGAAAAGAACACAAAGTCTCAACTCTACTAAAGAATGATAGGCAACAAGGAACGCTGGGCACAGGAGAGATGCCCTTCCTCAGGAAAGAAGACACCTATTGGCTCTTGCAACCAAATGGTAACCCCTGAAAACCTACATGCAAATAAAACTGGATGAACTTGGCAGGATATATATGAGTATATGTGTGTATATAAAGGCAAATGCAGTAACAGTTAATTTAAAAAAAAACCTCATGAATTTGAAGGAAGAAAAGCAAAGAGTAAAATATTGTCATTAAAATACAATCTCAAAAGTAACCAAAAGAATTTTAAAAAATTAAAAATAAAGAACAAGTAGAGGTAAAGTTAAAAGTTTCATTTTTCTGATTCTCAAGAAATAAATAAAATGGTTGTGTGAATTTTTTATTAAATATTTAAGATAATGATATAGTGATGACAATGTACCAAAATATATTTTCCAATATATATACGTGCAGCTACTTCAATTGAACAATGCAAAAGGCAATTGTGATGGCTATTCCCAATTATCCACTTGACTGTGTCTGGAATGAATTACAATTCAGAAATGGAGAACATACTTCTGATCCAGAACTTGAGGTTGGAAGACACAGGCTTCTGATCCGGAACTTGAGGCATAGTGGCCATAAAAGCTTAGGCCCAGGCAAGGTAGTACAGGAGTTTATTTCCAGGTGACAGAGGCAAGCAGATAGCTGAGTTCAATGCCAGCCCAGAACAGAGCAATCTCCAAGTAAAGAACATTCTATGTTGGTAGGCACCTTTAATCTGGGCCATACTTTCTGCTGGAGGCTTACTTAAAGACAATGAAAAAATGAAGGCTTACTTCTTTATTTTTATTGAATATTTTATGTAGATTTCAAATGTTATGCCCTTTCCTAGTTTCCCCTCTGGAAACCTCGTATCCCATGCCCCCACTCCCCCTGCTTCTATGAGGGTGCTCCCCCACCCACCCACCCACGCCCACCTTCCTGCCCTGGCATTCCTCCACGCTAGCTTTCTTCTTCTTTGCCTGCTTGTGCTTACTTGCCAGAACATCTCTTAGAACCTACTTCTTCAGAATTCCAGCTTATACAGAAGACCGGATAAAGCACCTAGCCCGGTGAGGTTGAGCAACACAGTGCCCATTATTGCGTTATTTAGACTGTTGACTGTAAGTCATTCCTGCAATTCTCTTAATATATAGTGACATTCCGTAAGTTCTGTGACGTTAGAGAACCCCAACTAATAAAGCAATATTAAAACAGTTTCAATTTTTGTTACATAGAAGGATTGTAGCCTATTATTTTCAATGTCATCATTAATGATATGCTCACAAGAACTGTTCATAATTCACATATTTCTTCCTTTATTTTTACAAAGAACATGAATCAAGTTAATTATCTAACATTTTCTTTTATTTAAAATCAGAATATATATTATTAGCAAAAATGTAGACATAAACTAATTTTTCAAATACATGTTTAATTTTCACTTACTATTTAGTAACTATAATTTCAAAACAATGTATACACTTAAAATGATGTTCAATGCAGTGTCCTGTTACAACCATAGATCTTTTGCTAAGTATCTTTTGCCCTAATGACATAAAACACAGGAGAACACACTGAATATGTGGATTTTTACACACTATGTATTCTATAACACCATGAGCTCAAGGCTGTTATTTTAATTACAACAGTCAACAAAACCTCCCCCTATATCCTTAAGATGTCAAAATCTATTTCTATTCTTTAATTTTCTCCACTGATTGTTTTCTCACTTTTGTGACACATAATTTTTTTTCAGATGCCTCAGGCTGCAATATTCCCTCAATTTCTCCTTCACATAAAAAGGAAGGCATTATATGTGCACATAAATTTAACAATATTAATGTATCCATGGTAAAAAAAAAAAAACTGTATTTGTTTAAGCAGACTTTCATTACGTTGGCTGGAATTCATTCTTCATTAGTCTGTTCATTTGTTTATCTAGTCAATTATTCAATTCTGGTTTTCTTTATTCCTTTATCCACTAATCTTCTCAGTCAACATCTTCTTAATGAGATTTTTGCAAAATGCTGATGCACTAGTGCTTTTATGGAAAGGCCTCTGTGTTTTGTGCTGAAGGTACAGGAGTCACAACAATAGTAAAGAGTTAAGAGATGTTCAAGGAAGGAGACTAGATGACTAGAATTTTGTCACTAAGGACTGGTATGTGTTGGAGACTGACAGGGAGGCAAAATGATAATACTTAAGACCACAGGCTCATCTGATGAGTGGGAATATAACAAACAAAACACTATTAAAATTTGTGATCAGACAATTGCAGTCTGGACTACAGTTCTTTAAGGTTATGCTTCTCCTATTCAGAATTTCCTTATACAAGAGTAAAAGTGGGAAAAGATTGAGACAGAATTACTTATATTAAGAACAACTAAGCTTAGGGACACAGAAAGACACAGTCAACAAAAGCAGTAGTCTCTTACCAGGGGAGTAAATTCAGGTTTTATTTTCCCTTTGGTCTTTTTGTTGCTGTTGTTTGGTAGACAAAAGATTATGGACTTGAAAGGTTACCACTTCATGCAACAGAACAAATAGTAGCATCAGCTGAAAGTTAACTTTTATTATGTTAAACATTGAGATTAAAGATTAAATTTAGAGCCTTTTAGAGTGAAAAGTCTGTGGCTGACTGTCACAAGCTGAACCACATACTAGAGCATTCAGGGTTACCTTCAGTTCTGATCAGAAGAATAGAAACTAGGAGGCTTCCATGATCACTCTTTTCTTCTACCATTACTAAAAAAAAACTGGTAGAGTTCATGAAAATACTAGAAACCTAATCATCTAATTTTTTTTAAAAAAAATCATGATATAAAAATTAAAGGAAACAACAACAGAGATACATCTGGTGGAATTTGTAAATGTTCAGTTTTTTAATTAAAAAAAAAATCATGTCCTTGGGGTCTTGTTCTGTCCCATTATTGGGGTGGTCATATATAAATAGAGTGTTGTCAGCAAAGAAACTCAAATATCAACATTCAAAGATTTATGAAGGCATCATCATATAGCCATGGTTGATTAACTGAATCATGGTCCATAGCCATGAACTCCATTTCCAACCCTCTTCTCTTCTTAGTGTGCAGGGTAATATGTTCTGGTTCAGCATTCACGTTTTGTAATAACAGGGTTGGCCTTTTATCGAGGCTATTCTCCTCTCAGGACTGTCAACAGTGGCTGCCACTGACTTAAGTCATTTTATCAGTCTGAACTCTGAATAATAAACACACTCATCACTTGAGAAATATCAAGGCTTTTGATCCTGCCTGTAAAAGATAGATTTTTTTTCCCCTTTGACTAACAGAAATTCTTCAATGCACAACGAGTATTTATTCTACCATTATAAAAGGTGGCACAGCTTGCTTTAAAATATAAAATGTATAATATAATATACTTACTGCATGTATTGGTTACTTTTATGATGCTGTGATGAACCATTATAAAATAATGAGATTAATTGGATTATAGTTCCTGAGGTTTAGGGTTTATGTTGTGGAGCTCAAATCTGTTTACTTGAATAAAATTTCAGGTAAATGGAATCAGGACATGTTCTTAAAAGAATATATTTGCTGTGTTTGGAAGTTATGCTTTTGTTTATTATATGTTATATGAACTGGAATAAATCATTAGCATCAGAGATTACAACAGATTTCTACATAAAATACATAATGATATCTCTGTCAGTTGTTTCTTGTCTTTATCTAGAACCAGGCCCCCATTCCCACCTTATTACTTTTCTCATTGTCTATTGCATTTGTCTAGTGACTTCAGTGGCTGTTCAATGGAATTTATTGCATCAAATTCAAAGGTTTAACCAAAGAAGTATTTAAGCAAATATTTGTCCAAAAGTATCATGCAAATGAAGCCTATAAAATGATCATGCATCGCTGATGTGTCTAAATCCTTCAGTAGGTAAAAAAGAATTAAACACTTTGACTATCTTGGGATTATGTTCTTAAATTAAATTTATTAAAGCACCTGATTTCATGAATAGAAGCTCCTTTTGAAAGGAAGGGAATAGTATGACCTTTACAAAAATGGATTGCATTCATTACTTGCTTTGTACTCAATGAATAAAGTTGGTAGAGTTTTCAAGTGATGTCATTCAACAGTACGGCTTCTTATTTGTAAGGCTAAAGCTAGTTCTTAGAGCTATAACTCAGCAACCTACTGTGCTAGACAACTCCACAGTAAGAACTCATAATCTGCATGAAACGATTCCTCTAAACTCAGAAACCTTAATTCCCTGTTATTTTCCAGCTCAATTTCATTAAATTCAAAATTGATTTTTAATACTCTCCTTGAATTTGCTGAAGATTTCCAAGCAGTTTGAAAACATAAGATACAATCTTCTAAAACTAAACGTTACTGAATTAAAATTATCTTTTACATTATAATTTTTTTATGTATAAACTCTAACTTTGTAAGTCATGAGGAAATATTCTGGAAGCATTTATTCTATAACCATTTTATCTCTTTCCATAAAATGTAATGTGTCATCTATAACTCAAAGAAAATGAAAACTTAGACATTTCAACATTACTTTTGCTTTGATATGAGGAATAACCAGTGTGCTGTTGAAATAATAAAATGATGACCCAAATATAACATTCCAATTGGTCGGAACATGGTCAAAGAATGGAGAATGTGAGATTTTTGAGTGCTTGTGAGAAAGCACCAAGAAACCTAAACAAGAGTCTTCTGATCTCAGGACTTCAAAAATACAGAATTATCCATTTTTTTATGCTTTTTTTCCCACTCTTACTTGTAATGTATAGGGATGACTTTACCTCATATTGCTCATTACATCTGGATATAAAACTATAGGAAAACATGTTTGTTCTACCTGTGGCTTGTCTGCCACTTTGACTTATCTGCCATGTGTCCCTTGCCCTTGTAATTGTATACTTTACTCCTAGGACTTCTCTTAAACCTCAAAGTATATATTGTTTGATGCTATGAATAAAATTAGCTATTGCATGAGACTTCAGTCCATGTCATTGATCAGTTCTACTCTTCCAGATCATACAATCTCTAGAATGGTAAACACCTACCTTACCTGAATAAAGGTTTCAGAAAGTATAAACCCAGAGAAGTACAAAACAAATATAAGGTCGGGTGTGGTGCAACAGTTTTCTCAGAGGCCAATCCAAAACAGCACTCCTGTTTGGACTGAAATGGTTCAGACCTAAAATATATGCTGGAGTCTATTCTTGGAGACACAGTAAGTAAACAACTCAGACACTACAAGAAGTCCCCCAAACTGACCAGAAGCCCTATGCCTTTCCTCCCCAAAGCTTGTATAATCAGTATGATCTGCTGAGAGACACTCTCAGATAATCCAAGCTGCCTAGGAGAGGCTTAGTGCATCCAAACTGTCTCAAAGACTGACCATCTAAGCTGTCGGAAAGATAAAGATAACCAGGAGCTATAAGGAAGAGTCTTACACTGGCTGAGAGGCTGGGAAGAGACACTTTCCAACCTACACACTGATATTCAGTGTTTTATCATTCATAAGCTGTCTCCCAATCTGGGTTAGCATTTTGGGATATAACTTTCTTTGAATAATTTCTACTTATGTAATAATAAGACTGTTCTTCATTCTCCTATATATGACTTCAATAAAACTCACTGGTTCGCCAGTTTGGATTTGAATGGTGTCTTTAAGTAGGTGCCTTGGGTTCCCTATCTTGGAAAAATAGACAGATGTTTGTTCATGTTTCCCAGGAATAGTCTCACACAACTTGGAGGTAACAGGCTTTGCTCAATAATAGAGTTATTGCTTAGCAAACAAGAGATCCTGGCTTTAATCCCTAGCACAGAATATGCAGTTGAAAATACTTGGCGAGTGAGGAAAAGAATTTTGCATGCTGTATTTTTTCAAAATATTTCAACTCTTGTATGACTCTTACATGATTTAAAAATTAAAGGTATACATCTATCTAAATGGTATCATGTGTGTGGAGACAAGGGCATTAAGAGCTTGGCATTCTGTAGTTCATATACTATGTATTTTAGTTTTAATGTATTTTTTTACTTAAAAAGCACAAAGATGATTTAAAGAAGAGTTGTCAGTAGCAGGGACAGGAAGAATAGCTGTCTCTGTGGTTATTTCCTCTGCATCTTCTTTTCTCTTTGTTCTGTAACTTTGTTGTTGGAAACGCATGCCCACCATTCCAAAACAGCAGCAATCATTCCAGATTTTTAACTCTACCTCACATTACACTTTCAAATTTAATCAATCACCCTTTGGATTGCTTGCCATCTTCATCTTCCTGTGCAAAGAATGTCTCCTCTTTAATTTTGGTAACTCAGTCATGGCTGAGGATCAAACCTTCATGACCTCACACTCAGACTTTGACATATGTTTCTAACTCAGTTCCATGAATTTTAGAGCATCACTTTCCATATAAGTCATCTGAATTTAAGTCTTGTATCTATAAACCACACATCAGACTTGACCATGGTTTAGCATGATCTTTGTTAATGACTCATTCTTAAAAACACCAACTCCAAGAACCTTGTATTGCCTTATAATAACTCACTGTCTTGTATTTGTGTGCAAAAAAACAATCTACACATAAAACAATAAGTGAATGAGTGAGGTATTTGGAAAATGTAGAGAAATATATTCTACTAGTCTGATTCTTGGCAGAGCAAGCTATTTAGTACCAAAATATAAAGATTCTGCTATAATCTAAAAGGGCTCTTTCATATAAAATAATTCTACAGTCTTCTGCAATTTGTAGACATAAATTATCCATTCTCTGGCAAAACGATTCAGTGATATAAGTAACAAATTCGATGATATTTCTTCCAATGCTTAACCTATAGAGAGTTTGCACTGGGACTGCTATTTTCAGAAGGGCCAGCTTTTTAGAGCTCATTTAAAAAGCTAATGAGGATTCTCTCCAAAGTAATTTACTATCACAAATTAAGGGTGGTAAAGGAAGATCTCCAGTATGACTCTAAGGGTAGTTTTGCTTGCATATTTAAAGAAAGGTCAGCATTATTAATTAACTTAATTTACTTATCAAAATGAAACTTCATTCACACCAAATAATTTGAATAATCATTCAAGGAACAAAAATCTATCCAACATTTTCAAATATAGTTTAAATAGGGTTTCTGAAAAAGGAGGTGAAACAAGATGATATTCTTTAAAAATATAGCTTATTTTGTTTGTGTGTAGGTATAATGTGTAAATTTTTATGTGTGTATGTTGTATGTGTGAGAGAGAGGTGAGAGAGAGAGAGATAGAGAGAGAGACAGAGACAGAGAGAAGAGGGAGAGGGAGAGGGAGAGAGAGACAGAGACAGAGAGACAGAGACAGAGACAGAGACAGAGACAGAGACAGAGACAGAGACAGAGAGAGATCCATTTTCAAGCAGAGGGCAAATGAAGATGCCCTGTGACCTCCTCCATTGTTGTCTTCTTTTTCATGTGTGACAGAGTCTCTCACTGAAACAGGAGCTGGGCTGGCAGCTAGTATTTTCCAGTCACCCTAATATATGGGCTCCCTACAACAACAGGGTTATAGACATGCCCATAATTTGCTCTATTCTTTTTTAAAATGGCTTCTATTTAAACTAAAGTCTTCATACTTGCAAGTGAGCCATTTCCTGTCTCATTCTTAACACCAATGACACATTAAGTTACATACTCATTAATGCTAGGGAGATATTTTTCCTCTAAATATATAACATACTTGATAACTCTCTGAAATTTTACTAGAAAGACCCTAATTACTCATAGGATTTAAAACTTTACTGAAGCTGATACAGAGAAAGCCAGAGTATCACATTTTTTGTTATCTGACTATCATTATCAGGCAATTGAAACCAACTAACCCTGCCCCTGGAATAACTTGCCTAAAATTTCTCCAGTAAGGACTTGGTTTTATTGGTTGCTAATATCTGAAAAATTTTACTATGGACAAGTTGGGAACTTTCATTAATTTCCAGAAAACTTTCAGCTGGTATCCGTGGTTAGAGATATTTAATTTCATTTGCCATCATAATCACTCATTCTGTCTTCCATGCTTTTGAACTACTCAGTCAAGGCCTTCCTGTCCTTGTTGGTCAGTGCTATGCTGTGTGTGACTTTTTTTTTTGAAATCTATCTTCTGTTTTGATGAATTTGCTTTTTGTTTTGATCACTCATAGACTATCTTTTTATTTGAAATTAATATTAGATCTATCATCCTTTATGTCTATAATGTTGCTAAGAATCCATTGCTGTTCTCTACTTCTGACGTTTTTCTCAAATATATTGAAGCTGTTTGTGTGAAATCATTTGTTTCACACTGTTGCCTTCACTCTCTTGTCTGATTCTGTCATCGTTTGATTCTGTCTGCTCTTGTATATATGGAACTATTATGCTATTTTGAGTAATTAAAAATGTGTGAACTCATTAACGGAAACATCTTTACTTGGAAATTGCTGGCAGATTTAGTTTCAAACAGTTAACAATGGACAAAAACTTGTGTTGTTTTTCTCAGACTTCTAGCAGACAGAATAATACGAAATTTGCTTTTACGTGTGTTTTCAGCCACAAGATCATACGGATTGTGACGTCAAGTCTCTATACGTAAGGGTTTGTCACTGGTCATTCTACAGAGACGTCTTTTACATTGTTTTACCTTGTCATGCTCCTTGATCATTTGGTCATGTCTCACTTATTCCCCTTTGTACAGAGGAATGGCTTTATGGTGCAAGGCACACATGTGAATGCCTAGGCTTTGAAGAAAGGCTTTTGATTCAGTCTCCTCAAGATTCAAACCTCAATCTTTGAGTGTTCTTTATTAAATATATAGTCATTTGAAATTTAGGGAATACATAAATGCCCTCCAGATTTATGTTTTGTCATTTTACTTTGAGAAATGCATTAAGGTGCTCTAGAATTGGGAAGAGAGTTTTAAAATTGGGGTGTACTCTCTTATGAAGCTCGTTAAGTTCTAAGTTAAATGTTAGCTTTTGGATTTCTGGCTGATAAAGAAAGTAATGGCCAAGCTGATTCTGTTTCTTGTGCTTTAAAACATTAGCACACATTATGTCTTAATTTACATTATCATTTAGATATTTTCTCCAGAATAATTTACTTCATTTAATATCTCATCAATTATTGTAGCACATTCTACACATGCTAAATTTACTTAATGTGAGCATCATATTTTGATTTTTGAAAGCTACATATTGACTAAAGAGAATTAGTTATCTATAAATTTTAATTTTAGACTACAGCTGTGCTATGCTTCACTCACAGGAGAGTAAGTAAAATAGGACTTATGACTGTTTTATGAGCAACATTCTCTAGGACTGTTCATTAGTCCTACAGGTCTATTAACTAAGGATTAGTGTCTTCATAATGAAATCCTAGATCAATATTTTTCTATGCACAATATATTTAAGGCCACCCTGTAAAACAGATTTACACTTAAAAATCTAACTTGGCTGCATGATTTTCATTTAACTATTCAGTCGCTATGAGAATTTTAAAGTGGTTATCTTAGCTTTATCTCAACGTGTATAACATAAATTTTCTATTATTTTAAATACAACTTTGTTGATATTTTGTTTTATAACATTGCTATGGAGTTTGGCTCCACAGACAGTGGGCACATGACCTAATTTTGAGCACTGCTGTATCTTTGATTAGAAATATTTTATGCAATACCTACAGAAGTTCTCTATATTTGAACATGTCTTTTGATTGCTGCTTCTCTTCATTTTAAAAAGTGACAGAGATCCTGTGAGTCGGCTTTCTGTTAAGCCAAATACCAAAGTTTTTGAATTGTTTATGATATTAAATGGGATATTCTGCTTCAACTGTTTAAATCAATGCATCTGTTGCCTGTTTTGAGTCAACATTTTAATGAAAGATTTATTGAAAAGCTCAATGGCACATGAACACTTGAATGCATAGATTCCACTGGAAAGAAAAATATCAAAGTTTGTGAAAATTAATTTTACTAGCATTTTATCTAGCACCAGATAACTCTTTTGAAATATATGTGTAAAGAGTAGAATTTTACAGCTGATATAGACTCACAAATAAAATTTTACATATACAAGTGACTGGCTGACCCAATTATTTCTACAATGGTTCTAAATTTAATTTACATTAATGTTATGGCTTTCCTAAAGTATTGCAACATGAAATCCATATTGAATCTATCAGACCTTAGATCTATAAGCAATTTTTATATGTTTTTATATTATATATTTTCATCTTTCAAATTCAATTTTTCTTACCCTTAATATTTGTTGAGCATAATAATCAATTCAAGTGAATGTCCTCTGATTGTTTTAAATATGATATTGAAAGACAACAAATGGAAGGAAAAGGTGCTGCCTACAGAGCTTGCAATCTTAGCCAAACTCATGAGCTGCAGTGCAAGAGAAGCACTTCTCCAAAGGAGATGGTGGAGCATACAGACTGATTACATTCGAGTGTCACTCTCAACGAAGCAGTCCTTGATTCTCATTTTTGGCTCCTTATCAAAACTTGAGAAGCAGAAAGCATGAGCTAAATATTCTGAAAGCTATTTAGTAGGGCAAGGGTCAAATAGGTATCTTGAGATAATCTTTAAGAATCCTTATTGGTACAGAGACATTGATCAATGGAATAGATTTGAAGACACAGAAATAAAAACGACACACTTACCAGCACTTGATCTTTGACAAAGAAGCCAAACATATGTACTGGAAAAAGAAAGCATCTTCAAAAAATGGTGCTGTTCTAACTGGCTGTCAATATATAGAAAAATGAAAATAGATACATATTTGCCACCTTGTCCAAAGCTCAAGTCCAAATGGATCAAGGACCTCAACATAAAACCTGATACAATGAATCTAATAGAAGAGAAAGTGGGAAAGAGCCTTGAACTCATTGGAGCAGGGGGTAATTTTCTAAACAGAACTCCAATGGAACACACTCTAAGATCAAGGATTGATAAATGGGACCTCATGAAACTGGAAAGATTCTGTAAAGCAAAAGACATGGCCAATAAGACAAATCAGAAACCTACAGATTGAGAAAAATTTTTTATTAACCTCTCATCTGATCGAGGGCTAATATTCAAAATATATAAAGAGCTCAAGAAGCTAACCACCCAAAAACCAAAAACCCAATCAAAAAATGAGGTATAGAACTAAACCAAGAATTCACAGCAGAGGCATCTCAAATGGCTGAGAAACACCTAAAGAACTGTTCAAAGTTCTTAGTAATCAGAGAAATGCAAATCAAAACGACCCTGAGATTCCACCTTACATCAATCAAAATGGCTAAGATCAAAACCTCAGGCACCAGGGCATGTTAGGGAGGATGTGAAGAGAGGAAAACTCCTCCATTGCTGGTAGGATAGCAAACTGGTACAACCACTCTGGAAATCAATCTGGAGGTTCCTCAGAACATTGGAAATAGATCTACCTGAAGATCTAGCAATACCACCCTTGGGATTATACAAAAGATGCCCCACCATGAACCAGGGGCATGTGTTTCAGTAAGTTCAGTTGTGGCCTTGTTTGTGATAGCCAGAAGCTGGAAACAACCCAGATGACCCATGACAGAAAAATGAATACAGAAAATGTGGTTCATTTACTCAGTGAAATACTACTCAGCTACTAAGAATGAAGGCATCCTCAGTTTTGCAGCCAAATGGATGGAACTAGAAAATATTATCCTGAGTGAGGTCATTCAGATCCAAAAGGACATGCATGATATGTACTCACTAATAAGTGGATATTAGTCGATACAGAATACTCAAGATACAGTCCACAGAACTCAGAAAGGTCAACAAGCTGAAGGGCCCAAGTGAGGACACCTCAGTCCCACTGGGAGGGAGAGGAAAGCAATGACATATGGGGGAGGGAGGGACCAGAGAGGAAATGTGTATGGTGGGGAGAGGGAAGAGGGGACCATGATCTGGTATTGAGTGAGAGAAAAAGACTGAAGCCCTGAGTACCAACAGAAAGAGTGGAAACAGGCAACCTTGGGAGGTAGAAGGTTGAAGGGGACCCTCCAGAATGCATCAGAGACCTGGGAGGCGAGAGACTTTCAAGACTCAAAGAGAGGGACCTTAGATGAATTGTCTGACAGTAGGGAGAGGAAACTTATAGAGCCCACGTCCAGCATCAAGTGAGGAAAGTGGATGCCATCTCACAGTCAAAAATCTGACCCATAATTGCTCCTTTTTGAAAGAACTACAGGGATGAAAATGGAGAGGAGCCTGAGGAAAAGAAGGTCCAACGACAGGCCCAAAGTGGGATCCAGCTCAAGGGGAGATTTCAAGGCCTGACACTATTACTGAGGCTATAGAATGCTCACAAAAAGGGACCTATCATGATTGCCCTCAAAAGACCCAACGAGCAGTTGAAAGATTCAGATGCAGATATTTGCACTCAACCAATAGACAGAAGCTGCTGACCCCTGTGGTTGAATTAGGGGAAAGCTGGAAGAAGCTGAGGAGGAGGGTGACCTTGTAGAAGGACCAGCAGTCTCAATTAACCAGGACCCCCGAGATCTCTCAAACACTGGACCACCAACCAGGCAGCATACACCAGCTGATATGAGGCTCATATATACAGCACATATATACAATACATATACAGCAGAGGACTGTAGAGTCTGGGTTCAATAAAAGAAGATGCACATAACCGTCATAAGACTGGAAGCTCCAGGCAGTTTAAATGTCTGGTGGGGTGTGGGGTGGGTGGTTGGGACATCCTCATGGAGACAGCAGGGCAGAGAGAAGGTGTGGAATGTGGAATTCAGAGGGTGGATCAGTAGAGGAATAAAATATGGAGTGTAAAATAAATAAATAAATAGATAAGTGATTTAAAAAAAGAAGATAAAGAAAATAGTAAAATGAAATAAAATGCCTTTAAGTTAAATATTGGTTTAAAAGTTCATAAATTTAGAGTAATAAAAATAAAATCCTTTGAAAACTGAAGAGAAAAACCAACAATGTGTAATATGATATTTAGTCAAGTTCAAAAACCTTAGAACTAAGGTCCTCACAATTCAAAGAAAAGTTCAACTGAAAATACATGGCTCAAATCAGTAGCAGCCAGAGACACGGAATTAAAGACTGGAGACCTCAATAATAAATTATATCAAAGTAGCTAAGTTTAAAGTCATAAGAATTAGAAAACATAATTCCATGTTTTTCAGAAAAAATATTTGAGCAAGATATGGATACTCAGATAGAAATTACCTTTTTAAACTAAAATTATATTGATAATACTGTGTTGCTATGAATTATAAAATGCCAATCATTGCATTTCAGTTAAGGAACTACAAAGAAAGATGTCTTTATGACAATATTCAGAGGAGTACACAACTTTGTCTTAATGCTACATGATAAAAGAAAATGAAGTGAAAACATACACTTATGAAGTGAGTTTATATTACATATACAAAGGACATTTCAAAAGTATTAAGTTGATATGAGACATTCAAAGCTCATTATATTTTTAGAAAAATAGTACTTAGTAATTTATTCCAGAATACTAAGAAAGTAAAACTAACCTAAGATAATGATTGAAAGCATGGGTTAACGTTATAGCCAGCTGTTATTGAACATTAGTTGATATCCGAGATAACGTTAAGATTTTGAAGTTTATGAAACTGAAGCCCAGAAAACAATGAAGAAAATGGAAAGTGTCTGACACAGCAAAACGACTGTAAAGGACCCTTGCTGATTTTTAATAGCACATAGTTTTATCATACTTTCAGAGATCCTAATGATAATTTGTAATCACAAAGACAAAGTAACCCATTAGTCTACCTTATCAAAAGTAATCCAACGTATTATTTAATACCAAACAAGTTCACGATTTTAGACAGAATGAAAAATGAGAAAAGTGCTCACACATGGTACAATTTAAAAATATATTTAAATATTAATTGTTATTATAATCTTTATTTATTTTCTGATTTAAGGTTTGCCTTAAAAATATCCCAAAATGTGAATATGCACACTTATTAAAGTAAGCTATGTTTATATTTAAAGTGTTTTCATTAGTGTATTAGCAAACACTCAGCTATTTTTTTAATTTACTGTTTGTGTAACTGTCTGTGTGACCACGTGTCCATTTGAATACACTTGAGTGCTATGGAATGGTATGAAGTTCAGAGGACCATGCATGGGAATGGTTTTCTTCTACCATCATGTAGATTTCATCGTTCCAGCCCCTAAACATTGTTCATGAAATAATCCACTGCTCAGAACCTGGAGAATGTAGGATTGGTGCCTCCTAAAGTCTTAGCTCATTGACTGGATAGCTTAAATTGGCTTCGATGAATCTACTCTCAACCTCTGTTTCTGACTTCTGTGCCATCATTCGGTTGTCTGAATGCCTTCGTAAAACAAAGGCCCAATTACATTTATGTGAGCTGAGTTACAAATTTTGTTTTCTGTGAGAGACTGGGTCTCACTATGTTGCCAGACTGTTTTCAAAAGTCCAAGATAAAGAACCCTCATTTCCCAGCCTTCTAAGTTGCTGAAACATAGGGCTGCACAGACAAGCCCGATTTTAAATCATACTTTTGCGTAGCATGATGCAAATTTTTAGCATTATTTTCTATTATGTCAGAAAGTTTCAAATTATTGTTCTAAAAGTTATTATTCATTCTTAGAAGATGAAATGAGGAGAAGAGAATGAATGAAGATTAGCCTACTGCAAAGTCCCAGTAGGAAGTTTCAATACTAGCTGTAGCATAAGGGGATCTAGAGTCTGTTGTCTGGGGTTCAAAAGATGTATTTTTAGAGACTTCTTATAGTAGACATTGTTTGATATTTTTTCCTAAAAAGCATTAATTTGCTGTCTAAAAAGTAGGAAAGAGACATTTTTATGCACAGGTACCATGTTCACAGTTACTACTGTAACAAAATTATGTGCTTTTCTGGCAACATTTTATTTAGAAACAGATTTATGACATCCTGTTGGCTCAGCATTTGCGTTGTTGGTGAAACCATTGCATTTCCCTTTGTTTTCCTGCATAGTATATTTTTTCTCTCACTGTCACTGACCTCAGGCATAAGAAAGCTGAGCATGCTAATGACCCCTGAGAACTGGGGTAGTGGAAGCTCTTCAGTGGACTGAAGTGAATGTTGGGAAATAGACTTCTTCATGCTTTAAAGCATGACCGATTGCACCTGCCACATAAACAGGTTCCTCTGGTTAATGGTGAGAATATTGTTAGTAGTCTCAGGAATGTTTTCCCTTTGGAGAGGCTTGATACATTTTTTCAAACCACAATATTTAAGAAAAATTATTTGCTTCTCATAATAGGATTGTCCCTTTTAATTTTTCTATCTTACACTCCCCTAGTTCAAACAGATTGCTTAAAGTACAATTGTATAAATTCTGGTTTAAAATCTTGCAGGAAAAAAAAATATATCTGACAACATTTCTGAAATATAATTTGTAAGCTTGGTAGATTCTGAACATCTCATTTTCTTGAATATCTCATATCTCTCTGACTATGTTTCTCACCATTAGTGTCTCCTCTCCTCTCCTCTCCTCTCCTCTCCTCT